>OZ059836.1:34317190-34955240 GCA_964057195.1 Orthosia cruda
TTACGAATAAATAATTTATATACATATTGTGATCAGCCAGGAAGGAACCCTGACACCTGAGATACAGGACATGTCCTAGTTTGGGTGTCATAAGTTTCTAGCTTTTTGCATGTACTAATGTAGCCAATCATTGTATTTCTTCTTGTCAATTCTCTCATTGTGTATTAGGCTTTGAATGAATAAATTATTATTATTATTCTTTGTAGAGTTCTTTAACTACTCAGCTCTTAGGCTGGTTTAAGCTACATTTACGGGCCAAAACCAAGTAAATGCAGCGTGTGGTGTGTTATGAGGAGGGTGTGTTTTGATGTGGACCTACTTCGTTTTCTTCTATTTGCAAGAACTTTCTAACTATACGACATGTATTTAAGATAGCAGCTTTTTGTAAAGTAATATAGAGGGTTTCATTTAGATTTAGCAATTTTAAACTGTGAAGAAGATGATTTGGGATAACGCCTGTTGTGGAGAGGACTATAGGCACAACATAAACTTTTTCTTGACGCCATATTCTAGTTACCTCATCCTTCAAGTCTGCGTATTTACTGATTTTTTCGGTTATTGTTTTCTGTATGTTATGTGTGTTGGGAACAGCGATATCTATTAGGTA
Organism: Orthosia cruda; assembly: GCA_964057195.1. NCBI lineage: Eukaryota > Metazoa > Arthropoda > Insecta > Lepidoptera > Noctuidae > Orthosia > Orthosia cruda. Next base: position 34,317,798 of record OZ059836.1, read on the forward strand.
GGTAATTTTATTTATTTTATCCTGCAAAGTGATATCCGGTCTATTGTAATGAATTGTCCTATCAGTGAGAATGGCGCGGTCATAATAAAGTTTATGAGTGTCCTTTTCTAATATGGTTTGTGGTGTATAATTATAATAAGGGGTGTTTGCGTCCTGCATAAGTGTGTATTTAACGGCTAATTTTTGATGAATTACGTTTGCCACCTGATTGTGTCTGTGTGTGTAGTCTGTCTGCGTGAGAGTTGTGCACGCCCCAGTTATGTGCTGGATCGTTTCTGGCTGTAAGTGGCACCTACGACATTTATCGTTTGTAACTGAAGGATCCTTGATAATATATTTTCGGTAATTTTTTGTGTTAATTATTTGGTCTTGTATCGCAATTATAAATCCTTCAGTTTCAGGGAACAAACTACCTATCTTAAGCCATTTGTTTGACGCGACTTTATTTATATGGGATTGTTCCAAATCGTGAGGATGTCGGCCATGAAGTACTTTTTTCTTCCAGTTTTCAATTTTTTGTATCTGTGGGTTAATGTTGGTGCTATCTAGTGGATCTGACTGTTCAATTAAGTTAAGTGGAGTGTAGTTGAAATCATTTAGGGCTATAGTTTTATGAATATTGCTGGTACGATATTTTGAGTGAAAGAATGTTTTAAGTCTACAGATTTGTTTTCGCCACAGATGCTGGATATCTATTAGGCCTCTCCCTCCGTTTTGTCTTTTGATCGTAAGTCTTTCTATTGCAGATTTAGGGTGTAAGTTGTTATGTTTTGTAAGTGTGGTGCGGATGGTTCGCTCTAATTGTTCTGTATCTGTTTTTGTCCATTTAATAACACCGAACGAGTACGTTAATATGGGGATTGCAAATGTATTTAAGGCCTTGATGAGATGTTTACCCGAAAGTTGAGTTTTACAAAGAGCGTTAAGTCTCTTCTTAAACTCTGTCGTAAGTGTACCTTTAATTCTAACATGATCTAATCCTTTAAGTTGTGTATACCCTAAATATTTGTATAAATCAGTCGCTTCCATTGCTGTTATGGTGTCTGTGTTATTTACTACATAGCTGCCGGGTCGTATCTTGCCTCGTATGATGTGAAGTGTTTTACATTTATCCAGACCAAATTGCATGTTAATATCTTGGCTAAAATCTGCTGTGGCTTCTACTAGTTTCTTCATATCTTTTTCGGTTTGTGCATATAATTTAATATCGTCCATATAAATGAGATGTGAAATTATTGTTTGGTCTGCAGTGTGTTTGAAACAATATCCGGCACGACAGCTTTGCAGCAGATGAGATAGAGGATTTAGTGCGAGGCAGAACCACAGGGGACTCAGTGAATCACCTTGGTATATACCCTTCTTGATAGAAATTTGTCGCGTTGTAACACTATTGTTATTGCTATATAGTTGAAGTGTGGTTTTCCACTGTGGCATTATTTTGCGTAGGAAGTGTATTATTTTCGGATTAATTTTGTAAATTTCTAGTATTTTTATCAACCAAGAATGTGGAACACTGTCAAAAGCTTTTTTATAGTCGATGTAAGTACAATGAAGATTTCTATTTTTAGTGGTGGCGTGTTTATGAATTGTAGAATCAATAATTAATTGCTCTTTGCATCCCATGTGGCCCCGCCTGCATCCCTTCTGCTCTTCTGCCATTATGTTGTGTCGTTCAATGTGTGAGTTGATCTTTGTTGTAATCGATGATGTTAATATTTTATATATCGTGGGTAGGCACGTGATTGGCCTATATTGAGAAGGTTGCGGTGAATTTTTAGTTTTAGGTAGCATGTAAGTTATGCCTGTTGCAATAAATTCCGGTATACTTTGTTGGCCTAAAATGATTTCTGTTAATTTTTTTGCTAAGGGTTTGTATAATAAAGTTAATTTTTTGTACCAAAAATTGTGTATTTTATCTATACCAGGAGATTTCCAGTTATGTAATCTGCCTGTTATGTGTGTAATATCAGACTCTGTGATCTCTACGAATTCCATTTCTTCTATTGCTCTCCATTTTGTTTCTTCTTCCTTTATCCATGTAGCCTTGTCGTTGTGTTGTATAGGTTCTTCCCAAATACTAGACCAGTATGTTTCTAGTTGTTCTTTTGTTGGTAATTCAATTGTGTCTGTTTTATTCTCTTCACTTGCATCGGTTTCTGGTTTGTGTAGGTTTCTGTAAAATATCTTTTCATTTGTGGCAAATATAGCGTTATCGGCTTTACGCTGTTGTGCTTTCTTATATCTTCTGAGTCTATGAACTTTAAGGGCTAGTTTTTGTTTTAATGTGTCTAAAAATTCTTCAGGTTTTCTGTTAATGGCTTCATGCCTAGTGTGTGTATAACTGCTTCTAAGTATGACCTCAACTCTCTTTACTACTTTGTTTGATCTGTTATTATTGATGTATTGTGTAAGTCTACCGCAATCTGCTCTAAGTTTTTCTATATCTTTTTCTAACCTCTGTTGCTATGCTGGTTTGACATTCTGTTTTGGACTAGTGTTTCTTGTGTGTTGCGTGATTTTAAATTTAAGTTCTTCAGATATGACTACCGCCGTGCAATATATAAGAGTGTGAATATCTAAAAGTTTGGTGTCATCAGAAATAAATTGACTTAGTATGTTTTCATTAAATAAATTTACTAAACGAAAAAGATTAGGACTGTATCGAAGTTTTGGCAATTTTGGACGAACTAATGGGTCCATACCAGAATATTGAGCTAGAGTTGATCTAAATTTATCGTATATTTCTTGAATAAAACTATCTGTTATTAGGTTTTCATCTGCGGCGACTAAAGTTTCAATATCATTTTCTAGCGTATGAGTTAAATATTCAGTTTGTGTGGATATATGTGACGTTTGCGTGTAAGGTTGCGATTGGTTGTGTGGTTGAGATTGAAAATCAATAGGATTAATAGGTTGTAATTGAACGAGCACTTGTGGCTGTTCGTCAAGAGTACTTTCGCTCATGTTTTGACTGATGGTGTTATTGTCTGAACAATTTACTGATTCTTGTAGTATTTGTGTTCGTACTTCTTCTGTTAGTTGTTCTATAACTGCTTGAGATAGAAGTTTATTCCTAACTATAGCTCTTCTTTGATCTGATATTCTCTGCTCTGTAACCGTGATTTCTGGATATTGTCGTGTAAAGAGTGAGTGCAGTTGTTGTCTGTAGGTGGTCATATCGGTCTCTAATTTAGTAATGTAAAGGTAGGTACGCATGATAAAAAGGTTTACTTCTTTACTCCATCTCATGCGAACTCTTGCTTTACCAGTCTTGGTGGACGCGGGTAAGAAGTTAGATACTTCCCGCACAACATTCAAAGCTGGCGTGGGTGGAACTGTATTTAAAATACTAATGGGGGGTGAAGATGGTAAAGATGGTGACGATGATATAGATGGTGATGATGTTCTTGAAGGTGTGTACGAAACTGTGCTTGGACTATACGGTTCTACAGGGGTGTCTGTCCTGTTAGTCAGTCTGTCACCATCGTCATTGATTTCGGCTGTAGTATCTTTGTCGGTGGGAGCCCGCCTGTTCAACTCCTGACCGCTGACGGTTCGCATGCTGTGACACCCAGCGTCAGCTCCAGGTGCGCCCCGGCGATCGCCCCCGGGCAGCGGTCCTATACGTTTTCTTTTTGAACGTGTCTCCATGTTGAATGGGTTTCCAGAGCCACGTTAGCCACGCCAGTAATTTCTCAATCATGTGTCCGCCCCCCACGTGATTAGATGGTCAATCAGGACGTGTGGTTGTTTAGGGGGCTTATTATTATTATTATTATTATTACAATGTTCACGACACAATGCGGAGATAACAAATATACAAATAAAGTGCGCACGTTCGTGGTGTACACTATATCATGGTCATAAAGACTTTAATATCAAAATTATAATTTAAACAACAACGATAGCCTCATTGACTAAAATAACAAGCGGAGTAAGCTTACTTGAAACCGTATTCATAATTATATTTAAATGGCTACCAGAAAAGATTCGAGAATCAACTGAGAACGGGCCCGAGTACCGAAAAACTTTCACAATCGCGCCTGCTCGTAATATTTCACAGCGCTCCGAAATACTGATAGGCCCAAACTTGGTACCGATACCAAACACCTGACTTTTGCCAACTCCATCGTTTGTAACCGCAAATTGTTCTTTCCGAGAATTCAAATACCCTCCCTCAATAATGAGACGCAATGCGGTAGCCTTTGGATACAGAGAGGGCTTGGACGCTCAATATTCGAAAAATCCGCTCTGATAAAACAAAAATACAGGTAGGTACAGAGCTTCGCAATCGATGAAAATGCCTACCGCTACTGCGTAATTTTTGTGGGAATAAACCGCATTTTTATCCTAACTACCCGCAATGTGTTTCCGCAATGTGGGTTTGATTAGGGTAGTTGATCCAACGCGTGGCATGAATTGAAGTGTGCTTCTTAATGCGGCTAAATTATGTAGGTACCTATCATATTTTGGTGACGAAGAGGCTCAAAGAGGTGACCAAAAGCTATTAGAGTAAGGAGATGTATGGTAAGAGACATACATCTGTCCCTTACACACACTCAAAATAATCTTACTATAAGAGCTTATGGTCACCTCCTTAAGCATACTTTTGAATGCTGTGTGTAAGTAAGCTTGACATGACATAAGCACAATTCATACCTTAGTTAATTTCAGTCAGCACGACAAAGAAGAAAGTTTACGTCCAGTGAAAGTGTGTATGATCTATCCCTAGTTTCGTTTCACACACCAAAAAGCCGTGAACAAGAAAACCCTTTTCACACAGACTAACATAAACCTCCATACTTCAATTTTTCTTACACACTGACTCACTCGCTACATAAAATTTATAGTAAATTCATAATTTAGGAAGTGCGGTCGCCCGCGGCTGCCGTTGCGCGTTGTACGCAAGTCATTTACGAGCATTTTCACGGCATCTGAAGTGTCAAACGTACGTAGTTGATATTCATGACGGCGGTTGGCACGCGACGCACGTACCGCGACATAATCCGGAGTTCCCGACGCTAGGACCGATAATATCAAGGCATATGAAGCCACAGATTGCCGCCGTTCAATTTCGTCGTGTTCCTACGCATATTTTTTACGATTCCTCAGAACTATTCCGTTGTATCATCGAGATATATGAGTCTGTTTGGGAGATTTATGTGGTTACTTGATATAGTCGGATGATGATATGGTTTCGATGCAAATATCTCGTATATTTGAATGAGAAATAAAGAATGTATTCCCCCGATTCCCGTACATACACCTAACTTTTATTAAAAGGTTATTCGCAAGGTTTTAATGAAACCCATAGGCGTTAACAGAGGCTCATATATGCGCAATTAGAAACGTGAACCGTGTTTCATTATACTAAGAGCTCATAAGTTGAGCTGTACCCTCGCACGTTAAGTTAATGTTCGGAACTTTACATGCATCGTGTGAATGAGAAACTGTAACACGACGTAGCACAGAATAAATAACAGTACAAGAGTTAAAGAATGTATTCCCCCGATTCCCGTACATACACCTAACTTTTATTAAAAGGTTATACGCAAGGTTTTCAATGAAGCCCATAGGCGTTACCAGAGGCTCATATATGCGCAATTAGAAACGTGAACCGTGTTTCATTATACTAAGAGCTCATAAGTTGAGCTGTACCCTCGCACGTTAAGTTAATGTTCGGAACTTTACATGCATCGTGTGAATGAGAAACTGTAACACGACGTAGCACAGAATAAATAACAGTACAAGAGTTAAAAAAAAAACACTTACAAGATCTAGTAAACTTGTTTCTAAATATTACAAGCATAGTACAAGGTCTTGTTGCCGGAAATGTTCATGGTTACCGCTTACAGGCGAGTACCTACTTAGCACTTAAGAAGAGAAGAACTTAGCTGATTTAGTAGGTAAAGACTAATTTCAACTTAGTCCATGTGTCCATTCACTCAAATTCCTATGGATTTGTATGAAGCTGCACGCATTGCAGAAAAAAATTGCGCGGAAATAACATCGCAATAAATCCGCGTTTTGCCACAGAATCCACCGCACCGCCGGCGCCATGCGGATTAAATTCGCGCGAATATATTTTGAACTCTATTCTATTCAGTACGCGGACATAAATTCGCGCGAATAAAAAAACGCAATGCGTGCTAGCCTTACTGCTTGGTGAAAGCCAGAGCAATGGAACCTAGCTCCAGTTCTGTAATATATTGTGCTTAATTTTCTATCTATTGACTAAAGCTAAATTAATAAATGTTTAAAAGAAATCACCTGCTAACTTCGCAGTCTGAAATCTCTGATACGTATAAAATAAGACAACTTCTCGTTATGTATTAGTTCCAGAAAAGGCGCTTGCGGTGTAGCAGATATTGAATTAACGAGTCCAGATATATAATTATTCATTAAAAAAATCCAGGCCCCAATAAACCCCGTTAAAATCCTTGAATATTCGAAAAATAAAGTAATATTCGATAATTAAAATATTATTCAACGATGTTGGTAAAGCCTCTTGCATATTGCAGTGAAACGCGTGTTCAAGCCGATTTCCTTGCACCGACCGTGCGGTCGGATATTGTTCCCAGTCTTGTCTGGACTGCACTGAATAAAAGATTCGACATATTTAGTACACATGCACCTTTTTGCTTCGTAGATGGATATTGCAGATTTATTTTTACTTGAGTTTCTTTGTGAATGTATAATTTTATAATGAGTTTTATTTCTAGGTCTGAGTGGAAAGAGATCAAAAACTACAAATAATATTAAATCGAGGAACCTTTGTGTTCGTAAAAGGAAGTGGGATAAAACCATAAAAATTCACTACTTATACACAGTTCTAAATACCTATCACTTAAGCAAAATCAACGTAGTTTACGCTCCATCTTAAACTCGGCACTTAGTCAAAACATAGCCAATGCTCTACTGCTACTTTGATAAAAGTTGTTTGAGTTTTCCTTTTCATTTGACATTCACATAAAAAGACAAAAAATCCGTTCAAAAATTCCGTTCTACAATACACGCTCACATTACCAGCCTTTGTAAAAACTCAGACAAAAGATTTAAGATATTCCCGTTTCATTAAACAGGGTCGCCGCGAGACAGTATCATAGTCTAAATGTGCTTTCTAATAGAGATGTGCGGGGTAGCTCGGCAATGCGAGGATTTGTAGTTGTGAAAATGTGTCATTGTTTCCACCACAGCTCTGCAAGAAGATTGCACGGTGGAAGCATGTGTGGCGAAGCTGTGAAACGGTGTGTAGTTGAGAGGTGCGAAGATGCGTTGCGGAGTCTTTTCAACTGTGTGTGGACTGCATTCCTCGCTCGTATCTCTCGCACACATTTCTCGCTCGCATACTCGCAAATATCTCTCACTTTTTGTCTGTACTTTTTGGATGTACAAATATCTTTTCACACCACCTGCTCGACAATGTCAAATTACATAATTATCATGCAACCTCAACGTAACATAAAGAATTACCTCTTAAGGGAGGTAAAGTTGTATGAAATTCCTAAGGAGTAAAGTGATTTGAATTTGGAACGTCCAATTTGTGTGGAAACTCGTGGCAAATTAAGTAAAAAAAAGCCCAAATGGCAATGTAAAAAGGTTTGTTTGAAATTTCAACTGGCCACCATAAGCAGAACTCAAAAAAAAACAAAAGGCGCGATATAAAAGAATGTAAAATAAAAGATGGTGTTTGGTGCTCTGATTTTCAGTGAATTTTATTGCATTCTTCGTATTGACAAAAAAATTCGATTGCTACCTATTGATCACTACTAGTGGTCTCATCTACTCCAGAGTTTATCAAAACAGACGCTTTAGAGTAATAATTTATGGGCTGGCTGGCTTTCAATTGCCTCGCAGAAGATGTGAAAAATAGAGTATGCTCCTCTGGGATAAAGCCTGTCTTCATCTTGGGCAGCTTGAACTCCTTATTGACCCAGGACTCTACATAAATCAGCCCCTCATTACGCTCGGGGTTAAATGTGCCGCCTGTGACGTAAGAACTACTTTATCCCCTTGGTACATCATCTACTATTAGCTCTCTTCGACCAGTGCTAAGCCAGACTAGAGAAATTAATGATTGGTGGATTCGTCGCGCACCGCCTAGCTATCTCGGACATCTCTGGCGGAAAACACCGCAAAGCTTATATACTTCGCTACAAAACACACACAGTGTTCGTGACAGCCATATGTGTAATTAGTAATTAACACGTACTGCCTCGTCTATTTCATTCTACCCTCATTTCTTGTGAGGCTTTGGCCGTGCTAGTAAATTAATAGGCATTATTTAGCATTTTCACGCTAGTTTTTATTAATAATGGTCAGGTTCATTGTGTTTTGTTTTGCCATGGCTGGTCGGTATACTAATAAAATAGAGACTTGTGCACAATAGAGACATGGAAGAACATTCTAGAGGAGAAAACCAGTATGTAATGTCAACGGAAATACATAATAAAGGAGCAATAATCTATAAGCCAGAAATAATATAAATCGTTTAGATATTCCGTTTCAATGTACATCAAAGTCTAGTTTCGGACAGCCAAAGTCTTTAACGAACACCAAACCCTTAGACTACAACTTTGGTCCGAAGTTACTAACAAGTTACCTAATGCCTTTCAAGCGGATTCAGCAACAGTATACAATTATAACTTCTAGCTAGAGACATCTAAGCCATCAGTTTAGAGTTTCCAAATTCACCGCTGCAGCGCTGGAAAGCGAATGCGGCCGAACTTAGACTGGATTGATCGCGAAAGACTGCGCCGAAATTGAATTTCGTCCAAATCTCAATATCGGATAATCGGCTCAGGCAAACGTGGCGGTGTGAATGCAATCTCGACGCCACTCCGCTTAGATTTGCTACTACACACATGTACTAAGCTATTCGTATCTATCTTTGCGTATATAGAATGAACTATGTGAACCCGTAAATAAAACGTTACCTATGAAATATGATTTCATCTTCTCTCGTTTTGGAATAAAACGAGAGAAGATGAAATAATAAAATACATACATACATCTAAAATAATTAGCGCAAGGGAACGTGGATTACTGCCCGGGGTATATTGAGATGTAAAAATATAATAATATTAAATATTTTACTTCAAACCATTTTAAATCCTATATATTTAGCTCAAATAAAGCCCCAAATCCTCTGAAAATGTTGCCAGAAATCCACTAACAATTCACTTAGAAGCAACTTATCATATTGTTGCAAGGTTTATTAAGTACCAAAGCATAATAGGCTCTCTGCCAACTTGAATGATAAATGGAAATTCTCATAACAACGTATGAAAACCTTTCGTCTAATTCCTACAGTTCGCCTGTGTCTGGCTAGCGCCCACATGTGCCCCACTGGGCAAAATTTCCGTTCTACGCCAAGCAAAAGCAATTTCCTTGGACTGTTTGTTCTCTATCTATCACGTTTCTTGCCGTGTGGTGACAAAGCCGGCTTTGTTCTCGGCGACCAGTATCGTAGCCAGTAAATAATCGAGACATGTTTCATGTGGTAGCGTTTAAAGAACGATAAATGGAATTGAACTTAAATAATAAACATGCTGTAGTTAAAAAACAATTGTATTTTCAAAGATAAATTATTTTACTTGAATTAATAGTATTTGGGTTAAACTTTTAGTCCAGAGAGAATAATAAATAAATATAGGTAGGTATACACAAATATCTACTGTAGGTACAAATATAATTCTGTAGTGATGTAATTATGCTTGCAAACTTCAGCCTAATAAGTTAATGGTATGAACTTTGCAATATCATTACTCATTTCATTTCGTATCTCCTTTGATTGCGTTGATAGCATTATACTTTACAAAGTTCAATTAACAAACAATGAACATCAAACAAGAGGAACAAAATAATATAGCTTAAATATACGCAACATAAATCCGCCGAACTCTGAACGCTACATATAAATCTTTACAAAATCATTACAAAGAAAATCCATTCGTTCATAAGATTTTTTTCATCCTGTGAAATACCGAATAAGCCATCCATAAATCTAGTCGAAAAGACGTATTAACTCATTCGATAAAAGCGCGGGCAAACTTAGAAAAACCCTTGAAAAATGGCGCGTAAAGTTTGCACAATGCAAGCGACGGCGACACGTCCAGGGGGGTGACCACAAGCTCTTAGAGTAAGGGTATTTTGAGATCGAGTAAGGGACAGATGTATATGACGTGTATACATCTGTCACTTACTCGATATCAAAATAACCTTACTCTAAGAGCTTGTGGTCACCCCCCAGATCAAACCAGAGACATTATTCACCGAGATTTAGAACGTCAACATAAATTTACCACAGACTACGAATCGTTAATTATTCTATTTAGTAGGTAGTGACGGAATATTTGCATGGTTACTGACTAATCTACTAATTACGCGATGGTAATATTGCTATTAGGTACATTGGAAGGGATATGTGTCGATTTTAGTAATTAACTAGCTAAAATCAGTGTTGTCTCTAGAAGCTTGCAGATTTCTGCTTATAGCCGTGGGAATACACCTACCTGAATAGATTCATGATACAAAACATATGCAAAATTACAAACACAAACATTTACAAATCGCTCTTTCAAACAACACAATCGATCTTGTTGAAACAATGCACCTAACATAACCATTCTCTAATCGTAACACAATGCGATAATTCCCAAAGGAACACTCGCTGTCAATAATACTGACCCATTTCATTTCACTATTCCTTTACGATAGACTAAATTCGTAGGGTTGGGCCTGACAGATATTTATGGGATCTTCTATTGATCTAATTCAGGGTTGTTATCATTTAATATAAGAAACCCTTCAGCGCTTTCAAAGATATACATTCTGATTTATATTTCATTCAGTTTGGATAACTCATTCATTTTTACTTGCGCTTGAAAATTATCCAGAAGACAATGTGGCAGACGGAGAAGTAATATAAAAGTCTCTCGGAGGATATTTACGAATATATTGTCCCAATACACACGTAATTAGTGTTTTGAAATCAGAATAACACAACAATTACAATGTTCACAGCACAATACGGAGATAACAAATACACAAATAAATTTCGTACGTTCGCGGTGGACCCTATATCATAATCAAGACTTTAATATCAAAATTATAATTTAAACAAGAACGAGAGCCTAATTGACTAAAATAACAAGCAGAGTAAACTTACTTGAAACCGAATTCATAATTATATTTGAATCGCTACCAGAAAAGATTCGAGAATCAATTGAGAGCAAGCCCGAGTACCGAAAAACTTTAATAATCGCGCCTACTCGTAATATTTCACAGCGCTCCGAAACACTGATAGGCCCAAACTTGGTACCGATACCAAACACCTGACTTTTGCCAACTCCATCGTTTGTAACCGCAAATTGTTCCTTCCAAGAATTCAAATACCCTCCTTCAATAATGAGACGCAATGCGGTAGCCTTTGGATACAGAGAGGGCTTAGACGCTCAGTATTCGAAAAATCCGCTCTGATAAAACAAAAATACAGGTGGGTACAGAGTTTCGCAATCGATGGAAATGCCTACCGCTACTGCGTAATTTTTGTGGGAATAAACCGCATTTTTATCCTAACTACCCGCAACGTGTTTCCGCAATGTGGGTTTGATTAGGGTAGTTGATCCAACGCGTGGCATGAATTAAAGTGTGCTTCTCAATGCGGCAAAATTATGTAGGTACCTATCATATTTTGGTGACGAGGAGGCTCAAAGAGGTGACCAAAAGCTCTTAGAGTAAGGAGATTTATGGTAAGAGACATACATCTGTCCCTTACACACACTCAAAATAATCTTACTATAAGAGCTTATGGTCACCTCCTTAAGCATACTTTTGAATGCTGTGTGTAAGTAAGCTTGACATGACATAAGTACAATTCATACCTTAGTTAATTTCAGTCAGCACGACAAAGAAGAAAGTTTACGTCCAGGGAAAGTGTGTTTGATCTATCCCTAATTTCGTTGCTCACACCAAAAAGCCATGAACAAGAAAACCCTTTTCATAGGAAAATTGAAGTTTAGAGGTTTATGTTAGTCTGACATAAACCTCTAAACTTCAATTTTTCTTACACACTGACTCACTCGCTACACAAAATTTATAGTAATTTCATAGTTTTGGAAGTGCGGTCGCCCGCGGCTGCCGTTGCGCGTTGTACGCAAGTCATTTACGAGCATTTTCACGGCATCTGAAGTGTCAAACGTACGTAGTTGATATTCATGACGGCGGTTGGCACGCGACGCACGTACCGCGACATAATCCGGAGTTCCCGACGCTAGGCCCGATAATATCGAGGCATATGAAGCCACAGATTGCCGGCGTTCAATTTCGTCGTGTTCCTACGCATATTTTTTACGATTCCTCAGAACTATTCCGTTGTATCATCGAGATATATGAGTCTGTTTGTGAGATTTATGTGGTTACTTGATATAGTCGGATGAAGGTATGGTTTAAGTTAGGTGTATGTACGGGAACAGGGGGATACATTCTATCCACCTTCTATACACCTAACTTTTATTAAAAGGTTATACGCAAGGTTTTCAATGAAGCCCATAGGCGTTGCCAGAGGCTCATATATGCGCAATTAGAAACGTGAACCGTGTTTCATTATACTAAGAGCTCATAAGTTGAGCTGCACCCTCGCACGTTATATTAATGTTCGGAACTTTACCTGCATCGTGTGAATGAGAAAGTGTAACACGGCGTAGCACAGAATAAATAATAGTACAAGAGTTAGAACAAAAAGTTTACAGTTACAAGATCTAGTAAACTTGTTTCTAAATATTATAAGCATAGTACGAGGTGTTGCCGGAAATTTTCAAGATTACCGATTAGAAACAAGTACCTACTTAGGACTTAAGAAGAGGAGAACTTAGTACTTAGCTGATTTAGTAAGTAAAGACCAATTCCAACTAAGGCCATGTGTCTATTTACTCAAATTCCTATGGAATTGTATGAAGCTGCACGCATTGCCACAGAAACCACCGATTGAGTTTTCCGTGTCTTTTTATGTGAATATCAAGTGAAAAACTTGATATTCACATAAAAAGACAAATAACAAACACGTTACGCTTTATCAAACTTACCTAAAAAATTCCGTTCTACAATACATTCTTACATTACCAGCCATTGTAAAAACTCAGACAAAAGATTTAAGATATTCCCGTTTCATTAAACAGGGTCGCCACGAGACAGTATCATAGTCGGTCAGTATCATATCATGTGCGGGGTAGCCAGGCAATGCGAGGATTTGTGGTTGTGAAAATGTGTGATTGTTTTCACCAAAGCCCTGCAAGAAAATTGCGCGGTGGAAGTATGTGTGGCGAAGCTGTGAAACGGTGTGTAGCTGAGAGGTGCGGAGATGCGTTGCGGAATCTTTTCAGCTGTGTGTGGACTGCATTCCTCGCTCGTATCTCTCGCACACATTTCTCGCTCGCATACTCGCAAATATCTCTTAATTTTTGTCTGTACTTTTTGTATGTACAAATATCTATTTCACAGCACCTGCTCGACAATGTTCAATTACATAATTATCATGCAACTTCAACGTAACGTAAAGAATTACCTCTGAAGGGAGGTAGGTATAGTTGTATGAAACTCTAATTTGAATTTGCAACGTCCAATTCGTGTGGAAACTCGTGGAAAACTAAGTATAAAATGCCCATATGGCATTGTTAGAAGGTTTGTTTGAAATTTGAACTGGCCACCATAAGCAGAACTTAAAAAAAACAAAAGGCGCGATTTCAAAGAATGTAAAATAAAAGATGGTGTTTGGTGCTGTGATTTTCAGTGTGTTTTATTGCAATATTGATCACACTTAGTGGTCTCGTCTACTCCAGAGTTTATAAAAACAGACGCTTTAAAGTAATCATTTATTCAGAAGATGTGAAAAGTAGAGTATGCTCTTCTGGAATAAAGCCTGTCTTCATGTTGGGCAGCTTGAATCCCTCGATTCACTCAGGACTCTACATAACTCAGTCCCTCATTATGCTCAGGGTTAAATATGCCGCCTGTGACGTAAGAACTTCTTTATCCCCTTGGTGCATAATCTACTATTAGCTGTCTTCCACCAGTGCTAAGCCAGGCTAGGGATATTTAGTGACTGGTGAATTTTTCCTCAGGCACCGCCTAGCTATCTAGCACATCTGTGTCGGAAAGGCATCCTATAGCTTATTTACTTTGGCACAAAACACACACAGTGTTCGTGACAGCCCTGTGTGTAATTAGTAATTAACACGTACTTCCTCGGCTTTTTCATTTTACCCTCATTTCTTGTGAGGCTGTGGCCGTGCTAGTAAATTAATAGGCATTATTTAGCATTTTCACGCTAGTTTTTCTTAATAATGGTCAGGTTCATTGTGTTTTGTTTTACCATGGCTGGTCGGTATACTGTTCTTATATAAAATAGAGACCTGTGCACAAAAGAGACATGGAAGGACATTCTAGAGGAAAAAAACCAATATGTAATGTCAACGGAAATACATAATAAAGGAGCAATAAACTCTAATCCCCATAGTGTGCCAGCCACAATTTTCTCAAAAATAATATAAATCGTTTAAATATTCCGTTTCGATGTACATCAAAGACTAGTTTCGGACAGTCAAAGTCTTGAACGAACACCAAACCCTTAGACAACAACTTTGGTCCGAAGTTACTAACAAGTTACCTAATGCCTTTCAAGCGGATTCAGCAACAGTATACAATTATAACTTCTAGCTAGAGACATCTAAGCCATCAGTTTAGAGTTTCCAAATTCACCGCTGCAGCGCTGGAAAGCGAATGCGGCCGAACTTAGACTGGATTGATCGCGAAAGACTGCGCCGAAATTGAATTTCGTCCAAATCTCAATATCGGATAATCGGCTCAGGCAAACGTGGCGGTGTGAATGCAATCTCGACGCCACTCCGCTTAGATTTGCTACTACACACATCAACTAAGCTATTCGTATCTATCTTTGCGTATATAGAATGAACTATATGAACCCGTAAATAAAACGTTACCTATGAAACATGATTTCATCTTCTCTCGTTTTGGAATAAAACGAATAACATCTAAAATAATTAGCGCAAGGGAACGTGGATTACTGCCCGGGGTATATTGAGATGTAAAAATATAATAATATTAAATATTTTACTTCAAACCATTTTAAATCCTATATATTTAGCTCAAATAAAGCCCCAAATCCTCTGAAAATGTTGCCAGAAATCCACTAACAATTCACTTAGAAGCAACTTATCATATTGTTGCAAGGTTTATTAAGTACCAAAGCATAATAGGCTCTCTGCCAACTTGAATGATAAATGGAAATTCTCATAACAACGTATGAAAACCTTTCGTCTAATTCCTACAGTTCGCCTGTGTCTGGCTAGCGCCCACATGTGCCCCACTGGGCAAAATTTCCGTTCTACGCCAAGCAAAAGCAATTTCCTTGGACTGTTTGTTCTCTATCTATCACGTTTCTTGCCGTGTGGTGACAAAGCCGGCTTTGTTCTCGGCGACCAGTATCGTAGCCAGTAAATAATCGAGACATGTTTCATGTGGTAGCGTTTAAAGAACGATAAATGGAATTGAACTTAAATAATAAACATGCTGTAGTTAAAAAACAATTGTATTTTCAAAGATAAATTATTTTACTTGAATTAATAGTATTTGGGTTAAACTTTTAGTCCAGAGAGAATAATAAATAAATATAGGTAGGTATACACAAATATCTACTGTAGGTACAAATATAATTCTGTAGTGATGTAATTATGCTTGCAAACTTCAGCCTAATAAGTTAATGGTATGAACTTTGCAATATCATTACTCATTTCATTTCGTATCTCCTTTGATTGCGTTGATAGCATTATACTTTACAAAGTTCAATTAACAAACAATGAACATCAAACAAGAGGAACAAAATAATATAGCTTAAATATACGCAACATAAATCCGCCGAACTCTGAACGCTACATATAAATCTTTACAAAATCATTACAAAGAAAATCCATTCGTTCATAAGATTTTTTTCATCCTGTGAAATACCGAATAAGCCATCCATAAATCTAGTCGAAAAGACGTATTAACTCATTCGATAAAAGCGCGGGCAAACTTAGAAAAACCCTTGAAAAATGGCGCGTAAAGTTTGCACAATGCAAGCGACGGCGACACGTCCAGGGGGGTGACCACAAGCTCTTAGAGTAAGGGTATTTTGAGATCGAGTAAGGGACAGATGTATATGACGTGTATACATCTGTCACTTACTCGATATCAAAATAACCTTACTCTAAGAGCTTGTGGTCACCCCCCAGATCAAACCAGAGACATTATTCACCGAGATTTAGAACGTCAACATAAATTTACCACAGACTACGAATCGTTAATTATTCTATTTAGTAGGTAGTGACGGAATATTTGCATGGTTACTGACTAATCTACTAATTACGCGATGGTAATATTGCTATTAGGTACATTGGAAGGGATATGTGTCGATTTTAGTAATTAACTAGCTAAAATCAGTGTTGTCTCTAGAAGCTTGCAGATTTCTGCTTATAGCCGTGGGAATACACCTACCTGAATAGATTCATGATACAAAACATATGCAAAATTACAAACACAAACATTTACAAATCGCTCTTTCAAACAACACAATCGATCTTGTTGAAACAATGCACCTAACATAACCATTCTCTAATCGTAACACAATGCGATAATTCCCAAAGGAACACTCGCTGTCAATAATACTGACCCATTTCATTTCACTATTCCTTTACGATAGACTAAATTCGTAGGGTTGGGCCTGACAGATATTTATGGGATCTTCTATTGATCTAATTCAGGGTTGTTATCATTTAATATAAGAAACCCTTCAGCGCTTTCAAAGATATACATTCTGATTTATATTTCATTCAGTTTGGATAACTCATTCATTTTTACTTGCGCTTGAAAATTATCCAGAAGACAATGTGGCAGACGGAGAAGTAATATAAAAGTCTCTCGGAGGATATTTACGAATATATTGTCCCAATACACACGTAATTAGTGTTTTGAAATCAGAATAACACAACAATTACAATGTTCACAGCACAATACGGAGATAACAAATACACAAATAAATTTCGTACGTTCGCGGTGGACCCTATATCATAATCAAGACTTTAATATCAAAATTATAATTTAAACAAGAACGAGAGCCTAATTGACTAAAATAACAAGCAGAGTAAACTTACTTGAAACCGAATTCATAATTATATTTGAATCGCTACCAGAAAAGATTCGAGAATCAATTGAGAGCAAGCCCGAGTACCGAAAAACTTTAATAATCGCGCCTACTCGTAATATTTCACAGCGCTCCGAAACACTGATAGGCCCAAACTTGGTACCGATACCAAACACCTGACTTTTGCCAACTCCATCGTTTGTAACCGCAAATTGTTCCTTCCAAGAATTCAAATACCCTCCTTCAATAATGAGACGCAATGCGGTAGCCTTTGGATACAGAGAGGGCTTAGACGCTCAGTATTCGAAAAATCCGCTCTGATAAAACAAAAATACAGGTGGGTACAGAGTTTCGCAATCGATGGAAATGCCTACCGCTACTGCGTAATTTTTGTGGGAATAAACCGCATTTTTATCCTAACTACCCGCAACGTGTTTCCGCAATGTGGGTTTGATTAGGGTAGTTGATCCAACGCGTGGCATGAATTAAAGTGTGCTTCTCAATGCGGCAAAATTATGTAGGTACCTATCATATTTTGGTGACGAGGAGGCTCAAAGAGGTGACCAAAAGCTCTTAGAGTAAGGAGATTTATGGTAAGAGACATACATCTGTCCCTTACACACACTCAAAATAATCTTACTATAAGAGCTTATGGTCACCTCCTTAAGCATACTTTTGAATGCTGTGTGTAAGTAAGCTTGACATGACATAAGTACAATTCATACCTTAGTTAATTTCAGTCAGCACGACAAAGAAGAAAGTTTACGTCCAGGGAAAGTGTGTTTGATCTATCCCTAATTTCGTTGCTCACACCAAAAAGCCATGAACAAGAAAACCCTTTTCATAGGAAAATTGAAGTTTAGAGGTTTATGTTAGTCTGACATAAACCTCTAAACTTCAATTTTTCTTACACACTGACTCACTCGCTACACAAAATTTATAGTAATTTCATAGTTTTGGAAGTGCGGTCGCCCGCGGCTGCCGTTGCGCGTTGTACGCAAGTCATTTACGAGCATTTTCACGGCATCTGAAGTGTCAAACGTACGTAGTTGATATTCATGACGGCGGTTGGCACGCGACGCACGTACCGCGACATAATCCGGAGTTCCCGACGCTAGGCCCGATAATATCGAGGCATATGAAGCCACAGATTGCCGGCGTTCAATTTCGTCGTGTTCCTACGCATATTTTTTACGATTCCTCAGAACTATTCCGTTGTATCATCGAGATATATGAGTCTGTTTGTGAGATTTATGTGGTTACTTGATATAGTCGGATGAAGGTATGGTTTAAGTTAGGTGTATGTACGGGAACAGGGGGATACATTCTATCCACCTTCTATACACCTAACTTTTATTAAAAGGTTATACGCAAGGTTTTCAATGAAGCCCATAGGCGTTGCCAGAGGCTCATATATGCGCAATTAGAAACGTGAACCGTGTTTCATTATACTAAGAGCTCATAAGTTGAGCTGCACCCTCGCACGTTATATTAATGTTCGGAACTTTACCTGCATCGTGTGAATGAGAAAGTGTAACACGGCGTAGCACAGAATAAATAATAGTACAAGAGTTAGAACAAAAAGTTTACAGTTACAAGATCTAGTAAACTTGTTTCTAAATATTATAAGCATAGTACGAGGTGTTGCCGGAAATTTTCAAGATTACCGATTAGAAACAAGTACCTACTTAGGACTTAAGAAGAGGAGAACTTAGTACTTAGCTGATTTAGTAAGTAAAGACCAATTCCAACTAAGGCCATGTGTCTATTTACTCAAATTCCTATGGAATTGTATGAAGCTGCACGCATTGCCACAGAAACCACCGATTGAGTTTTCCGTGTCTTTTTATGTGAATATCAAGTGAAAAACTTGATATTCACATAAAAAGACAAATAACAAACACGTTACGCTTTATCAAACTTACCTAAAAAATTCCGTTCTACAATACATTCTTACATTACCAGCCATTGTAAAAACTCAGACAAAAGATTTAAGATATTCCCGTTTCATTAAACAGGGTCGCCACGAGACAGTATCATAGTCGGTCAGTATCATATCATGTGCGGGGTAGCCAGGCAATGCGAGGATTTGTGGTTGTGAAAATGTGTGATTGTTTTCACCAAAGCCCTGCAAGAAAATTGCGCGGTGGAAGTATGTGTGGCGAAGCTGTGAAACGGTGTGTAGCTGAGAGGTGCGGAGATGCGTTGCGGAATCTTTTCAGCTGTGTGTGGACTGCATTCCTCGCTCGTATCTCTCGCACACATTTCTCGCTCGCATACTCGCAAATATCTCTTAATTTTTGTCTGTACTTTTTGTATGTACAAATATCTATTTCACAGCACCTGCTCGACAATGTTCAATTACATAATTATCATGCAACTTCAACGTAACGTAAAGAATTACCTCTGAAGGGAGGTAGGTATAGTTGTATGAAACTCTAATTTGAATTTGCAACGTCCAATTCGTGTGGAAACTCGTGGAAAACTAAGTATAAAATGCCCATATGGCATTGTTAGAAGGTTTGTTTGAAATTTGAACTGGCCACCATAAGCAGAACTTAAAAAAAACAAAAGGCGCGATTTCAAAGAATGTAAAATAAAAGATGGTGTTTGGTGCTGTGATTTTCAGTGTGTTTTATTGCAATATTGATCACACTTAGTGGTCTCGTCTACTCCAGAGTTTATAAAAACAGACGCTTTAAAGTAATCATTTATTCAGAAGATGTGAAAAGTAGAGTATGCTCTTCTGGAATAAAGCCTGTCTTCATGTTGGGCAGCTTGAATCCCTCGATTCACTCAGGACTCTACATAACTCAGTCCCTCATTATGCTCAGGGTTAAATATGCCGCCTGTGACGTAAGAACTTCTTTATCCCCTTGGTGCATAATCTACTATTAGCTGTCTTCCACCAGTGCTAAGCCAGGCTAGGGATATTTAGTGACTGGTGAATTTTTCCTCAGGCACCGCCTAGCTATCTAGCACATCTGTGTCGGAAAGGCATCCTATAGCTTATTTACTTTGGCACAAAACACACACAGTGTTCGTGACAGCCCTGTGTGTAATTAGTAATTAACACGTACTTCCTCGGCTTTTTCATTTTACCCTCATTTCTTGTGAGGCTGTGGCCGTGCTAGTAAATTAATAGGCATTATTTAGCATTTTCACGCTAGTTTTTCTTAATAATGGTCAGGTTCATTGTGTTTTGTTTTACCATGGCTGGTCGGTATACTGTTCTTATATAAAATAGAGACCTGTGCACAAAAGAGACATGGAAGGACATTCTAGAGGAAAAAAACCAATATGTAATGTCAACGGAAATACATAATAAAGGAGCAATAAACTCTAATCCCCATAGTGTGCCAGCCACAATTTTCTCAAAAATAATATAAATCGTTTAAATATTCCGTTTCGATGTACATCAAAGACTAGTTTCGGACAGTCAAAGTCTTGAACGAACACCAAACCCTTAGACAACAACTTTGGTCCGAAGTTACTAACAAGTTACCTAATGCCTTTCAAGCGGATTCAGCAACAGTATACAATTATAACTTCTAGCTAGAGACATCTAAGCCATCAGTTTAGAGTTTCCAAATTCACCGCTGCAGCGCTGGAAAGCGAATGCGGCCGAACTTAGACTGGATTGATCGCGAAAGACTGCGCCGAAATTGAATTTCGTCCAAATCTCAATATCGGATAATCGGCTCAGGCAAACGTGGCGGTGTGAATGCAATCTCGACGCCACTCCGCTTAGATTTGCTACTACACACATCAACTAAGCTATTCGTATCTATCTTTGCGTATATAGAATGAACTATATGAACCCGTAAATAAAACGTTACCTATGAAACATGATTTCATCTTCTCTCGTTTTGGAATAAAACGAATAACATCTAAAATAATTAGCGCAAGGGAACGTGGATTACTGCCCGGGGTATATTGAGATGTAAAAATATAATAATATTAAATATTTTACTTCAAACCATTTTAAACCCTATATATTTAGCTCAAATAAAGCCCCAAATCCTCTGAAAATGTTGCCAGAAATCCATTAACAATTCACTTAGAAGCAACTTATCATATTGTAGCAAGGTTTATTAAGTACCACAGCATAATAGGCTCTCTGCCAACTTGAATGATAAATGGAAATTCTCATAACAACGTATGAAAACCTTTCGTCTAATTCCTACAGTTCGCTTGTGTCTGGCTAGCGCCCACATGTGCCCCACTGGGCAAAATTTCCGTTCTACGCCAAGCAAAAGCAATTTTCTTGGACTGTTTGTTCTCTATCTATCACGTTTCTTGCCGTGTGGTGACAAAGCCGGCTTTGTTCTCGGCGACCAGTATCGTAGCCAGTAAATAATCGAGACATGTTTCATGTGGTAGCGTTTAAAGAACGATAAATGGAATTGAACTTAAATAATAAACATGCTGTAGTTAAAAAACAATTGTATTTTCAAAGATAAATTATTTTACTTGAATTAATAGTATTTGGGTTAAACTTTTAGTCCAGAGAGAATAATAAATAAATATAGGTAGGTATACACAAATATCTACTGTAGGTACAAATATAATTCTGTAGTGATGTAATTATGCTTGCAAACTTCAGCCTAATAAGTTAATGGTATGAACTTTGCAATATCATTACTCATTTCATTTCGTATCTCCTTTGATTACGTTGATAGCATTATAATTTACAAAGTTCAATTAACAAACAATGAACATCAAACAAGAGGAACAAAATAATAAAGCTTAAATATACGCAACATAAATCCGCCGAACTCTGAACGCTACATATAAATCTATACAAAATCATTACAAAGAAAATCCATTCGTTCATAAGATTTTTTTCATCGAGTGAAATACCGAATAAGCCATCCATAAATCTAGTCGAAAAGACGTATTAACTCATTCGATAAAAGCGCGGGCAAACTTAGAAAAACCCTTGAAAAATGGCGCGTAAAGTTTGCACAATGCAAGCGACGGCGACACGTCCAGGGGGGTGACCACAAGCTCTTAGAGTAAGGGTATTTTGAGATCGAGTAAGGGACAGATGTATATGACGTGTATACATCTGTCACTTACTCGATATCAAAATAACCTTACTCTAAGAGCTTGTGGTCACCCCCCAGATCAAACCAGAGACATTATTCACCGAGATTTAGAACGTCAACATAAATTTACCACAGACTACGAATCGTTAATTATTCTATTTAGTAGGTAGTGACGGAATATTTGCATGGTTACTGACTAATCTACTAATTACGCGATGGTAATATTGCTATTAGGTACATTGGAAGGGATATGTGTCGATTTTAGTAATTAACTAGCTAAAATCAGTGTTGTCTCTAGAAGCTTGCAGATTTCTGCTTATAGCCGTGGGAATACACCTACCTGAATAGATTCATGATACAAAACATATGCAAAATTACAAACACAAACATTTACAAATCGCTCTTTCAACCAAAACAATCGATCTTGTTGAAACAATGCACCTAACATAACCATTCTCTAATCGTAACACAATGCGATAATTCCCAAAGGAACACTTGCTGTCAATAATACTGACCCATTTAATTTCACTATTCCTTTACGATAGACTAAATTCGTAGGGTTGGGCCTGACAGATATTTATGGGATCTTCTATTGATCTATTTCAGGGTTGTTATCATTTAATATAAGAAACCCTTCAGCGCTTTCAAAGATATACATTCTGATTTATATTTCATTCAGTTTGGATAACTCATTAATTTTTACTTGCACTTGAAAATTATCCAGAAGAAAATATGGCAGACGGAGAAGTAATATAAAAGTCACTCGGAGGATACTCACGAATATATTGTCCCAATACACACGTAATTAGTGTTTTGAAATCAGAATAACACAACAATTACAATGTTCACAGCACAATACGGAGATAACAAATACACAAATAAATTTCGTAAGATTCGCGGTGGACCCTATATCATAATCAAGACTTTAATATCAAAATTATAATTTAAACAACAACGAGAGCCTAATTGACTAAAATAACAAGCAGAGTAAACTTACTTGAAAACGAATTCATAATTATATTTGAATCGCTACCAGAAAAGATTCGAGAATCAATTAAGAGCGGGCCCGAGTACCGAAAAACTTTCACAATCGCGCCTGCTCGTAATATTTCACAGCGCTCCGAAACACTGATAGGCCCAAACTTGGTACCGATACCAAACACCTGACTTTTGCCAACTCCATCGTTTGTAACCGCAAATTGTTATTTCCGAGAATTCAAATACCCTCCTTCAATAATGAGACGCAATGCGGTAGTCTTTGGATACAGAGAGGGCTTGGACGCTCAGTATTCGAAAAATCCGCTCTGATAAAACAAAAGTACAGGTGGGCACAAAGCTTCGCATTCGATGTAAATGCCTACCGCTGCAGCGTAATTTTTGTGGGAATAAACCGCATTTATATCCCAACTACCCGCAATGTGTTGCCGCAATGTGGGTTTGATTAGACTAGTTGATCCAACGTATGGCATGAAATATAAGTGTGCCTCTTAATGCGGCTAAATTATGTAGGTACCTATCATATTTTGGTGACAAGGAGGCTCAAAGAGGTGACCAAAAGCTCTTAGAGTAAAGTTATTTTGAGTGTGGGTAAGGGACAGATGTATGGAAAGAGACATACATCTGTCCCTTACACACTTAAAATAATCTTACTATAAGAGCTTATGGTCACCTCCTTAAGCATACTTTTGAATGCTGTGTGTAACTAAGCTTGACATGACATAAGCACAATTCATACCTTAGTTAATTTCAGTCAGCACGACAAAGAAGACAAACTTCAATTTTTCTTACACACTGACTCACTCGCTACATAAAATTTATAGTAACTTCATAATTTAGGAAGTGCGGTCGCCCGCGGCTGCCGTTGCGCGTTGTACGCAAGTCATTTACGAGCATTTTCACGGCATCTGAAGTGTCAAACGTACGTAGTTGATATTAATGATGGCGGTTGGCACGCGACGCACGTACCGCGACATAATCCGGAGTTCCCGACGCTAGACCCGATAATATCGAGGTATATGAAGCCACAGATTGCCGCCGTTCAATTTCGTCGTGTTCCTACGCATATTTTTTACGATTCCTCAGAACTATTCCGTTGTATCATCGAGATATATGAGTCTGTTTGTGAGATTTATGTGGTTACTTGATATAGTCGGATGAAAGTATGGTTTCGATGCAAATATCTCGTATATTTGAAGGAGAAATAAAGAATGTATTCCCCGATTCCCGTACATACACCTGACTTTTATTAAAAGGTTATACGCAAGGTTTTCAATGAAGCCCATAGGCGTTGCCAGAGGCTCATATATGCGCAATTAGAAACGTGAACCGTGTTTCATTATACTAAGAGCTCATAAGTTGAGCTGCACCCTCGCACGTTATGTTAATGTTCGTAACTTTACCTGCATCGTGTGAATGAGAAACTGTAACACGACGTAGCACAGAATAAATAATAGTACAAGAGTTAGAACAAAAAGTTTACACTTACAAGATCTAGTAAACTTGTTTCTAAATATTTTAAGCATAGAACAAGGTCTTGTTGCCGGAAATTTTCATGGTTACCGCTTACAAACGAGTACCTACTTAGGAATTAAGAAGAGGAAAACTTAGTACTTAGCTGATTTAGTAGGTAAATACCGATTCCAACTAAAGCCACGTGTCCATTTACTGAAATTCGATTCGTATTTTTATTCGTATATTCTTACACTAATATTATAAAGAGGGAAAATTTGATTGTTTGAAATGGATAAACTCAAAATCCACTTAAACAATTTAAAAAAATATTTCTCCTATGGAAAGCTACATTATTCCGGAGTGACATGAGCCTTTTTTTTATCCCGAAAACGGGTCCTGTGGGGTGGCCCACGGGAGCGAAGCCGCGTGGCAAAGCTATACTCGATTTGAGATAAGATTAGACATTTAAATAATCCCATTTTACAGCCCGTTCAATCGATTTTGACTTCTATTGCGTTGGTGATTTGACAAATGGCAGCTGTATTAAACAGTTTTGGTAACAGATTTATGCTTTTTATGCGATCCTTATATTTACGGGATAGAACTCAAAATCGGTTGAACGGACTATAAAAAGGGGTTGTAAAAAATTCTAATGTTATTTCAAATACACTATACGTATTATAAAAACGGTTGCGAATTTTTCCAGACTAAGAATCACGAATATTAATTGAATACACGTAAGTACACAAACGCCCTAAGTCTAAATTTAAGTCAAATAAAATTTAAATTACCTACTGATACAGGTACCTGAAATACAAAGAGTTCCCTTACCTTCCAAAGGCAGATTGTATGTCCCCAATAATCGAAATAGCTAAATAACTTTGAAAAGGTATGTGCCTATAATCCTGAATTAAAATTCCTTTCCTAATCCGATATCCAAAGGTTCGGGATGGCACCTTTAATAGAAATGGCTGTAAAATTAAATTTCGTTTGTGGGACAGGATTCGCTGGTCCGTTGGCAATTTGCCTAATTTTAGATGCTGTCCGGTTTGTTTACCTAATTTAATATTCTAATCACAACAGTAATGTTAGCCGTTGTTTCTACTGCTTGTTGGTTTTGGACACCCGATGAAGCGATTGTTTTTATGATTTCTGTTTGTGCCTGGTATCTTTTGAATTTTAAATTTGTCTTTATGAAGACACTACAGAACAGAGACATGCAGACGGTTTAACCGTACCTTCGTTGGAAGGGTAAAGTGTAAAGTGGCAATGGTGTAGATGGAATTTTTGACGTCTAGTTGATAACGTCATTTATAAGAACCCCACGCCTCATATGTACAGTCAAACGCACATCAGCGGAACACTATTCGAGACTCACAGCACTTTTATGTCGGAACTGTAATGCCGACTGTATACTCTTGCGCGAAAGCGCGAGGAAACGCTGTACATTGAGTTTTTAAACAAAATACTTCATGATTGAACTCAGTACCGAGAGCAATGTACATCATCCATCGGGTTCTCGCGCGTGAGTGTACAGCCGGCATTACCGTTCCGACATAAAAGTGCTGTGAATCTGAATAGTTTCGCTGATTGCGTTTGACTGTACATAGTAGTGCTAATGTTACCACCACAGACATAAATCTAAGTAGATAACGCAAGTTCATGAAAACCAAGCGTGCCACTTTTTCACACACAACTTAAAAACAAATCTACTTACCAATGAAAGAAAACATTTCCAATGCTTTCTTTTGGACTTGCGTTATCTACTTAGTTTTATGTCTGTGGTGGTAACATTAGCACTACTATGTACAGTCAAACGCACATCAGCGGAACTATTCGAGATTCACAGCACTTTTATGTCGGAACTTCTATGCCGGCTGTACACTCTCGCGCGGGAACCCGAAGGATTATGTACATTGCTCTCGGTACTGAGTTCAATAATGAAGTGTTTTGTTTAAAAGCTCAATGTGCAGTCGGCATTATAGTTCCGACATAAAAGTGCTGTGAATCTCGAATAGTTCCGCTGATGTGCGTTTGACTGTACATAGTAGTGCTAATGTTACCACCACAGTCATAAATCTAATTAGATAACGCAAGTCCATGAAAACCAAGCGTGCCACTTTTTCACACAAAACTTAAAAACAAATTTACTTACCAATGAAAGAAAACAGTTTCAATGCTTCTGCCAACTTTTTTATACAGTCTTTACAGCTCAATACCGCATAAAGAGGCACTTTTCTAGATTTCGATGTATTTCCGGTGACGGTAATGCTAAATGAAAAGCTCAAATTTCGATCATTTATCGTAACTTTTCTCCGTTTTTTGACACGTGAAGTACATACAATCGCGTCATCTATTTAGATGTATGTCTGTGGTTACCACATATGTACGATTGATGGTAAGCCTAAAGGCGTAGTAAAGCCTATTTGCCTCTAACGGAATACCTAAAACTAAAAATCTTATGCTTATCATCAATGATATTCAAATAAACAGATATGATATAAGCGCGCGCATTGTGAAGACTCGAATAGGTCACAATTGTGACCTTTAGTCTTTAGTTTATATTACGCATGGCGAAGAGCGATAGGCTTTGTTGAAACAAAAACAAAATAAAAATAATGCCATCGTGTGTATTTAGAAATTGTACCAATTATGATACCAAAGTACATACAACAGAAGGGATCTCATCCCATATGTAAGTAAGCAATACGCCTCAATTTACTAATTTATTTCATTTTTTTCCTAATATTCTGATATTTGGAGGTTAGAAATAGATAACAACATTGGTGGTCAGAATAATGTTTGTTTACATTCACACGCAAGTGACAAACACTAGCTGTCTCTTTTTTTCTTGTTGGTTTTATCAAGCCATCCCTTTCGACTTGTAGTGAAATGTCAGATGAATGAAAAGTGTGTATGTGGAACACTTTTGCCGGTTGTTTTGTGAGTGTATAACGTATCTGTTTACTAGAATATCATTGCTTATCGTACAATCTAAATACTGACTACCACGTCTGCCACACTCAGGTACTTATTATAAAGATTTTTCGCTATTTCAAGTTAATAAAAGTAACTCAGTCCCTATTTCAGGCAAAATATTGTCTCATTTTCTATCCTAAGAAAAACATTATCGCCTATTCTAAGAAATTTAGCCGCTAGAGACCAAATACTTGAAGAAATTTAGGAATAACTATACTTCTAAGATAGCTTGATCTCTGCGACATATGTCAAACTGACGTATACGTTATTGTGAGCCTGTCAACCGCTATTGTTACTGTATTGATACTGACAGCTGTCGCAGAGATCAAGCTATATTTTATGAAGTTTATCGATATCTTCATAACTAAAGTCTTGACAATCTAAGAAAACGGATTTGACAGCTATAAAAATACGTTATAAGTTAAACTCGATACTTACGTATTATACTCGTTGTTATAGTGTATATGTAACATCAATGATATTCTAATAAATTGATACGTTATACACTCACAAAACAATCGAAAAAAGTGTTCCGCGCAGCAGCGGCAGCACACATACACACTTTTCATTCATCTGACATTAATAAATATTTATTTTAATCAATAAATAAATAAATTATAAATACACACGATGGCATTTTTTTATTTTGTTTTTGTTTCAACAAAGCCTATCGCTCTTCACCATGCGTGAAATAAACTAAAGACTAAAGGTCACAATTGTGACATATTAGAATCTTCACAATGCGCGCGCTCATAACATATCTGTTTACTAGAACATCATTGAGGTAACATAGTCCAATAGGAAAAAAATGGATTAGGATTATGAATTGGATTTTCCGTAGACGTTCATACAAAGTTATCGCGGCACGTAAAATGAGAAACGTCATGAGACTTCTTTGATTTTCGACGATTATAAATGGCGTTTACTTATTTTTTTTTTGTCTATATCGATTCTCAGGTAAACAAAAGGGAATGTTAAGGAAATTATAGGATACACGTTCAATACGTTTCTATCGTTGTTCTCGACATCAAAGTTAAAATCTGCTGATGTGGTTATTATATCTTCCTTTGGAGTTCGGAGTTTATTTACATTATGTATGAGCTTAAGAAGGTACCTACTCCGTACATAATTCACCCCTGCATTCCTATTCACCCCGTGTAATGGTACTTACAAGTTAAAAAGCTCTATTGAAAACGTTTTCCATATAACATGCCACACTGACTAATTTTCTTCAAGCATTTCTTATTTTGAAAGACAGCTCGGCAAGGCAGAATAAAAATTCTTTAATATATATATTTAAACTAGCTGACCCGGCAAACTTTGTTTTGCCATAAAAACACCACACATTCACCTACCCTACCTACCCTACCCTACCTACCCTACCCTACCTACCCTACCCTACCTACCCTACCCTACCTACCCTACCCTACCTACCCTACCCTACCTACCCTACCCTACCCTACCCTACCTACCCTACCCTACCCTACCTACCCTACCCTACCTACCCTACCCTACCTTCCCTACCCTACCTACCCTACCCTACCTACCCTACCCTACCTACCCTACCTACCCTACCCTACCTATCCTACCCTACCTACCCTACCTACCCTACCTACCCTACCCTACCTACCCTACCCTACCTACCCTACCCTACCTTCCCTACCCTACCTACCCTACCCTACCTACCCTACCCTACCTACCCTACCTACCCTACCCTACCTATCCTACCCTACCTACCCTACCTACCCTACCTACCCTACCTACCCTACCTACCCTACCTACCCTACCTACCCTACCTACCCTACCTACCCTACCTTACCTACCCTACCCTACCTACCCTACCCTACCTACCCTACCCTACCTACCCTACCCTACCTACCCTACCCTACCTACCCTACCCTACCTACCCTACCCTACCTACCCTACCCTACCTACCCTACCCTACCTACCCTACCCTACCCTACCTACCCTACCCTACCTACCCAACCCTACCTACCCTACCCTACCTACCCTACCCTACCTACCCTACCCTACCCTACCTACCCTACCCTACCTACCCTACCCTACCTACCCTACCCTACCTACCCTACCCTACCTACATACCTACCCCACCTATGTAGGTAAGGTTTTTTTTTTTATCTTAAGAAATTTGAGATTTAAACTATCCTATCTCTCAAGTTGGATCGAACTGCACATGGTGTGCGAATTTTATTATAATCGGTTAAGTGGTTTAGGAGTCCATTGAGGACAAACATTGTGACACGAGATTTATATATATTAAGATATCTGTCAAAACCAAATGGTTATATCCTTTTGACGTTCGTAACCGATATCTCAGTTATATTTGCAGCACAAAATGGCTGCACGTGACGTCACGCGCCACGTTCCAATACCACAAGGAACGGAACGAGAACAATGCATAGATTTTGCAATTATTTGAATGTCTATCAAAATTTATTCTATTGTAAATAAGCAGGTATATTTTATCTAGCCTACACTATTGGCTGCATGGCTGAGAATGCCCTCTCCCAAATTCTTGCAAGAATCCTTTTTTCCTGAGTCACCACAAATAAGACCTTGTAGTACCTCCGTTTTATGTGACTTGGTGGCACCTACCTCAGGGAGTTTGCCAACAAATTAAAAAGTTTTATACAAAAGTGTTGTGATTCAATCAGCTCACCCAGCTGCGAATCTCAATGAATACTAAGATTTTAGTGAGTTTTAAATTTGAAATCTGAGAATTTTAAAACGAGTTGCAAAACTGAGCAACATTTAACAAGAAACTTACTAAAGAAACGAAGATAAAGATTTATTTCTAAAATTAACGAGTTTATCTATCTAAACTGTTTCTACAGCAAACACATTTCAATAAAAACCCATACAAAATCTTTAACATCCACAACTTTATGTTTTATCATAAACGAAAAAATAAAATAAACAAGTAAAATTTTAAAAACCTCCGACTCATCTTTATTTCATGATACATAATTTATCTAGAACATAGTAGATACGCTTCGATCGGCAATCTATTAAACACGTAATTGACTCGATATTTTGCGAAACCACCCCGATTCAAACAGTAAAACGCCCATAACTTTTGAACGGCTGACCCGATTTTATTCAAGCATAGCTAAGAACATTTTCGACAAAATCAACTTTCAAACAAAAAAAACTGAATCAAATTTTTCATCCGTGTAGTTGCTATGATGCGACATACAGACACACAGATACACAGCAACACACGTCAAACTTATAACACCCCTCTTTTTCCGTCGGGGGTTAAAAACGTTTTTAACAGTAACTAAAACACATGATATGCATTTTTCATACGCATTAATGATGCTGGCACATCATTAAAAACGCTTAAATCATCCACAGTGCGTTCCACGTCATACGGTGACGTCACAGGACCGCAACTCCGCCAGGATCGCAATAAATTGCTCGTTTCATCGCTAATTGCAAGGGAAATGGAATGCGAATTCCAGATGAATTAGGGGCTCAGCAATTAGTCTTAAGACACACCGATTACTGACAATTCTCGCTGACAAATTTCATTATAGTATCTACGTGCTGGAAACTGTGGAAAGTTAAACGCAGATGTTAGACAAGAGAATTGGTTATGAATCTTGAATGAGTTTTAGTTAGTTTTTCTTTGTTTGTAGTTAAAAATGAGGTAATTGGATTAAACAATTTGCGTTTACTTTTTGCTTGTTTTATTTTGATATGCATATTTATTTAACTAAATCATAGTACCAGTACCTATACTTTATAAAAATTGAAATAAAGTTGTTACAGCCAAGACGTTTAATCTTTCGTCAGTTTTCAAATTGACCAAGAAGAATAACGAACAATATTATTTAACAGACGAATTACTTTGCCCTTTCATTGCATAGTAAAGTGTATGCAGTACCTATAAATACAAATTGAAATAAAGTTGTTACAGCCAAGACTTTTAATCATTCGTGCGTTTTGAAATTGACCAAGAAGAATGACGAACATCTATTTAAAAAAAGAATTATCATTACTTTGCCCTTTCATTGAACAGTAAAGTGCTAGATATCAAAGTTAAAGTATTCTAAAAAGGCCTTACATTAGCAATACTTATTTTCCTCGCTTGCAGGGCTAGCACGGTCCTCAAAGGGTAATTGGCCGGACTTCATGCGTTGAACCTAGTCCAGACCAACGTTCTAAACGAGGCACAAGAAGTCGAGAGCCCTTTACATAAGAGCTAATTAGTAGATACGCAACTGGAACTGCGTTACATCTTTAGTAGAACTTCCAACGTATTTATACAATGTGACTTTTACTAAATGGAAATCTTTCAGAGTATGATAGGCCTCATGAATATTCGTATAGATAACTTTTCGATCGACTCTGAATTCATATTCCTCCTACACTTATCGGAATTCATTTGGTATCGGCACAGCATGTCTACTTCTACGAAAAACCCTCTTCAGTACCTACCTAAGTTTATTTAAAAAATAAACATAAAATTATTAAATAAATTTTAATTAAGAATAGTGTGAACAAATTTATTTTATTGTAAAAGTGTGGGGTGCTTGATGTTAATTGTTATAATATTTTATTGACAGATATTGGTAAAAGTAGTAAATTTGAAAATATTTTAAAAAGCAAACAAGATTTAAAAAAAAAACATCCTGCGTGTGATCCCGTGCAAAGTCTTATTGGATTTTTATATTTCAAATTTCTCAACAGCATCATTACAGCATCTCGGGTTTGTCTGGGCACAGATAATATAATACCAGCATACAGATGCCTCATCCCATATAAAGAAACCGTGCCACGTAACTAGCGTTTTTCATCTGATTATACCGATTATATTTTGGAAATCTATCGCGTTCGGTTCCGTTCCACGGCGATAGAGAGATCACCATCTAATAATCAATCAATATCGATAGGTAAATCAAATAATCAGTATAATCAGTAAAATAGTCGGGACAGTTTCTTTATATGGGATGATACCCCACGGTCTGGGTGTGCCCCGATTAGTGACAATACATCCCTAAGCGAATTCAGGCGTGACTTTACTATCGAAACAAAAGCGACACGTTCCATAAAACCCAGAGCACTATCTTTAACACAAAAAATCTAAACAAATGAATCTCGCACCTCGGCAACTGCACTTAAACCTAACGGCTCGTCGCTCGGCTGTTCGGCTTAGTTCAGCTCATTCGCTAAGAGATGAATCTGATGAAAGCATTTCTTGCTATCGTATCCGTACTCTATCGGCAAACCCGACTCTAGTATTATATTATCTGTGCCCCAGGCTTCACAATGAAGGTTAAACAATAACGCCTCGTTTGTTTGCCGGTTGTCATCTATATTGTTTATGGTAGGATGTCATTGCAAGAAGGCTGAGAAATTGAATTTGGGTTTAGAATTGGTAGATATCCGATTAGAGTGTGGATTGGGTGGTGAATATAATGTATGGCAATCGGATAGGATCAGGATATTTTTTATACGTTTCGATGGGATATAAAAATTTCCAGCAAAAACATTAATTTATGCCTGCGAGAATTATGTGAGCAAGCTTACGTAAAAGTACAACACGGACACATAGATTGAAGATATTTTGTTTGCCTTTGACATTTTACTTGTAAAAGATGAACTTGTAACGTTTTTATCAGTTACATTTTACAAATATTATTAAAGATAAACACTACATGCCCTTTGACATTAAATCCGTAAACCGGAAATCAAGTTAAAAATATATCCGAGTAACAGTAGGAGCTAAGTAGATTAATAATTGCTGACCTTTCGAAGCAAACAGAGAGAATTAAACTACTACCAACTAATATGCTAATATAATGAGTTAATCAAAAGCAAAAGTTGGCAATGGCAGAGCCATAGTGCGCCCAGTATATCGCAGCTGTTGGCAAATAAGAGAACTAAATTGAAGTGTACTGAATTTGACAGAAGACGTGCTGTGTCGACACCAAATGAATTCATATTGCTCTTACACTTCTTCCTCATTTGGTGTCAACACAGCACGTACCGTAAAAAACCTTCAGTAAGTTTATTAAAAAAAAAGCTTTCTGCTTGCTTAACTCAGCAAAATGTATGAAACTACTAATTGTTTTTCACGATTTCAGAGTGGTCTCATTGTAAAAGTTAATCATATTCATTCGTACCCTCTGAAAGAATGCTACGGAATTAAAAGTCACCCAGTATTTCAACGTCAGTAGCATCTGGTGTATGAAATATCTGAAAAAGTCTCAAAAATAAAGGACAAGATACTTATCCATTAATTTTGAAGGAAGCAATGATCGAGCCCATTGCTTCGACCCCTGGATCTAATGAGATGTGATCGAAATGTTTATTTTGATTTATTTGCCTTTTCTGGTTTTTAACCGACTTCAAAAAAAGGAGGAGGTTCTCAATTCGTCGCAAATTTTTTTTTTTTTGTGAATGTTCCCCGATTACTCAAAGAAGCCTGGACCGATTTCAAAAAATCTTCTTTTGTTTTGAAGGGTATACTTCCTAGTTGGTCCCATAGTCATCAGGTCAGGATCTGATGATGGGATCCTGGAGAAATCGAGGGAACTCTTCAAATGTTATAGGCATACATATAGTGATTTTGGTATTTTCATCAACGATGCAATCATTTGCACTCAGAAAGTGTAATTTGGTGAAGTGGAACTGATGAAGAAGACCACAGATGGTCACTAGAACTCCTAAATGCTGAGTATGTCACGGGTATAAAATATCTCGAATAGTTAACCGACTATGATGACGCAAATACTTATAAATTAATGGTACTGATAAAAATGGCACCATTCTGATGATGAAGCCGGAAGTAGGCACTGGAACTCTGCAATAAAACAATGTATCCTAGTCGTGCTTGGGCTTATTGGAATCGTCATGAGATGTACTTTGGCCATAAATGATTATCATGTTAATTGGAGATACCTAGCAAAACTAAAAAGAGAAAAATAAAAAACTTTTTAACAAAAAATCAAAGGAATCAAAGGAAGTAGGTTTGATTTTTTGTTAAAAAGTTTTTTTAAATATCCGTGCTTTTTAACCAGCTTTCGAATTTTACGAGTCTTACCTAATTTATACAAGAATAATATAATTTTATGAGTTCGCTCAATATTTTACGACGTCCTTAAATGCTGATAAATTTAAGATCAACAGCATAAAAAAATAAGATAGAAAGCAGATAAGATTACATATTATCCTACTTTAAAGACCTTGAGAAGGCAAGTTATAACCTCAAAGTGACAGAAACTATGGAAATAAGAAGTATCTATTGATTTCAACCCACTTAAAGAAATGCTTACACAATCGTCAAAAGAGAACTAAACGGCACTTAAACACGAACGATCTCAGCTCTTTGACATCTAACATAATTAGGTACAATACTACAAACAGGCACCTCAATCAACTACAGTGTGACCAGAATATCTTGGCAGCACGAGGTGGCGCTAGACACTATGATAAAAAGGAGGCGTATCTGTTTAATTCAGTACACTTCAATTTAGTTCTCTATTTTGCCAACAGCTGTGATATACTGAGCGCACTATAACTCTGCCATTGCCAACTTTTGCTTTTGATTAACTTGCATATTAGTTGGTAGTAGTTTAATTCTTTCTGTTTGCTTCAAAAGGTCGGCAATTATTAATTTACTTTGTTTAACTGTTGCTTTGGTATATTCTCGTCAATTTGATTTCCGGTTTAGAGTTTTAATGTAGCATTTGTCTTCAATCATATTTATAAAATTTTACTGATAAAAACGCTACCAGTTCATCTTTTAGAAGTAAAATACCAAAGGCAAAAAAATATCTTCAATCTAGATAACCGTGTTGTAGATTTACATAAGCTTGCTCACATAATTCCTGCAGGCATAAATTAATGTTATTTATTGAATATTCTAAGCACACAAATGTAAAGAGGCGGAATAATGCCTTGGGCAAAATGTTACTACAAGAAATGCCCGGATCCCCTCGGCTCCTATAAAAAACATCGTGATCCTAACCGATTGCCACATACAATCTTCACACTCTTATCGAATATCCATTCAAAATCCAAATTCAATTTCTCAGCCTCTTTGCAATGGACATCCCTCATCCCTATATAGATAGATAGATGATAACCGACAAACAAACGAGGCGTCATTGTTCGACCTTCATTGTGAAGCCTGGGGCACAGATAATACCTAATACTAGAGCCGGGTTTGCCGATAGAGCACGGATACGATAACAAGAAACGCTTTCATCAGATTCATCTCTTAGCGAATGAGCCGTTGCCGAGATCGAAGATTCACTTGTTTAGTTTTAGGGTTCCGTACTCGAAGGGTTCAGAGCTGCTGTCACTCCCATGTCCGTCGGTCCGTCATCTGTCACACAGGTTTAACAGCCAAACATTTGTAGCTACTGTCTTTAAATTTTCGAAGTATAAGCATCTTGTTATCGCAAAGCCATACAAATTATAAAACAAATCCATAGAGCTATATATATAGTATCGTTGTTTAGAGCTCATTGAGTAGATAAAAACTGTATTATTTGTTTTAAAATATTGAAAAACAAAGGACAACATTTTTTTTTATCTTTCCATTGACTTATGAACTTAGAATTTGGTGATAATGTTTATTATTACTTTTATTTTACTAACAAATACCAAAATATTGATAAATGAGATTTTTCTTTGCAATTCCCTCATTTTTCCAATTACAACCAATTTGATTTTACGGTCAAATGCGTAGCACAGAAGGGATGCGGGAGGAGGCACGCCACTGCTACGGGCCTACGCGCGTTTTGAGTGCTACGAGCGATGAGCTAACCAACTCCGGGTAATCTCTGTTCACGAAGAAATCTATACACAAGCTCCAGAGATTAAATGCTGAGTTGATAACCCTTTCGGTATGGGCAAGTTCAGAGCAATTTCACTCCATGTTTGTTGCTGTTGTGTCTGAATAAAGGTATTTCCATTCTATTCTAGATTCCTCACAAAAAGTGTTATTATGGTCACTCGCCTACTGCTTATGAATAATTCTGCCATTCGGTCGGCGTATATTCTACAATTGGTACGGAACCCTAAATGTGCGAAGTCCGACACGCACTTGGCGGGGTTTTTTTTTGTTTTAAGTTTAGTGCTCTGGATTTTAAGGAAATGTCACACATGATTACCCTGAAGCAATCATATAAGGGGCGTATTGTCACTAATCGGGTGCAAACTCCGACTACTCCGAGCAGCTACTGAGAAAATTCCAATAGAAAAATCTAAAATGGAAATAATCTGGTCTACTGACAAAGTGAAAACTTCAAACTTTGGAATGACTGTATTTGTTATTAAATCACACGTCACATTAGCATGTTGCTGAAGCGAATCCGTAAGTTTGGCCCTACCAAAAATCGCCCAACACAGCTATCTACGATCTACGAACACGCTTAGAAGTAAAAAAAAAATTCTATAAGTAATGTCTTTCTTAAAATAAACCTCCCTAACCTAGGGGTATACTTTGTAATTGGTCTGTTTTTCAAAATACTGACAGATGTAAGTAAGAAAAATCCTAAAATGATAGGTGAGTTTGTTAAGGCCTTAGGGTAAATGTTCGGCAGGTAAAAAAATATCTTTAATATGCCTAACGGCTCTTACCTAACCGTGAAAATGTCTGGCACGTGCTTATAAAACGTTCAAAGGTATTCAACCTATATGAATTCGCCAACACGTAGCTTTTAACTTAGGTATTGTTGTCTCATGAATGGTGTACTATCAAAGACGCTCCTCAGGCTG
Organism: Orthosia cruda; assembly: GCA_964057195.1. NCBI lineage: Eukaryota > Metazoa > Arthropoda > Insecta > Lepidoptera > Noctuidae > Orthosia > Orthosia cruda. The sequence continues at coordinate 34,355,232 of OZ059836.1, forward strand.
AAACAGCAACCTTCGTTTTTCTGGACCTACTTACCTAACAATGAAGATCATTCCCATGGAGTTGTTATTAATTTATATTTTTGCCAAATTGATTCTAACTACGGCCAGTTCTACACTCCGCTACTACTTCCTTGAAATCTACAAAATCTTATTCAAGATCAAAAACTACAAAAAACCCAAAAACCCTCATCAGCTTGATCAGTCAAATCAACCCGCATAAATATTAGCGCCAGTGCCCTTAAACGCCATCAGAGAATCAATCCACTTTGTCCATCACAATCTAACCGGCACATTTCCATTACATTTCCAGATTCGGAACTCGAGGAGCTGGGTGAGCAGTTGCCGCGGTACCGGCCGGACTCGATAGCGGCGCTGCGGCGGATGACGAGGTTCACGGAACCCGAGCTCAAGCGCCTGTACCGCGGCTTCAAGGCAGAGTGCCCCACGGGAGTCGTAAAAGAAGAAACCTTCAAGCTTATTTACTCGCAGTTCTTCCCGCAAGGAGGTGAGTTTAGAACAAAGTGGGATTGAAAAGTAGTCCTTCTTAATGCATACAAGGAGTTCAAAATGCTACGTAAGTAAGGACAGATCTTTAATAAGTAGAAGGTTTACGAGGTTGTCTGGTACGGTTTGATAATGACTTCACCCGCTTTGGGTGAAGCGGGAAGGCGTGTCAGACTTTTACTGACTAAAACCCACCCGTGTTCCTTCAGTTGCTTGAGCCAGGGCTGCGGTAATTCTTTTTAAAATTTATCCGCGACCCAGACTGACATCGGCCCTAGTGGACCCCTTCAGTTTTTGATGACATCTCTTTGAGGCGCGCGTGGAACACTACGCGCCGTCGACTCGGGCCTGGTCCTTATCGGTGGCTTGGTGCATGAGGGCGTCTCCGTTCTTCGTCTTTAATAAGTAGAAGGTTTACTAGGTTGTGTGGTATGCCTTCGATAAATTCCAATTGACCATTAATTCTGGATCGATTGTACCGTGGGCTTAAAAGCGATACATGCGACAAGGAGGTAACCTTCAAGCCCATTTACTCGCAGTTCTTCCCGCAAGAATGTGAGTTCATAAGTAAGATCACGTACAGTAATCATAACGGATCTTTGTCTCTGAAGTTGACTCTTTGAACCATGCGCAAAAAACAGTTTGCATACTGCATAGAGTAAGCGAGATAGGACAATGCGACAAACGTAAGCGAGTGAAAGTGGCAGTTACCTATACAATGCTATCTTCACCTTAAACATTGAAAAAAATAGCTACTGCGCAGGGTCTTGCAGCCAATTTCAGAGACACAATGGCCCTAGTACTGTAGATGGAAAGGAAAGGCTTAAATGCATTCAAAGAACATGTAAGTAAGGGCAGATCTAAAGATCTTATCCATCGTCTAGTCTTAAAATAAGATATGATTGATCTTCCTGCATGGTGCTGCCATACATGGTTTCAAAACTCACTTCACCGTTGTCATGTGGGACTTCAACGCGAAACTGGGCAAACGAGACGAGGATGAGCTGCAAGTGGGGCAATTTGGAGTTGGACAACGGAACCACTGGGGTCATTTACTGGCCAGTTTTATGGAGAAGGAGGGCCTCTATATGATGAACTCCTTCTTCAAAAAGCGTGAACACAGGAAGTGGACCTGGCAGAGCCCCGATGGTGCAACAAAAAATGAGATCGACTTCATCATGTCAACCAAGAAGCAAATGTACAATGATGTCTCTGTGATCAATTCGGTAAAAACCGGGAGCGATCACCGCATGGTAAGAGGCACATTGAACATTAATATTAAGCTTGAAAGGTCTCGACTGATGAAGTCCACGCTCCGGCCAGCACAGATCCAAGTCCAAAACCCCGAGAGCTTTTAGCTTGAACTCCAGAATCGTTTCGAGTGCCTAGGGAGCTCCGTGGATGAATACAGCAACGGGTTCGTGGAAGCTGTCCATACGGTCGGGTCTAAGTTTTTCAAGACCCGGTACAGATAGAAACAAAAAGCTCTCTGATCATACCCTCAAGCTTATGAAGGAGAGGCGTGAGATGATCCTGCAGTCTTCAGATGAAGCGTGCAAATACCGGCAGCTCAATAGACAGATCTCTAAATCCTTGAAAAGAGACCTCCGCCGCTTCAATACCGAGCGTATTAAAGACGCGATCGAGCAAAATAAAGGCTCTAAGGTGTTTGCAAGAGATCTGGCTATTGGGCAGAGCCAACTCACGAAACTGAAGACCGACGATGGCAGGATCGTATCCGCCAAACCGGAGCTTCTCAGGGATATCGAGACATTCTATGGGCAGTTGTACACATCGATCAGCAAGCCCGTTGCGAGTCTAGCAAACGAGCTAGATTGACCCGGCACTATACCGAAGATATCCCGGACGTCAGCCTGTACGAGATTAGGATGGCTCTGAAACAACTCAAAATCAACAAGGCGCCGGGTGATGACGGAATTACGGCCGAACTCCTAAAGGCGGGTGGCAAACCGGTCCTTAGGGCCCTTCAGAAGCTGTTTGATTCCGTCATACTCGAAGGCAAAACGCCACAGGCATGGTGCAGGGGTGTGGTGGTACTCTTCTTCAAGAAGGGCGACAATGCCCGGCTAAAGAACTATAGGTCCATCTCACTTCTTAGCCATGTCTACAAGTTGTTTTCAACAGTCATCACGAATCGTCTCGCACGCAGGTTTGACGATTTCCAGCCCTCAGGGGGCTGGAAATCGTCAAACCTGCGTGCGAGACGGATTCCGAAAAGGCTTTAGCACCGTAGACCACATACATACGCTGCGGCAGGTTATACAGAAGACCGAAGAGTATAACCTGCCTCTCTGTTTAGCGTTTGTGGACTACGAGAAAGCCTTCGATTCGATTGAGACTTGGGCTGTACTGCAGTCTCTCCAACGGTGCCAGATCGACTACCGGTACATTGAGGTGTTGAAGTGTTTGTACAAAAACGCCACCATGTCAGTCCGTCTTCAGGATCAGACCTCGAAACCAATCCTTCTCCAGCGCGGCGTGAGACAGGGAGACGTCATTTCTCCGAAACTGTTCACTGCTGCGCTGGAGGATTTCTTCAAGGTTCGTCAACTTTAATGGCGAGTACATTACTCACCTTTGGTTTTCCGACGACATAGTGGTTATGGCTGAGACCATGGAGAGCCTCAGTAAAATGCTCGATGACCTCAGTAGAGCTTCCGAAAGAGTGGGTCTTAAAATGAACATGGACAAAACCAAGATCATGGTGAATGCCCATGTAACACCCACTCCTATCAAGGTCGGAGACTCTACACTCCAAGTTGTAGACGATTATGTCTACCTGGGACAGACGTTCCAGTTGGGTATGTCCAATTTCGAGAAAGAGATCAACCGTCGAATCCGACTCGGCTGGGCGGCGTTCTGGAAGTTGCGTGGTATCTTCTCGTCCAATTTACCGCAGTGTCTCAAGACAAAAGCCTATGACCAGTGTGTGTTGCCAGTGATCATCTACGGAACCGAGAAGTGGTCGCTCACAATGGGCCTTATCAGAAAGCTCAAAGTCGCCCAAAGGGCAATGGAGAGGGCTATGCTTGGAATTTCCTTGCGTGATCACGTCAGAAATGATGATATCCGCAGGAGAACCAAAGTTACCGACATAGCCCGAAGAATTGCCAAACTTAAATGGCAGTGGGCAGGGCACATTGCTCGCAGAACGGATGGCCGATGGGGCCGAAAAGTTCTGGAATGGCGACCGCGAACTGGAAGACGATACGTTGGAAGGCCTCCCACTAGGTGGACTGATGACCTGGTTAAGGTTGCGGGAAGGCGCTGGATGCGAGACGCACGGGATCGGTCAATGTAACGACGCCTGGGGGAGGCCTATGTCCAGCAGTGGACGTCTTTCGGCTGAAATGATGATGAAATGATGATCTTCCTTCGATTCTGGAGCCAAAATCAAGCAACAGGTCGCAAAGCTACTGCTTTACGAAACATTAGGAGCCAAGATACCTTAAAAGTTAATTGATAGAGCGTTAAGCCGACCATTATAAGGGTAAAAGCCGGATAGTTGCCACAGTTTTTGATATCACTATATATCTCTCAGACAGTACAAAAAGTAAAGTACCTACTATATTTGTAAAACTGGCCGGTACTTTGGTTTTTTATATTAATATTTTTGTATTATTATTAATGTTTTTATATTAATTTATTTGTTTAATATTTACAGAATATTAGCGATTTTTGCGGACCTCTATATTTTTGGACATATATCCCACATAGGGACAGCTGCCTAATCCATGTATATTACGTTTAGTATAGATGCCCCACCGAGAAACAGGACATCTGTCCCGCAAAATCTTTGATCGCATTTTGCCTTCCAATGCAATCGCACAGAGACATGAGATACGGTGAACTTAGTGATAGTTGGAGAATCTTTCGATAGATTAATAAAATAGCACGCGATTCATGCGCGAAACTAGAGAACTAGCGGGGTAACTATACCCCTGGGGCAACTATCCTGGTTTTACCCTGGATGTGGCCAGAAGAAATGAATTGACAAAAGGTAAGAGAAAATCAAACTAAAACCAGACGGCATCGGTTATGGACAACAGAAACATCTCGACTTCGAAGTTGCCCATTATTAGGTAGTAGTACTTTTTAGAATATTTTCTCAATTTTGGTACTAGTCGTCGCTATGGTTTCTGTTGTAAGTATTAAAATATTACGTAGGTCGCCGTAATTTTCTTTCCAAGAAGGTAGTTAAGTGAAGCGAGACCTCGAGAAACAACGTGACCAATAAAGTTTGGTATCAAGAAATCTACAAAAGGGCTTCAAACGGCAAAGCCCTCCCAAGTTTGAAGGCCACTTTCAAGTTTCTTGTATTTGAAGTTGTTCACAAGGTAAAGTATTAATACTTTGCAAATCGATATATATGTAAACTTGGGGTAATTTGCCACAGTTTGAAACTTAAATACTTATAAGTATGCTGCTTATATTAATGTAGAAATTTACGTATTAAAGTTTTGAATTGTCCGTTGTCAAGAATATTATAGGGATTCAAAGGTCAGGCACAGGATGTATCCTAGTATTAACGCCGGTTCCTGAAAGTCTATTTAACTGATCTGTTGAGAAAACTAGTAAGTTGTTATTTCTTTAACTCAATTACCACAGCTAACATGATATTTGACAGCAGACGGCATGATCAAAAATACCAAGGTTTCCAAATACAAAATTTTCCAGGCATCTTTCCAAATAAGCCATATTTAGGGTTTGGCTACCCGCTCAAATCTTGCATGCGCAAACAATTTGTATCTAAACTAAATTACATCTAACTTAAATTTGTGCGGTATATACCTATACCGTTTTACCGTCGCATATGTTTACTTTTACAAACAAGAATGTGTGCAAATAGATTGAGTGTGCAGCCACACCCTTAGCCAATAAAGATTTCTACAGAAAAACGGCAAGGAACATCAATACACCTTGAGGTATATACCTACATAGAAAGAAAAAAGGTAACCACGTTCAATAAACAATAAGAAAAGTGTATCGTTTTATTTATCTACCCTTTTCCCGAGTTATTCCGAAGACTGACGAGTGTGCACGAACGCGGAAGACATACCTATCATATGCTCATCGGGATCCATCTAGAGGTAAGTGTGTTTGTGCACTAACGCTTTTAGCTATAAAGGTTAAGGTAATGTGTGAGATGACAAATGTGTTTGTGCCTTTAAATTGATGCTTTTGAGTATCTTCTGGCGTTTAGTATGGTGATCAACTGAGCATAAGTAGCCTTCGTAGAAAAGCCAAAAAAGTAAAGTAGACAAGAAACACCTTACTAAAGAAATTAGTTTTTGTTTTTAAACTTTTCACTGCCTCCTGATAAACGGATCTTTGTGTCTCTTAATTGGCTGTAAGAGCCTGCGCAGTAGCTATTTTTGTGTCAGTATTGAAAGTGAAGTTATCATTGTATAACTGTTTCTTTCACTCGCTTACGTTTGTCGCATCATCCTATCTCGCTTACTATATGCAGTTAAACTGTTTCTTGCGCAAAAGTTGACAGAACTAACTTCAGAGACACAAAGATCCGCTGTGAATAAGACTACCTACAGTATCTATCCGGCGACTTTGAACCCTGCCCCATCAAATCAGTCTAAAGATTTTCAAGTTAAATGGTTCTCCCAATATTCAACAGTTGATCTCACAAATTTACCTACACCAAAATCATTACTTACACACATTCACAACCTCGTTTATTATACCAAAAATACCCTAACAGAATAACCGTCAAACATCAAGGAAAAATGTTAATAAAGCATACCGAACCGACCGTAGTAAACGAATAAAATAGGGACATGAAAAACGCATCACATAATCATATCGACGGTGAAAATTTCAAATATCGTAAGAGACATATCATGCACTTTTGGATTTTCAACGCTCGGCCTAGTACGGACAATTCAAAATCCAACAGAACAATGTATGTCCTTTACGACATTTGAAATTTCCACAGCTAATATAATCCTATCATGTTGAGTGGTCTGGATACTGCTTTACATCCGCGCAAATTGTCCACGAGGCCCTAAGTTCACGAACTTAGGATCCTTGACGAATGAAAGTGTATTTTGGGACGACAGGAGTAAAGTACAATTTGCAATGTTTTATGGAACGTACACAAAAGAAATTGTATAGCGCAATATGATTGTAAACGTGTGTAAATTGGTAGAGGATGTGTTTGAATGTGTTTATGTTACTATAGTGGCAATTTACTATGTCATAGTTTAATATCACATAAGTATTTATGTGTGATATATCTCTCATACCCAATATGCGGTATCGCCCTCTAAAGAAAATAAAACCATAACTGACATACACAATATTTCGAGCAATATTCTGAAATTGCACTCTCAACTGCACGAATGCTTCGCTATGGATAATGGAATGGGCCCGGCATTCGGCTTCGAAATAAATGCCGATCCGTACTCGGTTGTAAATAATAACGCTTCGTTGAAAACGAAACTTATACGCCCACACCTGTAAAATATGCCCAATACCGTAAATCCAATAATGATAAAAACAACTTTGGAATAACTGGCGACTAATAATAGCGGCCAGATATTCCAAATTCCAAATTCTACACTTGACATTAGCATGTCGGTGACGCGGCCATAAGTTTTACCTCTACCAAAAATCGCTCAATGCGGCCACGGGGTCCCAGCGCTAACAAAGAAAATTTGGTTCAAATAAATGTCACTAGATGGCGCGATATGCATGGCTTTTTTATTGAATTTTGTGTAAAATTAACAATTTCTAGAATTGTTAATACAAATTGTATATTATTTTTTAATCAACCTTAGCACAAAATTATGGAATATTGGACTTTTAATTCAAAGATTACTTGAATGGATAATTTTATTATATTAAAGATTCCAATAGATGTCGCGGTTTTAAATTTCTGAGGCATGCCACCCGATTTTTTAAATTTGTGTTGTAACACATTTTGGTACAATGAAAACGTAAAAGCACACATAGCACAGAAACGCGTGTGTGTAAAAGTTTGCAAAATAATACTATAAAACAAATCGTCATTGAATTTAAAGAAAACAAATAGTCACGAACCGAGAAAACCCTGTTAATTGGAAGTCGCAGCCAACACCTATAGCCGTGGAACGGAACCGAACGCGACCGAATTACTTATAATCATTTTAACCAGACGAAAAACGCTAGTTACGTCGGCACGGTTTCTTTGAATGGGAGGCATCTGTATATAACTTTTTACTCCAATATCTCAATCATCTTAAAACAGCACTGCGATAATTTTAATTAACAATAACAGAAATCCTATTAAGTCTTGGCACTTGGCCCAAAAAGGTCTGAAGATAAAACAGATAGGTGTCTTACTAATCCATTCTCATTGTCACAATCTCCGATAACAATGAGACATCTTACAGACCGTTAAGAAACAATTCCATCCAAAGTTAACTGATCAGGACTTCTCCAACATTCAAGTGCAAATTGTCTCTGTATAAAATGGAATCGTAATGGAGGCTATAAATGGATTCAAAGATCAAAGACTAATAGTACGGGAGGCACGTGGCTTTAATAAAGATATTTTATAATAATTGTCATTATAAGGCGTATAATAGTCATTTAATACCGACTGATTATTATAATTATAACATCAGTAGTTTTCATCCACCAACACGCACTGGTGAAGAAGAAAAAGAAAAAACATTGATTTGTGACCCGCACTGGAGTCAAGGAATAAGCATAAAATGATACAATAATAAAAATAAAAACCCCGTGCGAGGCCAAAAGGCTCCTATCTCATATATATCCAAAAAGGAGATAACGCTGCGCTAACGGCACGGACACACTTACGGAAACAGATATAATAATACTTATTTAATAAAATGAAATTGAATATTTAAATAACAAACAAAATAGAATAAACACAGAAGGTGGGTGAGTAGACCGACGCCTGCGATGCTCAATGATCATTTGTCGAAACCATAGACAAACGACATGATGATCATGCCCATTCCCAGTCTCACAAAGAGGCCAGTATCACGGCAGTGGGAACATTAAACGACATGATGATCATGCCCATTCCCAGTCTCACAAAGAGGCCAGTGTCACGGCAGTGGGAACATTAAACGACATGATGATCATGCCCATTCCCAGTCTCACAAAGAGGCCAGTGTCACGGCAGTGGGAACATTAAACGACATGATGATCATACCCATTCCCAGTCTCACAAAGAGGCCAGTGTCACGGCAGTGGGAACATTAAACCACATGATGATCATGCCCATTCCCAGTCTCACAAAGAGGCCAGTGTCACGGCAGTGGGAACATTAAACGACATGATGATCATGCCCATTCCCAGTCTCACAAAGAGGCCAGTGTCACGGCAGTGGGAACATTAAACGACATGATGATCATGCCCATTCCCAGTCTCACAAAGAGGCCAGTGTCACGGCAGTGGGAACATTAAACGACATGATGATCATGCCCATTCCCAGTCTCACAAAGAGGCCAGTGTCACGGCAGTGGGAACATTAAACAACATGATGATCATGCCCAATCCCAGTCTCACAAAGAGGCCAGTGTCACGGCAGTGGGAACATTAAACGACATGATGATCATGCCCATTCCCAGTCTCACAAAGAGGCCAGTGTCACGGCAGTGGGAACATTAAACGACATGATGATCATGCCCATTCCCAGTCTTACAAAGAGGCCAGTGTCACGGCAGTGGGAACATTAAACGACATGATGATCATGCCCATTCCCAGTCTCACAAAGAGGCCAGTGTCACGGCAGTGGGAACATTAAACGACATGATGATCATGCCCATTCCCAGTCTCACAAAGAGGCCAGTGTCACGGCAGTGGGAACATTAAACGACATGATGATCATGCCCATTCCCAGTCTCACATACAGGCCAGTGTCACGGCAGTGGGAACATTAAACGACATGATGATCATGCCCATTCCCAGTCTCACAAAGAGGCCAGTGTCACGGCAGTGGGAACATTAAAAGGTTGATGATGAGTTTTCCCCGAATACATAAGAACACTTAACGTCAGCCGCTGACGTTGTTGACGTGAAAGTTACAGCATGTGACAGTCTGACCAAAAAGTTATTTGAGTGATTTGATAACGCAACTTCATGAGATGGTTCTTCAGATCATTTTGAACTAATGCAAAATAGTCAGCTGCAATGAAGCCGAGTAGGTAATAATTTTGTCGCTTAAGTTAACATGAATGGGAGGTAAAGTTAATTTAAACAAGCTTTTTTTATTTAAAACTAGCTGTTGCTCGCGTCTTTGTCCGCGTCATGCCCTTAAAAATAAAAACTAATTAAGGGTTTTATTTAGCCTATGTTACTCCTTTTATTGCTTTAAATATTGTATGTTCCGTTTTCGTGAATGTGTCCGTGGCATCAACAGTGGGCCCTATCAGAATATCAGCGCAGCGTTATTTTCTTTTTAATATCGTTGCACATGCTGAGATAGGAGCCTTTTTGGTCTCGCACGGGGTTATTTTTTTATTTTTTATTATTGTTTGTGTTGCTTATCGTCGTGTCTCCTGTGCGGGTCACAAATGAATATTTTTCTTTCTTTCTTTCTTATAACATCTGATATCTACCAGTGAAAGTCTCGTCAAAATCGGTCCAGTCGTTTCGGTTATTGCCCGGAACAAACATACAGTCACACAGTTATTAGTACCGTATAAACTTTCACGTGCATTCAGGAAATGTTGTTATTTTGATATTAAATACAGACACTTGCATTTTATTAATTTGTAAGTATAGATTGCACTGTCTCGATAAACAAACGTGTGTGCAAAATTTCTAACTCAATCGGACACTGGCTACTGAGTAAAATTTAACTTGCAAGATTTGATTACAGTCAATCGAGCAATCACGTACGAGATCAAAGACGTGTTGTGGATTTTCGTCTATATGATTGGCCGACCGATGAAGTCAATTCCTTCGCTTTGCTGAATACACTTACGCAATCGTATTATAGTGTGTAGTGGTGGGTGCATGGTCCTCACATATATGAATTTATTAATGTATATACCTATGTCATCATCTGCCTAGCCTTTTCCCAACTATGTTGGGGTCGGCTTCCAGTCTAACCGGATTCAGCTAAGTACCAGTATTTTACATGGAGCGACTGCCTATCTGACCTCCACAACCCAGTAACTGGGTAATACGGTACTCCTTGGCTAGACTGGTGTCAGATTTCAAGCTTCTGACTACTCGTAACGACTGTCAAAGATCTTCAAATGACAGCCGGGACCAACGGCTTAACGTGCTTTCCGAGGCACGGAGGACACTCGGTATGTTGAAATGGTCACCCATCCACGGCCCGACCTCGTCAAGCGTTGCTTAACCTTAAGATCGACCCGTACGGCTGTTATTATTTAGCCACGAGCTCCTCAATGTATATACCTATGTAAATATTGTAAAACACCTATTTTTTTGTAATTATGGAGTTTCTGGTGGATTCTTCTCCATAACAAGCTACTTTTCCGAATGCACGGTAGAATCAACTTTTTAACCGACTTCCCAAAAAGGAGGAGGTTCTATGTTCGACATTATGTTTGTTTTTTTTTTTTTTTGTATGTTCACCTATATCTCCGTCAATTGTGGACCGAATTTGAAAATTCTTTTTTTGTTTGAAAAAGTATGTTCCTAAATTGGTCCCATTTTAATTTGGTGAATTCTTCAATAAATAACAGCAAATATCTCGGGATTGCTGCAATCGCATGTCTGTTTATTGTTTATACCATTTCATAACATAACATCACGCCAGTACGCTCATAAAGGGTACGCAGACCTCTCATTTCATCGGTTATGTTCAAGTTTCATGAAATTTATGCTGGCATTATAGTTACCTTACTGGCTTGCCTATTAGGTAGATACAACTAAAAAGGAAAAAATAAAAAAACTTTTTGCAAAAAAATACTACCGACTTCCAAATACAAAACTACAAAGTGAAAAATAACTTAATTGAAGTCGGTGTCCATAACGCAAAAAAATTGGTACCTAGGAAAGACACCGACTTAAAAAAATTAAGTTATTTTTCACTTTGTAGTTTTGTATTTGGAAGTCGGTAGTATTTTTTTGCAAATAGTTTTTTTTATATTACTTGTAAACTTAAATTTTAATCTGTGTTTGACGTTCAAAAGTGCCGCTTAGTGGCCTAGTTGAATAAATATATTTGACTTTGACTTTGCAAATAACGCTGCTACTACAGGTGAAAATAAAGAAAAGCTGTTGAAAATTATAACAATAGTAATTTCACCGCGGGCGCGAAGAGAATGACTGACGCTCACAACGTTAGATAACAGCTTAATATGAAATTTATTCGATACAAAATTCCTAGAAAAAATTGCCACAGTTCCTCCCGTACTATAAAAAGGATGATTAACAAAGCCGAGGAAAAGCCAATCGACATACCACGTGAGCTTTTATTGGCTTTCAAGTTGAATAGCTGATTGCATCGCAGGCTTTTGCATTCCTAACTAAGACTGCCCGACAATTATGCGGAGAATTTAAATTTCTAACGACTGTGACTTTTAAAAATAGTGGGTTTATTCGTATTTCTGTGTTAAGGTTGCCCTAGTCCCTAGTCTCCCTAGTCAGTCATATTTCCTTAAAAACGTAGTATGGCGTCTACTCACCCACCTTCTGTGTTTATTCTATTTTGTTTGTTATTTAAATATTCAATTTCATTTTATTAAATAAGTATTATTATATCTGTTTCCGTAAGTGTGTCCGTGCCGTTAGCGCAGCGTTATCTCCTTTTTGGATATATATGCGATAGGAGCCTTTTGGCCTCGCACGGGGTTTTTATTTTTATTATTGTATCATTTTATGCTTATTCCTTGACTCCTGTGCGGGTCACAAATAAATATTTTTCTTTCTTTCTTTCTTATAACATCTGATATCTACCAGTGAAAGTCTCGTCAAAATCGGTCCATTCGTTTCGGTGATTGCCCGGAACAAACATACAGTCAGACAGTTATTAGTACCGTATAAACTTTCACGTGCATTCAGGAAATGTTGTTATTTTGATATTAAATACAGACACTTGCATTTTATTAATTTGTAAGTATAGATTGCACTGTCTCGATAAACAAACGTGTGTGCAAAATTTCTAACTCAATCGGACACTGGCTACTGAGTAAAATTTTACTTGCAAGATTTGATTACAGTCAATCGAGCAATCAAGTGCGAGATGAAAGACGTGTTGTGGATTTTCGTCTATATGATTGGCCGACCGATGAAGTCAAATCCTTCGCTTTGCTGAATACACTTACGCAATCGTATTATAGTGTGTAGTGGTGGGTGCATGTTCCTCACATATATGAATTTATTAATGTATATACCTATGTCATCACCTGCCTAGCCTTTTCCCAACTATGTTGGGGTCGGCTTCCAGTCTAACCGGATTCAGCTGAGTACCAGTATTTTACATGGAGCGACTGCCTATCTGACCTCCACAACCCAGTAACTGGGTAATACGGTACTCTTTGGCTAGACTGGTGTCAGATTTCAAGCTTCTGACTACTCGTAACGACGGTCAAAGATCTTCAAATGACAGCCGGGACCAACGGCTTAACGTGCTTTCCGAGGCACGGAGGACACTCGGTATGTTGAAATGGTCACCCATCCACGGCCCGACCTCGTCAAGCGTTGCTTAACCTTAAGATCGACCCGTACGGCTGTTATTATTTAGCCACGAGCTCACTTGTAAATATTGTAAAACACCTATTTTTTTGTAATTATGGAGTTTCTGGTGGATTCTTCTCCATAACAAGCTACTTTACCGAATGCACGGTAGAATCAACTTTTTAACCGACTTCCCAAAAAGGAGGAGGTTCTATGTTCGACATTATGTTTGTTTTTTTTTTTTTTTTTTGTATGTTCACCTATATCTCCGTCAATTGTGGACCGAATTTGAAAATTCTTTTTTTGTTTGAAAAAGTATGTTCCTAAATTGGTCCCATTTTAATTTAGTGAAGATCTGATGAAGAACTTCGGAGAAATACAACAGTACTCTTCAATAAATAACAGCAAATATCTCGGGATTGCTGCAATCGCATGTCTGTTTATTGTTTATACCATTTCATAACATAACATCACGCCAGTACGCTCATAAAGGGTTCGCAGACCTCTCATTTCACCGGTTATGTTCAAGTTTCATGAAATTTATGCTGGCATTATAGTTACCTTACTGGCTTGCCTATTAGGTAGATACAACTAAAAAGGAAAAAATAAAAAAAAACATTTTGAAAATAACTTTTATGAAGTCGGTGTCCATAACGCAAGAAAATTGGTACCTAGGAAAGACACCGACTTCAAAAAATTAAGTTATTTTTCACTTTGTAGTTTTGTATTTGGAAGTCGGTAGTATTTTTTTGCAAAAAGCTTTTTTATTTTACTTGTAAACTTAAATTTTAATTTGTGTTTGACGTTCAAAAGTGCCGCTTAGTGGCCTAGTTGAATAAATATATTTGACTTTGACTTTGCAAATAACGCTGCTACTACAGGTGAAAATAAAGAAAAGCTGTTGAAAATTATAACAATAGTAATTTCACCGCGGGTGCGAAGAGATTGACTTACGCTCACAACGTTAGATAACAGCTTAATATGAAATTTATTCGATACAAAATTCCTAGAAAAAATTGCCACAGTTCCTCCCGTACTATAAAAAGGATGGATAACAAAGCCGAGGAAAAGCCAATCGACATACCACGTGAGCGTTTATTGGCTTACAAGTTGAATAGCTAATTGCATCGCAGGCTTATGCATTCCTAACTAAGACTGCCCGACAATTATGCGGGGAATTTAAATTTCTAACGACTGTGACTTTTAAAAATAATGGGTTTATTCGTATTTCTGTGTTAAGGTTGCCCTAGTCCATAGACTCCCTAGTCAGTCATATTTCCTTAAAAACGTGGTATGGCGATTACGCCACTGTTTGACGGTGTACGCCCAAAATAAAAAATGATATCAATTTGTCTAATCATTATCTAGCCCTATAAGGAAACAAAAAAAAAAAAATTTTTCAAAGTTATGAATGAGCGTCGAAAGTTTCATATTTCCACACTAATTTCAACGCATCTTTGGGGCCAAATAAATACCATAAGAAGAAGGAAAATTGCAAAACAGTCACCATACAGGGATACATTAGTAGTTCAACAATGCAAATAATTTAATTTTGAACAGGTAACTGTACAAAATAAAATTATTATAATTTAAATTAATATTTAAGTCGATTTTCATGATATCCATATTTCCAAAGGTCTGTTTATAAAATTTCGTGTGCTCCTTTTCGTTCTAAATCATCATCCATTTATTATTTTTATACCATGAGCGTGTATTCGTACGCGCACTAGCTTCTTACTGTTCATTACAGCGGCTATCCCTTCCGTACGTGTTGTCGGATAAGATACCATGCATTTTAACCATGGCCACAAAATTCTTCGTGCCACCAACTAGGGCAACCTTAAGGTTACATTTTAAGATCTTCTATGCCATGAGTCACCGAAAGGTCTTCGGAATCAGCCCGGTTTCTGTACGTTTCTTTGTTTTTTCGTTTGTTTGTGTATGGACCATAATTATCAAATAATTATTATCATGCCCAATCCCATTAACTTTCTGTCGGTGCAACACGTCTTCTTCTTCAACCATACTTCTCTATATTTCTTCAACACCTGTAAAGTCGCCACAATCTAAGAAGTCCGTTGACGTTTCTCATTGTACATGCTGCGATAGCTTTTTACGAAAGAAATTGAAAAATCAAATTCATAATCCTAATTTATTACTATGTTATCCATACACTATAACAACGAGCATCATTCGTAAGAATCAGGTTTAATTATTATTAAGTATTTTTATAGCTGTCAAAACGGGCCTTTCATTTTTTGACAACTAACCCTTAGTTTCCCACCTTAAAATTTTCGGAGAATTAATGTGACAATTTGTCAAACACGCGTTATCTTCTGTGATTGGCTGTTGAAAATTCATACAACCAATGACAGCAGATAACGCGTGCTTGACAATTTGTCACATTAATTCTCCGATAATTTTAAGGTGGGAAACTGAGGGTTAGCCCCATTATCGTTCTCACAGTCCATCCATCGTATCTTTAAAGAAATTCGTACCCAAATATCATTTTTTTCTTTCCTCACGATATTTACTCATTCTGCCGACATTCAACTGATTTCCACACGACTTTTCAGTCACGGTCAACAATTCAGACTTTCCGATCTTCTTCTTCTTTTCGTGTGAGGATGGGTACACTTCTGGTGTCAGAGTTAATTGAGCCGGCTCTGAGAACCTCCACAGGCCTCTGACTTGGCTATTTCAGACTTACATTAACTATATAAGTCCAGGTTTCTTCACGATGTTTTCCTTCACCGTTGTCTGTGTTGTATAAGATAAATTTAGTAAGTACATATGAATTTGAATCAATGGTCGATTTGATAGCTGTCAAACTGTTCGCCTTGCCGAATTCACTTGCGCAATTCGGCCGCAGGCGCCTTTTAAAAGTTCTCCACGATAGCAAAAAAAGGTTTAAATGAATGTATCTATTTGAATGATTTATGATGAAAAAAAAAAAACCAATGTAGAAAGTCCTCATTAAACTAATGCCTCACCTGCGCACAAAATATTATCCCTTCAGAACTTCAATTGTCAGTCCTGAAAACATCAACCACTACCAACCAAAATTGCCCACATTTGCCACATAAGCTTAAGCTCACATCAACAGCAAATGCATATAATTATGACGTAGGTAATGTTAAAAGCAAAAGTGATTTAGCAACAGTTCCAAGCACTCGTAGCAAGCAGCGAGTGCTTTTAGTGCAGTTAACAAGTGCTCACTGCAGTCTGCACCCCAACGGCGGGCGTGCGGAACAACAATCACCTTTTGTATGTGCAGGCAGAATGGGGCAACAATTAGCGACATTCTACCTTTTTTTTATTTACCTTTTTACCCGACTGCGCTACAGCAAAGACAAGGTTTTTGAAGTGTAAACTTCTTTTTCTCAAACATGCTTAGAAATTTGAGAATTATTTTGACAACCTTCTTCGAGATAAATCGAAATTGCTGTACAGGGGGTGACCATAAGCTCTTAGAGTAAGGTTAGGTAGACTAGAGTAAGGTTCTTAGGTTATTTTGAGTGTGTGTAAGGGACAGATGTATATGACTTGCATACATCTGTCGCTTACGCGATATTAAAATAACCTTACTCTAAGAGCTTATGGTCACCGCCCTGGCCAGATACATGCGAGGCGCGAGCAGCGGCCGTCAAAAGTTGTATGAAAATCCAAAATAAACTCATATATGTCGTGTGATTTAAAAATGGAACGATCTTTTACTCCGAAACATGTCAACCAAGGAGGTAATTTATCAAGGGCTTTATTTAAGTTTCGAACTGGCTTGCAAGTAGAAAGCTATATTACAAAATGCTGTATATTGAAAATAAAAACAAATGAACACTTTAACGCGGGATTATTGTTGTTCGTCATTGATTTTGAAAAGTACATAATTGTATTTGACAAAATGAGTTCTAGGTACTACTTAATTTTAATTTCCGCGCATTATTTGAGAAAAGTACTATAAAACCCTTGGCCCCAACTAGGCGTTGATGCACTTACGTATGTGTGCCTCGGCTTCGCCTCGGCCCACATTTGCACGTTCCACCTACAATGCCTCTTTTGCTGGCCGCTGCAGTAATGTACTATATCCGCGTTGAGACACGTCAGTAATGTGACAGCATTATCGAGATTATAGTTTAAGAAATAAAAGTGAAGTTTTTTTTATTATTATTATGACAAATATGTTCGCTTGACCACTATCTCACCTGATAATAAGCAATGATGTGGTCGACGATGCTTCATCGTCGACCACATCATCCGCTTGCCTTGTCCACGTGTGACGGAATACATAACACTTCTGTCGGCAGTCCCACTCCCCATGACTGCTTTTTTTTACGGAGTTTAGTGGTTTAGGCACGTGGTAGGTAATGTTTTTTTTTGGGTTATAGAAACAAAGTCTTTCAGGAAAAATGTTGCTCATGCCCTCATAAATAATTCAAATAACTAATTCAATATTCAAGAGCCAAATCAGTAAAGGTCTAAATCTGTCCCCTATTTAACGGACATGTCAACAAGCAAATAGTTTAATAAAAACTGAAAACCAATTTTTTTTGTCGCCTTTTACCTAGGCCATATTATCGAATAAATTGACACCATATTCATCAAAATAGGATCAATAGTTTAAGCGCTACGGAGGAACATACGTAAATACAAACAGACATACATAGATTGCTAAAATCATAACCCTTCCTTTTGGTTTCGCTGTAGTAGGGTAAAATACAATCGAAAAGTAGTACCTACTTATCCTCATAATTTTTTGATGGTCAAATGCCTCGAATCGTCGAGACTTACCTACAAACGCGTTATTACAAAAGCTCCTTAAGAACTTATAGTAGATTGTGTTATATTATGAGGGACCAAAGTAATGTATTGAGAGCTAGAGCGATTGTTTGAATCCAGAGCGCAGAATAGGATTCTAGAGTAGAATCCTAAGCGTAGCGAGGACAAATTACGTCACTCGAGGTTACATTATTTTGGTACCGTGTCGCACACTCTGCTCTTCATCCCCCTCTATGAGAAAAATAATTAAGTGAATCAAATTACAAATTTATTACACATATTCGAAGGAGCTCATGGCTAAATAATTACAGCCGCACGGGTCGATCATCAAGGTTAAGCAACGCTTGACGAGGTCGGTCTGTGGATAGGTGACAATTTCAACATACCGAGTTTCCTCCGTGCCTCGGAAAGCACGTTAAGCCGTTGGTCCCGGTTGTCATTTGAAGATATTTGACAGTCGTTACGAGTAATGAGAAGCTTGAGATCTGAAACCAGTCTAGCCAAGGGGTACCGTGATACCCAGTTACAGAGTTGTGGAGGTCAGACAGGCAGTCGCTCCATGTAAAACACTGGTACTCAGCTGAAGACTGGAAGCCGGCCCCAACATAGTTGGTAAAAAGGCTAGGCAGATTGAATAGATACGTATTCGTAATTTTGGAAGTTTACTGATTTTATTGGGAACAGAAAATGTCGTTGATTTATTTATCACTTGAGTATTCGTAATAACTTCAGACTCTGGTTGATGATCATGTTGAGTCAATGGTGACATATCACGCTGTTTTGAAGTGGATGGGCGTGGCGACAAAGGTTGAATCGGTGGATCAACTGAGGAAGGCCGTAATTTAATACTTTCAACTACGCACTTGCAAATTTTTGCCTTATATTCGATTGAGTCCTCGATATATCCTTCCGCGTGTACCAAATTCAAAAGTAATTTTGTCACTGTTATAATATTATTATGTGCGCCGGAATGACCCATTTTGCTCGCACTTATCGAGGAATCCTTCGCATCTTTTCGAACAGATGGAATGAAAAAAAAAATACAAATAAAAAGGTTTCGAAAGCACCAACTTTCGTTATCGCTCTGTGGGTGTGGTAGGCATTTACGTAAATAATTACCTTTGGGCACAGATAATCTAATACTTTGGGCAAACTCTTGATATTATTATAGTTCTGAGTATTAAGCTAATATTTGTCCATCTGTCTGTCTGCCACAAAAGCTAATTGGTTTATATCTATAGCTACTAATGTAACCCAGAAGATAACTAAAAACAGCTTTTACTGAACGGAGAAAACGAAATAGGAACCTACTATATTAACAATATAATTAAAACCAAGTTTCATCAGTAAGTGATAATTCCCCGAGTCAAAATAAAGCGGGCAAACAAATCAAAAAAAAAGGAAGTGAAAGTCGGGATGCCCCTAATTGACACCTTATTGTGACGTGTATAGGCAAGCAGGGACAATTTCCTAAAATGGCCCTGCGACAGGCCAGTGGTGATACGAGACCATCCTTGCTCCCTAGATGGACGATCTGTCGCCCTGCTACGTTGCCTCGAGTGTAGCGCAATCGGGGCAATTTCTCAAACAGTTGGTTGGTAATAATATTCATGTAGCTCAACTCACTTCTTTTCTGTAGCCACTTTATCACCCAGTATCTCCTTTTCCTTTTTTTGCGGTAGCACCACAGAAAGAGCAACGGCTATACCGATCTTTTGATTTTTCCATAATACTAGTGCCATTCTCAACGCGTGTGTTCAGTTCATCTTAAACCCAAGCACTGACTGTGACTGCACCGCAGTCCGCAGGCATGTGTGTAGAGACAATTCCGATGTTGTCACGACCACCGCCGCCGTGAGCCCTAGATTGCCTCTGCGGCAGTTGTGTACATAGCTCACTTAAGGGTACACAAGTCAAAAATTCTTCCATACAAACGTAGTCTAGAGATTACTCCACTGTTTGACGATGTACTTTCAAAATAAAAAAAGATATCAATTTGTCTCATCATTATCTAGCCCTGTATGGAAACGAAAAAAAAAAAAAAAAAATTTGAAAGTTATGAGCGTCGAAAGTGCCATATTTCAACACTAAATTTAACGTATCTTTGGGCGCAAATAAATACCATAAGAAGAAGAAAAATTAAAAAACGGCCTCCATACAGGGATAGATTAGTAATTCAACAATCTAAATAATTTTATTTTGATCAGATACATTCAGTAGTTTTTTCATGAAATCTAGACTCCCAAAGGTCTGTTTATAAAATTTCGCGCGCTCGTTTTCGTCCTAAATTATCATCCATTTCGATAAAAGATTGCAGAAGTGCTAATTCGTACGCGAACTAGCTTCTAACTGCTCATCATAGTATCTATATATTTCGCACGTGTTGTGGGATGAGATAGCATGCATTTTAACATCGCGCACAAAATAGTTCGTGCCGTCGACTAGTTTAACCTTAACTGTACCCTACTACATGTAGCTACTACTCGTAACACTATAATACAACCGTCACATTCCAAAATAATTATATTTGAAATTCATCCGAAATTACCACAATAAAATGTCATCAAGCGTATCTACTATACTTACCCAAAATGCTAGTATTATATTATCTGTGCCCAAACATTTTTATTTAAATGAAGCCACGTAGCAAATTTTATTGAGGCAACAACAGAAGTTTGCAGGCAATAACTCCCAACTGGCTCCACCTACAAAGCTTTTATCAGTCCGGGGCAACACCCACAAATTTGCGATTTCATGAAACATAGGTCCGTTTCGGCAATAACAATCATCGTCCATAAAACACACGTGTTGAAATAAAAACGAGATTTACAGCAGGTAGGCAACGTTTCGCACGTAACTTTAACTGACTGAAAGCACGGATGGAATCAATTTAGATTTGAAATTGAAATGTCCATAAGGTAGATAAAGAATAGGTAAGAGTTTCATTGTAACAAAAAGACAAAGGTATCTACAACATAATTACATTCCTATGCTAGCTAAGCCCTTAATAATTAATAGTATTAGTATTACTTAAATTACGTTAGTAAAGGCGATAAATAAATAAAACAATAATAACATTACGTACATACCAACCTATACCTAAATTTTATACAAAAACAGAAAAGAAATATAGCGAAAAAGATGCCAGGCAGATGCATGTCGTGATTGTGATATCATTATTTATGTTCAATTGCTCATCGAATAGGTGCCACGAGAAATATATTATTTATTTTGGTATCAATAGAACTACTGAACCCTATGTAAACCAGTTTTTCCACAACACTGGTTTTTCAGCCTACACCAATAATGTATCAGCTCTTTCATCCCAAATTCTCAAGAGCTTACACACACAAAGCCCAGTTTTTACCGTTACCAGGAAACCAGGCCACCCATTCCAAGGTGAAAGGCAGTCAAAGAAGCAACCAGGTTGTAGTTCTGTTACGAATAGGGTAATTGACAAATAATAACTATTTAGTCCGTTAGTTACATAACCTAAAAATTACGACGAGAAATATCGTGTGACGTCACGGTGTGCTACACTATAGACTGACAAAGTGACGTCACAAGCCTCTCCTAAACTTTGAAGCGCTTTATCTTTGTCTATCTTTATTTATTTGTTAAAGAAAAACAGCGGGTTTATTATTTGATAATCTCACTGAATGACGGACTAAATAGAATTATATTTTTTCTTTCCACAAAACAATCCATATTAACATAGGTAGGTACTTAACAGCCTAGTAGTAGAGGTAGATAGATACAACCACAGATCAGTGGTAGCCTGGTTGATAAGAATTTGTCTGTGGTTTTCAAAATGCACGTGTTTATCGTACGGGTCTGTGCTTAACTGTACCTAAGAATTGAAAAATCTGAATTGGCTCAAGTAGTTACACAGCTTTTCAATCTAATCAATATAAATGCTCGTATGCTCAGGATTCAGGATCGAAAAGTCGACACCATAAACAGAGCATCACTGAAACGAAACGAAATGTCGTGGTGGCCCAGTGGCTAAGACCTCGCCTCTCGTGCTTGAGGTCGTGGGTTCAAATCCGGGCAAGTACCAATGTGACTTTTTTAAATTCATAATTAACTATGTACTTTCTAAGTTTTCTTGAACATCACAGACAACTGTGAGCCAATCACATGCGAGATGTAAGACGCGATTGTGATTGGTCGATTGATGGCGGTCAAACCCTTAGCCTTGCAAAATTCACTTGCGCAATTTTGCTGCTGGACTTATAGTTAATGTAAGTCTGAAATAACCAAGTCAGAGGCCTGTGGGGTTCCCAGAGGCGGAATATTAACACCTCATACGACAAGAAAAAGACTGAAAAGAAATTTCAAACGAATTTTATCTTCGTCAGTTACGTCAATTAACCGGTTTAGTGCCGTTATTACCAAAAGAATTAAAAGCCTTTATGTCTCACGTGGATCCACGTTTTAATTATTCATGGGGTTAAGGGCAAAAGTGTACTTTGTGGAGTTAAATTTGTAAATTTAGAACTCTAGAAGTCCAACTAAAACGCATGGTTTTAACCTACAACCACGCGTTTTAGTTGTGGTTCCGTACCTTAAGGTTACCCACGCCACGGGGCTCTTTTTCTAACCTCACGCCGCGCCGTCTGTCTGACATGTACATAGTGCGAGTTTTTACTCACGCTCACTCGTGATAACGTAAACGATCTCTTAGGTCAAAATGTATACAAAAAACCGGCTAAGTGCGAGTCGGACTCGCGCACATAGGGTTCCGTACCATTATCGCTAAAAACAGTACAAAAATCACGTTTTTTGTATGGGAGCCCCACTTAAATATTTATTTTATTCTGTTTTTAGTATTTGTTGTTATAGCGGCAACATAAATACATCATCTGTGAAAATTTCAACTATCTAGCTATCACGGTTCATGAGATACAGCCTGAGACAGACAGAAGGACCGCGGAGTCTCAGTAATAGGGTCCCGTTTTTACCCTTTGGGTACGGAACCCTAAAAAGTGGTTTCTCCTTACCGTCACCAGATGGCGCTTATCCAGTTTCAATACAAAATTATGTTTACGTTAACACGATTGAGCGTGAGTAAAAACTCGCACTAAGGCCTTAGAACGTCAGTGTTGAGTGAGACTCGCAATTTGCTGTTTTTTCCTCATGAGTTATTACAAAATCTGTTTTATCCCTATACATTATTTAACTTGGTTTTAAAAAGTAGATACACGTGAAAAAAAACTGCCCAAATTTCGTCTTTTATTTTTCTTTAAAATAATAACAAAGATGAATGTGAAAACCACTATGTAGTAAACGTGAAACGGAACGCAAAATCGACCTCGCACAGCACTAGAGGCTTCCGTTTGACATCATCTATCGACTTGGTACAACACTAGTAGCGGAAGCAGCTTTGTGCAGTTGGCAATACTATTGAAGTCAATTGATTTTCTATTTGTAGCTTTCTAGAATGTTCTAAATTTTTAACAGGAATGTGAAACTGTGTATTTTGATTGAGTTTACGTTAAGAAATTCTCAATAAGTTTTTCACATCAATGATAGTTTAGATGATTATGTTATTATAGCAACAAGTTAAATATTTTTGCTTTATCTACCCATCCTTTAAATAAATCGTTTGCAATTATTATTTAATTTAATACCTACATTGTTACCTACATCTAAATATATTATTTTCATTTAAAAAAAATTGGGCGTCGTTGCGCAGAAGCGCGCCATTTCGCCGTTACTACTGCGCATGTGTTGGCCAACCTGCGTTGCTTCCTCTCCAATCTCCAAGCCACGACCGGACGCCATTACCACGCCATCGGATTGTGAATCTGTCATTTGTGCGTTTCGCGTTTGATAATCTTTGGATTTTCTACGAAGTCGTTGTTCTTGTGTTAATAGTACCTTTAAATACATAAATACCAAAATGTCTGACGAGAAAAAGGTGTGTATCTTACTATATTATCAGTGTAAAACACGTCGAAAACAGTGGTGCTTCACCGACATGGCGTTATTAGCAAAATGTGGTTACCTGATTGGAAGTGGGAAGTGTTTTTCAATGTGTTTGTTGAGCAGATTTTTTTATTGTTAAAATATTTATTTTTCAGGGAGAAAGCGAACACATCAACTTGAAAGTATTAGGACAAGATAATGCTATTGTGCAGTTCAAAATCAAAAAACACACACCCCTGAGGAAGCTAATGAATGCTTATTGTGATCGAGCGGTAAGTTCATTATATTTTCTTATCGGTTTAAATTATTTCAATTATTAATGTATTCATCATAGAGACAAAATTGCCAAAATATATGTGGCATGCATATTATATGAACAATGAAGGTATGCAGGTAAACTATGTACTCGAATGGGCCCCTATGTCCGGCAGTTGGAAATAAGCGTCATTTACTGTTGTTTAAATGAAACTTTAGTTTTTGCAGTACCTACATGAGATTAACAAAAAGATTTCTCTCTACTTGGAACAAATTCAGGTTTATACTTGTAGATTTAGTGATAACATAGGTTATGTATGTCTCAATTATCTACATAAGCGATACAACACTCATTGATATTAAATAGAACAAAAGTTATTGTTTTGTAAACACTTCCTGGCTGAAAAGATCATTGACCTTGTTGTTAGGCTGTTGTTCAGAATATGACCCATGTAGAAGGCTACTTGGAAGCATATTAAAAGGATAACCCCATTTTGTCTTTTACGAGTGGTCCCTTACAACAAAGGACAAACCAACCGTCCCACATGGTTTATGTGAGAAAGATAAACATTGAAACGAGAGTTTACTGTAGATATAGTGCTCTCCAAACTTCTGGGCCACCCTGAAGTTTGCTTTCTGATGCACAAGGCATGGACCGGTGCTGTTTTTGTATGAGATTTACTACTGCAGCCATTGTAGCATTGTATTGTAAGGTTCAGAAGGTATATTTCGAATAAAACCCATCTATTTCTCTTCTACTAAAATTTATTAGGCTTTCCAAGGATTAACAATTCCAGTTAGTTGTATCATTCTGGTGAATAATTATGAGAACTTGACTTTGTGTCAAGTTGACCTTTGGAACTACATATGTAGTAAAACTAAATGTTTCATATTATTGTGCAATTCTCAAAGTTATTATCTGAGTAAGATTTCTGGTTATCTAAAAGCATTTATCTATCTTTCCAGGGTCTATCAATGCAAGTAGTGCGGTTCAGATTCGACGGGCAGCCAATCAATGAAAATGACACACCAACATCACTGGAGATGGAAGAAGGTGACACAATAGAAGTTTATCAGCAGCAGACGGGTGGCTCGCCTCTAGTGTAATCTTATCTTAAGGAACTGTCCATTTCCCATGGGAAGAACGCTATGGTGAACCCATCTCAACTTTAACATTAAGTTAATTTTAAATAAAAACGATGCAAGTATAAACATGTAATATTTTGAGATACACAATTGCATAGCCGAGCTTTGTATACCTTAGCATTGTGTATCTTAAAACGTAGTACTGTATACTCTATTTAATTAAGGAGAAATTTGAGGTAAACCAAATGTTCTTAGGTAACTTCAATAATTATTCCATTGTGATAATTTTTTTAGTTGACACTTTTCAGATCAGCTCCTAATTTTTTAAGTGTGGCCAAAAAAATGACACTTGCAAGCTGTATGTGGTATAATTTATTGGACATTGATCCAACCCGATTGTCGAGTCTGTAACCACTTATGTAATATCTGAAATAAATAAATTAAATTTAAAACCATCCAGATTTTTCTTCACTTCCTGTTTGTAATCTTTATATGCCTGTTTCTGTTTACTCTGTTTTATTTGTATCTTGCTCCAACACATTTTCAATGCTGTGGAAGGTGTTTTGGTTTTATGAGCTTGCTGTCTGGTAGCCAATTAAAGGAATATCAGCATACTTTCTCGCAGTCGGACTATTCAGTTGTGTTAAATCTCTTTTTTTAACAACTTCAAAAAGCACATTTTCAATGCTGTGGAAGGTGTTTTGGTTTTATGAGCTTGCTGTCTGGTAGCCAATTAAAGGAATATCAGCATACTTTCTCGCAGTCGGACTATTCAGTTGTGTTAAATCTCTTAAGCAAGTTATCTTTTTTATAATGCTAATAAAAACAATGAGTCATAGATAATTCCAAGAACCCTTCAACCAATGCCTTCCACCTACAAAATATCTACCTGTATGTTAATAATTTATGGGTGACTCATCACTACAAAGCCAAAGGTTATTTCTGTCTGCATAATAGCTAAAATTATCAAACTTGCAATTTGTATGTCAACCTGAGGTCAAAGAAAAATAATAATACTCCCATGGTTGATAAATATTTTCCACCCAAAGAGTACTAGTACGTCATTCTCATTAGACCTGATTCTGAAGACTTCCATCAAATTTTACCAGTCAGCCTTCAAGTAATATCATAAGCCTATGTGTTCTGGAGTAACAACAATCTAGCAAGGTAAGTAATGTTCCAGCTCTTAAACCACTTCTAGAACATAACATCTACGGATAACCAGTAAGTAGCCCCATTTTGGGCAACTCCTTCCGTCGTACCCAAAGTCAACATCTCTGCTGCACCTTGTTGATCGGCTTATCTTTTACCACAGCATGCCATTTGCGTATTGGTTGTATTTTGGTAAGTAATACGTACCTGTAAACTGTAGGTACCTACAGTCAAACGCACATAGGTGGTCAAACTTAGACCTTGAAGTGGCCTGGAATTTTGGGAAAAGACCAGGCAGTGTGGGAGTTTTACCTCACTGAAACCTTCCCGGTGAACAACCATTAGCAAGTAGAACGGGCCGCGTGACCTGTCAAAAGACCACCCTGGAGCTCCCTTCGTGCAACGCCAATTAGGGCACATCCCTGGGGAGATACTGAGCCTCGTTGTGCACAGTAGCTCGTGATATCCTGCGGCACCGTCTTTCCTGGTGTCACTTGGTGGGCGGATAGAGTCCCCAATCTAAACGCCTATCATCCCGGAGTCCCGCCCGCGTGCCTATGATGCAGGTTCTCCTCCGAGTGGAATCGGCTCTCTCACGATGCCACTCGGCAGCCTGCTGTACCATCACGATGCGGAGTCAAGGTCGCCTCCGCAGTTATGGCAATTTGCCGTTGTCACTCGCCCAATCCTATTTAGGTTTAGGTACTCAGCGAAGCAACCGCGTCCGGTCGGTACCTACCTAGAGTGAGCCTTTAGGAGATGCGCTCCTCTCTCTTCAGCCAGACTTCGAAAAGCGGCAGGACGGCTTGGACAACGTTCTTGCACACCGCTCGAGTGCGTGTCGCCGATCCAGCCGCCTCAGCCTTACTACAGCGATTCCTGGCACGATATCACCATTCTGGTGGATGGCGTGAACTCTGTTATAAATTCTAGCGTCCATGTCCGCCAGAATTTCCAGCAGAGGAAAGCGTGCCAGGAGAGTTGCCGCCTCAAAGGAAACCGTTCGGTAACCTAGTGCGATATGACTGGCCATTTTCTGCTGCAGACTATTCTTTTTAGTTCTGCAGCTTCGGACTGTGAGCTTGACCAAACAGGCGCCCCATAAAGGACCATCGATCGCACGACACCCGCGTAGAGGCAGTGAACTTCTTCCCACCCGAGGTCCCCCGAGGTTGGGCAGAAGTCTATGCACTAGCACCTAGACCTTGAGGTGTCCTGGCGCGATTCGTAATTTCAAACGAAAACGATGCCAGCTTTACAAGTTTTATTACCACTGAGGTGAGACTTTCTGTACCCAAAGAAAACGGTAGCCCGGCTTTAATAAAACATGACTTATTGATTATGGAAACCTTGGTATCATCTACTGTGATTTTCAACGACTGTTACAACTTCCAGAATAAAATGATATTGATTTTATTAAGTATAACTTTTATCATAGGTCAAATCATCAGCTCTAATGATCTGTTTTATCTTTCAGCAAACACCGCTCAGTACGCGCACTTCGTTTTCAACACATTGGACCAAGACAGAAGTGGCCTGTTAAGTTTTGAGGTAAATATAGCAACCTACAAAATATATAATAGCAACATAGGCTGCAACATTTAATGGCGTATTTGTAGGAGTTAACTTTACTAAAACCAGCATATTATAAGAAGCTGCATACTACCTTCTTGTAGAGTGGTAGTTAACTCCTTTACCGTCATTGGGGACAACCGTAGAGTGCCTTTGTTTGCTGCAGCTGCTAGTCCTGTAGTTATGGAAAGGCACTCCATCGACAACATTTCAGTCGCAAGACGCGGTCCTCTTAAAACACACCACGGATGCCTTTGGGGACAAAGGGTCTTCGTCGATAAAGGCATTTTATTAAAAGCACATATAAAAGACAATTAATTTTAACTTATTGCACAAAATTGCCATCGTAATTTTTAGGAAGTCTAGTGTTTTTCTATAAATATCCAAGTCAGTACTACTTCCATACATCAAAGTCCATCGACCTTATCTATAAACTCCATGTGTTGATGGTTGGTTACTATACATAGGATAGACCCAAGAGTTGCTCCACTACTGCCACAGAACATTATACCCTAACTACAGCTCAGATTTTCACCAGTTCTGCAGCCTTACTATAGCATAATCGTAATGAATTCAGCAAGGCAAAGGGCAAAGAGTATGAAAAATCGACCAATTACATGCGAGACTAATGACGCGATGCGGATTTTCGTCTATGTGATTGGTCTCTTGCCTTGCCAAATTCATTACGCATTACGGCTGCAGAATTAACTTGCAGAAAAATAACTTTTTTTTTGTAGGAGTTTGTAACCGGCTTATCAATATTATCGAGAGGGACCTTAGAAGAGAAGCTGCGATGGACATTTACACTGTATGATATCAACGGCGACGGATGCATTACTAAGGAGGAAATGACGGAGATTGTTAGCGCTATATACGACCTTATGGGGAAAATAGTAGAGCCTAATTTGGAAGACGAAGTGATACGGGAGAAGGTTGAAAGACTGTTTCAGGTTTGTATTTCACATATTCCTAAATCTAAAATAAGTGTAGCCCTACCATAGATATAATAAACAAGGAGATGTGCCCGGTAGGCGAAAATAATATCGGAAACCTGTGTCTCCAGTTTGCCCCCACCACACTGCAACTACTACATATGCAGTTTAGTAAAGGCAATAGATACACAGTCGCGCACACATTCGCATTTCTTAAATCAGAACGTACTACACAATCAATTATAAACCTTATCCCAACACACACAGCGTTTATTTACCATGCACCGTACAACTTACCCACTCAAAAACATCCATCGCTATCGTTGTGCTGTGCAAAAGCAATTTATTTTACATATACGCTAGTGATTGACTAAATTGGAATGTTATCGATTTTTCCATTTATTATCGTACAAAAATTTTTTTGGTGTCCTGAAAATAAAATAAATAAAAAACAACATGTCCAGAAAATCCAAACTATAATATTATAAATGCGAAAGTAACTCTGTCTGTCTGTCTGTCTTTCTGTCTGTCTGTCTATCTGTCTGTCTGTCTTTGCTTCACGCCTAAACTACTGAACCGATTTGTGTGAAATTTGGTACAGACATAGTTTGGAACTTGAGAATGGACATAGGATAGTTTTTATTACAAAAAATAAAATATAAAATAAAATTTATTCCGGACATACAGCGCCATCTATTGGTCAAGAGTCGGCATCAGAAGTCACTATTCCATGCGAACGAAGTCGCGGGCAAAAGCTAGTATTATAATAAAAATAAACAATATGTAGCAAAAAAAATTGTATTAAGTAAATCAAAAAATTAAAAACATCAAAAATCCGGTTACGTTGGTTTAGGGCGTCATAGCGTATTCAAAAAGGAGTTACCTATTATTGAACCCTGCTATGGTGTTTTACTCACTGACCTGTAAAGTGTAGGTATTTTTGCAGCGCTTGACGCTTTGAAATTACTGGAGTGGCATTTTTTGTCAATAATGTAATCTTAAATTCATATATTTTTCCATGACTGTTTTGATGAGAAATATTATGTGATTATTCATCGGGGACTGCTCAAATTGTTGAAACTTAATATCATCAAAGAGATTTAATCCTATGAAATGTGGCAAAGTCTTTGCCATGAGTTCCTGTTTGACATTTTTAGTTTTAACTGTTAGTGTATCATCGGTGAGACAAGCTGTTTTTATGACTATTTCCATTCTCTTATAAATCATGACGACATCAGGAGATGGGTACATAAGTCCGCCTTTGTCTTTGTAAAATTATGTGCTTCTTCATATTTTTCGGCAAGTAGCGCACCAGTAAATGTCTCACTTTTTATAGTTTTTATTAAACCATGCACAACAAATCCCGCAATGTAAGAAATGGCCTGCGAGCCAAAATCCGGCAAGTCTTGGACAAGCGTACTAACTTCTTCGTTAAATTGTGCCTGCTCGTACAGCTGATCAATATTGTGATTTCAAGATCGAATGACTTTGAAGCATATTTCTAATCCATTGCTTCATAAATGTTCGAAAAATTGGTCTGCTCAACAAAGTAAATAACGCAATGAATGTTGTTGAACTGTCATAATGAAACCGATTCCTACTGTAAGTGTGTAACGCAATTACATATATATAACAGCTATATGTTGACTTATTTTAAGCAAAAGTCACTAATATATATTATCTGAATTCTGAACCATGCCGATTACTTTAATGCATTGAAAGCATTGACGGAAGTAAAATACAACGACCATAAATAAGTAAAGAAATAGCACGAGCATAAAGCTTATACAATAATTCAAAACACACTCCACCGATTATTAACCTAAAATTTTATTAACTTACTTTACGAAAATTGGTTACGTATTTCTCTACTACGCTGTAAAATAATCAAAATAAGTAATAAACATTATTTCACATCGATCTTCCAAGCGGGTTAAAACGGTTGACAAATTGAAAAATAAACTATAATAGCAATATATCATTCGTCAATCAACATTGATGTCGATAGCCTACGTTAGTGGATCTGCACAGGCACATCACTAACTCGTCGCAAGAAGCAGCGGCCGTACTTCGCGACGCGTTCGCTTAATAAAGTGTCGTTTGGTAATGTTTACATTGCTTGTCCAGTCACTTAGCGACAAACTTAGGTAGTGTTTAAGAAGCAATGTATTTAACGCAAATATAGTACAGTCGTTGTGATATTTGAAAACAAAATAACATAGTAGAACCAAGAAATATTTTAAGATTTGTTGTTTTTCATGATTTTAAAGACAAATATAGAAAAATACTTGTTCTTACATATGGTAAGTGATTCCATGATTTTTAAAGTTTTGGTTTCGGCTTCGGTTTTTACAAGAAACCACTGAACAACACGGCATTCTTATAACTTATCACGATCACGGTCGAAAGTGCACTAGTTCGCGGAGACGGCCATTTCTCTATGACATGCGCCGTCGGCCCACATCGCGCCGACACCGACACGCCCCCTTGCCACTTCTCCTGTATTTTAGATTTCTATGAGCCCTACCTAGGTAGGTAGGTACTTAACTTATCGCGCGCACTGTTAGACGCCAGACATAGGCTGTAAGTTCAATCCCTGGTAGGGATTGCAATTTGCAGTCCACGTGAATGACACATAAAAAAGGAGACTTAATCTTATTATCTAACTACTTACAATAATTTACAAAATATTTATGCTGCTTCATTATTCTGTAAAAGATAAAATTATAATCCTCAGATTCATCGTAAGTAGGTACTTTTTAGATAAGTTCCACTAATTTGATCTGGTGTAATAAAATAACGAACCTAATAAGAAGCATGTATAGTTCTCGCGAAACTTCTTGGCCACCTTGAATTTGGCTACAATGCCTGCGCAGTAGTAAATCTCATACAATAACAGCACCGTTTCGTACCTTGCGCATCGGAAAGCAAACTTCAGGGTGGACCAGAAGTTTGGCGAGCACTATCCTACATGATATATTTTGTTATCAATCAAAATCAAAATTTCTTTATTAAGCGGCACTTTTGAAAGTCGAAAATTAAATTAAAAAGTAATAATTGATTCTACCGTCCATTCGGAAAAAAAAAATTTGGTTACATTGTTCTTGTTGGAAAAATACATAAATATACCTACTTAAGTGAGAACGATGTAAAAAAAAATCGTGCACGCAAAAGCGTCTGAAGTAAAACAAACAATTAAAAATACAATAAATAGGTAATTAAAAACAGGCCGAGGCAGCCAAGTTATGACCAATCCCAACTAATGGCGCCCGTTCACGATCACGAACATGACACATGGATCAGCACCACTCAGCTCAACCGTCATGAAGGGAACCGAATGATCCAACACATGTGCCACCATTAGAGAGATCATAACACACTATCAACTGCCAGGGCACACTGAAGTCAACGAACGACACATAGGTACCGTAAATGGTAGTACATAGTACTCACACATGTGCTGTGCAGTTATATAATACTAAAATAAATTGAGTTTATACAACACAAATATATTCAATACATACAGTCCTCAGCAGGTCCAACAATACTTCTTGCTTTACTGCTTATCACTTGTTGTTGTGCCCTAGTGGCTCAGGACTAGCGTTGAGCCAAGCATTTTTATCAGCGATGTAATCCCCCAAAATATGCCTGCCTGCCTGCATAGTATGCGTTTTATACAAGTTTTGAATTTCGCCTCATTCAGTTCTAGAATGTGGGGAGGTATTTTATTGTAACATTTTATACAGTACCCTATAAAACATCACGCTACTTTAGCCAGCCTGAAACCTGGTTGAATTAATTGGTTCCTATTTCTAGTAACATAATTATGTCTATCGCTGTTTTTAATAAAAAGATGTAAATTCATTCTAACGTACATGATGTTTTCGTAAATATATTGACAAGGTACCGTCATGATGTTAATGTCCTTAAAAAGTTCCCTTAGAGAATCGCGCCGGCGAAGATTGTATATGACACAGATTGTACTGATGGCTCGTCTTTGCAGAATAAAAATTGACTGAATCTCTGCAGCCCTTCCCCAAAGTAATATCCCGTAAGAAATTATACTATGAAAGTAACTAAAATATACCAGCCTCGCGGTATCTACATCAGTAAATTGACGAATTTTTCAACCTGCCGAACTTAACCGCCCGGCAAGTGATATTAAATGAGGACCCCATTGTAGCCTTGAGTCTAGCGTGGTCCCCAAGAAAACCGTTTTGTCGACGAATTCTAGCTTCTCGTTGTTTAATATAATGTCACAATCATAACTTTTGACATTCGGCAAGGCAAATTTTACACACTTTTTATGCATTTAAAACTAAATTATTAGCAGTGAACCAATTTTGAACGTGCCGCAATGCATTATTTACGTCGGCAACGTTACTTGTACGTCTATTTATCTTAAAAATCAAAGAAGTGTCATCAGCAAATAACACCATATTTAGTTTGTTTTTCAATAGATGGGGTAAATTGTTAATGTATACTAAAAATAAGAGAGGACCTAAAATTGAGCCCTGGGGTACCCCAATCCATCTGCCTAGCCTTTTCCCAACTGTGTTGGGTGGGGCCGGCTTCCACAACCGAAATACCAGCATTTCGTTATATTTTACACAACCATTAACAGAAAAGTCGTAATTTTCAGAAAATGGACTTGAACCGCGACGGCGTGCTGACTCTGGACGAGTTCCTGGACTGCTGCCTGCGCGACGAGGACATCTCCAGGTCAATGGGCGTGTTCGACAGCAACTTCTGACGTCCATCAGCAGGCGCGCGCGCTTCCACGTGCCGCGTTCCCTGACAGTACCCACACTCACCACCTACGTCATTTTGTACATAAGAGTCTGCAATCCTGAAAAGTAGCTAGGAAAACGAATGTCGGTAGTGCAATATGCCACTTGGTGTCATAGATCTTCGTTACCATTTAAATGGTTCTCCCCCTTAAGTGTAGGTATTGCCAGACCAATTTAAAAATGACGTAGAAAGATACAAAATTGTATCTTGTGTTCGGTGATGTACGATATTATTGTAAAAAGAAATGCCTTATTTATAAGAAGCTTTAGCGAAGAAAAAATGGATTCATTAAAATGATGTTTTGTAAATGGCAGGAGTTGCTGTGTAATATGAAAGGAATGACTTGAGTTTTGTACGTAGTTGTGACATCCAGGAATGATGTAAGGCTTATTTTGTACTAATAATTATATTAGGACCTTTACTAATATAGTATAATTAAGTGTCCAGTTAAGAACTTGTTATAATTCCACATATTTATAGTTTTGTCGTAAATTCTAGCGGTATCCTTGCCTTCAATGGGCGTTTTGTTAGACCCTCGCTAGTTTTAGTTAGCTGTAACTGGCTTTTTATCGTAACATTCCCTCGACCGGGCTCACTGTGCCGTCTGAACGCAACGTGTTTATTTTAATGAACCTTCTTGATATTTGCTCTAGAGTAAATCTTTCTTCTTGTTCAGCTTAATAGTACATTATGGTACAAGTGTGTAATGTTGGTGATTACCGCTGAGGCGCCATTGAGACCCGAGCCGTTAGGTGAGGGTCTTAAGAGAGCCGAGGATGGTAATCATCAATACACACGTGTATCATACGACGTTTTTCAACACACTTGTGAAGAAAATAATACTAAAAAATCATTTCCAACAGTGAAAACGAGTTGTGAATTTTTTTTCGCAATGGCGGGCAAAATTAATCAGTTTTCCTATGCGCGTGCATCTAACAATGGCGATCGGCCATAGACTAAAAATAATGAGTTATCTTTTTTTTGGCTTTTCGCGGATATAGCGTTTTAGCCACGTACAAAATGGGGAATTTCAAGATTTCTTTATTACAAACAAAAACAAAAGTTATATTTAAGTGAAAGTTTTATTTATTAAACACGTACAAGTTGAAATTATCTATTTAAATACGAAGTTGCATGAAATGTATTGCATTTGTACTATTGAGCACGATCTTTTTTGTATCGAAACTTTTTTTTAGAACAAAGCAACTCTACCAATAAATAAAAAAAAAACTCTTTATCTCACTTGTGAATAATAGTAATGAAAAAGTCACAGTTTGATAACAGGTGTCATTATGTGCCTAATAGCGGTCAAATTAGAGCCACTTTATGAGCAAGTGTGTTGAAAACATTATTATCTAAACCGAATTGTCCTTATTTTTGTGTTCTACCTACTTTGATGAATACATTTTACCTATTAGTCAAAATTCTAAGATATCTATAAAAATGTACTTAGTCTTAACTAAAGATTTCTGTAATCAAAATGGTAGTTTTATCTGAATATCACTGATAATAATTAAATCTATAACTACATACTATTTTAAAGCTGTTCAACTAGATTATAGAAAATTTCTCCTTATACCTGGATCAATCGTAAGAATAAATAAAATATTTTATTCGTAAAATACATGCCATCCAAAATAAACCTATGTATTTCCGGTCGAACTAAATCGGCTCCAAAAATTTATCGCTTATTGAAAATATTATAAAATGAAAAGTATTCGTATAATTCAAAGACAACATTATCTACATAGATGGCCCGTCAAATACCCCGGCAGAATGCTTTTGATTTTAACCCAAGCAGTTGAGGTCAAAGGTTTGACCAGTATTTCGTCGTGTATCCTTACAATTGCTTAAAAAAATATCGCATTCCTGTGATAGCGAATAGATATAAAACCTGCTTCCCTTCTGAGACCAGCAGCTTATTTTCGCAAGTGCGAGATGAAAGACGCAATCTGGATTTCCAAATGATTGGTTGAATGATGGCGGTCAAACTCTTTGCCTTGCCGAATTCACTTAAGCAATTAGGCTGCTGACCTTTAATTCAATTCTCAAAATGATTAAACACTTATTTTCCTTCATTTTGAATCGTTCCGGCCATTTTTCATAGTGTTTAGCGTAAAAGTTTCCTTTTTAAGAAATTTTATAGTATCATGTATGTATGCATACCTTGTTAACTCCAATAGGTACCTACTATCTCATTTCTCAAAAGAGAGATGGCCTAAGCCAAGCCGTAGCTAGCTGTAACCAAATTAAACTTAATAAAATTCATAAGATACAAAGACCTTACGGAAACACTGCCATAAAATAATTTCCTGATTTTCAAACTACCCACATTGATGCAAATCAGTGACAACTGTCCTCTTCTTTATTTTAAATAGACAATAATTTGCCTTATCTTTTTTAATCCCACTAAAACCTTTAGGATATCCAATCAAATTTATCTATGTGCGTATATAAAAAGATTATTTAATAGTGTCTATCGCAGCGCAGTATCGCTGCAGAAAATAAATGTATTTTCTAAAAGTTACCATTAATGTAAATATACCTTGTACATACCGATAATATAGATTTTAAACGTGTATATTTTCATAGTAAATGTTAAATGGAACCAAATAACTAGAAGGCATTGATTAACATCGTATTTTAATATTAAAAAGAATAATAAAATGACACGCAAATAATAACAGCACTATTATTGTATTTATGAATATTATGTAATGTGATTAAAACGTGATG
This sequence comes from Orthosia cruda, assembly GCA_964057195.1. Lineage (NCBI taxonomy): Eukaryota > Metazoa > Arthropoda > Insecta > Lepidoptera > Noctuidae > Orthosia > Orthosia cruda. The sequence goes on from OZ059836.1 coordinate 34,391,612, forward strand.
AAAATAATAATAAAATCTAAATGGTGTTAAGAATTTTACGTTTGATAAATAATAATTCATAATGTAATAGAGATATACGAATATTTGGTCATATTGTGCTTGGAACGTTTTAGCTAAGGGCATCAGATTCACGTGGAAATATTTTCGTGTAAACTTAAACATTATTTTATTGGTCGAGCTTACATAGATAAGGTTTATGTGTGTCTTCCCAATTAATACCGTTACGTTCAAACTATCTTACCATCATGTTGATAGCACCTCACCTACCCTTAGAACTATGATAGTCCCATTGGAGATATTTATTACTTACATAAATTGTATTAACCATCGCACCTGTAACACCCAAAGGGTTAAGCAGAGGTTGCGACTACTAATTATCTTTTATTTTAAAAGAATACGAATATATATTATTATATAGGAATAAAACACAATCTTATGATGAAATTAGACGTTATTACTTAGATAAAAATAAATCTATCTACGATCTTGGGTTAATATAGATTTTTTAACTGTAACGTTTAGTTTTTAATGATTTTAAACCTAAATTATGGATAACAGATATAATTGTCTTAGTGCCAAAATGACCCTTATGAGGGTGCAGCCTTTTTTTAGAAAGTCGTGTCCTACCGTTTGTTTGTTTTTAAATTCCTGTGTAAAAGGTTGCACCAATTAATTAATCAGAGCGTTTTTAATAGGCCTAGTAGGATGGTAAATTAATATCGATTTTGTCTTAAGGTCCATGTACTAGTCTAAAATCTACAGGTACTTGATGTTAGTTATTTTAGGAATAGATGCTGTTCTGTCCCTTAGGACTTAAATCTTACATTGCATTCGATGTTAATAACCAAGGAACTTTTGCAGTTATTGATTTACGAGCAACTTCGTCAACTTCTTCCTTTTGAGTATTCGTTCTTCCAGATATTCACGAAAAATGAAGTACATATCAATCATTTGTAGTCTTTTGCTGTGTCCATCGAACCTACATGTTGTTTTAGCAATTAATCAGTATATTTATTTGATGTTGTAATTGTTGCTTAAGATCCAGCATCCATGTAATAGTTACATTATAGCGTGGACGTAATGAATATGTTTAGGAACGAAATCTGTAACTAGATATTTGAATATTGAATTGTTTATTTACAAATTGTATGTGTATTTTATAGAAAAATAAATAAATGCGATTAAACAGTGTTTCAATTCATTTGCGTGATTTACACACGTCGTCGATCGAATCAACAGTTTATTTCAAAACTTTCCTGACCTGGGAACCAAACCCGCAAGGTTTTCAAGTCATCATTATATATACCACAATAAAACCTGTAAGTATATATTTTTTATTTGATATTCTGTTTCCTCAAAGCAGCTTAACACGCCAATGCATTGGTCTATTATCCTTAAATAGTAGTTTATGCAACAGTCATATAATAGGGGTTATTAAAACACGAGCGTACTGCGTAGGTTTATCACATGAGGCGAAGCCGAGTGTAATAATAATATTACACGAGTGTTTTAATACCTAATTATATGCCATTGCATACACTATTTTATCTTCACCCATACAGTTGAAATAAAACAAAAATGAAAACGGATAAATATGTGGTATGGCGGGCAATTTAGATTCTCATTGCGCAGCGCACGCATCCAAAGACAATGACACAATTTTTCTACGTTAAGTCATTGCCCATAAACGCCAATAAATTAAAAAGTAAAAGTGCTATGAAAATTAAAGATATTTTATGATGCCGTTGTTTGAAAATCGAAGGCAAATGTTGCACCGTAATGGTTTTTAATTTTACCTATCCACGAATATAAAGTACGTGTAAAATATTTTTATCTACAATACTAATAAACCCACGCTCGTGTTTTAATATCCCCTATTGTATGACCATTGCATAAACTACTATTACGAAATCAATATTAAAAGACTTTTTTACACTTTGTACAAAATCTTTATTAAAAACGTGACAAGAACAAAATTTCAAAAAGCGAAGTCACATAAAAACAGTCCCGAACAAAACATTCGATTTAAAGAATATTTTCGAACAAAAGAATAATCTCTTTCTAATATGGCAAACGTTTCTTAGTTTACGTCTAGAGTATATATTTGATCCAAGGTTTTAGGATTAAGTTAATTTTGAAACTTATGATACACTAATTAAATTATTGTGCTTACCATTTGAGCGAAATGTATTTTCTAAATCATTAAATGAGCAATGTCTGTCAAACAGTCAATATTGTAACAAAAGTATCAAGATTTTTAAATCTTGGAACCTTTCATTATTTTTATTCTATTTGAGGCACTTGCATTCAAATTATGTTTAAGGCCGAATACTTCTACTACACACAACCTACTTGAAACAGTAACCCTAGAAGAAAAATACTATTGCCATGCCATTGTAATTCCAAAATACATTTCTAATATTAAAAATAATCGACGTATGTTTAAGAGTTTTAAGAGTACCTATTCACCTAATTGGTCCTCTTGGTTATTAAATTTAGACAGATTTGTACTAAGTATGTACTTAATGTCTTAAGAAAGCCCGGTTCCTGAATTGAGTATTTGCGGTTAAGAACGTGTCAAACCCTATTTTATGCCAATTTATGACAGGTTTTCAGGCTAAATTAGAGTTCGAGAAATACTTAACTTAAAATTCTTAATTCAGAAATCGTAGTTATATCCGAGTTCAATATATTAATAGATTTTTCATGTAAATTGTTTACAGAAAATCTTAGTCATAGATATGTAAAATACTATGTCAGCAATAATATATTATGTAGAATAAAATGCACACAAGCAAGAAGAAACACGACAAACAAATGATCAATATCATTTAAAATATAGGTTATTATTATAGGATTTAAGAGCAACTGCCTAAGTCTTAATTTAAAAAAAAAATATCTCGAAATCATACAACTTAATAATTTCATTACATTATCAAAAATACGATATGTATAAGTAAAATTTAAAAAAAAAATACCAAAAATTAATTTAAAAATAAAGAGAGCTAAATTAAGTATTAGAATTTTGTACGGTGGTTTCGTAAGGCAGTTATTAATTTCAAACACTAACCTACTTATATAATGATTAATTAATTATCAATTTGACATGTCTTAAAAACTTCATTAAAATATCATCACACAGAGATCTCAAAAATATTATTTCTTTTAGTACATTTAAAATGTGATGCTTGAAATACATAGAGTAATTATTTACACAAATTAACTTCTCTACCACATAAAAATCTAAAATAGTAATTATATTTTATATATAAAATCAAATCTACAATACTCTGTAGTAATGCATTCTGAATTTTTAAGATCTTTATCATTCGAGTCAATATTCATGTTCAAAGAAACATGTTATATAAAGTTACCGATTTACAACAAACGTTGCCTATCCTTCTAAAAGAGGTCACATGCAACTTGGAAACCTCTTTGTAGAATAGAATTCAAAGAAGTTTGGGTAAAAGTACTGAAGGTACTCTTTTGCAGTATCGCTGCCAGGCTGCCCCATAGCGCCACTTGCATCTATCATGGTCCCGCCATGCACGGTGCATCAGCACAAGAATCGTCAAGATCGCAGGGGCTGCAGCCACATATTGCCCAGAGACAAGCCCAGGTAGAGCCAAGGCGATGTGAATCAGAATGTCACCTGCGTAGTTCGGATGACGTAGGATTCCCCATAGATTGGAGACCAGAAGCTTCTTTCCATGGAAAGTCGGCATGGAGTCTACGTCTGAAAGTAAAAAATATATTTTAAAACTTATATGTTTATACCTACGAAAAATTATTTAATTTTCTTTGTTGATTACATTAAAGAAAAGTTCTATTTCCTAATATCCTACAAATATAACAAATGTAAAAGTCCGTATGTTTGGATGTCTAGGTGTTTGTAATGAAATATGACTCAAAAGCTGAAATAATTTGGATGAAACCTGGATCAGGATGGATTTTAACCCAGGAGTTAATTTCTATCGGATAGTTTTCGACTTTCAACGTAAAAAAGTCACAATAGCTAGTATTATAAATACTGAACCGCTCTTTAAATAGTATTATAAATACTGAATCTTAAAATTACTGGGCTTATGATTATAAATTAGTGTTACTACAGGTTACAATGGTACAGTAAGTAATGATATTTACTGTTATAAAACAATTCCACCACTTAAGCATTTCCAAATAAAGCAAAATTAGTAATACAATAAAATAAACAGCATACATGATAGATACTTACTTGCCAAGCTCAAATGTAGAGGGTCTTTCCTGAACTCATATTTAATATTGTTACTAACAAGCATTATGAAGAATCCCAGCACAAAGAGTACACAAGCAGAGATTAAGGTGTTAGTAGACAGAACTAAGTCTGTGTCTGCCACATGTTTAGATATTGTTGTGAAGTAGAATGGGTACAGTGCACTTGAGACAGTCTGGAGGTACCCTACCCCTTCCGACTGCCAGAAAAATGTTGCCGTGATCCGGTACTCCTTCATGATAAAGTTCAGGATATAAACAATCTGCATTGTCGAGAATATTACAACTGTTGGATTCAGCTGTACATTGTCAGTCAACTGTTTCAAGTTTGCCAACGAGAAATCATTCTTCTCTGGCACTTTGACTTGAAGTCCTTGTGTGAAGATTAGCGATAGCAATACCAGCTGAAACAGAATAGAATATTTTAACATAAAAACTTAACATCACACATAAGAGGTGCACCCATACTATAGGAAAGATGCATCAGTGCGGAGGATGACTCCCTTTTCCGCACCGACTCCTATTTGGTTCATTGTGCGTGCAGGCCTGCTCTCTGTGAAAGGGCCGTCCACCATGCGCGTCCAGTGCAGGTCGGTGGATGTCAAATGTCTTCGAATTTCTGGTGCTAAGACATGCTGGTTTCCTCATGATGTTTTACTTCACCATAAACACCTGCCTGGGTTTGAACCCACAACCTACAACTTGTAAGCCAATACCACTGGGCCACCACTGCTCTCGCTGCTACATTTCACCAGTCCCATATAATAGGGGGCTATAATTGTCATCTTTATGGCACAAATCCAGACTCTCAGGCTGTTACTGAGAAATTCCAAATAGAAAAACCAATAACACTGCCCTACCCAGGAATCGAACCCAGGACCCCCAGCAGTAGTACTTATGACCACTAGACCAATGAGGCAGCTACAGAATATTTTATTAATGACATAAATCATAGAAACAACCGTTTTTTATTCATGACCTCATTTATACATGATTGATTATACAAGTGGCATTGATTCTATTTTCCTGTATAAATTACTACCTAGTTGCAAAAGTTGATAAGCGCACACAAATGAGTGAATACAATAATACTATCTGTATCCTTTATCCTAAAAATAAAAGTCAATGAGTCACTCTCTAAGGCAAGCTTTGAAAAAACCTATTCAGTTGCAAGAATTGCAATGGAATATCATTTAAATGCCAACAATGCAATACTTGGGAAGCAAAAAATACGTAGTTAGTCATACTTACGGAAGTAATATTCGAGATTCTTGATATCCAAAGTTTGACATCCAGATTTTTGATAAATGGATGAATTTCCCTGCCCATGAAGAAGTCATACAAGGTATATCCAGTGTTTCCATATGGATTCAACTCTTCCTTATACAAATCACCGCTTTTTACATACAAAGCAATGCTTAGTACTACAGCAAAAATATATGATATGGTTGCAAGTCTCAAGTATTCATTCAATAAATTATCTTTTTCAATAATTTGAAGGAAATCCAAAAAGAAGAGAGTGTTGACAGTCACTATGCTGGAGAAAAATGCATTGAAACTGTGCCTCGAGCCTGACTCGTCCATGCGGTCAGATCTGGTACCAAATATTGGTAATATGGCAAAGATGGCTTGTAGCACACATTGCACAAGAATAAAGCTAGACGCTTGTAAACTAAAGAATATTTGCAAAGACTTATATGCAGACAGATCTAATAGTGATATGGGAGAACAAGACTTTCTACAAGAAATTATTATAGAGAATACTGTTAAGGGTATCAGAAGTATTAAGGTCAGAGATCCAACTCTTCCACCAAACTCCCATTTGCTTGCAACTTGAGTCAAGCTATTGATACTGTTTCGAAGGGGGGTTGCCAACTTTCTAGTTGCAGACTTAGACTTCACCCGATGGTATTCTTCTTCAGAATTTTCCTCATCTGAGTATGTCCCTAATGATTTACTGACAGATTTGCTAATTGATTTGCTTTGACTTAGAGATTTGCTGAGACTCCGTCTGATGTCTGGGACATTGTCAACAAACTCTCGCAACCTACTAGACCTGCGAGGCGCGACCTCCTCGACAGATCTCCTGTTTCTCAGACCGTATATACCGTCGCCAGATTCCAAGCCATTTACTTGGTCAAGAGAAAATTCACTTTCGGTAATACTAGAAGTCAGATCTTTGAGGGAGTATTCTAAGCGTTTAGATCGAGTCCGGCGGTAAACTTCGATCTTGGAAGATAAATCTTCAAGTTTGACCGCAACCGCCAATTCAGAATCAATGGGGGGTCGCTTTGTCGGAGATTTCGGTACATTGGGAACCTCTGGTTGTGTTGTTTCCTTAGTAGTTCGTGAGGGTGACTTGCGTGCAGGAAACTTCGACGCTGGTTTTCTACTGGGCGATTTCCTTGCGGGAGATTTACGGGCAGACGAACGCGCGGGTGGCGGAGTTTTCCCGGACGGCGGCGGCGAACTTTTCCTCGTTCTGGCGGGAGAACGCGTCGGCGATACACCTTTACGTGTTCTCGAAGGACTCACATCTATAACGCTAGTTCTTATCCGACCGCTTCTAGTAGACATTCTGTAATAAATTACCACAACGTTTTAATTGCTAGTTTCTTTTTTTGTTGAGTCTAAAATTATCACAAAACCACACACGATGATATTTACTTGTCACAATCTTTTAGTATTCATCTAATCACAACCCGCAAATAATAGTTCTTTTTTTCACTCTAAAGGACACCAATATTTTAAAATAAAATCACAAAAGCGAAACGAAAAGTACGCAACATAAACACGATGAATGAACGCAACGCAAAACTGTAGGAGAGGAGAGGACGCCAACGAACGGCGACGCTAGAATGAATTTAAAATCGACGTCTGTGATTGGCCAAAAATAGTTGTTACTATAGTCTTTCATGCGACATATAGCTTTATTCAATGGGTAAGACAGAGACAACGACATTGTTTGCTATGTTGGCCAACCTAACTTTCATAACAGTTAAAACCGTTGTTTTCCGAATTCCGATTTCGCATCATGCATGGACAGAACCGAAAACTATTAGATAAATTAGATTTTTATCTTTAGTCGAGTTTCGCAGTTCAAAAGTATAACCTCGTAACTTATGCTAGATAGCATTTTAAAATTCACCAATTGAATGGCGTAACTACCAAAACAATTAAAAAGCCATTGTGTCTCGCGTGGATCCACATTTCGGGCACTGGGGTTAGATATGAGCCACCGATGATTATTTTCGCCAGCAGGCAGCGCTAATAACCTACTCTGTGAACAAGCTGTGAACCTATGAGTGGTCTGACATTAGGGCTGATATAACCCCTTCTACACAGTCGGGTGGTTGTTCCGACCAAGGTGCCCTTGGTTGGCCCATCCTCTACAAGATATTTTTGGTTTGATTCGTAAGTCAATTCGTTTCCGTTTGGAAACTATAGTTCATAACTGACTTAAACAATAAAGTTATGTCGGATCCACACTTATATGGCGTGGCGTGTCGTGGCGCCTTCTGACGCAGTTGATTGGCTACAAAACACGTTGCGTTATGACGTAAGCTGGCACAGAGTCGTTTGATTGGTGGATCCTGCGCCACGACACGCCACGCCACATACGTGTGGTTCCGACTTAAATCTAGCCTGTCAAGCGCTATTGCTTCTGTCAATGAGGTAGGAAAACTATGGAGACGGCATATTCTACTAATGAAAGAAGAATAGTTACACAAATATCTATAATCGACACACGCATGTCAAAAAGCGTTTTGTCCCTTTTTAACTAACCAAGAGCTGTATATGAAAAGAGAGACATCTAAATGTTTGGCAAGGACTAAACTTAGCAACACTTTTGAGTGACGTCAAAATCATGTCTATGCGTGACCGGTCGCCATGTTAAGTGCCGAAAGTACTCTGCGGATTTGTGGTAGTTGTTTTCCGTATATATACGTTTATCTGTGTAGTTGTGCTGTCAAACAGTTGCTCAAAATATTTTTGCTGTTTGAAAAGAGAAATACGTCTAGAAACTAGGTATTTTGGTGATCTGAGTTTGGAAAATAATAGGAAAATCATGCCCTCGTGTTGTATAAAACAGTGTGGTGCGAAAAAACACAAAAATGGGCAACCATCTTAAGTGTCCGGTTTTTGTAGGTATGCACGCTAATTTCGTAGGTATGGCAAGACCATAGGTTTCGAAGTCAGTGGTTTCTGTATAGATACTGACAGCTGTCGCAGAGATCAAGCTATCATTTATGTATAGACTACGTTTTTAGCAGACTTAAGCAGACTTCAAAATATGTTCGCGGTGTTTTATCGAATAGTGTTCGCGGATAACTTCGTCGTTTATGAACTGATTTTGATGTTTATTTTTTTTTGCTAAGGAGATATCCCAAGATATGATGGCATCCCAGAGAAATCGAGGGATCTCCTCAACAAATATTATAGGCATACATACAGCGATTTTGGTATTTTTATCAACAATGCAATCATTTACACTCAGAAAGTGTCTTTATTTATCATTATTTATTTATTATTTATATCGAGTAGCTAACCGACTATGATGAAGCAAATACTTAAAAAAAATGGTACTTTGAAGAAAATGGTAACATCGAACTGATCTGATGATGAAGCCAGAAGGTAGGATGGAACTTCGAAATAAAACAATGGATCCTAGTCGTGTTTGGGCTTATTGGAATTGTCATGAGATTTACTTTGGCTATAAATGATTTTCTTGATATTTGGAGGGACCTACAAAAACAAAAAAATAAAATAAAAAACTTTCACCAAAAAAATCAAACCGACTTCCAAAACAAAACACTAGTTACAAAGCGAAAAATAACTTTCTTTTCCGAAGTCGGTGTCGAAAAAACCATGGAGGCGCCGCGATGTTCTATACATACCTCAGAGCAATGACTAAAGCATAGAGGGAGCGTGAAAGTTTAGCGTGTATTCCCGTTCGTCCCCTAGACTTCGTCCCCCGAGGGGGACGAACGGGAATTCGTTATTTATTTTCCCGATGGTCCCTCAAAATTTTTAATTCTGAGAGCAACTTGGAAGTAGTTGTAGCGCAGTTGGTCACAGTTCTAACCTAACCTAACCTATTTCACCCGATCAAAATAACGGATCATACCTACAATCTGCCTACGACTAGATAATTAGACAATGGTGAAAACATATCTGCGGCAGATTTCAGGTGAATGATTCGTCATTTTGAACTGGGTTAAATAGGTTAGGTTAGATTAGAACTGTACGAAGGGCACTAATCGAAGAACATATTCCCATTCGTCCTCTCTTGAATTAGGATTGGGACGATCGGGAACAAATTAAATATTATTTTTGTAAATTCCCGTTCGTCCCCCTCGGGGGACGAAGTCGAGGGGACGAACGGGAATACACTAAGTTTAGTATAGTTATACTCTTTTTACTCATGACACATTCAGTGTGAATAACAAGGACAGGTATATAGTTATAAGGGTTGCTTATGGCAATCAGTGTTGCCAGTGGCAGAGAGTCAAATGTTACATGAGACATCTCAAAAAGTTACATTTTCATGAGAAAAGTTAGATTACCTTATTTTATGTGGAAAACGACACTAAAATAATAAAAGACTACAATTTGTTTTTTTTTTCTACTAATTTTCGCGCGGGCGGGCCCTCCGCCGCGACTACCACGGGTAAATCCGTGGCGTTTAGTTTAGAACATTCAAATTAGAAGTAGAAACAACTATGTAGCTAGGTACCTATTTGGTCGCATTAGCGAAAATACCGATAAATAAATTCAAATCTAGGTTACGCCGGCCGGTAGATATTCATCCCACTCTAGTTCTTGTAAACGAAACCAAAGTTACTTAAAAATGAGTAATAAATATCCAAATGAACTTCTTGAAGCTATGTGCAGTGCATGGCACACATAATATCACGCTACTTGATAATCTTGATATTTAGTTGACGATTGATACAAAAATAAACTTATATCAGTTACAAGACGACTTTGTTGTTGATTTACTGACAACACGACGAACAAAAGCTTTCTTAGATGCGTTCCGTTTCACGATTATTTTTTTGTTTGGGGCAAATATTTTAATATTTTTAGTAAGTTCTAAAAGTTACGTAAAAGTTACATTTTGAGTCGTGTTACATGGAGGTTACATGAGACGGTCAAAAGTTACGTAAAATGTAACAAAAGTTACGTTCTGGCAACGCTGATGGCAATGCTGTCCACATTTTTTGTCTCGGTAGTGATGTGCCGTATTTTGCAGAGGTATCGATATAAATTTATTTTTGACATATAATTTACTTATTGTAATGAATGTATTGTCATGTCATAAATTCCATGGATTATAAAAACAAAGAATACATTGTTTGTTTAAAAAATCTCGCTCTGGTTCCAACAGGCTTTTACATGATAACAATAAATCTCAATAAATAAATAAATAGATAATCCTATTCTTCTTGTTGTGTGAGCTGCAAAGTCTATCAACCAAGCACTGATGTCAGATTTTTTTATTGGATTAAGTATCTCTCAACTCAGGGAACAGTATAAGTTTCATCAAAATCGGTTAAGCAGTTTTCAAGATATGAAACATACAACCGAACTCCTTAATGACACACAGCACCAATGTGTAAATTTGGTATTTTGTCCAGCCTTTAGGTACCTTACTATAGAACTTGTTGATGATGGTGTAGCAAATGTGATGGAGTGTAATTAAAAATTAGAATAAAAACCTTTTTCACAAAAAATAAATCGACTTCAATAGCATAACACTAAAAAGAAAATAACTTTCGCTTCGGAAGTCGGTGTCGGTGTGAAAAATAAAGGAGGTATAGACACCGATTGCCGAAACGATTTTTTTTTTTTTTTTTTTTTTTGTTTTGCTTTGAAAGTCGGATTATTCTTTGTGATTGTTTTTTTTATATAAAATTTATGAAATGTAATAAATACAATCGGATATAAACGAATTTTTATTTAATATTTGTGGATATAAAATTAAATAAATTGAAAATCGAATAATTTAAACTGCTTTCTTCTAGTCTACTGTCCTTTAAATATTACAGTTTTAGTTAAATGTGACCTAACTTTTTCTTTATTAATCGTTCTGCGTAATCGTTTTAATCAAAGGTGCTCTGTGATCTTCTGTGAAGACATTCTCCAAACCATGTTCAATTAGATCAGCAAAAACGTTCGTATGTAATAGAAGATTACTTACTATTATAATCATATTAGTCATGTGTTTAATCCTAACATTCTTGTTCCATTTTTAACCGACTTCAAAAAAAGGAGGAGGTTCTCAATTCGTCGGAATCTTTTTTTTTTTTTTTTTATGTATGTTCCCCGATTACTTAAAGACGCCTGGACCGATTTCAAAAAATCTTCTTTTGTTTTGAAGGGTATACTTCCTAGTTGGTCCCATAGTCATCTGGTCAGGATCTGATGATGGGATCCTAGAGAAATCGAGGGAACTCCTCAAATATTATAGGCATTTATATAGTGATTTTGGTATTTTCACCAACAATGTAATCACTTGCACTCAGAAAGTATAATTTGGTGAAGTGGAACTCATGAAGAAGACCACAGATGGCCACTGAAACTCCTTAATGCTAAGTATGTCACGGGTATAAAATCTCTCGAATAGTTAACCGACAATGATTAAGCGAATACTTATAAATGAATGGTACTGATGAAAATGGTACCATTGAACTGTTCTGATGATGAAGCCGGAAGGTAGGCACTGGAACTCTGAAATAAAACAATGTATCCTAGTCGTGCTTGGGCTTATTGGAATTGTCATGAGATGTACTTTGGCCACAAATGATTATCATGTTAATTGGAGATACCTACCAAAACTAAAAAGAGAAAAATAAAAAACTTTTTAACAAAAAATCAAACCGACTTCCAGAACAAAAAACTACAAACCAAAAAATAACTTTCTTTTCCGAAGTCGGTGTCGAAAAACTGAAAAAAAATAGGTACAAAAGACACCGACTTCGGAAAAGAAAGTTATTTTTTGGTTTGTAGTTTTTTGTTCTGGAAGTCGGTTTGATTTTTTGTTAAAAAGTTTTTTAATTCATACTCGCGGAGTATCTTTCTGTGCACATCGCCTTATTTGTTGTTGCACCATCAAAAATGTTAATGTTACAACATTTTACCAGCTTCGTTCAGTAACGTTACACATTGCTGGACCAGGGTTGCTTTTTCATGTGCTTTAATGGAATCTATTAAAAATTTCTTCATCGGAATCTTCCAGTTGTCGTTGATAGATATCAACATAAAAGTCAAGGCTTCTCTAGCTAATGGTACTTCATCGGAGTCCAGTTCACAACCCATGTTAACATAGCCAAAGTAATTGGTGCCATCCCACTCTACTATTTTACGTATTGCCATTTCATACATGCTTAAGGCGCAAAATATTGGTTTTGCTTTGTTAGCATCTACGCGTAACTTTAATGCATTAAAAGCTTCTGTGGTGAATCCTGGATTACAGTCAATGCCTTGATACCACTTGCCGACAGTTTTGGGATGCGGCAGCACGTTAACCAACTCTTGTCGTACAAAGTTGTAAGCACGTGGTGATAAATAATGTAATGTCACGGCAAACTTTTTCAACTCTAAGTCATATGTTCTATCAACATCACCTTATTGTTTTTCTAAATACCTCTCTATAACTTTATTATTTTAACTGCATCTAATATCAAAAGCTTATCTTATTCTAAGTTTTCTTCGATGAGTTTTTCTTCGAGTAAGATTTAACCTGCAATAATTTTTTTCTGTTTCAAACGTTTTGTTTGTCTTCTAAGCGCATTAATTTTCAAAAGGCGTTTCCTGCAGAGTTTATTTGATTTTCTGAATCCTGTTCTAGCTTTCTTATTTTGTTTGTTAGTGCTGAACAACATTACGAGCTCGAAATTGGCATTTAATTTTTATCCATTTCCATAGCATGAGAAGCACCCTGAAAAATAATAATAAGTATATATTTTTGTTTTTTTTCTCCAATAATACAATGAAAATAATATGTTTTAAAACATATCCTCTGATTTTCAGCTACAGTTTGAACTTGACACAGTGTTAAATGTACTGCTTGTAAAGGTACCTACTTGGCTTTCAGCATGAACTATTGTAGGAGAATTGTGATAAATTTGTATAATTTGAAATGGCTCTTGTTCTAGATTTGGGTGTAGATTCTCATCATCATCAGTATCCTGAAATAAAGAAAGCTTAGTAAAAAATACTATCTGGATTCAAACTCATAAAGCGTCTATCTGTAGACATAAGTAAAAAAAAATTCACTGATATGCAATACATTACAATACAATAACATACAAAATGTCTGAAAACAACAAAGAAAACTAACTTGGTGTAAGTAAAACAATTGGTAAAGTTTAACACGTTCACAACAGTCCCAATACAAACCTTTTAGTCCACCCTTCAAGTCTGCAAGAAAAAAATATTTTTCACGAAGCTTTGGGGCACAGGACTGTAAACGTTTTGAGGTAGGAGAAAATTAACGCGAATTGACCACTAAGTGAGCGCACGTGAAGATGGCTTTACTTACCAATAATAGAGATGGCATGGCGCCAGGTTTAAATAGATTGTCTTCTCCATTTATCGCTACTTATAAAGCAGTCATCCGTAAAATGTTTAGAACATATTCGGCTATGCTTAGTCCATTAATTTCTGGCTCTTGGAATCACTTTAAATAGATTCTCTTTCTCATTTGGAGGCATACTGAAAAAATAAGATACCTTCTCCAATTTATGGGCATAAAATTATCGTATCGATAAAAAGTTTCACATCACTAGCTTAACAAATTAATAAATTATTTTTTTGTAATAAAGATAGTTTGAAGGGATCATTATCAATCTAATATTTATGTTATAAGTGATCACATCCAAATATTTCGCGTGATTTTATATGAAAACTGAAAAAATAAGTCTTACCGATGAAAGCTTACAAATGCATTGTTTTCTTTCCGTGACGAATGCGATTTACGCGATAACATAAAACAAGCCATGTTAACAGCTTATTGATCTGTTCTTCACACCGTTTTTTTACAAAATTAAGCAAAAAAATCTATTAGTTTTAAATAAAGCAATGACCCAGCACACGTTCTTACTTTCACGACGTAATATACGACTAAACCAAATAGTTTGTACGGTTAACCGTGTACTAAGCAACTATTGTGCTCTTTTAATTTGTCCGTATAATAAGAGACCAAGTGTGACCGTTTGACAATTTCGGAATGTCCATTTAGCTTTAAGCATAGATAAATCCTTATAGGTTTGTCTCTTTTAAGTGTATAATCTGCGTCATAAGAGAGAAGAGCTTAGATATATAGTAATTTGTTCCTAATTTGTATGCTCCCTCTATGCTTTAGAATAAATAGTCATTGCTCTGAGATACATACATTCAAAGACCTTATACGTATTTCTTACTACTAGACTGTGTACCAAATTTTTTTGTTTAGCTAAAATGAAATCTATCATCATACACCTAGGTTAGCTATTTCCTTATAAGCGGTAGCTAACCAAAAGCGGTCCTGGCGAGAGGGTTTCCGCTGGTAGTGTGTCCTTGTCTGACCTATTGCTAGCACAACTAATCATTGGGTTTGGTAGAAATGGTAGAAAATTTTATATGTTTCTTTTTATGTTATACCAAAACGAACAATTCATAGACTTTTTAAATATTTCTAGAAAAGGATATAAATATTTCTACAGTTCCTATATTTATTCAATTCGTTGTTTTTAAAAATTATCATTAATACTGAGTAAGAGTAGTGCTTTTAAATGTTTGGGCCTGGTAATACTAAATGTAGGATGGTGGTTTGCGGATATTTTGGCGGACTTTATTCGAGTGAAATTCAGCGGCTGTTAATATTATTTGCAAATTGGACTAGTGGAATACAATTGGTGTAGTTTTATTTCTCAACTGTCCACGCAACTGGAATATATGTGAAATCATAGAGATCCTTTGAGGTATATTTAGCCGCCGGTATTTCAAAACACAAAGTATTTCCAATCTATATGATGGTCTTGAAGAATGAAACTTGAAGAGACTTGGGATTTGAGGATTATTGAGTCGGGGAGGACTCTCTTCGAACTTCAGATAACCCTTTAATACTCCATCGTAAACTGCTCCATTCCTCTTCGAGTTCAGTGATATTTTCGTCGGTCCGGAGTGTGCGCGTGTTGTATGTTGCCAGGTCCAGTCGTCGGTATTTGTTGGGGTAGCCGGATCTCGTCCGGGATTCTTAGCACCCCTTGCCATACCGTAACCTCGACCCTACCGTAATTGAGGGTACAGGCTGCCGGGCAATAGGGGCTATGTTTTATTTGTGCTATTGATGGGGAGTGCTTTGCAGGCGGCTTGGCGATCGCAGTATGGTTGTTACAAATGCACAGAGAACGCTGCTGCCCATTCTCTGGTTTTTCCCTTAGTCGCCTCTTAAGACACCCACGGGCAAACATGGGATGGTGAAATTCTTTACGCCCGACACCATACGGTAAGTGAAGTAGATACCAAAAAATATAAACACTTTTTTTTATTAACTATAAATTAGGTAGGTTTAGGTAGCGCTGTTAGGTAGCATCAACATATCAGAATACTTAAAATGTCGTTTTTACAATCAATTTGTCCCGTGTTCTGTTTGGTCATGGTCACCTCATTAGAAAGAGACACACTACCAAAGGGAGCCCTCTCGCTCGGACCGGTTTTTGCGCCATAGTGCACAGTCTAGTAGTAAGAAGTAAAACGGCCTTTGCATACATTAGCTTATACAAATATGAGTGAAATACGATACAGAATGTGAAACATCGTTTTGTCTCATTTTTTTCTAATGTAGTAATCGTATTTGACAAAAGAGAAAACAATATTTCAGTTGTTGCTCATTATGGCAACATTTTGTTATGACGTAGGGACAGTTGTAGGTACGTGCCATATTCGCCATATTAAGTGACGAATTTTGTGGTTGTGTTCGTGGTAGTCCTGCTTTCAAATGGTTGTTACTTTTTGTATTATGAATGTGTGTGTTCCGTGATAGACACAACCATAGCATCGGCAGCCATTATACGTGACATTTTAAGGTTTAGGTCGGCACGTTTTTTTGTAGGTATTTCCAGTCCATACTATTTATTATGTCTATGCGAAAAACGGTAAACAATAGGTACCAAAGACACCGACTTCGGAAAAGAAAGTTATTTTTCGCTCTGAAGTGTTTTGTTTTGGAAGTCGGTTTGATATTTTTGTTAAAAAGGCTGCCGAAGGAGGGTAATGTGTTTATCAGTCTATGTATGTATGTTTTGTTCGTAAGTGGCGTTCCAGAGACCAAACGCGTTGGCTGATTTTTATAATTCGTAGGTATAGTTCTCGCCAAACTTATTGGCCGCCCTGAAGTTGGCTACAATGGCTGCGCAGTAGGAAATCTCATATAAAAACAGCACCGTTTCGTGCCTCGCGCATCCGGTAAACCAACTTCAGGGCGGCCAATAAGTTTGGCGAGGGCTATAAGTCAACCGATTCGTCTTAAAATGGTCTTAAACCTGCGAGTGTCACTGGCTACATTAAAATTTAAAAATAGAATATTGCCGGCTTTTGGGTGCCTTAATGTGGGGGCCCATTTTTTTTTTCCAATCCCATCGTGTGGGGTATCAAAATAAAGGGTTAAATGAGGCGATTTCAAAAATATATATCACTTATATCTTTGGGAATCGCTGTCAACTGTCAACACGCGAAGTCATACTGTCTGAAAGTGGCGAAAGTTATAGTGATCTAGTGCTTAAAAATACGATTTTGTGTTTAGAAATAGTATTAAAGTGAACCTTATTTAGTGATTATTGTGCACAATTATTGGTAGCGCAAAACAATCAGTGATTCTTAATAAAAACAGTGATCATAATCTAAAGGTGACATTTGAATAAAAAAATTTTCTTCATCCACCTACATTTTCTAATAGATAAACGTCAGATGTCGAAATGTCGGTTGACATTTGGAAAATTGTTGCCATTGTAAAAAAATAGGATAATTTTAGTAATACAATGAGTTGCACAGGGGTGGACGACCAGGTCCCTGTGACAGAAAATGTTACTGGCAAGATTAAAATAAATTTTGTGCAGCAAGCGTTTCATCCAAGCCTCTTTACCCAAAGACCTAGATCTTCCTCACTTGGGAATAAGTCTATGGCAGACAGTAACGTAAAGGAGATAGACTTGCCTCCACCACCAGCGATGGCTACAGAAAAGGTCGATGACTCCAGCTATCCTCCCACATGGCAAAGAATACCCACCCAACGCAACCCTAAAAGAAAAAAGTCTCTAGCAGCCCACCTTCAGCGGAAGGACATAAGAGTCCAGAACATACCCCACAGAGCTCTATCAATACCTCCAATAGATACAGTGGACTTCCAGTAGACTTACCTGAATCTATTGAACCTATGGAAAGCCAAGCCCATATTAAGAAATCGAGTAAACCCCCACCAATCATCTTGTATGGTATTACGGATATTTCAAAACTGACGGAACTGCTGAACAGCTCGGTACCAAGGAGCAGCTACAACTATAAAATAGTAAATAGAGATCACCTAAGAATCATGGTGCAGACAAGTGAAGCGTATAAAGACGTCATTGACCTAATTCGAAAGAATGGACTTATAGGCCATACCTTCACTCAAAAAGACAAAAGGTGCTGCAGAATCGTGATCAAAAACCTGCACCACACGACACCCAAAGAAGCTATTATAGAGGAAATAGAGAAATCTGGAAATAAAGTCAGGGGTGAAATCATATGTGCACTCTCACGAAGAAACAAAAAGCCACTAAATATTTTCTTCGTGAATGTGGAACGTGGCCCAAATAACCCAGAGCTTAAGCATATAGAATTTATATATAGTACAAAAGTTAGGATAGAAGATCCACGAAAAACTAATGAAATCCCTCAATGTGCTAGATGTCAACAGTATGGGCACACTAAAAATAACTGCATGCGCCCCTTCCGATGCGTTAAATGTGCAGAAGGACATAGAACAATAGACTGTCCAAAAAAAGATAGAAATACACCAGCCACCTGCACTTTATGTCTAGGAGACCACCCTGCCAACTATAAGGGCTGCCAAGTGTACAAGGAGATTCGTGCAAGGAAAATTGTGCAGACAAGACAAAAGAAGGCAACTTTGCCAATTATGAAGGATGCCAGAAATAACACAGTCCCATTTGAAATTGACGATTTTCCACCATTGCCGCCAAGTAGACTTGCAAGAACACAAACAACAAACCCACCCACTTCTGATCCCAGAAACTGCAGAAACATTGCACACTGGAACAAAAAAGAAGAGAACATAGAATCTCAGCCAAAAAGTTCATTAGAACAAATAATATCCAAACAATCAGAAAAAATAGATATCCTTATTGTCGCGACGTCTGCCTTAATATCTAGGGATTCTATTATTCGAAGGAATCATATGATACCTGAGTATTAGGTTGATCTCTTCTGAGGGAGTAACCTTGGGCAGACATAGCGAATAAGAAAAAAAATATTATTTCCAACTTGTACCTGGGTTTACTTTATCTGCTTCGCTTGTTAATTCTGCATGGAGACGGAGCAAGGAACGCAGAGCAACAGAACTTGAACATAGAGGGCCACTTCCACCATCTGTAGATAGATACCATCGATGATACTGACACTTTATTTTTATTATAGATACCATCGATGATACTGAGACTTCGATATTATGGACATCTTATATTATTGGTATTTACTGAAACTAAATGTCAAATATTAGATCTTGTATTATATTGCTCAACAGCTGGAAACCGGTATGGTTTCCGTCCTAGGAAGCTCACTTCCATAGAACACTCATGAGGCCAGCGGAGTTTTATCGCCGCCTCATCTACTGAGGCAGGCGGAGTATTATCGCCGCCTCAGTCTTGTATTACATTGCTCAACAGCTGGAAACCGGTATGGTTTCCGTCCTAGGAAGCTCACTTCCATAGAACACTCATGAGGCCAGCGGAGTTTTATCGCCGCCTCATCTACTGAGGCAGACGGAGTATTATCGCCGCCTCAGTCTTTTACTACATGGGTTTTAAGGGTCAGTCTTACCTTATTCAAACAGCTGGTATGGTTTTAGCCCTTGGAAGCTCACTTCCAAGGGCACTCATTAGGCTGGCGGAGTATTATCGCCGCCTCAGACTCATGAGGTCAGCGGAGTGTTATCGCTACCTCCTACTCATGAGGCCGGCGGAGTACATCGCCGCCCCAATCTACTTGATAGCACTAATTGAGATCTCAAGAAGCTTCATTATAATATACAA
Source organism: Orthosia cruda (assembly GCA_964057195.1). Taxonomy (NCBI): domain Eukaryota; kingdom Metazoa; phylum Arthropoda; class Insecta; order Lepidoptera; family Noctuidae; genus Orthosia; species Orthosia cruda. The sequence goes on from OZ059836.1 coordinate 34,411,159, forward strand.
CTACAACATACAAAGTTTGCCAACATCATTGGTTTATATGTAAACACTATTCATCAGTATTTCTGTATTCTCAAGAAAGACAGTTCGTTTCAGTGAATAGCATAGATAAGTGTATACAAATAATAATAATCTTAAATCATAAAACACTCAGCTTTCAATCCAGGGATGCCGACGGCTCCAACCCCGATACGAACTCTCCTTGATAAACACGGCCTTTTACTAAACTTAAGCTAAACACAACAAGACAAATATTGTTTCTTACCGCGCCAATACTGATTTGACAGGTACGCCCAGCGATGTCCCATCGGTGTTGCCGTTGCATAAAATTATTGTTGTAATGTTGCTATGTCTGGTTATTGTTGTATTTACATTCGCGGCTTATATCATCTGTAAGTCCGCGACACTCCCGGCCGGGGAATTAAAGTAATGTCATTAGATTTCGCGTCCACTCTCTGATCCTTTGCAGAGTTCTCGTGGCCGCACCTCTTCTTTCCTTTGGTACTTCTTTCTCAATTTTCTTATACTCATTATTCTTATCTTTATCAATCTTATCGTCATCACTCTCATCGTCATCTATCCTCCCGTTGACCTCTAGTGATTCCTCACTATGTACTGATATATCTCTAACGCAGTTGGTTTCGTCTCTTTGATCATTTAACGTTTCACTGGGTTTTCCTATGTATATAGGTTCCATAGCTACGTCTATAGATTGAATGTCTTGTGTGTCTAATCCTTCACTTCCACTTATAGGTTCGTTATATACTTGATCAGATTCGCCTTGACTGTCCTCTATTTCAAGAGGATATAGATGTGCTAAAGATCTTATGAATTCTTTGTTACCTATTTTTACTTTGGCTACTCTACATAGTCCATCTATTCCCTTTTGAAGTGAGACTATAGTTCCTACTTTCCAGGTTTCTCTGTTTTTAGAATCACCTCGCAACTGGACGATCTGGCCTACTACAGGTGCGATTCTCGCAGTTACTCTTGGTTCTTTGTGTGAATGCTGGTATCTCTCACGAAGACTTGGTAAGTATCTGTTTAGAAACATTTCTTTGAATTCTTGTAAAATGACTAAACCTTTCTTCCAACCTTTAATAAGATCGGTTTTGGTTACGGTACCTTCGTTGACAAAGTTTTCAGGTGAGCTCTCTACTGTTATACATTTTCCCATTGTAAGAAAATCTGCTGGTTTTAGAACGTGTTCTAGCTCTGTGTCTACGCTAGTGAGTGGTCTCATATTTACAGATGCTTCAATTTCCTTTGAAACTGTAGTTAACTGACTGTGTGTCAGCATGTGTTTTCTCAATGTTCTTTTCAGACAATTTTTAACTATACCGATTAGCCTCTCGTAAAAACCCCCGAACCACGGTGCAAGTTGAGAAATGAATTTCCACTGTATTTCTTTATCGATACAGTATTGTTTTGACAGTATTTCAGACATAAGTTTGAAATGCGTGGCATTGTCTGATGTTATGAGTGTTGGAATGCCTCTGGCAGCTATCATTCTCCTCAATGATAGTAGGCCTTCTTCTGCCGTTAGATCTCTGAGAGACTTCTAGGTGTATAACTCTTACTGCTAGACAGGTGTAAAGGCAAATCCATCTTTTGGTTGCTCCGTTTTCTCCTTTCACCAAAAGTGGTCCCATGTAGTCCACTCCAACGAAAGTAAACGGTGTACTATAGTTCACTCTTTCTGGTGGTAGCGCTGGTGTAGGTGAAAGCTTAAAGGGTCCCCCACCATGTTTCACGCAATTCGGACATTGTCTCAAAAGTTTCTGAACCTGACTTTTTCCTTGAGGGATCCAGTAGGATTGACGTATGATGCTCAAGGTGTGATTTACACCCACATGATAATTTTCATTGTGTGTTTTTGTTATAATGTTATTGGTAAATTCACTCTCCTTTGGTATGAGAATAGGATAGCGTTTTTCAAAGGTCCAATTTGCATTCATCAAACGACCTTTACAACGTAGGATGCCGTCTACGTCTTTAAATAATCTTAAATTGCGACTTAAGTTAGTCTCCTCATCATTGTATTCTTGTGGGAAATATTTGGCTTGTAACTTTTTTTTATCGTTTCCATCTTGTTTAACAATCCGCTCGTTTGGACTTGCAAGTTTCTTTCTCGTTCTCTGGGCATGTTAATATTCTTTTCTGGTGTATTTTGACATTCTACATTAACGTGTCTTTCGACTCGAGGTTCCCTCGGGAGCCCTCCCGAGACAACAGGTTTATGGACTTTACCTCGCTTGTAGGCCAAGTTTCAAATCCTCGCGTCAGAAATTGAGGCTCTACTAGCCATCTATCTCTATCTTCTTTTGTACTCACTGATCTTGTAGCCACGTCTGCAGAATTAAGTTCGGATGGAACATATCTGATAGCCATTTCTTTGTTTCTTTTGATTTCTTCAATTCTTCGTCCAACGAACGGTGGCAATAATTTGTCTGAATTAACCCAGTCGATAACTATTTGACTGTCGGTCCACAATATTTGTTATCTTATTTCTAGTTTTAGAGAATCGATTACATATCTCATTAAACGGCTTCCAATTAGCACTCCTAGCAATTCCAATCTAGGTATTTTTAGGTCTTCCTGGTCTTTTATTGGAACTAGGCGAGACTTTCCGATTACAAACGATACTTCGCCTTTGGATACTATATAAATTACTGCAGCGTATGCTTGTGTTGACGAGTCTGTAAAGCAATTCAAGTCACAGTCCTCTCTAGGTAATCTGGTATAACGTCTTGGTAATGCGATTTCAGAGATCTCACTAAGGTCGTTCTTGATTTCTATCCATTTTGATACGAAACTTTCAGGTATTGGTGTATCCCATTTTATCTTTTCTTTCCATAATTCTTGTAACAATAGCTTTCCTGGTAACAATGTAGGTGTGGCGAAGCCGCAAGGATCATAGACGGAAGCTATTACTCTTAGAATGTCTCTCTTAGTACTTGCGTTAGGTTTATTATTATAAAAACGTAGTCGTAAAGTATACACTTTTAAATGCCATTCTAAACCTAATAATTTTATGGTCTGATTTGAGTATGTGTCAGAAATCTCCTGCATGAATTCTTCAGAGTTCGAGCTCCGTTCTCTTAGATTCATTGATATAGCGTGAAATGTATCTTTACAGCGTTTACCAAGAATCAAGGCTTCTTGCACTGTCTGTGCACCAGTTACTAGGTTGTCCACGTATACATATACGTTCATTAGCCGCGTTCTTAATTACGGGATCTTCTGATTTCATGAGATGGTGTCTAATGGTGGCAAAAATGGACTCGATATCACTCCAAATGGAACCCGAGAGAATCTCAAACATAACAGATTATCCTCTGTGACCGGTTTAGAAGCATCCTTAAGCCATAGGAATCGTGTAACGTCCCTGTCTTCCTCGTGTAATCCTTTTTGAAGGAATGCTTTTTCTACATCGGCTGATAATCCTATTTGATGAGATCTAAATCTGATTATCAGTTTGGTTAGGTCTTCGAGCAACATCGGCCCGCAATACAAGCATTCGTTTAAGCTCTTGTATCCATTAACTTTAGCCGAGGCATCGTATACGATTCTAGTCGGCTTTCCTGGCTGTTGAACACCGTGATGTGGTAAGTAGTGTATAGGTCTATCCTTATTAGTAGTTTCACTAAATTCGGAAACTTCTTCAATTATTCTTTTCTGTCGCTGGTCTTGTAGAGTTTCATCATATGAGTGTATTGATTCGGAATTCATTCGTTTGATGAGACCCTTGAGGCGGCCGAATGCCATTCCGAAGTTAGTGGTCAGATAAGGTGGAAATTCTTTCCAAGGCCAGTGCACGTAATACCTTATTTCGATAAGATTGGTGGTCTCATTGAAGCTTCGAATAGCTTCTTCTTCCTTTGTTATCTTCGGTGAATCAGTTATCCCGATGGATTCAAGGTCCCACAGAGAGGATATGTTTACTTGATCCATTGGTAGGTCCGGCTTAGTTAACTTCACATCTAGCTCTGTTTGGAAATATGTAGTTACCGTTAAAGCTTCTTTACTTTCCTGGTTCATTATTCCGGATAATATCCAACCGAACTTGGAATCAACTAGATACAGGTTTTCTCTGATTTGAATCTTCTCAGTTTTCATAAAAGTGTAGTAGTAATCGTTACCTATAAGAATATCAACTTGGTCAGATGAACCATCGTCAGCTAGTAATTTCTTTTGTTTCCAGTTAATTAACTCACGTGGTGTGACTGGTATTCCTTTACATATAATTGGTATTACATTTGCATAAATTAATCGTTTAGACATGTCTCGGGTTTTTAAATTTAGTCTAACTAATGCACTTTTGAGCTCTCGGGGAGCTTCTGTTCCGAAGGTAAAAACAGATAAGTTTTTTTCTTCTTCAATTGGGAGATCTAATTTACATGCAATTTTTTGAGTGACGTAGGATCTTTGTGACCCAGAATCCAACAAGATTCGACACTTAACCTGATGGGAGGTATCTCTTTCCTTTGAGGCCATAGCAACCGCCGTTTGCAACGCAGTGTCTCTTTTATTATTTATGGTGTATATATTTTTATTGTGTAGATGACTTTACTTGAGAAGGAAATCGTTTGGGACATAATGCTCTATTGTGTTTTCCACTTTCTTTACAATGAACGCATGACCTCTGTGATGTGCAACTTCGGATGCCATGGCCAGGACGAAGGCATTGATAACACCTGTCTTTTATCACAGTCTTTCTATCTGTAGTGGTTTTGTATTTCTCGCATTGGTCGTTGAAATGGTTACCATTGCAGAACATACAGGTCAACTTCCTCTTCTTCCTTCGGGGTTCTCCTATTTCCCTTCGCTTCATATTTTCCTTCGTCTCAATGGGATGATTTTTGTTTAACTGTGTAACATGTAGCGTTTCCACGGTGAAATTTTCAATTGAATTAGGGGTCCGTTCCTGCGTTATTCGGCTCGCATCTTCACGCGCGGTAATGACTATTTCCAAGAGTTTCCTCAGCTCTTGAATCGAGTTATCAGACGATTTTAATTTAATTTCGTAAATTAGGTCTTCGGGAAATTTCTCGAAAATTAAATGCCTCAAATGATTATGGTTTATATCTTCACCAAGGGACTCTAGGACTCTTAAATGCCGTTCTACATTGTTTAGTACTTTCCTGCACTCGTTTGTTGTTTTATCGACAGTTTTTACTTTAGACAACGCAGAGTAATGAGCGTCAACTAAATGGCAAGTCTTCCCATATCTTTCTTTCAATGTTCTCAACGCAATCTGGTAGTTGGCGTTAGTAGTGTCGAAACCGTCAATAACCTGCTTGGCTTCCTCTTTTACAGATGCTTTTAAATACAGTAACTTATCAACCTCAGTGATGTTTCTGGCGTCGATGTTAGAACTGAATTGGTCCCAAAATTGATGCCAGTTCAATACGTCCCCATCGAACTCAGGTAAACTTAGTTTTGGCAGGCGGCCAGAAGTACTGCAGACTTGGTTGGCACCCTGTTTAACCGTGTCTTCGCGTGAAGAAAACATTTTAATTTTTACATTCAGTTCAGCGAGGTTCTGTTCAGCTTCAAGTTGAACTTCGCTCATTTTTCCTATGTCGTCAGCGGAAGGATTATTTATCATACGAAAGTAGTTAGTGAGGTCTTCGTTAAATCTCTTTAATGAAGATTCAAGTTTAAGTTTTATAATTTCTGCGTCATATCTTGTCTCATCGTTATGTATAGAGAGGCGGGAGGATAAGCTAGACTGACGTTCGATTTGATTTGCTAATAATTGCAAGCGGTGCAACAATAATTCTTCCATGTTCGTACAAGTCCTGTAACCGAAAATTGTGACCGAAAAATGTACCGTTTATTAAAATGTATAGTGTTATCGACTTAGTAATTATTGTTTTATTACGGCAAACAATAATAAGAGAATTCCACCTTAATCATAGAATTACTCCAGAAGTGTATGAGTTTATGTAACAAATTAAGTCAGACATTGTGAAGAGTATATTCAATCTTAATCAATGTACTACAAGAATGATGGTAGTACTCAAACTCAAATCACTCATTTCCTTTAGACCGATATGGCACTTTTGAATGTCAAGAAAAGAAGTAGTTGTCCCAGTCCCAAGGTATAATAACTTGAGAAACTACTATAGTTTCCCATTCCCTAGCGTAGATCACAATGGAGAGGAACAGGCAAGAACTTCCATGGACACTCTTTTAAAACAACATTATTGTTATAAATCATTCATGTTAGATTATACATATATGTGAGAACCATGTGGAAAGACGTCCACATCAAAGGAGTTCAGAGTAGAAGATTTAATCAACAATTTAAAATTAATGTAATTAATATAAACCGTGGTAGCTAAAGGATGACCAGTCCCAACAACTGATTCTCATGTACATACTGGTATTACTTAATGGTACTGTTATTCAACAAGAGGTAATACAAATAATTTTGAAGGATATGTTAATACTTATTTAATACAGAAGGAACAATTGTCAAAAAAAATGTCATGATTGTCATGTAGAGGGAGTGAAATATTCATACTTCTATACTTCAAATTAAATTTCATATATATATATAAATCCAATCCATGAAGCATACAGTGGAGGAAAAACATTTTGAAAAAATAATTACTATAATATTTTGATCTTGAACCATGAGACTTCTTGATACTGTCTTTTGTCATTCTCCTTTATCAGAATTATTACCCCGTTGTGTAAAGGCAATCATTTCCCTTTATTTTCAAATGTATTAAGTTTACAAGAAACTTAAATATCTTAAATGTATTCACAAATGTATAGACCACGCCTTGTTATGTATTGAAATGTTTAGATTTAATTTCATTTGAACTATGAAAGTATATTTGACATGTTTGAAATCTGTTTTAAAGATAAGTAATGTAGTAAGAACTTAACAAGTTCTATCATATTAATTTTAAATTTGACTTAACTAAATTACTGTATTTTGTTTCAGAAATCTTCAGGATCCTGTTATAGATAACAGATTCAGCACAGACAAGTTCATTTCTATAATGAATTACATATGTAATAAGAAAACATAAGGTTTATAGTTCAAGAAGTAATTACTTCATGCCTAATTAATTAATGTATCTTTGTGACAAATTGTCTCACATTCTCATCACCATGCTATAAACTATTCTTCAGTAACTACAATTAAATGTGTCCAGATAACACAATATTAAAAGACCTATAGTTAAGTTCTTATTGTGGTACTCACTAAATACTATGCCTCTCTTTTGTTTGCAATTGAGAAACATTTATTTACTTTCACCAGTTATAGTTACTCAAAATTTTAAATAAAATCGTTAGGTATGTTGTGATAAATCTCACTTTTAGTATTGATTTTTACTCCGTCCACGTTCTGTGGAGTGTAACCTACTTGGTGAACTTACAAATTGGTAACTCATCAGAATACTACTAGTGTAAATTATTTACTATAAACACGTAGTAAGTGGGTATTCTTATTCGACGAAACCGATCTTTGAATTTGAAATCTGTATGTACACTCGTTGCATATGACTAAACAGATATAATTTCATCTACCAATCTTAATAAAAGTCTATTTACCTCTTGGTTGTGTAGGTATCCGTAATTCCAACTACACAAGGGGTCGTCCTTTCCGATAGGTAGGTAGTTAGGCAGTCACAAACACTAGCCCAAGTTGGTCGATGTACTTTCAATAGATTCTCACTTCTATTCTAAATGACAATATTTCAGTAAGAAAAGTGTTCAAACTTTTTCCGCCGTTCCAAGCGTCACAACTTCACGGGAACTTTGCCGCGAAATCAGTGCGGGGATGGTCAACTGCATAAATCGTAATTACAATCGGTTTTTGTCAATGATCTATTTCTCATTTATCGATTAGATTAATATTCCAGATTAAACGGTATCTCGCTCCTAATTTTATGTCAAATATCAAATTAATCATAAAACAAGACATCAAGTTCACGATAATCGAGCGTTAAAGATAAAACATAAATTAAACAGAACCTCAATCGATTTCTGCGAGTGTGTATTTACGCAAATTCGGTTCAATGTCGCACATCCCTACGGACTAGTACGTCAGTTCAAGTACTCTTAGTTTTCTAACATATTTAACTTATTATTCATATCAAAGAGGTAGCTTTGTCTAAAGAACAAATAAATTAATAAAGAAAAAAAATTAATTCTATAATGCGGTATTTAATCGAGATAATTTCTTAAATTGAATGGATTTTCCATTCGAGAATTGGCGCGTCAAAAGCTTACCGAAGGTTAGTCTATGACTGAATGCAGGAACTTCCGTAACGATTCAATATATATATAAATGAAGAAATATATAAATTTTAATTAATGGTTTTCTTTAAACAATAGTTCACGAATAATACGTACACCTTGATGCAACTGGCGCCATCTAGTGATTCATTCATAAAACTTTGGTTACAAACATGTAATAATAAGAAACTTTACAATGTATTATTGGTTATTAGATAATTATAACATACTAGAAAATTATGGTTCGTCGTGGTGTCGGTGGCCTCCGTTCAATCCTGTGCTCTGTTTACATTAGTGCATACTGCAACTAGATCTTTATTCACAACTTGTGGGGTGGTTTGTATAACTTGAAGTATCTAATTGCTCTTCTCCATTGTTAGGGATACTAGTTGTGTCAATTCACTTCTCTCTTAGTCATGATGCTGCTGCCATGCCATGCATTAGGGTCTCTTGACACTCATAATATTTTTAAATCCGATTCCTATCCCAGCATCTCCACCATGTCGCGACGTCTGCCTTAATATCTAGGGATTCTATTATTCGAAGGAATCATATGATACCTGAGTATTAGGTTGATCTCTTCTGAGGGAGTAACCTTGGGCAGACATAGCGAATAAGAAAAAAAATATTATTTCCAACTTGTACCTGGGTTTACTTTATCTGCTTCGCTTGTTAATTCTGCATGGAGACGGAGCAAGGAACGCAGAGCAACAGAACTTGAACATAGAGGGCCACTTCCACCATCTGTAGATAGATACCATCGATGATACTGACACTTTATTTTTATTATAGATACCATCGATGATACTGAGACTTCGATATTATGGACATCTTATATTATTGGTATTTACTGAAACTAAATGTCAAATATTAGATCTTGTATTATATTGCTCAACAGCTGGAAACCGGTATGGTTTCCGTCCTAGGAAGCTCACTTCCATAGAACACTCATGAGGCCAGCGGAGTTTTATCGCCGCCTCATCTACTGAGGCAGGCGGAGTATTATCGCCGCCTCAGTCTTGTATTACATTGCTCAACAGCTGGAAACCGGTATGGTTTCCGTCCTAGGAAGCTCACTTCCATAGAACACTCATGAGGCCAGCGGAGTTTTATCGCCGCCTCATATACTGAGGCAGACGGAGTATTATCGCCGCCTCAGTCTTTTACTACATGGGTTTTAAGGGTCAGTCTTACCTTATTCAAACAGCTGGTATGGTTTTAGCCCTTGGAAGCTCACTTCCAAGGGCACTCATTAGGCTGGCGGAGTATTATCGCCGCCTCAGACTCATGAGGTCAGCGGAGTGTTATCGCTACCTCCTACTCATGAGGCCGGCGGAGTACATCGCCGCCCCAATCTACTTGATAGCACTAATTGAGATCTCAAGAAGCTTCATTATAATATACAACTACAACATACAAAGTTTGCCAACATCATTGGTTTATATGTAAACACTATTCATCAGTATTTCTGTATTCTCAAGAAAGACAGTTCGTTTCAGTGAATAGCATAGATAAGTGTATACAAATAATAATAATCTTAAATCATAAAACACTCAGCTTTCAATCCAGGGATGCCGACGGCTCCAACCCCGATACGAACTCTCCTTGATAAACACGGCCTTTTACTAAACTTAAGCTAAACACAACAAGACAAATATTGTTTCTTACCGCGCCAATACTGATTTGACAGGTACGCCCAGCGATGTCCCATCGGTGTTGCCGTTGCATAAAATTATTGTTGTAATGTTGCTATGTCTGGTTATTGTTGTATTTACATTCGCGGCTTATATCATCTGTAAGTCCGCGACACTTATACAGCAAATAGGTACCCTAATGGGACTCCTAACGACTCTAGTTGCCCAGTTTAAGAAATGAAATTCCTACGTATTGCAGCATGGAACATAAATGGCTTGCCTCCTAACAAGCATGAAGTGGAACTTTTCATCAGACATAATCAAATAGACATTATTTTGATCTCGGAGACACATATGACTGATGAAAAAGCCATAATCATCAAAGGATATAATATCTATTACACGAATCACCCTGACGGAACATCACATGCTGGCACTGCTGTAATAGTAAAAGATAGCATCAAACAACACAGTCTCCCAAATTTTAGACAGGCATATCTGCAGGCTACTGTAATATCAATAGACGACTGGCAGGGCCCACTCAACATTGCTGCAGTGTACTCCCCGCCTCGGCATCGTGTTACTGAACAAATGTTCAATGACTTTCTTAATACGCTCGGGACCAGATATATTGCTGGAGGGGACTGGAACGCCAAAAACAACCTCCTGGGGCTCCAGGCTGGCCACAACCAGAGGCAGAGAGTTGAAAAGGGCCATAGATTCAAACTCTCTCAATATAGTAACAACAGGAGAGCCAACCCACTGGCCAACTGATCCCAATAAAACACCCGACCTCATCGATTTTTTTATCACGAAAGGAATGTCAGAACTATACACAAAAATCGAATCAAGCCTAGATGGCAATTCCGATCATACACCAGTGATATGTACACTGAGCACCACAGTTATTAGGAAGGAGACTCGAGACACATTGTACAATCGCAAGACTGACTGGGACTCATTCCAGAACTATATAACGGAAAATGCCAACCTGCACTTGCCCCTCAAAACAGAGGCAGATGTAGAAACTGCTGCTTGGCTTACAACCAACCTGATACAAAAGGCTGCTTGGATGTCCACTCCATACATAAAGTACAGTCGTCAGCAGCAGGACAGCACATTAGAAATACGCGAGATGATAGCTGCAAAACGAAGACTAAGACGACAATGGCATACAAGCAGGAATGCACATGACAAAAGAGCTCTCAATAGGGCACAAAAGAATCTAAAGAAAATGTTGGAAGAAAATGAAAATACCACTCTTCAAGACAAACTGAAGACCTTGTCACCCCATAAACTAGATGATTACTCCCTGTGGAAAATCACAAAGTCACTAAAACGGCCACAAGACCACATGCCTCCGTTGAGACAACCGAATGGAAACTGGGCGAGAAAACCTGAAGACAAAGCCGAGCTCTTTGCTGAATTTTTTAAAAATGCTTTCAAGCCAAATGAACCCGACATCATGTACCCTGAATATGAAATTGGCCAAGTCCTTGACAGCGATCAGCAAATGTCACTACCTATACGACTGTGTACCCCAAGAGAGATATGGAGATCTATTAAAAACCTGAAGAAGAAGAAGACACCAGGTTTCGATTTGATTACAGCAGAAGTCTTGAACCATCTACCGAGAAAAGGAATTGTTCTGCTTACTATTCTCTTCAACGCAGTGCTGAGATTAAATTATTTCCCGCGCATCTGGCAGATCTCAATTATACATATGGTAGCTAAACCAGGCAAACCACCTAATGAAATTTCTTCATATAGGCCTATAAGCCTTCTCCCCATACTGTCTAAACTGTTCGAGAAAATACTACTACAACGTTTGACACCCATACTTGAGGAGCAGAAGATAATCCCCGAACACCAATTTGGCTTCCGGGCACACCATGGAACGATAGAACAGGTGCACAGAGTGGTCCACACAATCCGACAGTCACTGGAAAGGAAGGAATACTGCTCAGGTGCCTTTCTTGATATACAACAGGCGTTTGATCGAGTATGGCATAGGGGCCTCCTATGTAAACTAAAAACCTGTCTACCACACGCTGCGTACTTGTTGCTGAAGTCCTACCTGGAGAATCGAGTGTTCCAGGTTAAATATGAAGACTGCCTATCATCACTTTATTCCATAGAAGCTGGAGTGCCCCAGGGTTCAGTGCTGGGTCCTATCCTGTACACTGTCTACACTGCTGACCTACCCACCTCAATGCAAACTGTTACCGCAACCTATGCTGACGATACTGCAATACTTTCCTGCGATAAAGATCCCATCAAAGCATTCAAAAAACTCCAAGAACACCTGGACGTTATTGGATCATGGCTGAAAAAGTGGAGAATTAGGGCTAGTGCTGCCAAGTCTGTCCACATTACCTTCGCACTAAGAAGAGGGGACTGCCCAACAGTGACACTTGATGGTAATGCTCTTCCACAGAAAGGTACGGTCAAATACCTAGGTATGCACATCGACAGAAGACTTACCTGGCGCGATCACATAAAGGCCAAAAGGGATCAGGCAAACAGGAAACTGGGAGAAACCTACTGGCTTTTGGGTAGACAGTCATCACTCAGGTTGGAAAACAAATTACTGATCTACAAATGCATTCTAAGACCCATATGGACGTATGGTATGGAACTCTGGGGTTCGGCAAGCCACTCAAACATGGAGATACTGCAACGCTTCCAAAACAAATCACTAAAAATATTGAACTGCGCTCCTTGGTTCACAAAGAATATAGAAGTACATGAGTACCTACAAATCCCTACTATCAAAGAGTTTGTGGAAACGTCATACAAGTCTTATAAGGAAAGACTTAAAAATCAGAGAAATGAACTCGCTGCGGCACTACTAGAGTCATCGGACTCTACCTACAGACTGAAAAGAAAAAGAATAGCGTCAATTTAATTATGTTCGTGATACTTAACGAGATGACGCATCGCAGGATGTGAAGAATCTCGAACTGCCAAATGAAGGAACAACCAATCTGATTATAGCTCAGAGGCTGATTGCAGATAGAAAGGAAAGAAAAAAAAAATACTTATATCTTTAAATGTACCTAATTCGAAAAAAAAATAACTAAAAAGTGTTAAATAAAAAACAAGAAGAAAAAAGAAGTAAACAAGAAAAAAAGCGAACTAAAAAGAAGTAAACAAGAAAAAAATCATGCTGTGCAGTCGCCAAACTTCTTGGCCGCCCTGAAGTTGGCATTTCGATGCGCAAGGCACGGATCGGTGCTGTTTTTGTATAAGAATTACTAAGTACTGCGCAGCCATTGTAGCCAACCGCCAACCAGAGCAGCCAAGAAGTTTGGCGAGGACTATTTATGTGATGGGAACTTAAGCAAAAATATTGGTTGTCTGTAAAGTCTGTTTACGGACGATAGTTTAACGTGACCGCAAAGACCTTATACGTATTTCTTACTACTAGACTGTGTACCAAATTTTTTTGTTTAGCTAAAATGAAATCTATCATCATACACCTAGGTTAGCTATTTCCTTATAAGCGGTAGCTAACCAAAAGCGGTCCTGGCCACAGACTACTTAGAGATACTACGTATCAGACTGCCAACTCTAGAACAAAATTCTCATCATTCTGTTTTAATGATACATGACGTTTCTTTTTTTTTTTTGCTTTACATAGACAATGGCGAAGGAATAAAACGGATACAGCCTGAGACGCCGTGGTTATTAACCGACTTTAAAAAAGGAGGAGGTTCTCAATTTATTTTTATTATTGCTATTGCTGCCCCAAAGTGGAGCAAACTTATTAATTTACTGGAATTAATTTTGCGGTTAAGTAATTAAAACAAAGAATTATTTATTAAATGATATATTTTTTAATTTTTCGAATGCTTTTTTTGCATCGCAGGCAAATTACGGTTGTGTACCCTTCGAATATGCCCTGTAAAATTCTATTAATCATATTGCACCAATTCATTATTGTAAACCTCACAACTAAGGAAATTAAATGATTTAGGACAATTGTCTTTTGTTCGGTACATTCAATAAAATGAAATTAATACTTGGAAACAATAACATCATTTACATTTGATGCTACATTGTTTTTATGGGCATTGTATTCCAAGTAAGCATTTGTTTCAGTTATTACTGTACCAAAACACCGCACTGCACCTTCAGATGGGTAGTTTAGGCTTTTTTTTTGCTGCCGTATATTCCCATTAGTTTATCCAGTCGTGGATACTATAATTACTCGTTAGGATAGTTTTACAAGAATTACATTTAAATTTATCAAAAATATTCCATACTACCCAACCAGCAGTGTAGGCTCGCGAGTGGACATCCAATCGTTCTCGGAGAGCCTGCTCCACAATCATTTCAATATTTTGACCTGTACTTGAATGACCTGGCTCGACATTTCCTTTGAATTCTTCAGTAAACAATGACTGTAAATTTATTACTTGGTCTGCCAGGTCATTCTCATAATTAAACATTTGGTTGTGGAACTTTATGATTCTGGTTATCAATAATTAATTGAAGGTGCAATTGAAGCTGTGGCAGCTTGGGTCATTATTATGGTAATTATATGCCCTTACTTGACCAAAAAAGTTTTCTATAGGATCAGAATTAAATTATCTGGGTCTGATTATTTTTATATTATTGCTTTTAAATATCTGCCACAGCACCATCATGTAACTTTTTAATGTTATAATAAAATTTACTAGAGGGCACAGATTTTTCCTTTCCATTGGAATCAACATATTTTTTCCAATTTACTAACTGCCTCTTTCCAAAGCTGGTGGTGTTGATTTTTCTACCACTGCTGTTCTCAGGATTTTTCCCTTGCTTCTTTTTGATAAGGTTGCTGCTCCATTGACACTGTCAAATAGTCGGTAAAAAATAAAACTGTCTCTGCTGTATTTTGAAATGTGCTACTGACAGGTCTTCCATCTGCATAATGAGCTGAAAAAAAAAGATGTTATGTTTAATATTATAAACCAAACCGCCCACTCCACCCTGCCCTCAGATTTAGGCTCTAGAGTTATATGAAAACAATGTATGTATTATGGAATGATTTCTCTTATTATGATATACTGACTAGATGTATGAACCTGAGTGAAGCAATATAAAGGTCTATCCACACATATGAAGGCTGTGCCCGGGACATGGACAGCCCGTGCCCCGTCAGGGACTCAAAAAACAATCAGTGCGTATATTTTATATGAACTCGTTCACACACGTCTATGCAAGGGCCAGTGACGGAGCTTCAATGTCTGGGCCCGGCCCTGTCATGTCCCGGGCACGGCCCTGATATGTGTGGATAGACCTTACGTATGTACAGATAGAGCAGGTGACGCTTTGTAGTTTCTGCGTACCCACATGGGAAAAAGGTGTGAATTTATGTATGTATGTAGTTCTATTAAACCTGAAGTAACGCCATATGTCTACCTTCTACCACGCAGGCACCTATACTTAATAAAACTATGCAAAACATTTATTTTCATATAATGTTAGGTACTTACAAAATTTTGCTGTATATGACAAGGCTGCAGATACAGTTTTGCTGAAGACCTTTACACAATAGTTATCTGAAAAATAAAAAGTATTAATAAAATCTGTCATAATATAATCTGACGGTCACTATAGCAGAATATAAATAGATAGCTAAATTTGAAACCAACCTTCATCTTTTTAATCTTTTCAGGAATTACTTGCTGGTCATTCAATTTCTACAGAAGTCTGGCTTCTGCATGATGGCAATCCGTTTCATACACATCTACTATATCTTGCCATTCATTTTCATATTTGTGTTCAAAAAGTTGTTTCTTATTCCCTTTATAAGGTGTGACGGGTCATATATAATACTCAGATTGACTCCGCTTATTGTGACTGTGCCATCTGAAATTATTAAACAATTTGAACCAAATTATAATTTCAAAGTGCCATAAAGTTTTACAGTATATAAGTAAATATGGTTAAAAACATTGGTTGTTGTAAATCTTTGCGACGCAAGTTCCTTAAACAACATGCCCACCGCTGAGCCAGTTTATTAATACCAGCAATTTTACCCTTAGTGATGAACATTCGCAAATGTTGGTCAGTGGGTCGTCTTAGGCAGAGTTCAAATGTTTCTGAACATATGGATCACTAGGATGGAAAAGTTAACTGAATAAAACTAACCTGGTCCTTGATTTGCAAGTAATTGGTCACGGGTTGTGTCTGCTTTCAGGCTTCATAAGTTCATATAGCAGATGCAGAATGAAAAGCAGCTCCGTGGTCACAAATAAATGTAATTGGTTTCAGTATGCTTCAGTCAAATATTTCAAAATATTATGATCGAGTACCTGTAATCACAGACTATAGAGATAAATGTCATGTCAAAATTCAAATTATACAAAAAGAAATGGCGGCCGACCGGCGCCTGACAACGACAGCCAATCACAGCCAAGCAGAAACGTCATACATCATCAAAACAAAATGGCGCTACGGCGAGTGTTTTGTTCTATGAAGATTATCAGCCGTGGTCCTGGCGAGAGGGTTTCCGCTGGTAGTGTGTCCTTGTCTGACCTATTGCTAGCACAACTAATCATTGGGTTTGGTAGAAATGGTAGAAATTTTTATATGTTTCTTTTTATGTTATACCAAAACGAACAATTCATAGACTTTTTAAATATTTCTAGAAAAGTATATAAATATTTCTACAGTTCCTATATTTATTCAATTCGTTGTTTTTAAAAATTATCATTAATACTGAGTAAGAGTAGTGCTTTTAAATGTTTGGGCCTGGTAATACTAAATGTAGGATGGTGGTTTGCGGATATTTTGGCGGACTTTATTCGAGTGAAATTCAGCGGCTGTTAATATTATTTGCAAATTGGACTAGTGGAATACAATTGGTGTAGTTTTATTTCTCAACTGTCCACGCAACTGGAATATATGTGAAATCATAGAGATCCTTTGAGGTATATTTAGCCGCCGGTATTTCAAAACACAAAGTATTTCCAATCTATATGATGGTCTTGAAGAATGAAACTTGAAGAGACTTGGGATTTGAGGATTATTGAGTCGGGGAGGACTCTCTTCGAACTTCAGATAACCCTTTAATACTCCATCGTAAACTGCTCCATTCCTCTTCGAGTTCGGTGATATTTTCGTCGGTCCGGAGTGTGCGCGTGTTGTATGTTGCCAGGTCCAGTCGTCGGTATTTGTTGGGGTAGCCGGATCTCGTCCGGGATTCTTAGCACCCCTTGCCATACCGTAACCTCGACCCTACCGTAATTGAGGGTACAGGCTGCCGGGCAATAGGGGCTATGTTTTATTTGTGCTATTGATGGGGAGTGCTTTGCAGGCGGCTTGGCGATCGCAGTATGGTTGTTACAAATGCACAGAGAACGCTGCTGCCCATTCTCTGGTTTTTCCCTTAGTCGCCTCTTAAGACACCCACGGGCAAACATGGGATGGTGAAATTCTTTACGCCCGACACCATACGGTAAGTGAAGTAGATACCAAAAAATATAAACACTTTTTTTTATTAACTATAAATTAGGTAGGTTTAGGTAGCGCTGTTAGGTAGCATCAACATATCAGAATACTTAAAATGTCGTTTTTACAATCAATTTGTCCCGTGTTCTGTTTGGTCATGGTCACCTCATTAGAAAGAGACACACTACCAAAGGGAGCCCTCTCGCTCGGACCGGTTTTTGCGCCATAGTGCACAGTCTAGTAGTAAGAAGTATAAGGTCTTTGCGTGACCGTGACTGAGGTGACAACGTCTTAACAAAACATTGATGAAAGCTGAACGCTCAAGCCGATCTTGCCTTTCGCTCGCTCGTGTAGTTCATCGATGTATTAGACGTTGTCACGTCAAAAAATAACAATAAAATTCACTCCTTTTACAAAATCACATTTCGCATAAAAGAAACAGGTTCATAATTCAAAATTGCGCTTTTATTTAATCGATAAAACCTTTGACTATTGCCTTCCTTATCTTTATTTAAGTAACTATATTGTTTTCGATTTAATACGGCCAAGAAACACTTGACTGGAATTTCTTTTACTTTATTTTCTAGGATCGGGCAGCTTCAGCGGACTTTATAAAGTATTAAAACCGAGATTGTTTGCGCTTTTGTTGTTGTATAGCTTTCCACGGAAACAGAATGTCATCTTGCGTTAGCGGCAGCAAATTCGTACGGTTTCGCAATTTATTCATCGATGCTAATGCCCGGTTCAGACTTGCGCTATTCAGGGACGAGAGAGCTATTTTAGAGCTAGTTCTTCTATGTAAATACTCATGCCTTCGACGTTTTTGATATTTTTCTTTAACAATAAAGCTAGTAGTCGAGTCACCCCATCAGGATCCATACCATTACCTAATAGCAATAGGTATTAAAAATTTAATTTATTATACGATGATTCTCTTTCTGAAATGTGGTAAAGTTTTTTTTTACATTCATCTCCACTACCCTCGTAGGGCTCATTAACTGAAGTAAGCGGTGAGCAATTGATCAAATTTTGCGGAATCTACTTCTGGTCCATGTCGCTCAACAGGGATACCGGCCTTTGAGACAATATATTTTGTGTAATTCGATGTTATCACATCACCACGCTTAGTGGTTTTTATGGACATAGCGTGCTAAAACAAAATAATTAGGTTCTTAATCAATTATATCCAATAAATATTTTTTTTTCAGCATTGTTGATGAGAATATGAGATGAGTTGATCTTTAGATCTTCTCACTTCTTATATGGCTTTGAAAACAATATCATTAAAATAACAAATACTTCCACAAGTTAGATGCTTGTTCGGTCGGTAATAGCTGTTACCTGAACCACCCTCAAAACAAATTTATTAGAACCCTCCGCCTGTAACATTAAGGATTATTTAATTTGTATGAGTTTATCAGACTAGCGCTACTCGATGAACAAATACAATAATAATACAGATACGCAAATTTTATCTTTATATACAGTATGAACTCAAAAGGACCCAACACGCTCCCCTGCGGCACTCCAAACATAACTTCACGCTCTGAGGATCGATATATCTCTTCGCGCTTGCTGACTGGATTAATTTGTCAAATTTCGGTTATTTGTTTTCGGTAGGTAAAGGAAATAAAAGAGAGTGGACTGTAAACAAGAGATGTATTATATAGAAGAAGAAATTATATAGCAACGGTCGGTTAAAAGTAAAGAAAGGAAAGCGCGAGCGCAGCCGTGCGTGGAGGTGTGCAACAGCTGAGTGTCGTGTCGGTGTGTCGCTCGCTCATAGTAATCTTTGGCTCGCTCGGCCGTCGGCCCCGCTGCTCCGCGTTCCTCCTTCCTCGTTCACTGCTGCAGGCGCGCGACGGTGTTGAGAGGAGCGGGTCTCAACAGCCTCTAATACCGTAGGCTTCAAGTTTTCTTAAGAGAATATCATAATCTACGTGGTCAAAGGCCTGTGTCATGTCACAAAATATGCCACATACAGGTATTCGTTTGTCGACATTCTGAATAACATTATAAATAACTGTACCTTCAAATACTTCCACAAGTCAGATGCTTGTTCTCCATTAACGTCTACTTTACCAAATATATCGAATTTAACTTTATTTTCTGCCGCATGTGCAGCTATTTCTTCCGGAGAGGCAGGTTTATCTCCAAACTGGTCGCATGGGAAAGCCAATATTCGCAATTCTTAAAAAAAATATACAGTGCAGTCATCACGATTGTATTATGATCTCCATTGTTAAAATAAAGTCTAGTAGGCTTTACGACAGTATACTTCTCGAGAAAAGTTCTTGGCCGCCCTGAAGTTGGCTACTTTAGCTGCGCAGTAGTAAATCAAATACAAAAACAGCACCGCGTCGTGCCTTGAACATCGGAAAGTCAACTCCAGGACTGACAAGAAGTTTGACGAGAACTATAAAGATAATAGTATACTGTGACGACTGTCTATTTAACGTTGGGTGTACCCTGTACCTAGGATATACAAAGTTCTAGATACTACGCGGCCTCGACCACGACTAGTGGCCGCTTAACCGAATGCACAACACGCACCCTCAAACCTCCTTAGTCCACAAAGTAATCCAAGAGACCGCATTAAAATGGCCGCATCGATCAATTGATCGCACAACTTTGTGTACTGGTCGAAGCTACATCGTCGTCGTGGCCGCGCATTGAGAGATAGATCCCTTACTGTCTCCATATTTGTCCATTATTTCGTTGAAATATTTGTAATTATTTCGAGTAAATTGCGAGTTGGTGTTAATGTTCACAACTATGCAAATAAAACCCTTGTAGATATCTAATTTTACAATTTCACCCTTTAGGTTGCGCACAGAGAATTCATGCATAGATTTGGCTCTGGTATGGTCTGGATTGTTTATTCTGTTCATGATGATGGTGATGTTAGGTTTATATGATAATTTTCAAGTCATTTTTTATTTACATGAATTTATTTAATTATTTTAGTTTTTTAAGTTTGTTTTCTAGATATATTTTTAGTGACAATCATTTTGTTGACAAGTACCTTTTTACGCATTTATAGACCACGTTCAGACCAAGGCGGATGGCATGGAAGTCTTGTCAGGCCTTGTGCCAGACAGCTGTATTTAAGTGTATAGTCTATGCCAGACAGTACATCGCGTTCGTAATGAACAGTTCGATAAGGCCATGATCACATAGTAGATATGTATGACAAACGATCGAAGTAGATATGATTCTAAACAACCTCCTACAAACACATACCCAGACCATCACGTTCTATAACCGGAACCGTCGGCCGGGGCTGGTCTGCTCGCACTGCCATGCATCTTCCCACAAAGTGTACCAATAGATATAGTAATAACATAAGCAGTGTATCAATAGAAATAAGTAAACAAAATAGTTAATAACATAAAGATAAGTAGTAAATAGAAACATAAAATTGTAATGCCAGTGTGTAGGTAATATATAAACCCATCAACACGGTCTAGGGATAAAAAAAAGCGAATTACTATCAATGTGTTAATTATTTATATGACATGTATATATTTAAAAGATACGTTATTTTATATTCTACCATTTTTTAATAATGGTTAAGGTACTTCGATTAAAATTCCAGGATTTTATGGAAAAAAAATGAAGCATAGACGGAAACCGTATATGAATTAACTTTTAATTTATGAGTAAAAACTGAAAAAAATAGAAAAATAATTTAATTTGTGTTTATAAACTTGAAGTTAGTAGTCTGAGTAAGCGCCCATGATGTTCATTACACATCGGCAACGATTCGGCATGCTCAGAACAAGGTTGTCAATGTCTTGCTGCGGAATATTGTCCCATGTCCTTCTGAGGTGTGCAAAAAGTTGATCTTCTGTAGCCAGATTTTCAGGAACTTCCTTCAGAGCTCTTCTTTGCAGCATATCCCACGCATGCTCAATGGGATTTAGATCTGGCGATTGAGCAGGCCAGTCTAAGGCCCTAACATTGTGTGTATGTAACCAAGCTGCTACCGTTCTCGCCGTGTGTGCCCGGGCATTGTCGTGCATGAGCAGGAAATCTTGCCCCATTTGTGTTCTGTGGGGCAAGATTACGGGCCCCAGCACCTGTTGGACGTATCGTTCTGCCGTCATATTGCCCCGCACCCAAACGAGATCCGTCCGTCCTCCAAGACGAATTCCTGCCCAAACCATAATTGTTCCTCCTTGGTATGGGTGAACTTCCTGAGGGTTCTGAAGACGGCTCCATCGTCCAGGAACTCGCCAAACACGCGTCTTTCGTGAATCTGGATGGAAGCCGAACCTGGATTCATCCGTGAACAGCACATTGGACCATTGCTCACGGCCCCAGTCCACGTGGTTCCGAACCCATTCTAATCGTCGTCCACGATTGCCTCTCCGTAAAGGTGGGACCCGGAGTGGTCTACGAGAGCGTAGATTGCTTTCATGCAGTCGCCTTCTTACAGTTTGGTCACTCACAAGCACTTGGTGTTCCACTCGCAGCCTTTGGACCAATTGAGTCGCCGTTGCATTTGGTTGAGCTCGCGCAGTAATTTGCAAAAACCGGTCTTGTCTGGGGGTAGTGATGCGACTTGGCCCCCGGTGCCTCTCCGCTACTTCACCTGTGGCACGATAGCGTGTCCACAATCTTGAAATTACATTTTGGTGGGTCCCTATGGCCTCAGCAACATTACACTGAACAGACCCAGCTTCCAGCAATCCCATAGCTCGTAACATCTCCGCCCTCGTCAAATGTTGGCGTTGCATGGCTACAATAACTCAATTTTAACGTTATATTTCGTTTAAAAATGAAAAAAAACTGTAACTAAACGTAATTCGTATTGTTTTCTAAATTTCGCACAAATGAAAATTCCCTCTCCTACACATCAAGACATTTTTATGCCACCGAAACAAAAGATTTGAATTTGGAATTAGTCTGATAAATTACAAACAAATCGGTGTATAAAAGATTCCAATGCGGCCAGTACTTTTCGAGTTATTTAATTGAGTATGAAATATCCCTAGACCGTGTTGATGTGTGTATATATAGTATTAAGTGAGGGATGAACTCACGTAAATTTAAGTTAGTTAAGTAAGCCTAAAAATAATGTCCGACGTAGGAGTCCAACAATTGTAATCATTATGAAAAAAATAACAAACAAAATATAAACACAATAAAAAAGAGCGCGGACTGCCATGTGGCAGTCCGCGCTCTTTTTTCCGCGGTAAAATATTGAATAAAAAAAAAAAACAACCTCCTAGTGGCCATCTATAATATAAGATCTGGTTTGCAAGAAAGAAGCGGGGCAGAAAGGGTACTAACTAATAACTAGATATAGGTACCCACACACTGGCTACAGAATCATCATTTCAGCCGCAAGACGCCACTGCTGATTTTAGCCCTCCCCCAAGTGACGCCACATTGACCGGTCCCATGTGTCTCGCATCCATCGGATTTTCATCACCTTAAATGCACACGACTGCAGACGACATGTCGCGGCGTTATGTCGCTGCAGCACGACGTGGCGTCATGTCGCTGCAATCATGATACCGAACACGACTGCAGACGGCAGCAGCCACAGACATATATCTAAATAGATAACACAAGTCCCTCCATCTGTATGAAAACCAAGCGTACCACTTTTTCACAAAAAAATTAAAAACTTTACTTACCAATGAAAGAAAAAGTTTCCAATGCCTCGGCGGCCAACTTTTTCTATACATTCTTTACAGCTCAATATGGCATAAAAAGGCATTTTTCTAGATTTAGGTGGATGTCCGGTGCCGATAATTCGAAATGAAAAGCTCAGATTACGAACATTGATCGTAACTTTACTCCGTTTTTTGGCACGCGAAGTACATACAATCGCGTCATCCAGTTTGATTTACAGAACAGATAAAGTTAGATTTATGTCTGTGGCAGCAGCAGACGGCAGCGCCCGTATTCCTATTGGTTCTGAGAATTCCGTGAGACAAAATGTCTGACTACACCTCACTACTACCTAATCACCACTGATCAGTCTGCGGTCGGACGATATGTCGTCTGCGATGGTGCGACGTGTAGTCGGGCGACATGTCGCTAGCTGCGGAAGGTATTTATAGAAATACATAAAAACCAGGTCGTGTTGCAGCGACACGTCGTCTGCTACTGCTGTCTGCAGTCGGCCAAGAACTCGTACCTTTACCAAGCTATCAGTAGTGTGTCAGTGCTTGTGCGGTGTCTCTCCGCAAACTATGGCCCACCTTTTGGTGTTGCCCTTGCTGAACTGGGGAAAACATAGTATTTAAACGCAGTATTAGCCACCGACACCCTAAGAAGAAGTAGTAGTATGAGGCCTTCCAACACAGCCTCTTCCGGTACAGTACCTATATTATTTAAGTAAATACTGCTATTCACCACCAAGATCTAGCACTAGGTACAACAGATTTAGAAAAATAAAACGCGTAACCGTTTTTCCATAACATTTATCACCAGTACTTCTCGAGAGACTTGACCAAGTCCACTGGATCAACATTGGGCCCATGGCGCTCAACAGGCATCCCATCTTTGTCAATGATGAATTTTGTGAAGTTCCATTTCACAAAACTGCCCAGGGTGCCGCCCTGCTTGTACTGTGAAAAACATGAAAAATAATGTAGGCGCCAACCCACCAAATTGTAGCATGTAGGTACCTAACTTTTTGGTCTGCGGGAACCTTCTAAAGGCGCCTGGACTGTGTGAGGTTTTACCTCTCTAAAACCACCCCGGTGATCACCATACACACAGAAGGGGCTCCGTGACCCCTTAAAAGAACATCAAGGAACCCCCTCTGTGCAACGCCTGTTAGGGCATCCCTAGAGAGGCTGAAAAAGCGTCACTCCTGAGCCTGGCCACGGTTATGTCATTGATATCATTACCGTGACCTGGCTCAGCACTTGCTGAAGTATAATCTACCTAGAAAGGTACCTAGATAAATACAACGCAATGGTTTACATGCTGAAACAATCTTTGGTAGGTAACTACTTAACATATTCCTATCTATCTATGTTAACACAGGTCAAAATTATTCCTCTAACATACTTGCAGAAACTTACTTTCAGGAACTTCCACAAAGGACTAGCATTTTTCCCGTTAACATTAATCTTCTCAAAGAGATCAAACTTCACTCGCCAATCTGTTAGAGAACAGGCAATCTCCTCAGAGTTGCCTGGTTCCTGACCAGCGAACTGGTTGCAGGGGAATGCTAGAATACGCAGACCTAAAAATTAGTAATTAGAGTAAGTATGACTGTTAAGTCAGTAGATAACCTACATACGAGTAGTAATTAGGTGGTTTATGTAATAAAATTAGTCATTGAAAACTTTTTTTAAAGCAAGTTTTTTTTTATTCTTCTCAGCAAACGACGTGGATGGACCGTGCCCCGTCAGGGGCTCAAAAATACCGGTGTGTAGGTACATTTTATATGAACTCGTTCACACACGTGTCCGGCCCTGTAACATCCCGCGCACGGCTCTGATATATGTGTGGATAGACCTTTACGTTGCTAGAGCATAAAACCCCCCTACCAACATGCATGTAGTTTTTTGATATCTTAAAATCTTTATATACAGGTAAGTACCTAGATATCATCTAATTTAATTCTGGAAATTAAGAACCGTGATAAAAATGTCCCGACAGAATTTTTGGGTTCAGAAATCGCGCATTCAACAAAAATATAAATACACGTCATGTCTCACTACATACACCCCCTGCCCCTTGTGATATTTCGTGTTTGTTTCCGAACCCCCTACACCCTTCCAACGTGTTTAATGGACGAACCCGAACTGAAAAATCCAGACAGCTCATTTCAAAGCAGTGAAAAACTAGCGATAAATAGCTACCTTTCTCCTCAGCATATTTTTCGTAAATTTCGTTCAATTGCTGGTAATTTTTTGCAGTAAGACCGCACTGTGAGGCCACATTCACAATGATGCAAACATGACCCTTATACACATCTAGTTTCACATCTTCACCCTTTAAGTTCTTCACTGTGAATTCGTGTATAGATCTCGCAGATTTGTAATTATCACTGGAACCTGGAGATTCGGTAGCCCCTTGGACCGAGGACCGTCCCCCCATAAAGCCAACGTTGCCTAATTTAATTGTAAGATCTAAAAAAAACATCATCATCTTAATAAAACTCATGAATGTTTTTAACTTGTCTTCAGTCATTAACTTAACATTACTTATTAGGTACACCCTCGCCTTCTCTTCTTGATTGAGGTGTCATTCGTTTCGGAATGGCATGTAGATAGTTTTTAGTTTTTGAGAAAAAAGAAAGTGGGTAGGTATGATTTTTCTTCGTCAATATATCAAAAACTATTCAAGATAATTCTAATTTTAAAAAAGATCCAAAAAGAAGAGAACATTTCCAAAAAAAAAAACCTGACTTCCGGAACTGTAGGACCAATATTTATAACTTTCCCATAGGGTTGAAAATACGCCTGAAAACGGGTACTCCGGCTTGCGCAAGCCACGCCCCACAGACTACTTAGAGATACTACCCACGCCCCCTTCGGACCTATAATGAATAAATATTATTTGAACTTATTAAACATGAAAATAAAAAAAAATATAATGCAGTCGCCAGCAGGATAGATCAATGAACAATAATCCTTGGTAAAAAAAATATCTCAATTTTCAATAAGTTATCCATTAATAATTTAACAATTTTTTGAAGTACGAACATTAACATTGCAAGTGCGATCATTGTTAAACTATTAATCTGAGATTTTTTCCCTTCCGTCGAGCTATTTTTCAAAGGTCTTAGAATAGATTTCCGTAGGAAAACATAAAAATTGTTAATTTTCGTTTTGTTATTAACAATTTACTGAAGTGAAAAACTATAAAGCTTTATTATACATTGGAAAAAAAAATTAAGATACATTCCGAATCGAATGACACCTCAATCATAATATTAGTTATATATTTATAGTACTAGCTGACCCGGCAAACTATGTTTTGCCATAAAAACACCAAACATTCATCTACCCCACCTAACACTATCTACCCAACTTCCCTACCCTGAGTGCTTGTAATTCAATATGAACTTTATACAATAGCAATAAAGCTCGTTTTAGTTAGAAAACGTTTGTATGGGAAAAAGAAAAGGGCTGTTTTTAGGGTTTTTCCGGCAATTATTCGAATTTTTTCGCCGTAAAAACCATCTTTGAACTTTAACGAACATTTAAAAAAAAAGGAATTGGCCAAATTGGTCCAGGCGTTGTTGAGTTATGCGCTTACCAACACATTTTGCGATTCATTTTTATATTATAGAAGATAGAAGTATAGATTATTATGATTTTAAGTCATGCATTAAATTATCTGATTATTTTAATCTCACGTTTCGGTTTTGTTCTGTCGGCACAGTCATGGCTATTGCATAATCTCGAGTAATTATTTAACTTGGTTTTTGAAGATTGTTTGTCTACAATATGTTCGTGATGGGCTAAGGAAGATGCCAGCGGGTCATGTACCAGCATGGAAAAAAAATACTCTAGCGAGTGTACCAGTCAAGTGGATGTTGATGAAATTGATCACAGCTAAACAAAATTACGGCCTTGGAATTGAATTGTCAATAATTTTAATGACATGTAGCTTTTTTTAATCCGTTTAGAAATAGATGAACTGATAGTTACTAACTTGCTAGACAGTTTTAAAACATTATATTCCTTTTCAGTAATTTCAGGGGTAGATACGTAAGCACTTCAGCAGCCGAATTGCGTATGTGCGCAAAGACTGTAAACTCTATCTACATGTAAGGTCGTGGTCATACAGTAGATATGAGAAACGATTCGAAGCACCGCAGTACGCTTCTACACAATTTCATTATTATTTATTAGCTTCTATGACACACCTATAAGTCTTCGATCAATAATTATTGATCGAAGCCTAGTGTCGTAATACTTAGATATTGTGCTAACAGGAAACTACAGTCCTGTCATTTTATTTCTGATTTTAACCGACTTAAAAAAAAAAAAAAAAAGATTCCGACGAATTGAGAACCTCCTCCGGTTCTCAATTCGTCGGAATCTTTTTTTTTTTATGTATGTTCCCCGATTACTCAAAGACGCCTGGACCGATTTCAAAAAATCTTCTTTTGTTTTGAAGGGTATACTTCCTAGTTGATCACATAGTCATCAGGTCAGGATCTGATGATGAGATCCTAGAGAAATCGAGGGAACTCCTCAAATATTATAGGCATTTATATAGT
This sequence comes from Orthosia cruda, assembly GCA_964057195.1. Classification (NCBI taxonomy): domain Eukaryota; kingdom Metazoa; phylum Arthropoda; class Insecta; order Lepidoptera; family Noctuidae; genus Orthosia; species Orthosia cruda. The sequence goes on from OZ059836.1 coordinate 34,438,702, forward strand.
CATTTTGGTATTTTCACCAACAATGCAATCACTTGCACTCAGAAAGTATAATTTGGTGAAGTGGAACTGATGAAGAAGACCACAGATGGCCACTGAAACTCCTTAATGCTAAGTATGTCACGGGTATAAAATAACTCGAATAGTTAACCGACTATGATTAAGCAAATTCTTATAAATGAATGGTACTGATGAAAATGGTACCATTGAACTGTTCTGATGATGAAGCCGGAAGGTAGGCACTGGAACTCTGAAATAAAACAATGTATCCTAGTCGTGCTTGGGCTTATTGGAATCGTCATGAGATGTACTTTGGCCATAAATGATTATCATGTTAATTGGAGATACCTACCAAAACTAAAAAGAGAAAAATAAAAAACTTTTTAACAAAAAATCAAACCGACTTCCTGAACAAAAAACTACAAACCAAAAAATAACTTTCTTTTCCGAAGTCGGTGTCGAAAAACTGAAGAAAAATGGGTACAAAGACAAAGAAATGGGTTCAGGAAGTGGGTTTGATCTTTGAATCACAGTAATGTATATTCTCGTCGTTAAAGTAAAATATCTATGAAAGTATGGTGAGATGAGAGGACTGAACTGAAACTGCATATTATCCACATGATCGTTCCCATGAGACAACAGCCGGTGCGTGTAAAGGAACCGACACAACTAAAAAGGAGGCAAAAATAAATTAAAAATATTCTTCAAAATAATAATGTAATATATTATTATTATATCACAAAAGATAACAATAAATTCTTAAAAACTACGTAATATATCACACAGTGCGATTGCAGTTTTTTTTTTAATTTTTACGAATTTCTAAGCTACTTTAAGTAGATTTATCTTTCGACATGCCAAGTTCCAAAACTATAAAAAAAAAGTACAATTGTACTTATTCTGAGTGAAGATGCATAATAGAAGTGGAGTGAAATACCATAGACAATATTTATAAAACAAAATTAAATGCTCAGCTGCTACAGTACATTATGTACTGCTAAACCATTTATAGCCTGTCTAAAATATCTAGATACAAAAATAAAATGCGAAGTCGTTTTCCAGAAAACTGATCACCAGTACTTCTCAAGGGACTTTACCAAGTCCAATGGATCAACATTGGGTCCATGACGCTCAACAGGCACGCCATCTTTGTTGACGATGAATTTAGTGAAGTTCCATTTGACGAAACTGCCTAGAGTGCCACCCTGCTTGTGCTGTGAAAAAGAAAGAAATTTGAAATAGGAATTATCGATCGGCGCAGTGACCGAGCAAACGCTTTAATAGGTCGCAACCCGCGACGACACATTTTGATTGCACCTACGATACAGCTAGATTCAAACCTAAAGACTGCTGTGAAGTTTGCTTTTCGCTGCGCAGTAAGTGAATAGGAATGCAGGGGTGAATGGGAATAAAACTTTGATTAGGATTTTAACTGTGATACCTACCGCTTTATTGGTTGCCAAAAAGCATTTTTTTTAAATAATTATTTAATACATTGGAGTACCTACTAAAATTGTGCAAACAATTTAAAAATAACTTGAAAATTCCCTTCATATTTGTTTCTATCCACCGCTGCCAGTGGTGTCTCGTGCCATACAAAGAAACCGTGCCGACGTACTGTACTGATCATACTGTTTATTTTTTGTACATCGATCGCGTTCGGTTCCGTTCCTTTCTACGGATATAGATGGTGATCTATCTATTGCCGTGGAACAGAGCCGAACGCGATCGATTTACAAAAAAGTATCGGTATAATCAGATGAAAAACCCTAGTTACGTCGGCACGGTATCTTTGTATGGGATGAGGCATCTGTATGCTAGTATTATAATTATCTGTGCCGCTGCATTCCGACGCTGCAGTTTGACTGTACCCTACACCACGACCACGACCCCGCTATCACATGAATAAATACGTCACTGAGCAGCGACTCGCCTCTTAACTCCGAACCGCCAATAGCTTTGAATCTACTTGCTATTGTAATTAAAAGTTGTATTAAAATATATTATTTATAACATACCAAATCATTAGCAGCCTACTGATCACATTCTTACTGATAATGTTTCAATCTATCTGATAGTACATTTTAACAATCATAATGACAATTACTCCGAAAATAAAGGTAGGTATAATAAAATATGATTTATAATACCCACTAGTATAAAATCAACAGAAAATCTGTGAGAAATACTGTCTTCATAAATCATTCAACATAATTACTAGCAAGGACCAGTTGAAGGCCTTTTCCACAGAACTATGAATAATAGAAGTGTATTGATTTTCACCTTATCAAGAATAGATTATCCAAGGCTATCCTTCAATACATCTGTTGTTTGCCACATATGTTATACATGCATACTAATTGTGATAAAAACTCATTAGTGTTACTCAGCAATTTTTATTACTGACTTGCAAGTTTTTTTTAGTTCCTGGACTGGCTATGACACATAATCTTGTATTGTATTTGTTCAGATTTGTACTTTGACTGTTATCAACAATCAGGTCTTTGGTTAACATATTAAATAACATTTTATCAAGTTCTAGTAAAAAAATAAGATTAGATTTTAGATTAGCATTAAGTTGTTCATGACAAAACTGAAGTGTGCAGTTTAAATATTATATAAGTATGCTTTTATTCTGGTTGTCTTAGATTTTCTGATATTACCAGGCTGAATCTGTGCATCTACAGGGCAAAGGCATCTTCTTATACAGAGAAGACTCAAGCATTACACTCTCCGCGACTCGTCGTTCGAGCTACACCGTTTTTTATTTGCTCCGTGTTTTATTAATCATAAAATAGTTTAAAGTGATTGGTTTTAGAAGTGAGTTATACCTATGAAAAGCTGAAGAAAAGGACTTTCAAATACAAGTTTTACCAATTTAAAACTTCACTTAGATCGTGAGTAATTAAGCAATAATTTTCAAAATATTCGCATAACGTCTACAATCCCTGACCTACGGCAACCCGCAGTTGCCTTGCTGCTACGCACACAGACGCATCGCTTGCTCACACGTACGTGCGGGAGGCGCGGGACACACGCAGGTGCACGCACAGGTGTCAGGTGTTCCGAGTGACCGGCCGAAGCTTCGCTTGGAAGACGCACTTTTTTTTTATTAATACCTAATCATTTTATTTTATTTTAATATTGCTATTTGACTTGCTGGCTAACTCGTCGTAATAAGAGTCATTATGATTTGCTCTGCATGCAATATTGAATTGGTATCGGGTGATGCTTTTCTTGAATGCGCGGTGGCAGACTGTACTAAAGTTTACCATTACCTATGTAATAATCGGCAGCTTACTCTTGAGGAAAGAGCCACTTGGGTTTGCCCAGAATGTTGCTGTGCTGCTAGGAAAGGTGCCCGGAACTATGAGCTGCCGATCTCAGTAAGCACGCCGATCATACTAAAAAACGTTTCGGCCCGGAATAAAAGTCAGCCCCCACCGCCGCTATCTCCGGGAGACTCGCCCTTTGCTATGGGATTGGAAATGCAGCAACTGCGCGAACAAATAAATGTCCTAACAGAACAGCTTACTGAAGCTGTCTCTGCTATTGCACAGTATCATATCGCGCTCACTGATTGCACTAAAAAGATTGAAACTTGCAACGAAAAGCTACATCAACTAGAGCAAACACGAGAATGTACCCGCTGCCTCAGCATTTCTCCAGGCATACCTACCCAACAAGAGTGTGTAAATGTAAATGACAAACAGTTATATAGTCACATTACTAAACCTAAGATACCTAACCTTACTAAGATTAAGCACCATAACTCACCGAAAAACAATCCAACGTTAGTACCACCGACCAGTACCATCTCTGTGCAAATAGAAAACGATTTCTCAAATACACCCCCGCAACCCATTATCATTACGCAGCCTATCGGACTTGTTACGGAAACTATACAACCGGATGACCATGACGAAGTTCCATCACTAACAGCAGATGATAATGTTGCGAATGAGAAGTGGGTAGAGGTACGTAATCGTAAGTCTAAGCGGTATAACTCTGTTCGTGGTACCGCGGGACCCGAGATTACACCACTTAAAGCCGTGGAATTTCGCAAATACGTGCATCTATGGAACATGATGTCAGGAGCTGCTGATATTCAATCTTACCTGCTAAAGCTGTGTTCAACAGGTAACTGCACGGTGGAAGAGCTTAAACCAAAAGGTGACTATAAGTCATTTAAGATTGGAGTTCCAGCAGACTTCTTCGAAAAAGCAACGGCGGCGGATACTTGGCCTACTAACGCTAGAGTTAAGGAATGGTTTTTTCGAAGACTACCAAACAAACTCCAAGCCCGTACATCCAGTGGTCAACAAGAAACAAAGCCGGCTAATTAATTTGACCTATCAAAATGTTAGAGGCTTGAATACTAAGCTGAATTTCTTTAGACATAATCTCTTATCTCACGCTAGCGACGTCATAGCTGTGACGGAATCGTTCCTCTCGAGTTCTGTACTGGACACGGAGGTTGCGAGCCACGGGTGGAGTGTGTTACGTAGGGACCGCACCACCGGTGTTGGTGGCGGCGTACTGCTCGCGGCGCGGCCCGGTGTCACGATGACGCGCTGTTTTGAACTGGAGACACCAGCCGGGGAGGATTTGTGGGCACGTTTTACGACGAGTGACTCTACCTTCTACGTTTGTGTAGTGTATATTCATCCAAGAGCGTCCGACGAAATATATATGTGTTGGTTTCAGAAAGTTGAAACTATTATCGATTCATTAAAAAGTGCAGTGATTATTGTTGGTGATTTAAATTTAAACGCTAACCGTACATCGAATAATATTTTAAGTTACTATTGTTACTTTTTAAGTGTGTGTGGCTTGACTGAGCAGAATGAGGTGATGAATGCGCATGGAAGTAAGTTGGATGTAGTGCTGGTGTCTGAAAGCATTAGCTGTGTCGATGTGGTAGAAATTGATGGTGGAGGTCTTGTACCACAACGAGACGCATATCATCCGCCATTAGATGTTTGCCTTACACCTACGACGCATCCGCTGGGTTCTGATAAAATTGATCCAAGTAACCTTGACACGCAGAGAGACTGGAATTTCTCTAAGGGAAACTATGAATTGATGTACAAGCTAATATCTGAGGCATCGTGGCAAGACGTGATTCTCGCTAATGACGTTGACGCTGCTGTAGAGTTTTTTTATAACATCTTGTACGGTATTTTTGACGAATGTGTACCAAAAAAACACAGGCCTAAGAAGCCATGTAGACGCTACCCGGTTTGGTTCACAGCTGAACTAATAAGTGACATTAAACGTAAATCTAATCTGCATCGTAAATGGAAATCAACTAAAAACCATGCCGATTATCACAATTTCTCCTTGCTTAGGGCAAGTGTTAAAAAAAAAATGTCGGCCGCATATGATGAATACATCAAGCATATTCAAACCAAACTTAAGCGTGATCCTCGTGTCTTCTGGCAACATATACACAGCTTCAAAGCCAGAGGTGGCTTTGAGCCCAGGGTGAATTATAATGGAAAAGAATATGCTGGCAGTAACGCTGCACATGCTTTTTCCGATTTTTTTTCCAGTGTTTTTTTACCCGACGCCCCTCTTTTAGATTATAAAACAGACAGTAACAATCAGAAAAAACATGCTAACTTTGTACATATTGATGCAATTAAATCGAGTGATGTAGAAACAGCTATAGATAAACTCAAACCTAACTCTGCCGTAGGACCAGATAACATTCCCGCATACATCATTAAAGGATGTAAAGATCATATAATATCACCTGTACTGCATATATTGAATCTGGCATTATCTACCGGAAAGTATCCACAGCGTTGGAAGATATCGCGAGTCCAACCTATACCTAAATCTAATGTAACTTCTGACGTAGAAAATTTTCGACCCATAGCTATTCTCTCTGCATTCCCAAAACTGTTTGAATCAATATTACACAGGCTTATTAGTTTCCAGATACAACCATTTCTTTGCGATTCCCAACATGGTTTTCGATTTAACCGCTCTGTTAATACGAATCTTCTAACGCTGGTGGATCTTATATCGCAGCACTTAGATAAAGGCATACAGGTTGATGTTGTATATTTTGATTTCAAAAAAGCATTTGATCGGGTAGATAACGACGTATTGCTCACCAAGCTCAATAACTTAGGCTTTTCTCCGAAGTTACTCAAATTCTTCGCAAGTTACTTACGAGATCGTCAGCAATATGTTCGACACGGTTGCTTTGAGTCCGCACCATATCATACTCGATCTGGAGTAAGTCAGGGTTCCATATTGGGTCCCTTGCTATTTATCATTATGGTCAATGACCTTGAGAAGGTCCTCAAACATGCCAAATGTTTACTGTATGCTGATGATGTTAAGTTAATATTTGGCTTGGAAAAAGTGGCAGACTCATCTACTCTGCAGGGAGACATTGACGCGGTCTATCAGTGGAGCATGAATAATAAGTTACTCTTCAATATTGCTAAATGCAGCGTTATGACCTTCAGTCGCTTGCGTAATCCCTGGCATGAAGAGTACTTTTTAGGCGGTGATCTGATAGCCCGCGTTAATTCTGTAAAGGATCTCGGAGTTCTGTTCGACGCGAAGCTCACCTTTCATGAGCATATGAGGACACTTGCTGCTGAGTCATATCGAAGACTAGGATTTGTCCTTAGAAATATGCGCGAGTTTACCAATCCACATGCCATTAAACTTGTATACATGGCCTTAGTCAGGAGTAAACTCGAATCAGCAGCAGTGATCTGGAACCCGTATGAGAGTACCTACGCCTTACTTCTGGAAAAAATCCAAAAAGCCTTTCTTCGTTTTCTTTATAAAAAACTCTTCGGATATTACCCCTTCCTATACCCTACCAAATTTCTACTTGGTGTTTTAAATTTTAATTCTCTCGAAGTAAGGCGTAAGTACTTCTTGCTTATCTCAGCCTGCCGTATTATGCGGGGAGAGTCCGATTGCCAGGAGCTCGTGGCGCAGTTGTTGAGGCTGTTTGTTCCTATGGTGCCTAAACAACAGCTGAGACCACGAAGTCACCGGCTTTTGGCCGTACCTTCTGCACGTACGGTATCCCGAGCTAACTCGCCTATAGTTCGGGCGCTCACAATGCTAAATGCCCTTCTGACATCAGCACCGGAATGTGACCTGTTTGCTGGTAGATGGATAGATGTGTGTCGTGAATGTTTAAGTTTTTGTGAGAAGATGGATGAAAGTTAGATCAGTGAATAATTGTATAATTATGTATACTTTGTAATTTTTTTTTTTTTTTTTTGTTTTTACTTTTGTTACTTTTTCTGTTATTAATTCTTATTTTTTTTTGGATTTTCTTTTATTTTTTTTTTGATATATCGTGTTTCGTTTTAATTATTTTTATTTGTATATTGTAATATTTAATTTTGCCTAATTCTTATGTTTCGTTTGTGTTTTTTTTCTTCTTTTTTTTGTATAACGCCTTAGGTTAGGTGACCTGTAAAGTTATACATCTACACTTAAATAAATAAATAAATAATAAATAATAAATCACGCTAGCTCAATATACTACAAAATTACTGTTTTCTTGGCATTACCACAGAATAAATAATAGTAATAATAGTAAAAGCATTACTTAGTTTAATTGTTAAACAAACAAAGCCTTCCACATCCGATCCTATCCTACTAACCAAGAGGTTCTGGAAGCAAAATTATCCCAAAAATAATGTGACAAATTGTCAAGCACGCATTATATGCTGTGATTCGTACTATTTTGTATGCAAAATACATGCTTAAACGTGGAGTTACGGTCACCAGCCTGTCTTAACTTAATCCGCTGTGATTGGTTGAATGTATTTCCAACAGCCAATCACAGCAGATAAAGCATGTTTGACAATTTGTCACATTAATTTTGCTTCCAGAAACTCGACGTAATACTACTAATATTATAAATGTGAAAGTTTGGATGGATGGATCAGAATATCTGAACGGATCTGGATTAAATTTGGCACAGAGATAGATTGTAGTCTGGAATAGCACATAAGCTACTTTTTATCACAATAGTATGTTCCCTTGTGATAATAATTCCCGATATCTGGCAAAAGCTAGTAAGGGATGACTGCTAATAAGAAGAAGGTATTTTATGTCAGAGGATAGTAAACAAATTGAAAGCCCACACAATGTTCAAATTAAAATAACATGCTAACTAAAACATAAACAAATTATTTTAAATTTTTAAATAAACATGAAGGACTTCAAATTTAAATATTCTAAATAAAGAACAGTTATTTTTTCTTTTATGCTGTTCCACAGTTAAAATATGTGCATATAAATAAGTATTAACTTCAGTGGATAGTTTTTAGGAAATGAATTAGAGATGAATGTGTTGAAAAAAAAAAATACCGCTTATTCAGATGCAATGATCAATCTCATTTACAATGTTGAATGATGATTAACTTTTAAACTATAGGTGATCAACCTAACTCTTTGTAATGCAGGCATGATGTTATGTATGATAAACTTTCATCCATATCATCATCAAATCATCGTAATTAATCTTATCATAAATAGGGCATCCAGAAATATAGGTAAACCAGCTTCTGTCAGCGGGTTCCCCCGCATGTAAGTCGAAAATTATCCTGAGGGAACATATTCCCAGGGTAAAAAGTATCCTATGTGCTATTCCAGATCCATCCAGCCTTTTGAGAGTCAAGAAGTAACAAACATACATACTTTCGCCTTTAATATTAATGTGGACTTTTTATGGACAAAAGATTATTAATGCATGCTTGTAAGTAGGCCAATGTACAGCAGTAGCCTTATAGAGACTGTTAATATCACACAGGTCGAATGCACTCTGAAATATAAAATAATATGTACAGAACCTTTACCTTCAGGAACTTCCACAGAGGACTGGCATTGTCTCCGTTCACATCAATCTTCTCAAACAGATCAAACTTCACCTTCCTGTCTGCTGCAAAGCAGACAATCGACTCTGGGTCACCGGGCTCCTGGCCGGCGAACTGATTGCAGGGGAACGCGAGAATACGTAGACCTATAAATAGATACAGTTGTTATAGCTAATAATAATTTGTAAGTATGATCATGTTTTGTTTATATTACGAATCTCGCCAAACTTTATGATTGCTCTTTACTTGAGGCATATCTTGCACATTAAGTAATCAGCGAATATAGGACGTGCGCGGGTGAACACAGGGACGCGCGGTCCCAGGTATCGCTCAGAGCGGCCAAAAGGTTGCCGAGAATCGTTGTTGATTTCTTATCAGAATAACCTACCTTTCTCCTCAGCATATTTCTCGTACAATTCATTCAATTGCTTGTAATTGTTTGCGGTAAGACCGCACTGTGAAGCTACATTCACAATGATACAAACATGGCCTTTGTAGACGTCCAGTTTCACATCTTCACCCTTTATGTTCTTCACCGAGAATTCGTGAATGGATGTCGCAGATTTGTAATCAGGATTAGCACTCATTTTTCTGGAAATCACAAGATTTATAATTAAAATTATGATAACTCTGAGCCGACTCTCAATTGTATTTTTTATTTTATGATCAGCTATGAGTTTATGACAGATTAGTGATGTACAATGTACACAAAACAAATCGAATGTAGCCGGTTTCAGGATGCATTACCGATTGCGTAACACATTTAAACGAATGATGATTTCAATATTTTTATTGATTTTTAACTTACACTGCACTTAATTGAGCTCGAGATAAACAAATAACGTTCCCGACTATAGGCGCCACAAGCTTAGAAATCGCTCTAAAACCGATTGTCATGATTGCTACAAAAAGTTTATATTTAAATATGTCTCACGTTCATAAACTTCATATATTCTTTTCAATGATGTAATCGGGCAGGATATTGCATAACACTTGGTAAAAAATGGACTTTAATATAGTTAGAAATTTTTCTCTTTAGATATTTATTGCAAGTACCCTTTAAATTATAGTTTTTTTTTTGGTTTTTACAAATAGTTTACAAATATCGGGTACAATAACTCTATTCTTTAAAGTTTTTGAACGCTCAAACGCAGCTCTGTATATTATGTCAAATATGTCAATTGCTTGATATGCGTTCGAATACCTAGTTAAAAAATAAAAATATTCCTACAATTAATAGATATATAAGAGGATTTCACATCACTTTTGCAGGAAATCTTCTGGTTCGTGGGTTTTAATTTTATTATCAAGTTTCTAGCAAATACAGATGCGTGGTATTGCCTTCTTCTTCATTTTATATATTTGTGTGATACTTGTTTGCTAGTTCGGTTTGTTTCTGCCACAGAGAATACCATACATTTGTCAAACAGTCACTGTCACAAGTGTCACACTTGTCACAGTCACAGAGACACTTCTTCCGTCAGTAATTAATTTCTTGATCTTCTTTCACAAATCATAAAAAGTGCAGTGTGCGTGGATACAAGCTACAAATTGTTAATATCCAGCAAAATATAGTCGAACAACGATGGCGTTTTTGGTGTCCAATATACGTAGATGCGTTTGCCTGAAGAGCTTCAGCACCCCCAATATTGTTCAAACCGCATCATACCATGCTAATGTAAGTACATGCAATGTCAGAGATTATCGATTTTGATGCTATTTTGCCATCGAACTACGTAATTTCACGAATAACCTTGACCTATGTTAAAATATTAAGTAACATTTTCAGTATTGAATCTAAATAATATTGGTTTTCAATTTAAACTATGCTTTAGACCTTGGTTGCTCGAATCTAGAACAGTATACATAATACTCGTTATCAATTTATTTTTAATTTGTTTACTCATTAGCTTCGATATGTGCACTACCAAAACTTTTAGTGCTAAACTGCTCTTTTAGTATTGTAGATACAATTACTGTTTTGTAATATAGAATGTATTCAAAATACCCAACTCATCAATCTATCTTATTATGTAAAGAAATTCAAAGCAAAAAATTAAATTCCAACAATGCAAATACATAGTAGCATTACTGGTAAAACCAAATTGATAGTATTAATTATTGATTGGATACACAATTGGGACTGGATTGTAGTGAAGTTGGTCACATTACATCACAGAAACTGTTTATTAAATTTCCAGGTGATTGATCACTATGAGAACCCACGCAACGTTGGTTCCCTCGACAAGAAGGACAAAAATGTTGGCACAGGACTCGTTGGCGCTCCTGCTTGCGGTGACGTAATGAAACTGCAGATCAGGGTTGACGACGACGGCAAGATCATTGATGCCAAGTTCAAGACTTTCGGATGTGGCTCTGCCATTGCATCCAGCTCATTGGCTACAGAATGGGTGAAGGGCAAGACGGTTGACGAGGCTTTGAAGCTCAAGAACACAGACATCGCTAAGGAGTTGTCACTGCCACCAGTCAAGCTGCATTGCTCTAGTAAGTCGATTGATAACAATTCATGGTATTTGCTTCACCGGCTCTGAATAAATTCATTATAAATTGTCTTGCTTTAGCCCTGCAGTGGGAAATATTGTTTAGGTACATGGATATCTGGAAGAATATTCACAACAATTATCAATTCTATTTTTGAAATGTGTGATCAATGGAGTCTATCTAAGGTATGTGATCGCAAGCCTTTAATATTGTGATCCTACACTCAACTTTGAAGTCCACAGCCTTATTGCGTAATAAATTTGGCAAAGCAAAGAGTATAAAATCAACCAATCACATGCGAGATGAAAGATACCTTGCCAAAATCATTATGCAAAAAGGCTGCTGGTTATTCCTAGTTTATCAGCAGCAATCATGGCTATCAACATAAGGGTTGTGCCCATGTGCACGTCATTGTATGATACTCTTCAATGTTTATAGATATTTGATAAATTTTGACATTGTATTTTATTATCTTGACCTAACAAGTGCTACAGATAAGGACTCGTAAACATTTGCGTTTTCATAAATATCTAAAAAGTTTAATGGGTTTCCCCACTGCTATGCTAAGATAAAATATATTTTCTTATTTCTAGTGCTTGCTGAAGATGCCATTAAAGCAGCCCTGTCAGACTACAGGATTAAACAGCAATCAGGAGAAAAGGTTGGACAGAAGCAGTAAAGAGTGAACTTGGGAGGCGTTGGGAACAGATCTGTGATTTTCTAGGAAATGTAAGGAGGCAGGAGTAGTATCTATTACATTATAAGAAGTAATTGTAGGTACTCAGGAGAAAAGGACATATATTCAATGTATTCCATTGTTTCAATCTGCACTAAAAAACTAAAACACTTTGGAATTAGTTAGTGTTGTTTTTTTCATAGATTTCTGGACTTTTGAACTTGTATGCACAAAAATATTACTCTTTAAATGATATTAACATTAAATGTTTTAGTCAATGTCCTGAATAGTTGTAGTAATTTTGTCAAAAATAGTTGTTAAATAAATCTGATTATGCGTTATTATGACTAATTATTTTTATCCCAATATTTATTTATTATCCAAATAGTAGCAATATGGGCGTATCATACAACCAAAGGGAGGTAAGTCTTTTATGAATGTGTTCTAAATGAGAGTTTCTTAATTCATCCAAGTATTATTTTCATTCCCATGCCCTTTTCGTTTTCTGTTAGTTGGATCAGGACCAAATTTTTGACGTAACCACACAACGGAATGTGTCACACTGGAAAATAAATGTAATAAATAGCATTATCAGTCAGTAACATCACTTGATATGGCCATCTCTGAAATAGTGATTTGTTATCTAGTTCACATGGCAATGTTAAGTGCTGCTGAAGGTTTAACCTATTTAATCATGAATCACACCAACACCATAGTAATACAATAATTATTATGTTAGTTATTTTTGTTGCCCATAACATAATAACTTCAATCAAGGATTTTCTGAATCGTTTTTTTAAGTCGGTTTGATTGGTCATTGATAAGTATTTCTAAAGATCGAGAAAGAACGAAAGGAAGCTTTTGCCCAGATGCGGGATGATGCAAGCTAACAGTAATAAGTAAACAGAATGGTCGTTGTTCATTTGTGTTCCAAAATGAAGCATACACTTTCAAATTCAAATAACGCATAAAAAAACAACATGTCTACCGCCGCGGGACCACCAACGCCAATTGCTTCCCTAATTGGTAGATAATTACTACTCAATTGGTACTAATTAGTACTCGAACAACAAAATTGGTACCTTAGTAGTTTTCGAGAAAATTGATTTTGAAGGTAGAAACGCTTCCTTCAGAAGGACAACCATGACTACCGCCGCGAACATAAATAAAACACCAATATATCCTAAAAGTATGTATTCTAGCAAACACTTTACAATTAGTGATGTTCTAATCAAGTATAACAATAGAGTAGTATAATATAAACAGTCGTATACGATTAGATCGTACGAGTGAGTTACGTCGTCACTATGCCTAGTTTCTGTAATGCCAGTTGCGCGGCGTCGGCCTTCGCTTGCTTCTTGTTAGCGCTGGCTACTGCTGGCTGGTATTCTGTTCCTGCTACTTTTACCTGCGGAATAACATTTTGTTTTTAATATTTTGGAATAATCATTCTAAGATAAACTTGCGCCTTATTCGCATGGGAGTGGGCTGAAACTACAGACTTATTTTGCTTCGTTTACGTCCATACATCAGAGAGTCTACTCCAGCACGAAGATCGTAGTTTCGGCCTTCGTTACGGGCGTTTCCTATCGGGCGTTTCGTCCGTATCACATACGGACTATTACGGACGCATGATTCGTTCGGGGAATGACAACACAATTTGACAGTTGTACCGACTCCCGCAGGCTTATTACTTATATTTTGCAAAAGCAAAACGATAGCAATTTTTAAACAATAATTGCTCTTCAATACAAAAGTTTTAGAATGTGCATTTGTCAAACAGTGAGCGATTAACAAACGATTTTATAGGACCTACCATACCTACACTGCAGGTAATTCAGACTTTTATGACATAAAGCGTTTGATCGCTATCGTTTTGCTGTTGCAAAAGATACGTAATAAGCCTGCCGATGTGTTTTTACCCGTCGGAAAAATTTAATCAATACGGAGTAGGGTTCAGTCCGAAGTGCCGGAGTACTTTCGGACGGACCCGTAAGTTCGTTGATGGAGTTAGGGAGTAGAACCTCTGGTCATAAACGCATGCTCACTGGTGTGAGTATTATACTCCAGAACTTTCGGAAGTACATTGCCAATAGGGTTAATGTGTCCTTCTATCTAGGGCGTCTCCTCCCAGCGTCTCAACATGACTAAACTATCTAATATTCTTATTTAATTTTGGTCACTACATCTTATAATATAAATCAAAACAAAGTCTTGTAAAATAATTGTTAGTAATAATAGATTGAGTAATGATGGAATAATCTTGGACCTAAATCAAGTTTCAATATTGATTATTTAAATTATTCATACCAACTGATGTTATTTTGGCTTTACGAAAAACTTTGAACTCAAGAAACCTTGAAGACAGTCATGATGACAATGCATACTTGGACTATTGAGATCGTGAATGATTTGTGATGACTATTTAGACATAATAACTAATTCCAAAGTCTAAATCACTTTTGGTCTATGACGTAAGTCACGTAAGAGATAAGTCCACTCAATACGGAGTGATAACGCGAAAACGGGCGGTGAGACATCAGCAAAAATGCCAATATCAACACCACAGCTGTGTAGGCCGTGCTGGCAGTGAAAAGAGACGCCATTGCTGAAAAAAACGCATATTTGCGCTTGGTTTGTACGGAATGTTTTGACAATGCCGTTTCTAGCAATGGCTGCCGGCTTTCGGTGCACTGTGATCAATACTTTGGCCGTCATCCAACGACGCAGTACTAAAAATGAATGCATATTTGCCATGTGTTCGCGACGAAGCGTCACCATAGGAAAGCATAATGAAAATAAGTTAACTAAAAATAATGTCCGCGAGACCCTTGTAGAAACACGGGCTCAGTTCGTGCGTAGCGCGGTCTATCGGCGCGCCTGTATTGAATATTTATTTCTTGAAAATTTTTTGAAATAAAAAACTAATTCGCAAGTGATTTTGAGGTCCTCAATAAAGTAAAGTTTCGTGGTTTGAAAGAGCGCTAGCGCATCGATCTTGTAGTCTGAAATCTGGAGACCTGCAGAACCGCTTCAAATAGTCATAAAGAATCAAGTTTTTCATTTCCTACATAAGAAGCCTTTACACCTCAACACTTAGCAGCCATCAATCAACACTTAAGGACTCCTGGAGCTGAACTATAGGTACAGGACGTCAGCGCGCTAGGGCTGGTGACTTACAACCTCCCGTATACAGTGCCCGGCGAACATGCCCGACTTACAACCTCCCGTATACAGTGCCCGGCGATCATGCCCGACTTACAACCTCCCGTATACAGTGCCCGGCGATCATGCCCGACTTACAACCTCCCGTATACAGTGCCCGGCCATCATGCCCGACTTACAACCTCCCGTATACAGTGCCCGGCGATCATGCCCGACTTACAACCTCCCGCATACAGTGCCCGGCGATCATGCCCGACTTACAACTTCCCGTATACAGTGCCCGGCGATCATGCCCGACTTACAACCTCCCGTATACAGTGCCCGGCGATCATGCCCGACTTACAATCTCCCGTATACAGTGCCCGACTTACAACCTCCCATATACAGTGCCCGGCGATCATGCCCGACTTACAACCTCCCGTATACAGTGCCCGGCGATCATGCCCGACTACAAGCCATAACTAGAGAACGACTTAAATAATTTAAGAACGATTTGAATAATTCTTTTTTGTTTTTGTTTTTTTTTTCGCCAAAATACAGGGAAGGTTAAAACAAAAAAATATAGGTAGGGTAGGTAGGTCAGCTAGTAAATACATAAATAAACTTATAAAATAGAAAATCAATAAAAAATATCAACGTACGCAGACCTTGAACAGAAAGTTCTTTTTGTGATCGGGGCCGCATTCGAAACATAGGTTGTATTCAGGCGGGCCAAGTTTCTGTTTGGAACAATATTCTCCCAGTAATGATACTGGGTGCTTGCCGCCGGCGACGAGAGGTGCTGGGCCGCGGATGCGACCCGGTCGTTGTACTTTTATCTGTAAAGAAAAAGTTTTGAAATAAGAATATGGTTCTTTTTTTATTTTTGTCTATGATCCGGTTTCGTTTCCAGTGTCACGTTAGGATGGCAAAACAGAGTTATAAGGTTGTTATCAGACTGAGGTTGGATGTGAACATCGGTCTCGTATCATAAAATAAATTGGGTAGGATCAGCAAAATAATCAATATTGCATGACAAGTTTTACAAAAAGTTGGTGCTTGGTACAGACAAGTGTGGTTTCAAAAAAGCCCAAAATCTACACACTCATCTATTCTAGATTAGGAGAGAATTAATCATAAAACATCAACTCATAGATAACAAAAAAAAAAAACAATAAAAAAGGAAAAGAAGTTACTTACACCTCTATTGCGTCTACAGCTACTGACCTCTTCCTTGGCCTGTAGACCCCTGGTGTCCAACTTGACCTCCAGGAGTAAGGGCTGGAGGGTCCCCGTGCCTTCCTTACCCAACCCTTGGCCGGGGGTCCAGCCCATTTTCTGGAGCAAATGCATGCCCATACCGCCTTCTACGGGTGCGGCGCGTACCAGTTGGTCCTACACATGTTAGATCAAGTTAGATAATGTATTGGCAGTGCTGATAAAAATTTCGTTTTGGTAATAAAAGATTTTCTATTTAGCAGGGAATTATTTTGTAATGCAAAGGATAAGAGAAAATTAAAGATCAGAATTAGATAGTTTTGTAACTAGAGATAAAACACACTACTTTGAGTACACAGTTTGACAACTTGCTCGATCAAATCCACGCAAATGCAAGTAGCTTTTACGTCATTTTGCGATTCTCCACTCATTATTCACAACAAATAAAGTTCATTTTTGTTTGAGTAACATTGCACCCCCTCCCGTAAGATACTTACCTCATTGAATACATTGTAAGGTTAGCACCTATCATCGAAGACATCGAAGTGCACGCATCTCCTTATCACTTAAAAGCTGCAACAAATATTCATGAATTCCCCATTTCGGCCATGCTTTTCTTTGAGCCATCAGACGCAGGATTTTTTTATGATAGCAACCCTATGCATTTGCAAATGTCAAATAACCAAGGAGGGTAGAGTAAAGGAGAAAGATCTCTGTGTATGAAAAAGTGTCCATGAAAATGAACTAAATAAGGGTTGCGCTACAGTAGCAACCGGGTTAGTATTGCAATATCGCCATTGTCTGTAAATTTATATAATATTTTTTAAGTGTTGTATGAGTACAAAAATAAAAAAATTAACTATTGTTCATAAAAAAATATTATACATACTGTTGGCTGGAAATAAGATGGAGACTGAGTTGAATAATTTCGTTTATTTTTCAATTTACGCGCCCACTTGGGCAACTTTTCACCACGCAAATTTTTCCCATTATTGTTGAAATGTTTTAAAAAGTTAACAAACTGCTACATTCATACCACACCTTTTGCCGACACTAGCGCCATTTTGGCACTATTATTTAGTAACTATAACTGGACACTTTTTTGTCCTTTACTCCACCCTCCATACAAATAACATAAATACAACACGGTCAACTTAACTGTGCACCTCGGTGGAATGCAGCGTCCTCTTGGAGCGTCCCACCACCGTCTCCAAGAGTCGAACGTCCGAGTGACGTCATAGCACTAATGCGTCCCACCCCGTCTCCAAGAGTCGAACGTCCGAGTGACGTCATAGCACTAATGCGTCCCACCCCGTCTCCAAGAGTCGAAACTCCGAGTGACGTCATAGCACCAATGCGTCCCACCCCCGTCTCCAAGAGTCGAACGTCCGAGTGACGTCATAGCACCAATGCGTCCCACCCCCGTCTTCAGAGTCGAACGTCCGAGTGACGTCATATCACCAGCTGAACAGTTAAGGCCTGTGCAGACGAGGGACTTTTGTCCGCAGAGGACAAAAAATTTACACTGTATAGAATCTCAAGTTTCCCGTTATGTTTTTAACCTGATTCTAAGTTAAAAGAAGGAATTAGTTATACCTCTGTGGTAAAAGTCCCTCGTCTGAGCAGGTCTTTAAGTTGACCGTGATATACGTTGGTTGCTAATGCATGGGAATTAATTGGCAGGGAAATTTTTTATATTGTGCAAAACTTCGCACATAGCTTTGCACAAAATGTCTGACCTTAAGCTGTTTTCGAAAACTCGAAGATAGCTCAAAGAATCGATGGGCTTTAGACTGACTAGAAAATATTTTATCTGTGTTCACAAAAATGTCCGCGACCCAAAACTGATTATTTGGTATTTATAGTCAAGGACAGAAACTGAATATAATGTGAATGATAAACAAAAATACAAATAGCAAAAAATACATGATGGTATCTGTATTTTCATAATTTCTCATTTTTAAAAGAAAGTATACAATTTGAATATATAACTTTTTAGTAGTGTAAAATAATATTAACGACCAAAAGGATAACATGAAATAAATATGTCAGTCAGAACAAAGGGGGAAAACTGAATATCTGTACGCAATCTTTGGTAATGATGATTAACATGCCAAAGGGAATGGCATGGGAATTACCATCACATTAGAAGATCAGTGCGGTGTACAGAGCGAACTGGAGCCCTACCATAAGCTCTTAGAACAAGGTTAATTCCATTCTGCGTAAGGGACAGGTGTATATGACTTATATACATACGTCCGTTACTCACAATAGAAATAACCTTGCTCTAAGAGCTTATGGTAGCCCCCCTGGAGTTCCCTCGTTACACGAACAAGGGTTGTAACGAACATGATGGTTGCAGCAACAAATTATCATACAATACATGAGATTACACAGTTATATAATAAATAATATAATTTAAAGTGTTTATATAATACTTGTTATTTGAAATTTGATAAATAAATGCGATGCAATATTCTAGATAGATTAAATTTGCATTCAAAGTTATGTGAAAGTGAAACAATACATTTAAAATATTAATAGCTATTTCGAGAAGATAGTAAAATACGGATAGTATTAGTATAATTACTCGTGGGGTACAAATATCATAGAAATATGATGCAATTATATAAAAACATAAATTCGAAGATATAGAATATTTTTTTTGCAGATTCGAAAACCAGATCAATCCAAAAAAAATGCTTAAACAGTTTCTGGAATAGTAAAGTGGAAAGTAAAGTCCCATAGTATTCAGCTATGGACTTGGTGCATATAAAATACCGAAAAGTCAAGCGTTTTCCAAGCTCTAGAGTTCATATAAATAAATTACATACACGTAAAAACTGTGCTACAATTATGCTTCGTTTACTCGTGTGATAAAAAGGCAATATCAAAAAATAAGTTGTTGCAACCATCACAGTGGTATAGAAACAGGTCAGAAAGTATAATACAAGTTGTATTATAAGTTCTGACCGCACGGCAGAACGCGCTGGGACCGGCGATCCCGACAGGCGAGGCAATCAGCTGAAAGAAAAGTTATTGCCACACTATTAAAGTATTGAACGAAACCGCTAGCTCACTGACTGTCAGTATTGTGGTAGGCTGTATGGAGTTCAATTTTGGTTTAGTAGTTTAAATAATTATTTTATTACCAACAGGAATAGGTCGTAGGAACTATATTGTGATTTTTAGTTTCGTAGACTATACTGACAGCTGCCAATGACCTTTTTTTTAAATGTTGCAAGCGCGGAGCATAGTGTTGTAGGTAAGGCTCAATTATAAGTGATTCATCGAATCGATGTGACATGACTCCTCAATTTAATTTTACTAATTGTTGTAAATAAATGTTTCATGAATATAAACGTAATATATTTAAATATAACAGTATTAGTACATAAACTTTTATTGTAATAAATAAGAAATCAAAAATAACATGCGATAGAATGAAATCTGACATAAATGAGTTGAAATGAAATAAGGGCAGTTAGTTTCTTAACAAATGTATTTTTTTCCGTAGTGAAATAGTAAAATTTTCGATCTACTTCGATTTTCGTTAAACTTTCGATGACTCAGGATACAACACTACTTTTATGTAACGATAAAGTGACAACCCCTCAAATGTCAGTTTTGTCTACGAAATTAAAAATCAGAGTATAGGTACTCTGTTTTACTTTGTCCTTTTTCTAGTGTTTAAAAATATCTTCTCTATTTTTACTTATAGTTTTCGCCAAACTTCTTGGCCGCCCTGAAGTTGGCTTTCCGATGCGCAAGGCACGGATCGGTGCGTTTTTGTATGAGATTTACTACTGCGCAGCCATTGTAGTCAACTTCAGGGCGGCCAAGAAGATTGGCGAGAACTATACCAACCTATTCATGTGGTCTATCTTACCAACTACGCCGGCTTCCTACTTTTATATTTACTATTAGGGTAAATCACCCAATCGCTGGCACACCTTCTGTTATTAGCACTTCTGAGTTTAAAGGCACAAAATAAGAAAACCATAGATTGCGCAATGTTGCAATTTCTGTGCCAGTAATAGAATTTTAGATAGCTTTTTTATAATTTATTGTAAATATATGTATGTTAGGGATTATGACGGGGTACGAAACAGAAAATTGTAATTAGTCCGCCGGTTAAATTATCAAAAAATATTGGACACGTATTTTTTTCTTATTCAAATCAATAAAATTTCAGCAAGATAAAGCGCATAAACGTTTGGGAGTGGGGGCTTGTGACGTAACTTTTATGTAAAATGTGTACCGATATTTTAACGCAATGTATCGTCATCATTTTTTGTTAACGTGACACAAGAAAACACACGTGTCCAATATTTTTTTGTTAACGTGACACAAGAAAACACACGTGTCCAATATTTTTTTGTTAACGTGACACAAGAAAACACACGTGTCCAATATTTTTTGGAAATCTAACTGACGGATTAAACATATTTTTTTAGTCATTATCCCTATTCATATTTCACTGGATATAATGACTCTTAAAATAAAGATTAGAATATTTTCTTTTAATTTTTGTATGCTAGTGCATTTCATTATGATTTTCTGGGCCATTTGATTACGAAGCTAGGGGTAGGCACTATTATTTTTAGTATTTTCATCTTTATGTTCGTGATAGAAAATTACACTATTTACTATGTTGATGTAACTTACCTTACTTGGTACTTAACTTGATACTGAATTTAAAAACTTCTTAGAATAATTAATTATTAAAATTCAGATTATACACAAGATTAAACACAATACATAGTACACAATAGGACAGCTGAGCACTATAATTAGGTTTCGTTTGATACTTTAACGCATATTTTATGTTTCGCCCCTACAAGCGTATTGTTCTCTCAAAATCACATGCCACAAAATTTTAATAAACGAAGGTAATCAATTCTGCTATAAAACCTTATTTCTGGTACAGTAAATAATACAGAAATATTGAGTAGTTTAATAAACTTACGACACAGTATAAATGTGGACAAACGGTATGGAAACTAGAGTCTGCCAAACGAAAGTAGACACTCGAATTATTTGCAAACTTTTTATATGGCAATGCTATACAATGTTATAATGGTGATTTGTTGTGGTCTTGTTCTTGATAATAGCATTGAATAAGTGAAAAATAAATAAAAGAGGATTACGGGAGTTGTCGTTTCGCATGATGTCTAAATATCAAGAAAAACAACAGGAGAAAGACTTAGAATTCAAACAATAACAAGATTGTTTATGTGTGGTGTTAAATTTCATAAGTTAGTATGGCGCTAAGTTGATAATAAGTTGATACTTTCTTTTAATTCGTAATCACTATTTATCTCTGATAAATAATATCTAAATTGGGTATATAAGTCATATATACCTAAAGTACCTATAGTATATTTATTGAGAAGAAGTAAAATAAATAATTCTAAAGTATACTAGTTTTGGGGTTGCTATGCTGATATTTTTTTAAATTGACGCACTTTTTCAGTCTCTTCTTTCGTTTGCTAGTTTCCGTACTGTTCGCCCATATTTATACTGTGCTTACGCCATGTTGCTTTCTTTATATCCCATACAGGGAGATGTTGCTTTCTTTAAATCTCATACAGGATGTGTAATATTACAAGACTGAGCAGTATGATAAATCAAGCTTTTGTAACAACAGGATAACTCTCAAAGTATATCTGCACTGTGGCAAAATTTCACTCAAACACATGCTTCTTTTTGGAGGCTTCAACTTTGCGCAAGATGTCAGAAACGACAAGAGATTGCTAGTCTACGCAAATGCGATAACAAAAACGCAAAACTAACGCATTTCCAACTGATTTTGACAAGTTTGCGCCGACACTTATAAGGTACTAAATTCGTAATTTCAACATTCAAGCCAAATATAAAATATTAAGTGAAAATGAAAGAACAATTTCTCTGAAGTCATATAAAAAGGCAGCAATAAGATATATCCAAAAAGTTAGTATAAATGTGTACCTTTTTGGCCCAAGCTTGTGTACCGCTGGCCAGTTCTCTTGGCGTCAATATTTGTGCACCCGTAGATCCAGTAAACTGACCAAGAGACGATTCACTCACTGAGCTCGCCGACCAACCAAACTGTGAAAACATTACCTACATTAGGAAAATAAGGTTTTAATATAATTGGTTAAATAATATTAAAAGGTAAAGTAAAATTAATTAAATAATTAATGATATATTGCTGCAAAAGGTGTCCTTTTTAGGGTTCCGTACACAAAGGGTAAAAACGGGACCCTATTTCTAAGACTCCATTGTCTGTCTGTCAACAGCCTTGTATCTCATGAACCGTGATAGCTAGACAGTTGAAATTTTCACAGATTATGTATTTCTGTTGCCGCTATAACAACAAATACTAAAAACAGAATAAAATAAATATATAAGCGGGTCTCCCATACAAAAAACGTGACCTTTTGGCGTTTTTTGGGATAATGGTACGGAACCCTTAGTGCGCGAGTCCGACTCGCACCTGGACGGTTTTTTTTGGAACCTTTCGTGCGCGAGTCCGACTCGCACTTGGCCAGTTTCTTTATATAATTACCAAAGGTGCCCATTTAAAAAATCACATCATCAACCTATTAATGTTCCCACTGCTGGGACACAAGCCTCCTCTCAGTGAGAGGGGAAGGGCCATAATCCACCACGCGGGCCCAGTGCGGGTTGGTGGATGTCACATGTCTTCGAATTTTTGGTTCTAGGACATGCCAGTTTCCTCACGACGTTTTCCTTCACCGTTTTTGAGAGCAGTGATGTTGAAATAATTTACAAGTAATGCGCCTGCCTGGGATCGAACCCACGACCTACAACTTGTAAGTCACGGCCGATACGACTGAGCCACCACTGCTCTCTTGCTCGCTTTTGTATTAGGTTTTTTTTATTTGTTATATAAAAATACCTAATAAAAAATCAAGCCTCAGTCAGTTCTCCCCTGTTATGATTTTGTGCATAAAATAAGACTCCTTGACTTGCTACTCGTATGGATTTATTCAGATAAGACATAAGCACAAGCTATATCGGACAACCCGAGACCGAGACATCTTGGAAGACAAAGACCACCGGAAGGAACTCTTGATTCACAGTTGTCTGTGTCCGTAAAGATTTTGAGATATCCCGGACCATAAATACAGATAATTAATTTAGTAAGTAATTGGGGTTGTACCAACATCCCCAAAGGTTACCGGTACCGGTTAAGGTTAAAGTTACCAATGGTACACCCACATTTCGAGAGATTTCCAAATAATCATAACTGTTGTGACATAACTTCTTGTTTCAAGGTTTCCAGTTTATGAGACCTGGCCTCGTACCATAACATGTCAAAACTATAATGGTTTGACAGTAAAAAAGGGACAGATGTATACAAGACATATACATCGGTCCCTTACGCACACTGGAAATAAACTTACTCTAAGAAGTTATGGTCACCTCTGTTGATTGACTTAAATTTAGCCTCTGCTAAAACTCTTTTATGATAACAATTTTCTCACCTAACCTAACAGTATAGAATGTCTGCATAAAGCAATAATAAAAAAAAACAATAATTTTATATAAGTAACTTACTCCATGAGTAGTAAAAAGTTCGCTTTCCTCTTGCTCCTTCCGAATCAAAGACAGCTTCTGTGACACCAGCGACGCTACATCTTGCTGCAAAGGGGACAGAAAATTTAAAGTTAAGAAAATTAATATCAATCTGAGTATTTGCTATATGAAATACTTATTAGCTATAGTAAACAAATTTGAAAGATTTTTAAAATATCTTGATCAGAGACGAAGTTATAAAACGTCAAAGTTCAAAATTAGAAAGAAAAGTGCGACGTGCCATCTGACGTCAGATGGCACGATGACCATACAACTGCTATAGAAAAAGACATTTTCGTAGAGAGGGTCAGATATATTTCTTTTAATTGTTATATATCTTTCGTTTTGCGATCAATTTTGATTCTATTTTCACTATTAGTATTATATTTATATTTAAAACAAAGGTTAACAAATTGGATGTCAAAGTCACAACGACACGTCAAAAAGCCAAAAATCAAAAAAGCAAAGTCAATAATTATATTTTAGTCTATTTATCAATAGACTGGTCAAATACACCACATACGGTATACGGAACATGGTGGACATTCCACCCATACGCACAAAACGTTTTGGAAACACTTTTATTATGCGTACAGCAATTCTCTGCCGGAGTCTGTGTTTCCCGGCAGCTACAATCTAGGAGTCTTTAATTTAAGAATGAATAGGTTATTTCTAGGCAAGCGTGTCTCACCGTCGACCACATCATGGCTTACAATCAGGAGAGATAGTGGTCAAGCGCGAGCCTATAAAATAGTAAAAAAAATAATGCCTAAATTTTTTTTCATGCTTATTCCCTATTGAGAAAGATAGGGTTTACTACTGGTTACTGTCAAACTTTATCATTCCACCTACAGCTGGGCAAAGCCCTCCCACACAACTTCCAACCGTTTCGGTCCAGGACTGCTGTGGACCATTCAAAATATAGGGATGATAATAGCAAAATCCTAAGAAAGATTTATTAATAATGGTATAATCATCTGACCAGGGTGGGAAGTTCTTAACTTAGGAGTTCGGCGTTATATTATTTATTTTTAACCCCCGACGGGAAAAGGGGGGGATGTTATAAGTTTGACGTGTGAATCTGTGTGTATGAGTAACTTTCTGTGGCATCATAGCTTTTTTTTTGTTTTAGTGGTGACTTTATCGAGAGTGTTTGTTTGATGTAAATCGTTTCAGATGTTCAAAAGTTATACACATTTTACTCTTTTAATCGAGGTATTTTCGCAAGATACCTTGCTATAATTAAGTGTTTCGATTGATGCGTGTTTACTATAAATTGTTAGTTTGTGTCGATTATTTGTTTTTGTGTTAAAACTTACAATTTGCACCATCTTCTGTGCATCAACCCCTGGGGGGTAAGCTTGTGGTCCCGGTGCCGGCAGCGCAGGTAACGTAGGGACGGAGGTCAGCTCTGAAAACGTATAACATTAAGACATTAAATGTTCGAGACAATAATGTCTATGCTATGCTAGAGCAGTGGAAATCATCATTTCTTCAGAAAAACGTCCACTGCCGAATATAGGCTTCCCCCAAGTCTTCGCCAAATCGTTCGGCCCTGTGGGTAACTTGAGATAAAACGTCACAATGACAAGGACAATGTGATTTTATGTATTGAACGGCATAGCTTGTACCACGGGGTCCCACCGCTAACAAGGAAAATTTGGTTCAAATAAATGTCACTAGATGGCGCGATATGCACCGACTAGTTATTGAATTGTGTGTAAAATTAACATTTTCTAGAATTGGTCATAAAAATTGTATGTTCTTGTTTAATCAACTCTCTTAAGCACACAATTGAGGAATATTGGGCTTTTGATTCACATTTCAAAGATTATTTGAATGGATCATCTAAAATAGATTCCAATAGATGGCGCCGTTTTAAATTGTTGAGGCACGCCACTCGTTTTTTTTTAAATTTGTATTGTGATTGTGACACATTTTGGTACAATGAAACCGGAAAACGGTGCACAAAAAATACTATAAAAAAGAAACTTATTTAAAATAAAAGTAGTCCGGAACCGAGAAAACCCTTTTACTTGCAAGTCGATGCTAACACCATCTATAGCTGTGAAAGGAACCAAATGCGATCGAAGTGCTTATAAAAATAATCAGATGAAATAAGCTGATTACGTCGGCACGGTTTCTTTGTATGGGATGAGGAATCTGTATGCTAGTATTATATTATCTGTGCTTGTACTAAGGAGTTTCATTTTTAGGGTTCCGTACCCAAAGGGTAAAAACGGGACCCTATTACTGAGACGCCGCGGTCCGTCTGTCTGTCACCAGGCTGTATCTCATGAACCGTGATAGCTAGACAGTTGAAATTTTCACAGATGATGTATATCTGTTGCCACTATAACAACAAATAAAAACAGGATAAAATTAATATTTAAGGGTGGCTCCCATACAAAATCGTGATTTTTTTGCCGTTTTTGCGATAATGGTACGGAACCATTCGTGCGCGAGTCCGACTTCCGACTTGGCCGGTTTTTTATAAGGAGTGACACTTACGGCTTCCCGATGTAAAGCTCTTCATATAAGCAGGTGGACTTGGAGATCTTTCTGATATTCTAAAACAAAAAAGCATTTTTATTAATTGCTCATATTACTAAAAGTCGTCTATCAATCTGTTTAGCCTATTAACTGAGATGGGCTTGGCTTCCAATTTAACCGATGCAGCTGACAACACGTTTTTATCAGCAGATCTGACCTCCACAACCCAATAAAGGTGCGAGTTATCCAGGAGAAATTGTGTGCGATACATGTCTCGGTCTCGTGGAGCTCGTGGCTAAATAATAACAGCCGCACGGGTCGATCATCAAGGTAAGGCAACGCTTGACGAGGTCGATCCATGGATGGGTGACCATTTCAACATACCGAGTTTCCTCCGCGCTTCGGAAAGCACGTTAAGCCGTTGGTCACGGTTGTCATTTGAAGAAATTTGACAGTCGTTAAGAATAGTCAGAAGCTTGAGATCTGACACTAGTCTAGCCAAGGGGTACCGCGTTACCCAGTTACTGGGTTGTGGAGGTCAGATAGGCAGTCGCTCCATGAAAAAACCGAGTACTCAGCTGAATCCGGTTAGACTGGAAGCCGACCCCAACATAGTTGGGAAAAAGGCTAGGTAGATTGATATGTCTCGGTCTCGCGCGCGAACACACCACCCGAGACCGAGACCGCGCGTCTCGGTCACGACTTTCTCACGACTCAATAATCGAGACATGTGTCGCACACAAACTCTCCTGGATTTTTGTCGTTTAAATCAGTTATATTGTTAAAAATTATTATTCCAAATTGCAATGGAAAGCTTAGTTAACAAATAACTTTTGGAGGAAGTAGAATTTGGTGATATGATATTAATATTATAAAAATAAACAAAGATTGGCTATCAACGAATGATATACAACTAGAGGCCTATAAATATAGTTTTCGATATGGAAGTTAATCAAATTATTATTATTTAATTGTTAAATGACAAAACCTTATTTCTGTCACATAAAGTTTACACTTACTTGGCAATTTCTGTGCATGTGCTAGCCGTAGTGCCCGAAGTAATAGCAGGGGTGGTAGTTTTTGTTGCTTTAGTGCTGCTTGAGCTGACCTTTGCAACTTGCTGCAATAAAAGTTACGAAATTACAAATAATCCAGTTTTGCTTTATTTATTCGAACACTGAAGAAAAGGACAGTTCGAAATAATAACAATTTAACTTCATTTGAAGTCAAGACCGGAAAAAATGGCGTTCATGAAGAAGGGCAGGGAGGGTTGTTGCCATGCCTAGCATAGGCCCAGTTTCTTGATCCGTAGTTAACTCAACCAATGGTTAAATATGCTAACCAATGGCACAGATAATATAAAACTAGCATACAGATGCTTCATCCCATACAAAGATACCGTGCAGACGTAACAAGCGTTTTTCATCTGATTCTACCGATTACATTTTGTAAATCGATCGCGTTCGATTCCGTTACACGGCGATAGATAGATCACCATCTATATCCGTGGAACGGAACCGAACGCGATCGATGTTCAAAAAATAATCAGTACAGTACGTCGACACCACTGCCAAAGGTTTAAAATTTTGATAAAACGCTTTATTTCGTCAATTGTTAGGGTGAGGCCAAACGAACGTAATTTTGTGAGTTGTGAGTCGCGTAATTTACGTTCAACTGAAATTCGGTTAGGCTGCCAGACGGACGGACGTAATTTTAGTTGCTTTTCTACGTTTGTTTGGGGCGCTAACGGTTGCCTCGCTCCCCTCGAGCGCAATTCGGTTGAAATAATGTGCGTGAGTCAGCAAAAACCAAATGCAGCGTAAACGCCTAAAACAATTAATTTTCAACTTATTTGATCATTTGTGAGGTTGAAAACTGAAGAAAATGGTGTTTTTCCGAAATTTATAAATCATTGATTAGCATATTTAACCATTGGTTGAGTTAACTACGGATTAAAAGCTGGACCTTAAGAGACCTATGTCCTGTGGCAGACGTTTTGCTGAACATAGGCCTCCATCAAGTGTGGCAACACCTACTGGTCCTATGCATCTTGCGGAGTTTTTGGCGGGATTATTTCGGGTGAAGTTCAGCGGCTGTTAATATTATTTGCAGATTGATTCCTAGTGGTAATTGTGATATAAAATTGGTGTAGTTTTATGTCTCAATTGTCTACGCAAATGGACAATATGTGGAAATCATTGACAGAAGTGATCTCGGGATAGTGGAGCGGAGAATTTTATTGTAGTATTGACTACCTCCGCAAAGCTTACTGGGAAACCTGACTCGATATAATTTGCTGCCAAATACTCCAAAAAACATTAGAATGTGTGTTACATCCGCATTCTAATGCATAATAAAGAATATTAAAACCCATTTATGTATCCGACTGAAAGACTTGTATCTATGGTCATGAATAATAATAATTAAAAAAAAACTATGCATCTTGCATGCAACAACCTTGGCCCTTCTGCAGAAATCTTTATTTCCGATTCAATCATGCAAATAAACTTCGATCATATTATAACCCTCTCTATTTGCATGTATTTTTTTATTTGCTAAATGAAATACTTACACTAGTAATCAAATATGAAAGATTTTTTTTAAATGAAGTTATAAAGCATCAATGTGGAAAATTAGAAAGAGAAGGCCGACTTGCCATCTGACGTCAGATAGCACGACGACGCTCATACAACTGCCATAGAAAACGTCGTTTTTGTAGAGAGGGACAGATATGTTTCTTATAAACGGTTATATCTCGTTCGTTTATCAACCAAATTTGATTTTGTTTTCACTATTTGTATTCTATTTTACAAGCTTTTATTTAACTTGCAATGTATGTATGCATGTTTGTGTGTTCGGGTCAAATCTTGCAACTGAATTTTATAGCAGTTATCCTCCACCGATTAATATGAAATTTTGTATACACGTTTAGTTTGGCTGACAATGCATGGTTAGCTAAGTGATATTATTCTGAATCCAATATGGCGGACTAGTTATTTCTTGAGCACTGCCATGATACGGGTATCAAATGAAAGGGTTTGCTGAGAAGAATACGAAAAAAGCTTGTTTTAAAAATGCTGTATTTATTAGTATTTTTATCAACAAACCGGTCAAAACAAAAAAAAAATACATGTATATTTCCTATTGTGAGCAGTCTTGCAGATGAATATTTATAACATGTGTGTATGTACTTACCATATCTTTGTCTTTCTTAGGCGGAGAGACTGGCACCCATTCAGAAGCCTTCTCCCTGTGTTGCGAGCCCGACGACACGGGGAACTGAAGTCTTAACTCTTCCTTATTGGCTACCGGTAGAGGATTCGTCTTTATAGGCAGTGGAGCTCCTCCCTAGAGAACAATAAAGTAGAATAGAATATTATTTACTTTTGTTACAGGTGTTTATTAATAAAACTGGTAGAAATTAAAAAGTATCTTTGTAACATGCTGTAAAAATATTTATCATCCTCTTCATGTTATTTTAATTTATTTAGGATTTGTACTATTTATTTTCCATTCATCTCTTTTTGCTTAGCTGTCATAAAATTCATGTCTGTCATATCTTATCATGTAAATTGAATGGTTTAGCTAGAAACCTAAAAACATTAAAAGCGACTGAAATACAAAACTGAGAAATTCGTAGCTATTGTGTTAACCTGTAGCAATTTCGTAACAACGTATTGCCGGTCCGACTACCTATTTCATTATGAGTTTCATACATTTTCTGTATAATTGGCGTGATGACTCGCGTGTTGATTAAACACTTGACTGCAATTCGTTACATTTACGACAATTTAAGTTCAGTATGTAAATTGTGCAATGTTACAATGGCATTCAAGCTAATGAAGTTACAGGCTTCTGTGCTTAAAGACTAGCACAGTTAATATTCAGTATGGGATTAATTAAATACTCTATATTATTCTCACTCCTAGGTGTTAGCGCTATTACGCACTAGCGGTTGGCCGCATAGGCGACTCATTTGAGCGGCCAGCCGTCTCACGCGGCTGACCGCCATGGCGGCCAACCGCGATGTGAACATGTTACTTCAAATAAGTTGGTAAGGTTTTGGCGTAGTGGTATGTTCGCGTATATTCTGCGAACTGGAACGTGGACGCGACACGATTCGTCAGGCGATCCTTCTGTCAACTGACCAAGCACCATGTAGAGCGAACGGAACGTGGACGCGACACGATTCGTCAGGCGATCCTTCTGTCAACTGACCAACCACCATCTAGAGCGAACGGAACGTGGACGCGACACGATTCGTCAGGCGATCCTTCTGTCAACTGACCAACCACCATCTAGAGCGAACGGAACGTGGACGCGATACGATTCGTCAGGCGATCCTTCTGTCAACTGACCAACCACCATGTAGAGCGAACGGAACGTGGACGCGACACTATTCGTCAGGCGATCCTTCTGTCAACTGACCAACCACCATGTAGAGCGAACGGAACGTGGACGCGACACGATTCGTCAGGCGATCCTTCTGTCAACTGACCAAGCACCATGTAGAGCGAACGGAACGTGGACGCGACACGATTCGTCAGGCGATCCTTCTGTCAACTGACCAACCACCATCTAGAGCGAACGGAACGTGGACGCGACACGATTCGTCAGGCGATCCTTCTGTCAACTGACCAACCACCATCTAGAGCGAACGGAACGTGGACGCGACACTATTTGTCAGGCGATCCTTCTGTCAACTGACCAACCACCATGTAGAGCGAACGGAACGTGGACGCGACACGATTCGTCAGGCGAACCTTCTGTCAACTGACCAACCACCATGTAGAGCGAACGGAACGTGGACGCGACACGATTCGTCAGGCGATCCTTCTGTCAACTGACCAACCACCATCTAGAGCGAACGGAACGTGGACGCGACACGATTCGTCAGGCGATCCTTCTGTCAACTGACCAACCACCATCTAGAGCGAACGGAACGTGGACGCGACACGATTCGTCAGGCGATCCTTCTGTCAACTGACCAACCACCATCTAGTGCGAACGGAACGTGGACGCGACACGATTCGTCAGGCGATCCTTCTGTCAACTGACCAACCACCATCTAGTGCGAACGGAACGTGGACGCGACACGATTCGTCAGGCGATCCTTCTGTCAACTGACCAACCACCATCTAGAGCGAACGGAACGTGGACGCGACACTATTTGTCAGACGATCCTTCTGTCAACTGACCAACCACCATGTAGAGCGAACGGAACGTGGACGCGACACGATTCGTCAGGCGATCCTTCTGTCAACTGACCAACCACCATCTAGAGCGAACGGAACGTGGACGCGACACTATTTGTCAGGCGATCCTTCTGTCAACTGACCAACCACCATGTAGAGCGAACGGAACGTGGACGCGACACGATTCGTCAGGCGATCCTTCTGTCAACTGACCAACCACCATCTAGAGCGAACGGAACGTGGACGCGACACTATTTGTCAGGCGATCCTTCTGTCAACTGACCAACCACCATGTAGAGCGAACGGAACGTGGACGCGACACGATTCGTCAGGCGATCCTTCTGTCAACTGACCCACAAATCGCGCGCTCGGAACGGTCCAAAACGACTTCTGTGCATCTAACAATTCTTGCCAACTTACGTGCCGGAGATTATACCTTAAGATGTGATGTCACCAGTAATATAATATTATTTTTATAGTAAATTTATATTTTTTATATGTACTAATGAAAATATTTGACTGCACAGTTTTAGTATTTGTTTGGTTAGGGAAGGCACATATAGTACTTGTACTATTATTCAATCCGTGCCTATAGCACATCCACATTTCACCAATTAAGTTTAAAGGTAAGACCGCACTAGGAGTAATACGCAAATTTTGCTCGTCAGTTATTACAAAAGACAACATCAACTTGTATAAATATGCTAAGAAAACTCACCCTTATGTTCATAACAATAGGAGCTTTCTCTTTGACTAGGAAGGGGTGGTGGAAAGCGAGGGTATCTTCGTTCTCGCTCATATCATCGTCGTTTGAAGACACAGACGACAGCTCACCGAGGGCCTCCTTCTTTGATAGATGTTTGCAGAAGTCTGTCAATTCGTCTACTGATTTACCTGTGAAAATGATTAAAACATAAAATTATAAAAACTGAAAATGTCAAACCACAACATGAACGAGCCTATGTATTTTTATTTCTGCCAAAATTATGGCACTCATTAAGTGGAGATAACATTGGCCAACATAAATATTTTTAAGCATCTTATCCTTTTCATACAACAGCAAAAATGTGTTATATTTTTGCAATCATCATCACAGAAGACGTCAGCCCGACTAATGGTAATGTGTCTCCGCCAATGGACATCTGTATTAACAAAAACCTCTCTGATCCTACTCTCTAAGTCCTTGAAAAGCGATCTCTGCAGCTTTAATACCGAAAGTACCGTTTGAGTGGAATAAGGGCTCTAAGCTATGCAAGAGATCTGAATATTGGGCAGAGCCAGCTCAGGAAACTGAAAACCGATGATGGCAGGATCGTATCTGCCAATAAGAGTTAGGGGATGAGAATAATATGCATGATGCCATCCTATAGGACTCTTAACTGAACCACAGTAAATGTGAGTATAGACTAGAACATTTACTTGTAACAGAACATCGAGCAACCATTGTTTTTAAATTTACTCAAACCACACTTCGTACATGACGCTCGATATTTTGTTACAACCTGATTTTAAAAACCAACAAGCGTTTTGGTGTAACATCTTATCGAGCAAAGGCACGAGCGTGGGTGACGTGGAGTAAGGTCAATAATGAACGCAAGATATAGTTATCGGCACGTAACTTTTGGCGTAGTGGGGGTAAGTTCGCGCATAGTGCGCCAACTGACCAACCACCATATAGATCGAACGGAACATGGATGCGACGGGATTGGTCAGTCGATCCTTGTGTGACTGACCAACGGAAACGGAACGGCGCTAAACGTTCCCGTCATCCCGCTTATTAACCAAAGAGACCTAAATAACGATTTGTGCGCATCTAACGACTCTTGCCAAGTTACGTGCCGACAACTATACAAAAAATGTTACAGGTAATAGCTCACTCGCCCTGAGCACACAGCATCGAACATTCGCAAGAACATTACACTACATGGAAATGCTTTAGGAAACTGAGCATTTGTCTGTATTGTACCATTCGTAAGAATGTTACATTACATTGTAATGCTCGCGAAAATGCTCTAGTGTATTCTTACCTTGCATGCTGCATACAAATGTTATATAACTGACCTCCAGACTGTATGGCAGCCATCACTTGGTTCCTAGTGTGAGGTGGCAGCGCAGCCGCACCTGCCGGCACTGCGCCGTTCTTGAGCATGTTGATCGCATTCCTTCTGGCCACTTCTAGCAGTCGCTTCTTCTCGCTGTCTGCTAGTTTCACACCGGTTGGCGACCTTCAAAATAACAGGACCACATAAAAACTTTTTCTGGTTTGGGTTTTCTAGGAGCTGAACTCAGAGCTGTCTTTGATCAATATAATAAAAAAAAGTTAATTAAAAGATCAAAAAACCCGACTGCTTAAAAAGCGAACTAAAAAGACGTAAACAATAAGAAATGCATGCTGTGCAGTCGGAAAATACATATTCGCGAGCTGACCAAAACCAGATGTATCCTCCAACTGCACAGCATGAATTTCTTCTTGTTTACGTCTTTTTAGTTCGCTTTTTAAGCAGTCGGGTTTTTGATTTTTTAATTAACTTTTTTTATTTACAAATTCTTAGTTATTTTTTTGACTTGATACCCCACACGATGTATTTGGAAGGAAAAAAAAACCCCACACAAAATGGCGCACAAAATTCGCCATTTTTTCCTTTTCCAATTTTAATGTAGCCAATGACACTCGCAGGGTTAAGACGAAACGACTGACGTAAGAATCATTAAAATCGGCCAACGCGTTTGGTCTCTAGAACGCCACATAGGAACAAACATACATACATAGACTGATAAACACATTACCCTCCTTCGGCAGTCGGGTAAATACAATCGTCATGGCTAACATACTTCATTATAATTTAATTTAAA
Source organism: Orthosia cruda (assembly GCA_964057195.1). NCBI lineage: Eukaryota > Metazoa > Arthropoda > Insecta > Lepidoptera > Noctuidae > Orthosia > Orthosia cruda. Next base: position 34,473,234 of record OZ059836.1, read on the forward strand.
TACTTTACGAGTAAATTTGCAGAAAAGATTACCATGAAAAAGTATGAAAATAATCAAAAACTACAATTAAAGCAGAATTTAATCATGCAAGGTTTAATAGTGTGGCGAAATAATTTATCAGGACAACTGATTGCAATAAGTATACAATAATGATTCAAATATAAGTAAATGTTTTGGAAAGCAACAATTATGAGTTAATGGACAGTTTTCTGGATTTGACTACCTTCTAGCAGCTTATAATGATAACTAGACTAGATATAGACTATTTTACTCTCAATATAATACCTACTAATAAAACCAAGCCAGAGGGAGCAATAAATTATTATCTGTTTGTTACATAACAACATTAAAATTGGGTAAACTGTTATCTACTTATAAAATAGTACCTAGTATGTCACAATCCTACTTCCTTTTAAAGTCTGTCTGTAGATCTGTTGGATGTTTATTTATTAATCACTCCTCAATAGCTGAACAGATTTGGATTTACATAGACTGGGGCCTGGATTTGGATAATTTTTATCCAGGTACCAATGAATATTTTTTTTGCAGTTTACAATAATGATTTGTATGCCTCATCATCATCAGCCTTTTAATGTTCCCACTGCTGGGACACAGGCCCCATTCCCTCTCACACTCTGTGAGAGGGAATGGGTTGTAATCCACAATGGGTAGAATCAATTTTTATTCCCTGTAAATTTTAATGTATTCTAACGTTCAAAAGTGCCGCTTTGTGGCCTAGTTGAAATAAAATATCTTTGTCTTTGTCTTTGGGCTATCACATGTCTTTGATTTTTTGTTGTAGGACATGCCAGTTTCCTTACAATGTTTTCCTTCACCGTTTTGAGAGCAGTGATGATGAAATAATTTACACAAAGTAAAGCGCTTGCCTGGGTTCGAACCCACGACCTACGTAAGTCTGAGCCGTTACTACTGGGCCACCATTGCATTTGTATGCCTAAAATCAGTAAAATCCCACATACCTAGATCTTCTTCCTCCTCTCCCTCCATGTCTAGGGGACAGACGTCTCAAACCGCCTCCGCGATCTCCACGATGGCGTGACCTTGACCTCGACGACCTGCGTCTCGAGCGCGACCTCGACCTCCTTCGGGACCTCGACGTCGACCTATGACGCGAGCGGCTACTGTGTCGTGTCTTGGAACTTGAGCGGTGGTGGCGCTTCCGAGATGCTGATGTTGAGCGCCTGGATTTACTTCCTGACCTGTTAAATGAAAAGGGATTATTAGATAGATAGCATATAGGCTATTGTACACCAAAATATTTAAAAAGATTTCTTATAAAATACAATTACGGTGTTATCGCTGATAGTGATATCTACCAGACAAAATATATTAGAGACTTTGGTATTAATAAAAATGTGACAGTACCTCTTTGGAGATTTGCTTCGCTCCTTCCGCGACGTTGACGTTTTTGATGAGCTTTCAGACTTTTTGCTCTTTTTTGCAGCAATTCTAGCATCTTCTAATAAATCACATCTAAAAAAAGAAATATTATTTTGAGTATAATTGTCACATACATAAAAAAAGATGTAAGGACCCAAAATTATTTGGTAAAAGGCAAGCAAAGCCGTTGTCCACTATTCTGCCAATGTCGAAAGTAATTGGCAAACAAGTGTGTCTGAGATTGGTAATTATTTCAAGAGAAACTGAGATGGAGTCTCAATATTTTTTGGGTACAGTTGAGCTTGTTGGGTTGTTTAAATTTTACAAATTGACATTTGTCATTTTATTTACTTTACTAGAGTCATCACAATCTAAGAAGTCCATTGACATTTCTCATTTTACATACCGCGATAACTTTGTACATAATAAATTGAAAAATCAAATTCATAATCCTAATTAATTACTATGTTACCCATACACTATATCAATGAGTACCATTTGCAAGCATCAAGTTTAAGTATTTTTATAGCTGTCAAAATGGGTCTTTTAATTTTTGACAACTTTAGTAGAGATTTGTTTTGATTTAAGGTAAAAGTAGGTAGTCAAAAAAACTTTTTTTTTTTAAATATTTATTTATAAAAAACATTGTCCCACACTAGGAATTTGTTCCTGTATCGTGGGTGCGTTTACAAACATATAAACTCACATACACAAACACCCAGAGCCAGAACAACTATCAGTAGGTCATACAAATATTTGTTCCATGCGGGAATCGAACCCAGGACACGCAGCGCAGCAGTCAATCGCTCAACCACTGCGCCAACCGTGTGTTTGTGTGTTTTTTGTTTTATTTGGAAAAAAAGTTACAGTGAATTAAACTTTTAAGGCTCTGGTCTATCCAAAAATAAAGTAGAGTTTTACTTACACTTTCATTTCATCTTCAGCCTGTTTCTTGAGTCCGCCGGGATCCGAGGTTTTAGGGAAATGTGAGTTACATACAATCTCTTTCTCCGTACTGCTAGAGGAATCTGTATATTCACCTTCTTCATACTTCTCCGCTTTCTTTCTAGCCTCTTCTTCAGCCTTTTTCACAGTTTCCTCAAACACTGCACTGAATTTTAAATTCTTTATTTGTATTTTGCCCTTAGATTTATCACTTTCTGCACTGTTGACTTCAACTTTTGCTTCCGCTTTCTTACTATCTAGTTTTTGCCTTAAATCAATGATACTATTATTACAGTCTGGTGGCAAGGGAATAGGATGTGGAGGTGACAACGAATTATCCTCTATTTTGATAGTCACTATATTATCCTTTTCAATTTTAACCTCTTTGGTTTTTGCATCTTCCAATTTAATTACTTTCTCGTTTTTTATTTTTACGTGGTCAGTCTCAGGTTTTACCCGAACAGGCGTCAACGGGTACGGGTATGAAGGCGACCGGCTCTCTCTTAAACGTTTTTTAGACTTACTTTTTTTTCGTTTCTTCCGTTTGTACTCGCTACCCTCTGAGCTCACACTGCTAGCGCTCCGGCTGCGTTTCTTTTTTTCTTTCTTATGTTTCTTCTTACTTTTCTTAGACTTCTTTGAAGGGACTTCATCTATTTTAGGAGGATCGGCATTAAAAGCACCGAACAGTTCTGAAAGAATCTCACTTGACGACTTTTTAGAATCATCTTTCTTACGTTCGGGAGTAGTCTTCTCCCGTTTGATTAATAGTTCAATTTTATCTATTAAGCTCGTCATTGCAACAACTAATTAGATTAAATCGTTTTCAGTCATAACAATATTCACTATCACAAGTTTTAAACAAACAGAAATCAACACACAAATCAAACATTCGTCGCCATGATGCGAAATTTTAATAATTTTGACATTTCATTTGACAGTGAGCAGGTTAAGGGTTACAATTTTAAAATATTTGCAATTTAAAGCCTGTGCTACACGGTTGCCGACCACGACAAAAACCAAGGTCATCTTGGTTGGAAGCGGCCTTTTCCAACCGTGTAGACAGTGGTTGCTGACCAAATTTGGCATGAACTTCCAACGCCCTTGGTAGAAAGGCGTGCGTTACCGACCAGTTGGTTGGCGACTTGTCATAAGCCGTGTAGCAGCTTGTTGACAACCACGCGTATGAAGGTGGAAAGAGATTATTGAAACCCCACCCGACGCCACGCCACCCGACGCCTTCTGACGCATTGAAGTACTAATCAAACCCATACATTTAGTATGGTCAGAGACACATAGTCAACACGCCATGCGATCACACGCATTCCCACGTGTCAACACGCAGTCGGTTTGGATCAGCGTGTTGCCGGGAGTGGGGGAACACACGCCACCCGACGTTTCGACACAGTGTGTCTCTATTAACACCCGATCCCACGCGTCAGTCAGTCGAGTGGTGCCAACAAAGGGAAATTTACCCTAATTTAGAGTAAAGTTTCATCAGCACGGTCATTTTTAGGGTACAAAATCGGTGAGGGTAATTTTTATGTTTATGCTATAATAGAAATTAGTAACTTTTTGAGTCAAATTTGCAATGATATGGACTTAAGTTTAAATATTACCCTTGAGCCCGCAATTTCTTAAAACTTATTTTTCGATACGCCTGTCATAGTCTCAATGACGTAAATCCCAAAATAACCAGTTTTTTGTTATGGTTTCTATTATTGTTATAGTAAAACTGGTCTGTATTTATATTATAGATTATAATGTCTCGTCTTATGTATTATCTTGCATGAAATGTATCAAATATATATAGAACGGAGAGGGAAAGCAAATTAATAAAAAATTGTTTTTTTTTTATATAACTTAAAATCAAGACATGTTTCTACAGTATGTACATCTTTTTACAGTCCGTTCAACCGATTTTGGGTTCTATCCTGTAAACATAAGGATGACATAAAAAGCATAAACCTGTTACCAAAACCAACTGTTTACTGCAGCTATCATTAGTCGTATCACAAACGCAATAGAAGTTAAAATCGGTTGAATGAGCTGTAATATGGGCTAATTTAAACGTCTAATGTTATCGCAAATGGAGTATAGGGTACATTGAGATCAGACTTGAGATAAAACAAAAACGAGACCTGGCAATACTGGCTATGACATTAGCTAACGTGTTGTAGCATCATGTGGGGTGTTGTGTATGTGCACGGTGCGCATCGGGTGTCGACACGTCGGGTGGCGTGGGGTCGCGTGGGGTTTCAATAATCTGTTTCCACCTTGACAGTCGCGCCACAGAGAAAATAAAACTACGTTACTTCTGCAGGCGGCGAGCGCAGACGCGCGCGTCACTGCGCACAAAATGACTCAACAGAACGAACGTAAAGTATTATCAGAATTTATCGATATATACAGAGACTTGCCCTGTCTTTGGGATTTGACATCGAAGTCATTTATAATAACTCTACTGAGAAAACAACTGCATGGGATATTTTTTATAAAGTATATTCTTGTACATTGAAAAGTACCTATATTAACTATACTAGCGTCTGCCAGCGGCTTCGCTCGCGTGAAAAGTGTTTTCTTATCCCATGGGAACATTATACCGGGATGAAAATCTGCCTATGTGCTATTCCAGACTATAATCTATCTCTGTGGCAATTTCATCCAGATCCGTTCAGGCATTTTAGCTTGATTGTGCTGATCCAAACTTTCGCATTTATAATATTAGTAAGAAGATGGTAAGATTAAGAGTTTAGTTTTTAAAGTTTACTAGTATCTATTATATATTAGTCTATGGTATATTCTTTTTGAAGTTTTGATAGGCAAAGGCGCCATGACGTCGTTGTAATGAACGTACGTATCTCTAAGTAGTCTGTGGAACGTACGGTACTAGCGTAAATAGCTCCTCTCTACGCAGCGTTCTAAAAATACTAAGGGTTGGGGAGCTTGTTTCAAACCGTGTAGCCGGCATCGCCCCACCCGCTTCCAACCAAGGTGACCTTGGTTTTTGTCTTCGTCGGCAACCGAGTAGCACAGGCTTAAATCTCACAGCATTATCGTTTTTACTCTGGCAACTAATTCTGGTAGGGACGTACGCGGGCATAATGATTTTTTGCCGATTTATTTATTACACAGACTACTTAGAGATACTATTATTTTCAGACAATATATGAATGGATCAAATCTCTCTCATAAACATTGTTTACATAAAAATACCATTACTAAATCTTAAGAGGCCTGTAAACGCGCTATAAAATTGTATCTTGCTGGCAATTTTGTTGAGCGATATAGCTCAGTATATTTGCAATATATACCCTTGCTGCAATTTCATTGATTAATACATTGCCGCATGTTGCCCAGCAATATAGTGCAACTGGATTGCTAAGGAATTTTGCTCGTACACGCGGAGCAATAATTGCGGCTAGATTGTTCGTCATTGATTGTGAAAAGTAATTGTATTTGACAAAATGAGCTCTAGGTACTACTTAGTTTAATTGTCGCGCATTATTTGATAAAAGTACTATACAAGCCTTGGTCACAATTAAGCATTGATGCTTTAGAATAAATAGTCATTGCTCTGAGAATGTACCATAGTAATGTACTATAGATTAATAAATTAATCTACCTAGACACAGAAGACAAATAAACAAACTAACTTAAAATTTAATAATCAGACTTGGCGGGGGGAAACAAGCGAGGGAAAAGAGTTAGGTTTTTTTTAAATGGTCTTGTCAATCATCCAATGACTTCTCCCGCTCTGGGTGCAGGAGGTAATTGCGGACGCGGCCAAGGTGGCCAGGCCGGTGAAGTCGGCGGCCATCGAGTTGACCGATCTGGACGACTCGGTCACCAAGGAGGAGGTGGTGGCGGCAGTCGCGGCCATAGGGGGCTGCGATGTCGCAGCGGTGCAAGGCCGGGGCATCAGGCCCGGCCGCGGTGGCATCATCCTTCTTAAGATTAAGATCATTATACGCACTAGCTTCTGCTTCTACATCTCATAATGCAGGACGTACATGGATTTCGTTGATAAAGTAGAAAATCTTTTCGTTTGACCACTCTGCCATGACGAACAGAATAAAATCAACAACGGGTACAAAACAACTTCACTAATCAGGTAGCGACAGGACGAGGCGGGAGGAACCTGGTGAGGGAAAAGAGATGCACCTATATCAGAGCAAAGACGATATATGGCTATATTGCAGTAAAAAGTCAAAGCGGGGTAAATCATGTGCAATCTAGCCGGCTAGACATTGAAACATGCGGCAACTATGAAATATCTTGGCAATATCGCCGGGCTACACTGCAAGATTGTAGCAATTGTTGCACTGTATTGAGCGATATAGTTGGCAACTTGACGGCTATACAATTGCAGCAAGAAATTGCCAAAAAACTAGCCCGTTTACAGCCACCTTTACAATAACTCATGTTTTTACTGCTGTCGCCAAGTTCAGTACAAAGTGGAGCCGGTTTATTTTAAGAGTCACTATTAAATCGTTTAATATTACTTAACAGTGTGGAGTCCAAGTATTTTAAAAGTTAAGAACCACGAGAACACTACCGCGAGATATGTATTCTCATGGAATATTTCCTACACGCCAACGTGGATATGCATCTAGATGTAGTAGCAGTAGACAAGGGACTCACCCCGCTGTCTTTGGCGAATGAGAACTGGCGCAAGTCTCTTGCCTCATTGGCACAAGCAGTGCTTGACACTAATGATCGCAGGGAGATATGGCAGTGTAAGGAATTGCTAGAAGGTTTTTTTTTCCGGGCCCTACATGGGTCTGATGTAGACCAATCAGAGTCAGTAGCCTGTCTGTGTTTCGGTGATCTCTTTGTGGAAACCGAAGGTTTTGTCTGTGCAAGGACGAAGTTATTTTGTATGACGAATAACTACCGGAAATTTATTTAAAGATGGCACCACAGATGGCACGGTTGACATCTGTCGGGCATGTCTCCGTCCGGGTGAATCAATCCTGACTTTTAGAATGAGACAAGAAACGTCCGTACAAAATTCGCTAATATCGCCGAATTAATGTGACAAATTGTCAAGCACGCGTTATTTGCTGTGATTGGTTGAATGCATTTTCAACAGCCAATCACAGCAGATAACGCGTGCTTGACAATTTGTCACATTAATTCTGCGATAATTTATAGGTGAGAAACTCGGGGTATGGCACTCATCTCCTAGTCTCACCCGGCTGGGAGGGTAGGGTTTCACGCATGCCCGGGCTCACCCTCCCGGGCAAGATTGCCCCTCGACCAATCGGATCGCAAGCTTTCTAATTTGTTGCGACCCGATTGGTCGAGAGGCGCGGCTGACAACGATCACTCACTATTTTCTTAACGCGAATGGACTTTAGGAATACCTAAGAGATAGTAGGAGGTACCTACACAATGAACAGATTAAGGTGTAAAATGAAACAAATCAATTTAGGTTTAGTTTTTATTGTTTTCTCAATACCTTTGCAAGGTTGGTTAGTGATAAACTCATAAACAATACAGAATGGATACTACATTCTTTATAATTTTCTGTACGATTGAAATAAGTACACTGCGATTTTCTTGTCAACTGCAGCAAAGGACGGAAAACTTGTCCTTTCAGTTATATTTTATTAAGGTACGTAAGTAAGGTAAGGTAAGGGAGTGTTCAGAGAAAATGTCTTACAATTAATAATTTCAAGAAATCTCGATCTACTTATTCGACATGTACCTACATGAGGTAGGAAAGCTTTTAGCATGATCGCATGGTATGAGTGTACGTTTTCAGATAAACAGTTGAACATTATACAATTGACTGCCACATACCAGCTGTTTATAAGAAAATAAAGTATCGTAGATGATAAAACAATGCAAGTTGGTAATATCAAATTCTTTATCCTATCATCCAGTTTGAATAACTTTGACACAAACAAAGACAAGCACAATTCTTAAATAAATAATCATTACAATAAAATGCATGAACAATACACAATCAATAATTTGGCAATTAATTTCAGAATTTAATAATCGGAAGCTCCAATTATTGAGCAATGCTTAACTTTACAATTTCGGGCCCTTGGCGATCATTTCTTTTAAATCAGTTGCTACGATAAAAAAAAAGGATGCAAGTGCATTTTCTGACCGTGTACACAGTAAAATAAATAGGGATTAGGAATAATATTTGGGTGTTATTTATTTATAGCGAGACTTTTTACACTACCCGCTTTTGACATAAGAGTTCCCCATCATACTTATTATAATGCCTTAGGAAGACAGAATAAATACTACAAATTGGCCAAATTAATAAAAATACTCAAAAAGCAATAAATATTATCATATCACACAATAATATCCGTAATTATATAAGTACTTAATAAATCGATGATTAACTTAATAAATCTAATTAATATTCAGGTATACATAAGAATAGCAAACGTTTTTCATTAGACACGTCGATACAATCGATAAAATACATTCCCGTATTAAAATACCTACCTATCTACGTTTTCGTATCAAATTTTAAATGATTTTCCATGTACTTGATTTATAAAAACCTTGTTTGCTATAAAAACTAATAGATAATATAATAACTAACTGAAAACTAGTCACAGTTTTTTTTTATTTATTTTACGCTACATTTATGAAAATATCTAGACAACAAGTTTATTTATTGTTTATGATTAAGTATTTTGCAATCACATTTTTTTTAAACTTAAATTATGATAAATTAAAATAATTGTCATATCCTCCCATTGCTTGCAGATCCGCTTGTTCTTTTACGTTATTAAGAAATAAAAATGTTCGATTTTTTTTACGTTTTTTTTTATTATTTTTTTATAATTATTTTAATCATCATCGCGTTTCTCATTTAAAGGTGCTTGATTAAATTTCTCGAATTGTGCAAACTGGGTGCGACGTCGGCAACCTTTCTTTCTCATGTACTTTTATACATTTTCAAGAACGTCAATGTTAAACCCTAACATTTTTTTTTATCACACAGATCATAACGGGTCCCAAAAATTTTATAAACCATGAGACAGAACAGTTTCCGCTCGATCAACGAGTGGTAATGAAGCGTTCGCCTAATGAGGAGAATAACCAGCTTCACAAGTACTTTATAGAGCCCCGATAACATTTATACGATACTCAGGCCCACGTCAAATGGTATTTGATTCACTGATAGCCATATCCTACTATCTATACTAAATACATTATAATACAAGGAATGTTGAAAGTGATTGTCCCAAACTTTAGCAAGGCAACGTCCGGATCTAGCCAGCTTGTTGCGGTGTAACTTAAATGGTAAGTGGAGCATGATAGCGTTCAGGCTCGTTTGGTTTTATTGTCTGTACTTCAACAGTATCAGCGAAACAGATGCCGTCGTATGGCGAGGTATACCGATCATTAAATGTCAGGGTTCCACGTACCTAATGGTGAACGCTAGTATTGTTGAGATCAGTAAATAGGCTAGCGTTAGAGAACGCAGCGAACGGCTACAGCTCTCGAATCTGACTGAAAGCGTGATGAGGCATCAGCTATATATGTATCAAAATGTAGGCTGACTTGTATGTAACGCCCAACAAGAAAGCCATTCGTTGTCAATATCAAGAAGTAGATACTAGGAGATTAAAAACGCTAACGGCAGAAAAATATCGCAGAGGCCCTATGTAGGTATAGGAGTCTATGAGCGCTTGTACAGGGAGCCGGGTCCGCGTCGGTTACCAGGAGCCCTCCGGTCTGGGTGTCGGCTGTCCTCCGCCGGTACAAGCGCCACAACGGAGCTAACACCTGTTGTAACGACCTAGGTCGGACCGAGAGCACTAGCCGCCATCTTAAAGCTACTACTAAAATTCTCTAGACGATCAAAGATCGCAAGCTAAATTGATTTTATTCAAAAGTCTTAAAAAAATAAAATCTGCTAGTGATCAACTTTAACGCGTTAACGGGGACGCAAAACGGCGCGCACCGTTCGGAAACGTTTCTCGAAGCCGAGCTTCGTGTACAGAGATCGGGACGCGTCGTTTTCCGGACGAATGACGACGAAGGGTTTGTAGCCGCGGGCGGCGACTTCTTTGGTGAGACGGCGGGCCAGGAATATGCCGTAGCCTTTCCTGCGGAACTCAGGCCTAGTTTGCATGGAGAACATGGCGCCGTAGTAGGACTGCACCATCCAGGCGGCTAGCTTCCCTTCGACGAAGATGCCGTAGGCGGGCAGTTCGGCGACCAGTTTCTCGAAGACTTCGCGGCATTCTATGTCGCTCGCTGGGTACAGGTCGTGAACCGCCTTCATGTGCTGGGGCTGCAAGCGAACTAACTCCACGTCCGATGGCAATCTGCAAACAATTTTCAACGGTTTTAGAAACTTGCAAGAAGAAAGTTACGTTAGAATAAAACGGGATTCAGATGTCCAAGGCGAAAAATGAGAAGGTCATATTTGCAAAAGTCAAAACAACAATAAATCTTTCTTACTGGATAAATATATAATGTTTGCTTCTTCTTACCCCTCAGTACTATCATCTTGTGGTGGGTTTTCACAGACGTAGACGTCGCCAGTAATCTTGTCGTGCGCCTCATAGTGCCGATGTTCAAAGCGGTTGACGATGGCCTCGTGAGTGAAGTTCAGGTACAGCGGCTGGGTCAGGTCCAGGAGTATCTCCTCTGACGTCAGAAGGTCCACGAGCTCGGCGCGCTCCGAAGGGCAGAACACTGTCACGCTTTCGTATGTTGTTTTGTTCGGCTGGAATTATTGCGATGGAATGTGGTTAGAGTCAAGGTTACAGTGATACTGAGACAAATGAACATAAAATCACGGCTGTTGTATTTCTCTGAGGGTATGGAAAGGATTTAAAGAATAGTTCACCAAGTTCGCAAGTGATGTGCTCGGTACACAAATACAAATATAAATAATATCTTTACAAAATACTAAAACTAACACAAAAAAAAAATACAGAGTGGTGGTAACAAACTGGCTTCTTACATTGGATTACCATATGACCGAAGGTCTCTTGGCTTAGTAAAAACTCATAGTACACACATTGACAATTCACAAATATACACGTGCACTCACTACCATACGTATAACCTACAGACACTCTCTTATATCACCAACACAACTGACAGTCTGACACAAATCAGAGCGCCATGCATACACTCTTCTTTACCTATTTTTAAGAATATATTATTTATTTCCTTTTATAAAAATTGTTAACGGAATGAAGGAGCCTGGATCTCACGACACAGGCCATCCCATTGTGAGATCTAGGAATTAAATCCACTTGAATGTAATCTTATCAAATAAATTTATTCTTATTCTAAATCAACGCTCCGGTCTGCTATTGAGAGAATGATAGCATATGGAAAAGCCCAAATATCACTTTTCCACACCCAGGAATTGAAACTAGGACCCCGAGCTCAACAGTAGCGGTTGTGACTGGTAGACGAATGTGGCAACCACAAATGAACATGATCACCCTTCCAGTTTGCATATAGGAGTTTTATCGAATTCGCCGAAGAATCAAAACTAAAATATTGAAAGGCGACTAACAAAAGGTATTTACGAGTACAAGGTAGACGTGAATGGAATCGCCGGGAGGGGACGCCCTAGAAAGACATACAAAGACCTTATTGGTGATATTCTTCAGAAAGGCCAGGTGCGCAGTACTCATAACCGGCGGCTATGTATGACTAGATGTATTAATGTGAGTAAAGCAAAAGAAGTATGTAAGGATCGTAGCGGCAGCGTTCTGTAGTTTCTGCCTACCCCCCATGAGAAAAAGGCGTGAGTTTATATATGTATGCATGTGTAAAATATTGCATAATCCAATAGTCTATCCACTCAGTTCGATTTCTGGGCCACATTTTGTCCTTGTACGAGAATGGAACCCGTTTGCAAATGCTCTACATCATTTAGGTCATCAAGGTAATTAGAGAACTAGGTCGCATTTGGATTACTGAAAGCTCCTGAACTCAATAGGAGACCAGTTTCAATATCTGCTTCTGACGTTCGTTCCTATAATGTGTCTATCCTATTCAGAGGCAAGACCTACGACTCATCGTTTTGTCCGACAGATTGAATAACGATTTATATAAAAGTCTGTCATTTAATCGATTTTAATTATGTTAAAATGTGTTGAAAAGTAGGTAGTTTGAAAGTATTTGCTACGAGTGCTACGCACGGCTACGACGGGCTACGAAGCGCTACGGTGCTACGAACTTTGATCATAATTCAAATTGTTGTAGCCCATTCCTAAAATTTGACATAAGAATATATCAGTGTTTAAACTTATCATATGGTTAACAAGTTTTTACATAATGCTTGATGAGTAACAAAAATAACAAAATTTACCTGAACTTATTTAGTATCAAACATGACAAGTAGACATTTATTTGCCGCACTTTACCTCAAAATATTTCATCGTACAAATATAATAAGTGTCTGCGCTGTTGTCAGGTGGATTTAGGAAAGTTTGGCGCACAAAGAACCTTCATTTTACGACGTTTCTGTCTGGACGGTGAGGCAATCAAACGCGTATTGTGGCTAAAATTAGGATCGTCTCGAAAAGGTCAGGATCTAGTCTAGGTCAGATCCCGAAAGTCTAATTTTATCTTTAGCTATGTACCTAAATGGCAGTGAACTTATAAGATCTTTTACAGACTAACCCTCGGTTTTTGGGAAGGAATTCGCCACAAAAATTCAATTCGCAACATAAACAAGGCAAGAGATTCGGTTGGCTGTTGACAATTGTGTCTGTTGAAAATGATAATGATTAACAACTTTTCAGATTATTTTTTTTCAAGAATTTCAAGTTCAAGAAACTGCGCCTAATTTAATAGTAAGTCGAAATGAATACTTGGCAAAAAAAGCATGGCTTTTAAGGCTGATATAAAACGCCCCTTACCAAATACTGACAATTAATGGGGTAGAAAGATAAGAAATAACATTTTTCACTTTTATTTCCTTCGCTTATCTTTGGGCTTTCAGCAGGAATCTAGGTCTTAAAGTTGCTGACTGTTCGAAGGCTAGATCAACGATTGGTTCGAATCTAGAAATCGCATGTGTGACACGGGAATTTGGCTCCTATTCGAATTTATATTAGGTTAGCACAACAAATTCCATACTTGTAAGAGGTCAACCGTCGAATCCGACTGGGCTGGGCAGCGTTCGGAAAGTTGCGCGGTATCTTCTCGTCCAACTTACCTCAGTGTCTCAAGACGAAAGTCTTTGTCCAGTGTGTGTTGCCAGTGATGACATATGGCTCTGAGACGTGGCTGCTTACAATGGGCCTCATCAGAAAGCTTACAGTCACTCAAAGGGCAATGGAGAGGGCTATGCTCGGAGTTTCCTTGCGTGATCGAATCAGAAATGTAGAGATCCGCAAGAGAACCAGGGTTACCGACATAGCCCGAAGAATTGACAAACTTAAGTGGCAGTGAGCAGGGCACATTGCTCGCAGAACGGATGGCCGATGGGGCAGAAAGGTTCTGGAGTGGCGACCGCGAACCGAAAGACGTTGCGTTGGAAGGCCTCCCACCAGGTGGATCGATGACCTGGTGAAGGTTGCAGGGATCCGCTGGTTGCGAGACGCACGGGACCGGTCAAAGTGGCGACGCTTGGGGGAGGCCTATGTCCAGCAGTGGATGTCTTTCGGCTGATATGATGATGATAATGAAGAGAACCAAGGTTACCGACATAGCTCGAAGAATTACTAAACTTAAGTGGCAGTGGGCAGAGCTCGTAGAACGGATGACCGATGGGGCCGAAAAGTTCTGGAGTGGCGACCGACAGGCGGAAGACGTTGCGTTGGAAGGCCTCCCACTAGGTGGACCGATGACCTGGTGAAGGTTGCAGGGATCCGCTGGATGCGAGACGCAAGGGACCGGTAAATGAGGTGGTGCTTGGGGAAGGTCTATGTCCAGCAGTGGACGTCTTTCGTCTGAAATGATGATGATGATGATTCGATACTCCTCTATAATAGTCATCTCGATAGTCACCGTGGTCTTCCTATTCATATCATCAGCCTAGCTTTTAATGCTGTCACTGCTGGGACACAGGCATCCTGAGAGGGAATGGACCGTATTCCACCACGCGGTCCTAGTGCGCTTAGGTGAATGTAACATGACTTCGAATTTTTGGTTTTGGGACATGCCGGTTTCCTCACGATGTTTTCCTTCACCCTTTCGAGAGGAGTGCTGATGAAATATTTTATACAAAATAAGCGCCTGCCTGGTCTATGTACTTTAGCTTCTAAGTCGCGGCTGTTACTGCTGAGCCACGACTGCTCTAATCATATGATTTTATTATTAAGGGCCATCAACTTCACACAGATAACAGTATAAGTTTCTTGACGAATCTTCTGATGTAACACCTAATGTGATTAAAACTGAATAACGTGTCACTTAATCTACGTAACGTATCATAATAGTTTCAGGTCCCACGAGCCGACATTAGTTGACAAGGCGTGACTATGAATTAAGCTTCAAATTACATTTTCTATGAAGCTTGCCTAGCACGAGAGTGATATGAAAATACCTGAACTAGTGCTCGTTAGTGTAGGTAAAAGGTACCTATGTAAAGGTATGTGGGGATAGCTTACATACCTTTACATAGTACCAAAAAAAAGGTAGGTACTGAACATTGTGATAAAATTTCTCACGACAAAAAAAAGGCGGTTTATATCTAAAAAATCACTAACTACAAAAAAAAAACTTGTTCCTCTTAGCAAACTTTTTAGAATTTAGAATGATGTCACATAACTTACTACTAACGAGGCAAAATTAAAATTAAAGCTTGTGATAATGGAGTTTGAAGATTGTAACTAGAAACTAAAAGATTTGTCAAGTTCGTAGCTTAGGTTAAGCAAAAAACTGGCCAAATGCGACACGGACTCGCGCACGAAGGGTTCCGTACCATTATCGCAAAAAACGGCAAATAAATCACGTTTGTTGAATGGGTGCCCCACTTAAATGTTTATTTTAATCTGTTTTTAGTATTTGTTGTTTTCATCCGTGAAAATTTTAACTGTCTAGCTATCACGGTTCATGAGACAGACAGACAGATCGTGGAGTATTAGTAATAGGGTCCCGTTTTTACCCTTTGGGTACGGAACCCTAAGAAATAAGCTGAGAAATGAAATGGTACCAAAGTTTTTCTATCATATCTATAGAATAGGTTAAAAGCGACATATTATCAATGGAACTAACTAAATTCTAAACCCAAAAACTCATAGGAATGAGTTTTCGGGTTTAGAATTTAGTCTAGACAGATTTCAAGGATTATCGTCTACGCCTGACTACTTTATGTAATTAAGAAGGCATTAAGAGGGGCACATAAGCCGGGCTGTCGGCCCCGATGGCTTAATGAAGTAGGCATTTGTTTAACGAAGGGAGGCCTATATGTAGTACATAGGTAAGTTGTTACAGTTAATATACTATTTGGTGTGAACTATTGATTAAAGATTTATTTGTGTTCTTTGAGATTTTCCCTAACCTACGTGGTTAGACACAGGACCTAAATTGCATGGATGCACGGTTCAAAGTGGTCGTTCTTTATGTACAGAATTGCCAAAAAAAATGCCATGGGTCTCTATTGAAAATATTAATCTTTAAGACTGTTTTCATATAAAAATATCGGCTATACGCGCTCATCTGTGGCGGTATCATTCAAACGTTTATGAAAGTTCTGAATAATCTATTACTTCAGACATAACGCAAGGCACAGAACTTTTAGACTCCTTTAGAGAAAGTCAAAAGAGTTATCGAATTTGTGTGAGATTTATATTCGAATGATACGATACGCTAATGACCATTATCTCAGAAACATTATTCACGACTTGAATAAATTATTTTCTGAGAAAGTTTTGGTTATTATACAAGTAAAACTTTTTATAACTTTTCGTCTCTTTTCAGATTTAGGCTAAGATCGGTCGTGAAATAAACTTTATTTTGACGTAATCTCGGTTGCATTTTAACAGATAAAATAAAGAAATTAGTGTCCTAAAACCGTCTTAACTAAAAGGACTCAGAAAAAAAAGTATTCTATACTAATATTATAAAACTGAAGAGTTTGTTTGTTTGTTTGAACGCGCTTATCTCAGGAACTACTGGTTGGTATTGAAAAATCTTTTTGTGTTGAATATTCCATTTATCTAGGAAGGTTATAAGCTATATAACATTACGCTACGACCAATAGAAGCAGAACATAAATGATTTTTTTGCAAAAACGGGCAAAAATCCGCTCCGCTCCGTTCCGCTTTAAAAGTTCTAAAAAAAAACAGCGACAGTACTTTTAAAATTGACTCACTATAACCTTGAGTTAGAGAATTTGTTTGTTTCTTTGTAGTGTAGGAAGGTAGTGGTAGGTAGACAGATAGCCAGTTGACGGGAGCGAAGCCGCGGGGGTCAGCTAGTCCCTAATAATATTTAGGCTACTTTAGCACCTTCCATTTTGCCAGACTACTAAAATATACATACACTCTTAAACCAACCAATCGGTTAACTTAATCCTTACTCGGGGAAAACTTATACAGGATTTAGGTAGCCTTATTAAGTGATTTTACTTTGCCAACGTTTTATTTAGCTAGTGTTTCGTGCATTTGTAAGGGAGGCTGACATTTTCTACGCAAAGAAACACTTGAGAAGAGCTCTTGTGGTCGCTTACGTCACAAGACAAGTGATGTCGTGTGGGAATAGTCGCAAACGACGCCAACTTAAATGTCGTTGTTAGGGTGAGCATAATATCTAAGCATATTGGATTATTTATCCCAGTTTTCGAAGGTTCCTACGCAAATACGCCGCCAAGATTGTAATTGAGAAGTAATAAGTCGTTATGGCAACAATTTCTGTGGCATTGTTGTCGAAATTAGTTAATTTGGTAGGAAATTGAAGCAATTTATTTACTTGAATGAAAGTTTATTAAGTCATTAAATCACTTGGCTATTGATGGGGTTTCAGAAATCTGTAGTCCCTAAATCTTTTTTCATGGCGACGCCTCTTGCTTGGTAATAAGGACTTCTTGTAATAAAACACACGAGTAAGCAACTCGTGTTCTTCGATCTTAGGGGGAATCTCTAGTGCCTATCCTTCCCTATTGACCTATATAATTCCAAAATAAATCCACAACTCTTGCATGGTTACAGAAAATCAGCTTCATCTCACCATAAACAGTAAAGGTCTATCCACATCTATCAGGGTCGTGCCCGGGACGTGCACGGACCGTGCCCCGTCAGGGGATCAGAAAATATCGGTGTGTTCATTTTATATGAACTCGTTCACACACATCCGTGCACGGGTCGTGCAAGGGCCTGTGACGGATCTTCATTGCCGTTGTGTGGATAACAACAAAACAACACTTTTAAACTACTTCCGTAAAACAAAAGAAAACTACTTTTCTTCGCGCAATTTTTCTACTCCAATCCCTCACGGATTTCTAGGAAGCTCAGTTAAATAATGCATGTTGCACGGTCGGAGGTGCAAACACCGGTGACATAGCTCGTTAGCTCGCTGTGAAGGCAATCCCTAAGGGATGACGGTAGAAGATAGGTTTAGGATACCCACTGCATACAAATCAAATCAACTAGTGTGCTAAGAACGGAGACAAATGTCGAGTAAAATCGCGATTTCTGAATACCTAGTATAAACGGGATATTATAAATTGCACATCAAAAAAATAATCACCTATCAATTTATTGCCATCATTTATATACTTTTACATCAGAAATACTGATTGCACAGCAAATTACGAGCGTACAAACGTTATACTCACACATAAAACAAAATAAGCTACCGAGCTCGCTTCGCTCGCTCTTGGGGAGCCCGACACGGACAGAGGTTAGGTTCGAAGGGAACGCGAACTCAGTATTCCTTTTTTTTTTATTTTTTTGCGTTTAAATAATAACCGTATAGAACTATCACTCAAAGGTTAAAGAAAACTCCATTTGGAGTTAAAATCACCTTTGCCCATGAATTTTGATTTTATTGTATAAAATTAAATGTATTATCTTGGTGTACAATAAAGAATTAAAACAAAGTCGCTGTTTACCTCTGTCTGTTTCGCTGCTGTTTTCTTCTAAACATGTTATGGTTTTTGATACGGTTTTCAATAAAAGATAGAGCGATAAACGAGAAGCCGGGGCAGGTCACTAGTTATAACATAACCAGGGTTCTGTGCCAACGTAACGTAACCAGTTTTGCTGATTAAGGCAGTTTCGTTACTCGAGAGGAAAAAATGCGTGATCGCTCATCTGAAAACGTTGCCCCGAAAAACACGTTAAGCTGAGTGAAGATAAACGTCTCGTTGCGACAGCCAAACCATTAGGGTTTTTGTATATTATTCGGTTGGCAGACTAGTTTTCATCTTAGTTTATGGTACCCAAGTGGTAGCCGCCATCTTTGGGCACGTCCCGAGTGTCATCTTGAAGATGAAGTTGTACATTTCAATGTTTATTTCACACCGGAAAGGAGTAACGATGACCCCAGGTCATAATGGGTGACCATAAGCTCTTAGAATAAGGTTAATTTGAGTGTGTGTAAGGGACAGATTTATATGACATGTACACATCAGTCACTCTATCTCAAAATAACCTTACTCTAAGAGCTTATGGTTACCCCCCTGGTTAAGGTTGCGGGAAGGCGCTGGATGCGAGACGCACGGGATCGGTCAATGTGGCGACGCCTGGGGGAGTCCTATGTCCAGCAGTGGACGTCTTTCGGCTGAAATGATGATGATGATGATGGAAAGGAGTAATGCTGTTAGTAAATAATTTAATTCCCAAAAAAAACTATGTTAGGATTTTCCATTGAGATTCTTGCGTGTCTTCTTCACCTTTTTGAGTCGTTGTATAACTTGTTAGATTATTTAGCCCGGCCGCCATGTTTTTAGCAGCATCAGTGGCGTTCATTAGGTTCTTAAAAGTGCCCTTCTATGGAAACTTAGGGACACCGTATTCACATTGGGTATCAAACGGCTCTACCTAACATATATTTACTTGTAAACTGGATCAAACTTGTTCTGTTTTACTCCACCCACCACTTAATTTAACGGCAGTTCATAATAGCGTGTTCTTAAAAGTCAGCCTTTTATGCTTTCTTATGTTGTAGGCAAACTCGCAAACGTCACGTTCCAAACTCATTTCCTGAGGCCGTTTTATGGATTAAAATAGCAACAGCCAACAACCCTTAACCTTTACGTTTAGGTACGTTAAGTAATGACATTTCCTTTGTATAGGCTTAATGTGTGGGCAGAATAATGTAGCACTCTGGTTCTGTTAGTTTTAGGTTTTGTAAATTGCTTGCTTCATATCCCAATTTTTAATTTAGATCTTTGCTGTTGTTTGACAGTTTGAGAAAACTGGAACACTGTGAGCCAGCAAACTTTTATAGAAATATAATACTCACAACGGATGTTTGTGTCTCTGAATTGGATGCAAATGCTATCTTCACTTTCAACCCTAACACAATAAAAAAGTTAATTAAAAAAATCAAAAAGCCCAACAACCAGTCGGGTCTTTTGATTTTTTTTAGTAACTTTTTTATTTACAACTTTTTAGATTTTTTATAAATTAGGTACATTTAAACATATAAGTGTTATATATTTTTGAAATCACCTCTTAAACCCTTTATTTTGATACCCAACACGGTGGGTTTGGAAGAAAAAAAAAAATTCAACAAAAAGGAGTGAACAAAATGGCGCCCAATTTTTATGTAGCCTATAACACTCGCAGGGTTAAGACGAATCGATTGACGTAAGAATCATCAAAATCGGCCAATGCGTTTGGTCTCTAGAACGCCACATAGGAACAAACATACATACATACATACTTACATACATAGACTGATAAACACATTACCCTCCTTCGGCAGTCTAGTAAAAAGCTGATGCGCCTTTCGACTGTATAAAAGTCTCTTTCACTCGCTTACGTTTGTCGCATCATCCTATCTCGCTTACTCTATGCAGTATACTCGATGACAAACTGTTTCTTGCGCAATGGTTCGCAGAGCCAACTTCAGAGACACAAAGATCCGTTGTGACTATTATACCTATTTATCCCTACGAATAAATATTGCGATATGACAGTTTTTGTACCTAGATAAATAGTTTATTTTTTAGAGAAAATTTAAGTCTAACATTAGATAACTTGGTGTAGGAAAGTGAGGATACCCGGTCCCATAAATGGGAACAGAAAAGTAAGAAAAAGAAGATTAAACGTATAATATTAAAAATATAGAATAATTAGGAATTAAGGCAAAATGCCACCTGAAGGAAAAGTACTCTTAATTCTGGATATTATATATTGCAAATAAAACACTGTATTAATTAAATGTGTATTTAATTGCACAACTACGTGTCACACCGATTGTAACTGGAAGAGAGCGAGAGATATATCTCTATCGCGCTCTCACGCTATACCAAACTCTCCCCCACTTAGATCACAAGTAAAATTTAAAAATATAAAAAACCCCCCGACACATTTATCTTGCGAAAACATCCCGATTCAAACAGTAAAACGCCCATAACTTTTGAACGGCTCTACCGATCTTGTTTAAACATAGCTAAGAACACTCTCGACACAATCACCTTTAAAACAAAATAACTAAATCAAAATCGGTTCATCCGTTCAGGCGCTATGATGCCACAGACAGACACACAGAATCACAGATACACAGACACACAGATACACAGCAACACACGTCAAACTTATAACACCCCTCTTTTTCCGTCGTGGGTTAAAAACGACAGCAACTACAGGGGAATCTACCTCAAAGCATGTTGTCGTGTTCTGAACAAGTCTCTGAGCAACATCTGATTTACATGGCGTTTCCACCTACATCCTTCTACTTCTATTATATAAGTAACATCTGGTATAGAATTATCAATAATCAAACCCTGAACCCATGGCTTACTTCCATTCCTGTAATCTTTTACCATTACTTTTTGGCCTATTTCGAATTTAATCTTCCTACTTCCCTGTTCTCTGTTCTGTGATTTGGCGTCCAGCTCCTCTCAATGCGGTGGTGGTCTAAGTAAGCTAAATCTATTCCTCAGCTCTACCCAGCATCAGAAGAGCTGGTGCAATGCCATTTGTTCGTTGAGGAGTGCTCCTATAATCGATTAAAAATAGGTCCAAGATAAGACCAAATTAAAGAAAAACTGATTGATTGAATGGCATCTAAAATTATTAAATTTGAGTTGTTAAAAGGTGCAAGTGATATGACTCTGGACAAATGTATCGAAGTCTAACGATTTGTAGAAGCAACATTATTACACAGTGACCCCAGGAGGTAACAGAAGTGTTCTACAATCAAGGTAAAATCAAAACCCGCCAAGTGCGAGTCGGACTTGCGCACAAAGGGTTCCGTACCATTATTGCAAAAAACCGGCCAAGTGCGAGTCGGCCTCGCGCACGAAGGGTTCCGTACCATTATCGCAAAAAACGGCAAAAAATTCACGTTTTTTGTATGAGCCCCCCTTAAATATTAATTTTATCATGTTTTTAGTATTTGTTGTTATAGCGGCAACAGACATACATCATCTGTGAAAATTTCAATTGTCTGGCTATCACGTTTCATGAGATACAGCCTGGTGACAGACAGACAGACGGACCGCGGAGTCTCAGTAATAGGGTCCCGTTTTGACCCTTTGGGTACGGAACCCTAAAAACGGCAAAAAAATCATTTTCGTTGTATGGGAGCCGCACTTAAATATTTATTTTATTCTGTTTTTAGTATTTGTTGTTATAGCGGCAACAGAAATACATCATCTGTGAAAATTTCAACTGTCTAGCTATCACGGTTCATGAGATACAGCCTGGTGACAGACAGACAGACGGACAGACGGACCGCGGAGTCTTAGTAATAGCGTCCAGTTTTTACTCTTTGGGTACGGAACCCTAAAAATGGGAAAACAAAACTTACAAGAAATCAAAATAGGCAACTAACAGAAAAACAATGCTGTTTTTGCTGTGGTAAAGATAACCATTTCAAATTATAAAATATATTCAGATTATGTTCTAAGAAGAAACAACCCACGAGGCAAACTAATATGTTGGAGGCGGAGCCGTGTGAAAAATTTAAATTAAATAACCATTGTATTCCATTTCAGTTAGATACTGGATCAGAGGTCACTGTGATGCCATTTCAAGATAAGGAACAATATTTAAAATCATTTCATTTTGAAAGTTGTAATGTAATGTTCAGAAACTTTGATCAAACCCTGAACCCATGGCTTACTTCCCTTCCTGTAATCTTTTACCATTACTTTTTGATATCTTCTTCTATAGAAAATGCCTTGGTGGTTTTCCTTTCATTTAATTTATCAAGTTTGTTAGAGAGATTTCATCCTTATAATTGACTTTAACGATCGATGCAATAAAAGTACAGGGTGTATTTTTTTAATATTTTAGTCGGTTCGATTCCCGGGTGTGGCAAACAAATTTTCGAAAATATTTGAATGCAGTTTTCTTTCTTTTGAAAAATACAGGAATGTTTTGTTTGAGTAAAATTTTCTATCTACAGTATTAAGAATACTTTCCCTTCAGGTGGCATTACAAAATTCCACCCTGCCTGGTTTCACGTTAGCCGAACCGTTTTCAAATTGTTGGTATGTGATAGACCAAATTTCGTGATTGATGAGGTGTTTTGCGTACCGTAAGATCTAGAACATTTTCAACCAACTGCCCAAAAAGGAGGAGGTGAACTCAATTCGCCTGTATTTTTTTATTTGTGTTACCTCAGAACTTTTTAGAAGGTGAACTGATTTTGATGATCAGTTTTTAATTTAAAAGCTGGTGCTTGTCATGTGGTCCCATTTATCAAGATCTGATGAAGAACTTTGGAGATATACATCGGAACTTATCAATAAATGACGGCATATCACTCGGGATAGCTGCAATCGCACGTCTGTTTATTGTTTACACCATTTCATAACATATCATCACACTGGTACGCTCTAAAGGGGTACGCAGGAGTGAACAGTTCACCCTGGTATACTCTCATTCCACCGGTTTTGTTTAAGATGTTTTTGGGTTAATCTATTCTGACATCACAAGGTACATCTAAAAAGTGAAAAATATAAACTTTTACAAAAAAATACAACCGACTTCTAAATAAATACAACCGACTTCCAAATAAAAACAACAGAAATTGAAAAATATCTTCAATTTCGGAAGTCGGTGTCAAACGAAGGAACGAAAACAGGAACACCTCCTTCCGAAATTGAAATTATTTTTCACTTTATATTGTTTTTATTTGGAAGTCGATTGTATTTTATTGTAAAAAAGGTTTTTTTGTTAAAGTAATGTGCTTTTAAGGGCCACATAGGAACTGTATAATATGTAAGCAACTGTCCAATATGTAGAAGTATCTACCAGCTCTAGGTAGCTACCTAATTTACTGTAGTACCTATTTCCATTATCAACAAGAAAGAGTAGGTACCTAGGCATCTTAAAATGTAAGCCCAAGATTACGAAAATTGCTATTTCTCGAGCAGCCGAGAAAATAAGATGCTCGACTATCACAGTACCCACTTCCATTTTAATCTTGAAGCAAGTAGCTGAGGCACAAAAGGTCACTTTTGAATAATTTAATGTAGGCCTTTGACGTGAAATGGACGAGAGTAGTTTCTGTTTTCCATTTTAGTTTTTCTTTGCTAAAAAAGACGAAACTCTGCTAGGGTTGCGGCTGAACATTGTTTCCCGCGGCACGCTAAATTACGAACGATTTTTTTTGGAGATTAGCTATTTTGGGAGTATATATGCTCTAATAATACTGCAAAATAAAAGTAGGTTTCTGTAACATCTTTAGCCTGTCGTAGAATTGACAGATGACCTTAATCTGGTAACAGAACGTGCCTTCTCATATTTTCTGCCTAGCCTTTTTCAAACTATGTTGGGTTCAGCTGAAAATCAGTGTTTTACATTGAGCGACTGAATTTTCACCGCCAGAAATCGGTTAAAGCGTAACACTAAACCACCATTGCTTGGGCTGGTTGACGGACTTTCAGGATACTTACTAGCCGTAACGACTATCAGAGATCAACAACGTTTCTTCTAACGTAAGATCCTAAAATTATTGTGAATTTTAGGATAAATTGTTAAAAAAATAACTTACCGTACTAGTACAGCCGGGGAAATGCAGACAGATCGGATCCTCGGGCCAATTCTTCGCTACATAAAAATGGAAGTCCCACACCTTGTTGTTTAGATATGTTTGAATCGTTTGATGAAACTAGAAACAAATAGAAAATACATTAAAAACATAATTAAAAGTTATTATTATTGAAATTAACATTTTCAACCCCTGTCAAAACAAAACACGAATTTAAAAAAACATTCTATTTTCAAACGGTAATTTAAAAAATATAATGCGCCGCTTTTACGGGTTCACAATCATCACAGAACGAATAACACATCGAATAATCTCAAATACCAAAAAATATATGAAAATTCTTTCTGCTCCAATTTCTAAGCCGTTTCAAGTAAATCTCATTAAAAGTTACCTTTAAAGATTCAGGCATATACTGCACTAAGATATCGGCCACAGCTGGGAGCTCTTCTTCTGAAACCAGTCGAAAGTTTTTCCCTTCGGGCACGATTTCCATCTCTGAAACAAACGTTGAAACAAACGTTGAAACAAATGTTGAAACAGTTTTCATTTCGCTCAGGTACAAATGGCGGGTGAACGGAAAAGCGCTTGTGCGACAAATATGGGACGGCAGGCAAAGGTAGCTATGTAAACTGCCTGTATGTGTCTATGGTTCAGGTTTTGTGTTTGAAGGCTTTACTAGTGTATTAACTCACATATTTAACCGGCCTACATAGCAATGGAGCAAACATAACTTGCTATACAACAAAGCTATGATTATACGTAGAGCCTATCCATACAGCGTAATTTTTTAGGAGCGTATACTTTAACAGTTACAAACGATAAAACGACGTTTTAACGTTAGTTAGTCTCAATTTTGTGCTGTAGAACAATCGTATGAGAAACAGTATTTTTTTTTAATATTTTTATTAAATTTTGTTACTATTATTTCTGGTGTCAAGTAGTTACTTAATTAAGTACCTATAAGGTAAGTCCTAACTAATATTATACTGGCAAACAGGTATTACTTGACCAAACAAAAAAAAAAAAAACAAAGCGTTCCAATTATACCACTCACAACTCCGTAATCATTATGACTATTTGTTTATAAGAATCTAAACACCATATTATATTCCTTACGTAATATGTGCCAACTGTTTGTCACAAGGTTAACCATCAGCGCTCATAACAACTTGTATCGTAAGTTAATCAGTCGAGCAGTCGTAATTACTAGAGTTTCCAAGAACTGTGAATTGTTTACAAGTTCTACGGTATCGGTAGCAAGTTAGAAGTCAATAATGTTGTACTGCATGCGATGTGACGTTTGACCTGAGGATTTATTAATATTCGCGCGCTATTGCCATGTCAACTTAGGGTTGCCATCGAGTTTATAGAGGAAACAGAGTATTTATGGTTTTAGATATGGTCAATGACTGCAGACATTTTTTAATTTATCTAAAACAGACCTTTTTGCAAAACATAAGCATTTTAAATTTTTTCGCTTCCCACGGTTTGGAAATTATGACTGAAAAGACAAAAAACTCTTTAAATGAAACAGGAAAAAAAATAGAGTCAAATAAATAGTTTATTTTAAAGAATTGTTGTTGTTTTTGTAGATTGTAAAGTACGACATACCGAAAAAAACTGCAATACTTTACATATATATACTATACAATTAATACTTATTCCTAGCCAGGTACCTCAACTAATTTGATTTAAATATAACAGCGTGTTTTTTTTTCAAAATTCTAATGATGCATATTTAGTTTTCATAAAAATCGTGTGAGTGTTTTTCGCTATTTCTCATAGTTTCGAATTACTTATAAAATGTACTTGGAAAAGTAAACACTTTGTATATTGATGTATGGGGACAACAATTTTCGAACGTCAAAGTTAATTTTGTCCCTTCGTTAGAGCAATGTTAGGTGCTTTCATTGTTTATGAACGTTAGTACTGTTACCTATTTATTTTAGTGAATGTAGCTGTTTATACGGAACCCTCTGTGCGCGAATCAGACTCGCACTTGGCCGGTTTTTTTTCTAATAGTCACGTAACTAATATAGGACGTGGTAGAAACGCGAGAGTTCAAACACCCACCAGTTACTAACATTATTGTATATCAGATTGTTAACCGATAGAGGTTGTTAACTTCGAGCTCGTGTTATCACAATGAAAATCTTGTACAAGCGAATTATATCTAAGAAAATAACACGGTTACGAAGGTTGTAACGTTTGTGAAAGAAATAACCACAGACACGCTAGCCACAACATTCATTTGATTTATTATATTAGCTACTGGTGATAAAAAACAACCACACATATCTTCCTTCTAGGGGCTATCACTTTGCGCAAGAAAGATATTTGTACTTCGTAGCAATAAAGGAAATGACCGCGCTTGCTACGAGCGCTACGCGGCTACGAAGTGCTACGAAGAGCTACGAGATCCGGAATGCGGGCCTTCATGAGAAAAAAGAACTGTATTGAGAAGACATACGATTGCATTTAGCCTAGAGGCAACTTAAGCCTCGTGGGTCGACCTCATAAAACAATTTTTCTAATATAAAATATAGAAAACAGAAACAGCGAAGATTTTAAAAGATAAAATCTTGGAGAGAAAAGTGCACAGTGAGCGAAATTCATGCCAAGGTACCGCCGAGTGTCGTTGAAAGTGGATTACTGAATTTCAGCCAGTTTTTGTCTTGTTTGTTGAACTGTTTATTTTGTTTGTTTTAAAGTATTTTCTGATATTTGTTTGCGATTTTGTAGAGTTTTATAAAGAAGATTTTTTTAAATTAACCTAATCATGACTTATTTCAGCATTAAAGGAAATGTCCATTTAAAAACAGAAGGCAATAACGAATCGTCTGTTATTTTTACATAGAATATTAAAACATATTTTATTAACATATCGTAACAAAGACGTTCTGGAAGCCTAAATAAATTAAAAAAAGGGCATAAACGATAATGATGAACAAAATAATTTCACTTATTTATTGCAATTATTCTGTGCACTCACAGTTTGACCCAATACTCACTTAATTATATAATTACGTAAGATGCATATTAATTAATTACAAATAACAGACCTAACACAAACAGACAAATCAATTAAACAAACATTAACAAAAATAATAATTTAAAAAAAATAATCAACAATTTTAATATAATTTCCTATAATTAAAATAAACAAATATTGATTTTCTAATCGGACATTGGTCAGGAAATAAAACTAAAAAATCAACAACAAAATATACCACATGACGAGGTCACATATACTGACATAGAATCTTGCATGTTGCACGAAACCAAAATCACGTTTGATGTTCTACGTTCAAATAAATGTATGATGGGGGATTTCGTGACGGGTGGTGCGGATGGAGGTTTGTTCTGAACGTTTTATATGCGGGCATCTAAATGAAGTGCAATTTGCTTAAGTTGAGTTTATTCGAGTTGGTGACCTTGTTATGCAGTTTGAGTTCGGTTATAAAAGTTTTTTTTTACTGTCGTTCTAATGGGTGTTCCACGTTCAAATAAATGTATGGCGGCGAATATCGTGGTGGGTGGCGGGCGCCTCAATTAAATGCAATTTGCTGACGTTGGCGAAGTTTATTCGTGAAACTTGTTGGTGAGTCTGTGACCTTGTTATGCAGTTTGAGTTTAGTTTGTAAAAGTTTTTTATTCAGTGGATTTAAAGGGTGTTTAGGATGTAAGGGTGTTAAATTTAGTCTTGTTATACTTATTTTATTATTTTTTACCTTTGTATAGATTCTTTTACCGATTGTTTTGTGAATGTGTGAACATTGTAGGCCTTCTAGATGCTAGTTAACATTTGTTAACTTTTTTATATAATCTTTTCTTTTTTTTTAGTTTCTTACGACTTATTGTCATAATTCGGGCCTACGTTGTCCCCCCATATCTAAGTACTAATGCTGTAACATGTAAATATTGTAAAACCAAACCATTTTTAAAAGAGTAACCATGGAGTTTCTTGCCGGTTCTTCTCCATAGGAAACGACCAACCCGAACAGTGCTCATTTTGTCGACGTTTTATAAGTGCCCATGTAGGCCTATGTGAAATAAAAAAATTGATTTTGATTTTGCTCCACGTTCAAGTAAATGTATGGCGGCGGATTTCGTGACGTTTGGGGAGTGGCAGGTAATTCTGAACGAATTATTGGGTGCCTAACTGAAGTGCAATTTGCTTACTTTCAGTTTTTTCGTGTAACTTGTTGGTGTGTTTGTGACCTTGTTATGCAGTTCAGCTGTAAATTTTTACAATTTACAATTTGAGTTCAGTTAAAGTATTTTATAGTGGCTTTGTGTTTGACTGAAAGAAATTGATAGTGCAAGTTTAACAATGATTGTAAAGTGAACCTATAATTATAATGGTATCCAACGCATTGTTAATTTATATTTTAATGGATTTTTATTTTTATGAATTGAATATTAATGAATATATATTGAATTTGCTGGCAATTGAATGGATAAAGTACCTATTTTTAGTTTTTTCTGTTTAGTTTGAATTTGAAGGATTGTTTATACATAAACTTTAGCTGTAACTGTATCTGCAATTTGAAGTATCTTAATTATTATTATTAATAGACTCAAGAGTTATTGAGCCTGGTGGTTTTAAGGCTGTATGAAAGTGTAGAAAATTCCTAAATTAATGAATATTCTTTTCATAATAACAACACAATATGTATGTGTATTGTATGTTATTAAGTCCAAGTAATATTATTTTTGATATTTTGTACACTGACAGCCCTAAATTCTTCTCCGATCTTTCAGTCCATCCAAAGGTTGTCTGTAAGAGATTGCCTAGTGCGATAAGACCGCCCATTGTAAACTTGTATATTTGAACAATTGTCCTGTATGTTTTTTGTGGTGTACAATAAAGTAATGCAATCTTAATGGCCTAATTGAATAAAGAAATTTTGATTGATTTTATAAATAAATAATATGAATAACCATCATCATCATCATCCACAGCCCGACTTCGCCCACTGCTGAGCATAGGCCTCTCTCTTCTTGTACCCATCACCACGTTCCCGCACCAACCTCATCCAGGTTCTACTCACAATGGCAACAATGCCATCAAAAATGAATAACCACCCATCTAAAATTCGTGTACCTGTAATGGTTCCCTCACGGTTCTTTGTTATGCAAATAAACTAATTTGTATTTGTATAAACCTCTGAAATACCTTTTACAGCCTTTACATAGGGGGAAGGTGAGCCTCACTATTTAGAGAATTATGTGAATTATTATTTTAGTAACATTGATTAATATTTGTGTGGGATCTCCATGTTATTGTGTGTACTTGTTAGTAAAAATATGTTTGATGAATGTTATTATTTAAGTCATTTACAAATTTTATTTTACATTTTTTTTATTTTTGTTATCATCCGCTAGAGAACCAAGGTTTACCGACATAGCCCGAAGAATTGCTAAAGTAAAAATTTCTAGAGTGGCGAACGTGTACGTCGGCAGACGCGGCGTTGGAAGGCCTCCCTCTAGTCTAGGTGAAGCGACGACCTGGTCAATGCTGCGGGAGTCCGGTGGATGCGAATGCACTGGACCGATCAGTGTGGTGACGCTTGGGGGAGGCCTATGTCCAGCAGTGGACGTCTTTCAGGTGAAATAACGATGACGATGAATGATGAATAATTTTACTTTTTTTTGACTACACATACTCGTACAGCATGTTGTCCAAACTTTATGTTTATTGATAGTCTCTGATCAGTTAGTTTAACTCTAAAAGCTTTTACACATAACATATAGTATAAAACAGGATGTTCAAAGTTATCTGTTGAACTGCTAACTTAGTTAAAGTTGGTATCAAAAGTTTGGTTTGACGCATACGGCAAAATCATATCGGTTCAGGCTAGTATCAATTCGGAACTAAAAGTAACTTATTTCTTTGTACTTTGAGTTTGTACTACTACGCCGAGAGGTCATTTTAAATAAGGGATAGGTAGGTTATTCAATATTTTGACCAATTTTAAGAAATATTATCTTTATGGGGTATCAAAATATACTAACTTAAAACAAAACTAGACGTACCAATGTATAGACGTCCAAGTCCAGACAGCGAAGTTTTTCTGGCCAAGTCCTTGAAAAATAAACTTCCTCCATAGTTAAAAACATTCGGCAGCCATGCAAAGTCAATGAGTGGAAAAAAAAAATGTGAAAAGAAACGAACAAACGTGGAAATGTATTTAAAAATAGCTCTTTTGAATTTGGAATCGAATTGTTTGTTACCCCCACAGGTTACCTCGTTCCGTCAGATGTTTCAACAAAAGGTCAAACTGGGTACCGGGTAACGTGAATAATTGTCAAAAATACCGGTAAAGAACGAGTCGCACACTCCCACCGAAGGTCCCGTAATTTGGTTGTTTGATTTTTTTGCTAAAAAATCATTTTTGCAAAAAAATACTACCGACTTCCAAATACAAAACTAAAAAGTGAAAAATAGCTTTATTTTTTGAAGTCTGTGTCCATAACGCAAGAAAATTGATACCTACGAAAGACACCGACTTCAAAAAATAAAGTTATTTTTTTGTAAGTCGGTAGTATTTCTTTGCAAAAACGTTTTTTTATTTTTCACTTTTTAGTTGTACCTACCTAATAGGCAAGTTAGTAAGGTAACTATAACGCCAGAATAGATTTCATAAAACTTGAACATAACCGGTGAAATGAGAGATCTGCGTACCCCTTAAGAGCGTACTGGCGTGATGTTATGTTATGAAATAGTATAAACAATAAACAGACATGCGATTGCAGCAATCCCGAGAGATTTGCCGTTCTTTTATTGAAGAGTTCTGTTGTATATCTCCCAAGCTCTTCATCAGATCTTCATCAAATTAAAATGGGACCAATTTCGGAACATACTTTTTCAAACAAAAAAATAATTTTCAAAATCAGTCCACAATTGACGGAGATATCGGTGAACATACACAAAAAAAAAAACAAACGTAATGTCGAACATAGAACCTCCTCCTTTTTGGGAAGTCGGTTAAAAATCAAAAGCATTTATCCGTTTCTTTTAAAAGGGTTTTGCTAATTACGAAAAACTGTGTAAATTAGTGACTCTTCTTATTTTTTAATTCATTTACTTTACATGTAAGTTGAAAAAAAAATACTATCACAAAAGTGTAGGCCTGTATTCCAGCAGTGGGCACGTTCTTCTTGTCCAGGTTGCATCACGATGTTTTCCTTCACCGTTGCCTGTGATGATGAGAACATATGAATTTGAAAAAATCACATTGCATAGCACGAGAAGCGAGGTCTTAGCCACTGGGCCACCACAACATTTCAGCAGTGGGAATGTTAAAAGGCTAATTATGCAATTTTTAATGGTGTAGACAATAGTACATTATGGTACAAGTGTGTAATGTTGGTTATTACCGCTGAGGCGCCATTGAGACCCGAGCCGTTAGGTGAGGGTCTTAAGAGAGCCGAGGACGGTAATCATCAATACACACGTGTATCATACGACGCTTTTCAACACACTTGTGAAGAAAATAATACAAAAAAATCATGTTCAACAGTGCAAACAACAGTAAAAAAAATTCGCAATGGCGGGCAAAATTAATCAGTTTTCCTATGCGCGCGCATCTAACAATGGCGATCGGCCATAGACTAAAATAATGCGGTTTCTTTTTTTTTGGCTTTTCGCGGAAAGCGTTTTAAAACAAAAGTTGTATTTGAGTGAAAGTTTTATTTATTAAACACGTTTAAGTTGAAATCAACTATTTAAATACGAAGTTGCATAAACTGAGCAAGCATTAGGTACAATAATTTATTTGTATACTATTGAGCACGATATTTTTTGTAACGAAACTTTTTTAAGAACAAAGCAACTCAACCAATAAATAAAAAAAAAACCTCTATAACTCACTTGTGAATAATAGCAATGAAAAAGTCACAGTTTGATTACAGATGTCATTATGTGCCTAACTGCGGTGAAATTAGAGCCACTTTATGAGCAAATGTGTTGAAAAATATATTTTAACTGTTCCAAATTCTATGTAGACACCATCGGTAGCTGTTAAATTAAGTAGTTAAAGAAGTGTGTCTGTGACAAACGTCGATGGTGATTATGTTTTTTATCATTTTTTTCATTTCATTTATTCATAAAACAATCTACATTGTGTTGAATATATACACATGCAATTTACATACAAAAACAAAGAACTATGATTTATTAATTAATATTTCAAGTGACATTCAAGTAAAGTGCTAAAACAATTTCAAATATAATGTCCATAACTTTTAAAATAATGTCAAACAGTTATAAAATATAATAATGTCAGAACAGGATTAAAATATAATGTCAAACAGACTCAAATATAATGTAAAACAGACTCAAATATAATGTCAAACAGTTATAAAAATAATGTCAAACAGTTATAAAAATAATGTCAAATGATTCTAAATTATATAAAGTCAAAAGAGAAAAAATAATAATTAAAAAAAGGTATATCATTTATTATTGTTTGACCTTAGTTCCGATATATTATATAGACACTTATCTAATAAAAAAGCTTTTAATTTTGTTATAAACAAGTGGGTGTTATAAATCAGGATCTTTATCTCCGAAGGCAACCTATTAAATATCTCCACAGCTTGGTACTTTGAACAATGCTCTACTATATTAAATTTTGGTGATATTAGTTGCTTAAAAACTTTTCTCCTCGTGCTCTCTCTAATCTCACGTTCTTCTCTTGATTCAAACTCATGTAGATACTTAGCAAAATGAGTCAAGAGGACCAATATATATAGGCTAGGTACTGTTAATATGCCCAACTTTTTAAAGTAATCTCTGCATGAGACGCATTGTGCAATTCTGACTATAGTCCTTATGGCTCTTTTTTGTAAGATGAAAGCTCTCTGCCAGTTATAACTGTAACTATTTCCCCAGAGCACGATGCTATACCTTAACCTTGACTCGACCAGCGCATAATATACAGTCTTTAACTGTTCTATGTTCAGTTCATCCCTAAGGCTCCTGAGAGCGTAACGTGCTGATGATATGGATGATTCAATAACAGCAAGCTCCGGTTTCCAATTTAAATGCGAATCTATGTTAATTCCTAAGAATTTAACCTTGTCTACTAATTCAATCCTGTCTCCATTTATTTGTATATCTAATTCGTCATCATGACGAGTCGTAGTCTTAAATAATATGAGGTTAGTTTTACCTGTATTTAGCAATAAGTTATTAGCTGTAAACCATTCGCACATTTTTTCTATAATTATATTTGTATTTAATGTCAATTTTTCTATGTCTTTTGCCCCAATAATTATGTTTGTGTCATCTGCGAAAACAACAAGGTTCTCGTTCGGCTGAGTTTTATTCATGAAATTGAGTAAGTCATTTGTAAAAATAATATATAGTATAGGTCCTAAAATTGAGCCTTGAGGCACACCACGTTTTACGTAGGTCATTTTTGACTTGTATATTACTTCGTGATTATTCTCGTCTATACCTTTAATTTCTACATACATTCTTCTATTTTGCAAGTATGATGTCATAAGTTTTAATGTCTTGCCTCTTATACCATAATGTTCGAGTTTAGCAAGTAGTAGTTCATAATCTATGGTGTCAAAAGCGGAGCTGAGGTCAACAAAGAGTCCAGCTACTTTCATTTTTTCATTTAACTTATTAACTATATCATTTATTAAAGTGTTCATAGCATCCGCGGTACCAACGCCTTTCTGATAACCAAACTGTCTCAGATTGATAATTTTGTTAATACCTAAATGCACCATCAGTCTATCTTTAATGACTTTTTCAAAGAGTTTTGATAAGGTAGGTAACAAGGATATAGGGCGATAATTTTTCGGATTGGTCTTTTTGCCCTTTTTGTGTATTGGAATCACCTTGGCCAATTTTAACTGGTCAGGAAAAATTGACTCATCGATGCATTTATTGAAGAAATTGGAAAGAGGCGAAGCCAATATCTCTACATTCTCCTTTATAATCGATATCGGTACGTCGTCGAAGCCGCAAGAATGTTTATTAGCCATTTTGCTAACTAACTTTGCAATCTCATTTGGTGTAGTTGGCTTGAAAGTTATATCACTTTCAACTCTTTTTGTCGCACCCATCAGAAAAGTCATCGCTCCATCCCTATCTTTATTAGCCATCGATGATTTGAATACGAAACTGTCGTTAAATATATTTGCAATATCCTGAGGATCAGTGATTACTTTATTGTCTATATTTAGGATAAAATTTTTACGTTGCCTGTTTTTCTTCTTTTTAGTATATTCGTTTACTATTTTCCATGTTTCTTTAACAATATTTTTTGCGCTGTTCAAATACCGTGATATAGCTTGCTTTTTGGCTTGCCTTATAACTTTTCTATGAATTCGAACGTAGTTTATTTTATAATTTTTGATGCTGACATTATTCAATGTTCCAGAGCATAGGACTCTTTTCATTTTACTTGATACTTTAATACCTTTTGTAATCCACTTTATTGTATTGTTATTTTTGGACTTTATTTTAATTGATTTTTTGGGATAACAATCTTGGAATATTTTGCTGAAGTAGCTTAGAAACTGATTTATACCCATATTACTCCATGTTTTTTTAGTAAGACTCCTTTTGAAAACGGAGTTATTTTTCTCATTAAAAGATCTTTTAATTACCGTGGTGTACTCCACCTTTTTTGATATTTTGTTGAATCCATCAAGAGCCACATAACAGAAAAGTCCACCATGACCATCAGCTAAACCATTATGATCCACAAAACACTGCTCTATGTAGTCACTATCAAGATTTGTGATTACGTTATCTAGACACGACTGAGAGTTATTTCTGATAAAGGTCGGAGTTCTCACAAGATATTTAAAGTCATAACATGTCAATGTGCTTAAAAAGTCAGAAGATTTTTTGTTTTCAACAAGTACGTCAACATTGAAGTCCCCACATATAATACAGTTCTTGTCAATAAAGTGGTCTAACAATTTTTCTAAGCTAGAAATAAAGCTTTCGAAGTTGTTATCATAGGGACTTCGGTAACAACAACAAATGTATAACCCGGTTGCAACATCTTTTGCACCACATATCTCGAAACTTTCGGCTCTGTAAAACTTACTGATTGACTCAATGTTTTCGCATTCTTTCATTTTATGTGCCAAAATAAGAGTACCTCCCCTTTTCTTGTTCGGCCTTGTGTTACATGCGACTAAATTATAATTTGACATAGCAAATACATCGGCAGATTTGTCATTCAAGAAATGTTCTGATATACACAAATAGTCTACGAGATTACCCGATGTTTCAATATATAATTCGAGTTCAGTTTTTTTATTGCTTATTCCACATACATTCTGATGAAAAATCTTTAAACAACTAGTATCTGATAATAGGGTGCTATTACTTACGTCATATGACATTACCTCTTTATTCTCGAAAAAAATCACTATCATTTACAATTGTAGGTGAAACATTAGTTTGTGAGGACGAATTTACAAGCACTCTAGATGTAGGTGTTTCCCTCGCTTTTAGTACCAAATTAGGAGTATTTTGTGTAGAAACATTTTTAAACATCCGTTTTGCCTTTTGATCCATGAGCACATTATGCACATATTTTTGATAGTTGATCCTGTACTGTAACCGCAATATATCCCTATAAATTAATTTGCATGCAGTTAGCTTGTTCAGTAAAGGTTTTCTATTATAGTCAAAATCATTATGATCAAGTGCAATAAAATTAGAATTTTCACAATTATTGCATACAAGTTTTAAGGTACGATTAACATTTGATACATTTAAATATTTATTATGATAAATTTTACTGACAAGGACGTTTGTATTTTGTATATTTTGCAAAGTGTGATGCAGATAACTTAATATATTCAATGGATTATTGTCGCTAACACCTCCAATTATTAAAACAAAGTCAGATTTTGTGAAGTCCTTACATATAGTTGCACATGTGCTTAATATGTAACTAAGAGGTGCATTTGGTTTAATTACCGACGTAACACTAAAACTATTTCCCACTAATTTTTGTAGTGTATCTCTAATTTCATATCCGGTCTGATCAGCGAAGATAGCTATTTTATGCTTTGGTGCCATTTCTTGCAATAGTTGTTTACAGGATCCAATATCTGTCAGTTTATCTACGCTTCCATTAGCGTCCATGTTTTGTGTAGGTGTTGACCGTGACTTGTTCTTGCTTGTTCCCTGTATTTCCCTATCCGTCGATATATGTATACCTCCATATTCTTGTTCCTCCGCCTTGGATGTAGTTGACTTATAGATATAGCTGACTTGTAGTTCTTTGTAACTGTTTGTAGGCGACAAGTTCCCTGATCCTGTTACTGAAGACTTATCCAAATTGTTTTTAATTGGTGACTTATGAATGAGTGCTTCTGACGCATTCACATTTCGGTTCATTGACGTTATGGCATGCATAGTAAACTCTCTAGAAGAAGTTCTGGGTAATCCTGTTTTCATAGTCATTGTCCTGAGTCGACGTTGATATTGTGGTGAATAGAACCTCATAGGTGTCGCCGCTGTATCTGAGGTAGTAGAATCCTGCAATCCCACTGATTTAAAAATCTTTATTTTGCTTTCATACTTTCTAATTTTGTCTTTTAGTGAAATATTTTCTAAGTTTAAATTATCTATTTCTGAGTTGGCAGACTGTAGTTCCAAATTTAGTTTGTTAATTTCCTCATTCTTTGCGATGATATCCATATTTCCAGAGTTATTATTGTTGGGTAAACTTTGATAAGATATATCCATGTCAAATTCAAACTCGCTTATGTTTAAATTATGTTGCATTTGTGTTCTTTGCGTGACGTATATATTATTATCATCTTCCATGTTTCAACTTCAGAATATTTACAAAAATTCACAACATTTCGTTACGGAACCCTAAAAATTTATAAACCAGTGATTGCGAAAAGCCACGTGATAATGAATAATAAGGCTTTAAAACCATACCGTATTCGTACATAAGTGAGTCTCAGCCCGTGTATATCGATTTCTAGGACACAGAGGTCGTTTTATGTTATTGTGAGGTTTTATGGGTAATAACTGCTATTTTGCGCTTAATGGGAATATGCAGACGTTATGGAGTGTTTGGATTTATGTGAAAGTCACTGCTGTTTGAAATTCAGGTCACACGACTGAAATTATTGCATTAAAATCTGGTTAAACGTTTATAAACGCCTATTATATGAAAGTGTTCGTAAATCTTTAGTGTCCCCATAATCTGCCGTCGTGAATTATAAAAACTATTAACTATTATAATTTTTTTATTACAAAGACAAGTTTTATTTAAGCATTTAAATCGTTTCAGTTATGTAAACTAATTATAAAAAAAAAGAATGAAACAATTTACAAGGTATCAGCGTAGCCTTTTCGTAGCGTTGTAGCCTTTTCGTAGCGTCGTAGACTTTTCGTAGCATCGTAGACTTTTCGTAGCAGCGTAGACTTTTCGTAGCAGCGTAGACTTTTTGTAGCAGTTGGTTACGGAGGCCTACGGTTATTATTTCAGGAACTTCAGTACGGTAGATTTAGATGAATTACCGAGTTCTCGTAGTTCGATATTTCATCTATGACGATTTGATTTTCAATGTCAGTCATTGTTCATTAGTTTTTCTTGGGTACGAAACTGTAATATGATACAGTTTGTTATAACAAAAAGTCCCATGTAATAACAGACTATTTTTAGGCAACAATTATCTTCCTGCCCTTGTCCAGTAAAATTGTGCCAAATTTCATACAGATCCGTCCAGCCGTTTGAGCGTGAAGACGTATAAAACATACACAAACTTTCGCCTTTATAATATTACTAGCTTCTGCCAGCGGCTTCACCTGCGTAAAAGTCGAAAAATATCCCAAGGAAACATATTCCCAGGATAAAAGTATCATATGTGTTATTCCTGACTATAATCTATATCTGTGTCAAATTTCATCCAGATCCACTAAGCCGTTGGAGCGTGAACACGTAACAAACACACACATACACAAACACTCACAAAATTTCGCCTTTTACTATAGTGTGATAGTAAGATGTTCTTCGGAAAGGTCAGATACGTAATACTCGGCCCAGTAGTGATAAGTAGTCATCAGCCCGTGTGTCTGTTACTATTAAGCCACGAGCTCCTTCCCAGTTGCCTCTTGGTATTGAGTTTAAATCTTATCTTACTTCTTCTTCGTTTGTTACTCAATCGCGCCAGAACCACTGCACGGATCTGGATGAAATTTGGCACAGAGATAGATTTTAGTCTGGAATAGCACATAGGCTCGCGAGAGCGAAGCTGCAGGCAGAAGCTAGTACCTACATAATTCGTTGTAGGTTAGCGGGTCCCTTTAATATTAATTGCTATGTCAGCTGCTTATCGATGCACCATAGGGATTATGTTTAAATTGGATGTCGCTAATTAGGAAGACATTTTGTATTTTGAACTCTTCGCCGTGGGGAGGCGTTTTGCTGTCACAGGATTATTGGGCAAACGCCTTGTCCATAAAATATACATTTCACGTAGAAAACGAGGAACAAGGCCATTGTGGAACAAACTATAAGCATGCAAGCATGTCACAGACATGTCAGTGACAATGGCAACTGGGCTTATCCCAGTTGTAAACGACCCTTTGTGCCCATTGGGCCTTGTTTGTTCTGTCTCCTGCTTGATATGGATCCCTCCAGTGGGCATTATGTACTCCGTTATTCTTTTCTGATTAATTTCGTTGCAGGATCCAAGACAGTTAAATTCATCCTCCGGAACTTCGTCGGGCGTGCTTTTCTGGTGGTTGCCACTGTAGATTCTGGCTTTCAGGAGTTACAGTGGTTTGGTAATAGTGCGGCGAGTTTGTCCCAAAAAAAAATAAACTCACATTCCAGTTCCATTATCTACATTGTGGGCTAACGAGGTATATTGTCAACCGCAATCTCTCGATCGTGCCCCGCAGAATTTTGGTAGAGTCGCGTTTGACCATTATCATGGCAAGCGATGACGTTGGTACTGTCCGTGATTGCCTCCAATTCAAATCTCTATGGGGCCTACATTCCCAGTCAGTTTCATGCAACTCCACACGATTCAGTCTATGTTCTATGACAACGGATAAAAACCTTCGTTTAATCTCAATAAATAGCAAGCTATCTACTCGTAGCTAGGATAAATGTCCATATGATGATTCGCAATGGAATCGAGTTGGAGGCGACTAACTTGAAATATAGAGGTTAATAACTATGCTAGTATTATATTATCTGTGGTATTACTTAAAAAATGTATTAGGCAATTGTTTCACTCTTTTTATCTTTAAAGGAGCGTCCTCACTGGGAGCATTCTTTCGCGAGCATTTGTAAACGAACAAAAGTAAGCGAGCAACAAATGCTTCCCAGCGAGCCCAGCATTCACGTTCGAGCAAAACTATGAAGCTTTGAGTCGAACCATTCCCTTGCGAGCTTGGAGTATTCGAATACATACGTATTATCTCTAAGTAGTCTGTGTCGAATACGATCTCGTTAAATGTCATTCAATCGATAATACTATTGACCAAGAAGGTCACAAACACATAAGATCAAGGAACTGTTCCTTGCTTACAAGTGGCCAGTAATATTCCTACATTTATACTCATTCATTTCATTAACTATCTGAGTGCTCGCTTTCGAGCGTTTTTTGTGTGAACATTCGAATGCGAGCCGTTTCGGCGAAAATCGTTACGACGTCCACACCGGCCGAAGTTCGCGCTTGCGTGCAAGCTTTGTAACGCTCGGCTCAACGTCCACACCACTCGAATATTCGACGTCGAATGCTCATTACAAGTGAATGCTCTCAGTGAGGACGCTTCTTAATAAATAAATCTTATAAGTCATCATCATCATCAATGATTTTAAATTTTCCCACTGCTGCGACACAGGCCTCCTCTCCGTGAGAATTCAATCCACCACGTGGGCCCAATGCGTGTCGGCGGATATAACATGTATTCGATTTTTTGGTTCCAGGACATGCCGGTTTCCTCACGATGTTTTTCTTCACCGTTTTGAGAGCAGTGATGATGAAATAATTTACACAAAGTCAAACGCCTGCCTGGGTTTGAACCCACGACCTACAACCTATAAATCACGGCCGATACCACTAGGCCACCACTGCACTCTAATCTTATACGTATCTATTTATTAATACTTTACATCTTTTGGAGCTTTTAGCCTTATCAGTTTTCAGAACCCACATTATGATGTTTACAATAAGATAAAGTAGCTAATGGTTTATTACGAATTTACGAGTCGAGTACATGATAACACACGGCACATTAAAATAATTTTGATTATCTACATAAAATATACATCGTTGCTATGTACGTTAATTTTTAGGGTTCTGTTTTGGCTGTCTGTCTGTCGCGATGTTTCACAGCCATTTTACAAGACTGTTGACACAATACCGATGAAATTCAAATGAATGTTTATCGTCCACTACAATATTTATTGGTGATACATGCACTTCTAAAGTGACAACTGCTGAAATAACTTAGAATTTTTTTCATAGTTTCAAAGAGACAATATTTTTTTAAGAAATAAATTAGGCCTTTTCCCAGCGGTGGGACAGTGTAGGCTTGAAAAATACTATGTTATGAAAACTTATTTTTGCAGTCAATAAAATCAATATAATCATTATAATTATTTACTGGGCGTGGACCGACAAGTGTTGTAAAGTTGTCGGCACGTAACTTGGCAAGAGTTTTTTAGATCTCTTTGTTCATCAAGCGGGACGCGGGGAATGTTTAGCACCGTTCAGAGCGCGCGATTGGTTGGTCAATTGACACAAGGATCGACTGACCAATGGCGTCGCGTCCACGTTCCGTTCGCTCTATATGGTGGTTGGTCAGCTCATGTACTATGCGCGAACTTATCCCCACTACGCCTTAACCTCACCAAGTTACATGCCGGGGACTATACTTGGCGGATTTTGTGTTCAAATTATGTTACTTAGGACATTAATAGTGTCGCGATAGTGAACAGATAAGTACGCACTAACAACAGCTACTGTAAGTTAAAATTAGAGATCTAAATTACCTCTGTTTTTCCTCCTACAACTTTGTAATCAGAGCTTACTGTTGAAAATGACTTACGGAGGTGGGAGTTTAGTAGCTGAAGGCAATAATACACATAGGTATTATTAGAACCTTAGTAATGACGTCTCTGAGTTAATTTTATCTTACACCTACAACTACATAAATGTGTGTTCGCTAGACCAATTAAATTTATTTATAAAAAACTGTTCATAAATTAATTTTGTAAGCGAGACTCAAGAATATTACTGAAATTCTCCAAGTTACGCAACACTGAATTATACTTTCATGAATTTACAAGTTTTCAGCAAAAAGTTGATTGAAACCACTTAACAGAAGTAAAATCTGTAGAACCGCTAAAGTACTAATTGTAGTAAGATCTGGAAAGTATGATTTTAAATCGTTTACTTATATATAAACAAAAATCTTTTTATAACCAGCTTTTAATAACCTATAATTACTAAACGTAAATAGCTCTTGTTAATACATATCTAAAGAACCCAAGGTGAATAGAAAGAAAGAAAGAGAAAATATGAAAACTAATTTATTTGGCACACACAGATACACACAATTTAGACACAAATAAAAGGGAACTTAATTTTAAAACAATTACAAAGTGTGCCCCACGGTTGCGCCAAATAGGTTCAGCAAAATTCCAGGCAACTAGGAGTTGCCTGACGCTGGTAGGTGCTATCTTGGTTGGTAGAGGAATTCTCGTGGTATCCCTTCAGGCTGCATCATAAAACGCAATCCATGTTACTATATTATTGCACTGTCTCCTGAAGTTAAATAGTGCTTAAAAATTACGAGTCGACTTAAGATCCTCCTTCGTTCTTTTCTTCAATAAAAAATTGACGACTAAACTGCAAACGAGTGAAGCCAATTAAAAAAAAAAGTTTGTAAAAAGAACACCAATTAAAAAACCCATCCGCCATTACTTTTAGTTTTAATAATACCGTGTTACACGTAAACATTTTGCTGCCTAATTAGCACGTCGCACGTCATATAGAAAGCTGCTCGCAATTAAATTTACAATTTAAAGCAGGTACACCCCTGCAGTTGGCAGAAAGGGGTGGTCGAATGCAGCGGGCGTTTCAAGGACACACGTGACGTCATTTCCGCACGTGCCGTTCAAACTAGGGTTGCCAAACGTACTTTGGACGAGGTCAAACGAAACAAAAGGGTTCCCGTCCCCTATGCAGTGTGCATGCGTGAGTAGATACTCTAGTTTAGAATGTTTGCATCATTGAAGTCTGTTAAAATTCTAATAAATTATTTGTAAAACCATTAACCAAAAACCGCGAGTCTGACTCTACTTTTCCAAGTACATGTTATACGTTGGTCGAATATTACTCGTAAACTTGTAAAGCCTACTGTAACACCTATTTTTTTGGTGGAATGAATTCTTGTTAGAGGAAAGTTTGTTACCTCGTTTATCGCTCGGTTTCACTGTATTTTATTCAATTTGCGACACTTCCTTGTTCTCAGTGCCTGGCTGGGGTTGACTGTCCAGCTAAACCGACTGTTTGGCTAAGACCGAGGGTCCGGCTAAGACAGAGGCGGTCCGCTCGAGGCATGGCGTTGTGGAGTGGAGTTGGCTGGCTGCGGCGCTCGGAGGGACAGGCCTACTGTTTTTATTTATATTCGTCCACCCTCCATATTTAAATTAATATAATATAGTATAATAAAGTTTGACCAGCCAACTGCAACCAGCGACCCTACAATTTTCTACAATTATTATTGTGACGTGTTTCGGGGGTACGGCAAATAAACTGTCATTCCAGTATTTGGCGTATTATTGTTCCCGAATCGATCCTACGTTACACTACTTAGCTGTGATAGTTTTCCTTTTAATTTCGATTTATGTACTACTACTGCAAGACTATCCATATAAAGCTTATTTTTACGCAAACAGACTCCTGAATTGAAAAATGGTTTTAACATACCCGTAATATTTTTCGAATAGCCTAACCAACGATACACCACACCATGGGACAAGAAAGAAAACCATTCCCACGTTACGTGTACAGGAGGTACCACAAAAAGTAAAACATGATTATATTTTACCATTTTGTCGGCGTGATCCATGCCAAATTATGGCTTTCTAATACTAAGAGACTTAGATTTAAGATGCGGACGATATGGGGGTTCCACTTGACTACGGAACTATTTATCATTAAAAAATACTGTCACGATGAACGGAGAGAATCTCAGATGTAATTGTATGTTACAAAATGCGGTTGATCTAGGTCCCGAGGAAGCTTTCTTTACAAATAAGCGTACAGGCACACACACAGTATATAACAAACAACGAGATTTTTTATCATTTAACTTTTATTTTATAATATCTTAAATAATTCTACTTTTTGTTATATATTTTTAGCATAATTTTGTTAGCCCTAGCTCACACTAGCTCAGCACATTTAAAGCACGGCGGCGTAAATTCATTAATAATTATGTTAATATTCAACGTGTGCCTGGCTGTACCTCTGAGGTACCTAGGGTGTTTGTAATATTATTAAACTGTTTTTATATGACTCATAGTATCTGCATAACATATGGGGACACTCCTTACGTCATTATGATCATCATAAAATCATCTTTCATGGATGAAAGGTACAATGCATCTTACTTCGCTAGCTACTAGATAGTAGCTAAGATGCTAGTCTTTAAGTCAAGAGTCATCATCTGCATAGCCTTTTTCCTAATTATTGTAGGGGTCGGCTTCCAGTCTTACTGGATTCAGCTGAGTACCAGTGTTTTACATGGATTGACTGCCTATCTGACCTCCACAACCCAGTAACTGGGTATCACGATACCTCTTGGCATGACTGGTGTCAGATCTCAGGCTTCTGGCTACCCGTAACGACTGTCAAAGATCTTCAAATGACAGCCGGGACCAACGG
This sequence comes from Orthosia cruda, assembly GCA_964057195.1. NCBI lineage: Eukaryota > Metazoa > Arthropoda > Insecta > Lepidoptera > Noctuidae > Orthosia > Orthosia cruda. Next base: position 34,517,583 of record OZ059836.1, read on the forward strand.
CTTAACGTGCTTTCCGAGGCACGTAAGAAACTCGGTATGTTGAAATGGTCACCCATCCACGGACCGAACACGTCAAGCGTTGCTTAACCTTGAAGATCGACCCGTGCGGCTGTTATTATTTAGCCACGAGCTCTTCCAAGCTACATTTAAGTCTAGAGTGAATAGGTTATTTCTAGACAAGCGTGTCCACAGAACATTTTTACTCTAGCGAGAGCGTGTCTCACCGTCGACGACATCATCACTTATCAACAGGTGAGATAGTGGTCAAGCGCGAACAAATTAAAAAATAAATAATAAACTAAAATGTATCACACAATTTAATAACTGTTGCAGGAAAAACGGCTGAGATCTAACATGATTGAAAAGAAATAAAAAAAGGAACAAGCTCTTACAAAAACTCATACAAGACGCGTTGGAGTCTTTCGAGATCAAGGGTGCTATCTAATCTTGATTATAAAACCCCATTAGCTGGCCAAAAAACAGACAGTTACGTCTTTTTATCTAACTAGTGGCACTGTGAGCTGTAGACCTCGGAAGTCTGTTTTTTTCTTTTTATTGTTGATTCAGTTTTTGGAATTTTTCCAAATTTCCAAAAACTAAATCAACGAAAAATCCATATAATATCGAACCTGCTCATAAAATTTCACGATTATCGGTTGAGTAATGCGACCTGAAGCGGAGAACAGCTGGATATCTGGACATATGAAAGCATTTTTGCTCAAGCTGAAACGGAGACGCTTCGCGCTAGCTCGGTCAATGAAATAGGTACCAATTTGGGCATCCCATCCCACACACAGTAAAGTTTTAATCTAACCCAGATTTTCCTTCGGGGACACTAGCTAAATTAGCTGAATACCCGTATAAATGAACGAGAGTTCGTTTAATGAACATTCATATAATTATTTGGAAGGCAAATACGAGTTCGTATGCTGGAATTAATATCCGTGTGTTATCTCTCTAATTAGATCCGCAATTAAAATCTGAGTGTGCATTTATTTGTAGTTGTTTTATTTTTCACTAAGTTTATAACTTTGGCACAATTGACTATTAGGCTTTATTAATGTGCTTCTTATATGTCAACCAGTTCTTTGTGAACTTATTCTATATGTAGAGCTAAAACATGTATATAGTTCTTGACAGTGGCATCGCCCGTGTGTAAATCAAGAATTATCTTACAAGAACGTACCTACTACCGCAATAAAATATATTCTATGTTCTCCTCACCCTCAGCCAGGCTATATGGTATACCCGTGTTCTAAATATCCAAATCCGTTTAGCTGTTATTAATAATATATAATAAATACTTTATTCTGAACTACGCATACAAAAACATAATAACAAGTTGGTTTGGCCTAAATAATGTCCCGCAGTTCAGCGTACCTTTTGGCATAGGCCTCTAACAATTTTCACTGGCTTCTGTGTCGCGCCACCCTTCTCCAGTGGTGACTAGCCGTCAGCTTCAGATCATCCTCCCATCTTGCATGCTGGCGTCCACTGTTCGGTGCCCGTCTCTCGGGTACCAGTCGGAGACAGTTTTGCTCCATTTATCTTGGGTCTCTCGGATCATGTGGCCGGCCCATCTCCATTTGTGTTGGTCTATTCGGCTGATTATGTCTGTTATCTTAGTTCTCTGTCTTATTTCGCATAATCTCTTAATCATCATCATCTTAATCAACAATACCAGGATATTAAATATGCAGAATTCACACGCTTATCAGGAATTAGCAATTTATTTTAAGGCCCAGAAATCAATCGTGACTTTACACTTTACAATTCCTCAATCGAAAATGGTGACTCAACATTTTCACCTTCCTAAAGCTTTTTACAATTCGAACATTTCTGTGGTGTAGTTAAGGGTTCGTTCGGTTTCTGACGGATGAAAACTGATTGCATGGTGTAAATTATGGCCAAGAGGAGGATATGGGGTCTAGTTGTAAGTAAGTTTTATGGAGGGCCTTTCTTATCAAGGGCTCTAAGTTGATAAGCCAGTTGGATTGTTCGTGACAATTTCTATTTTAACTTACGTCTGTATGTTGGGCCCAGTAGGGAAACTTAGGAACCACATGAGAACGACTAGTGGGGGTTATGACAGAACCACTTCTTATAAACCTAAGCAATACTTAAAAAGACTCCAAGAAAGACACATTTATTAGTTATAAATAAACAACACATCGCTTTCCTTTTCAGAAAATATCAAATTAATTTTAACGTAGACCGCCTTGGAGGATAAAAAGGTAACATTACATCAAAAGTCACAGTCGCTTTTAAGATTCCGAATCGGACAGATAACGATTCTCCGAATGACGTACCTACGACCTAAAACCCGACGAATAAGATGAATGAACGCTTTTATTTCAGAAGGCTGTCGAGACAGGTAATCGAATATTTATGACCTGTACGAGCAAGCATTAATATCGCTTTAAGGAATATTCTCTTTGCCATTCCTATGCCACGTCAGATTCACTTGATAAAACTCAGTTACCAACGCATTCGTGTTCCACGTTCAAAAATTTTGCAGCTATAACGTCAAACATAAAAAAATAGGTTTTATTTTTCAGATGAAAATGGCTGGTGTTTTTAAGCCTCGCCTGAGAGCAGTCAACATAGCCGTGAACATTTAAATTTTATTTTAGCACGTCATTTGGGCAGGTATGCTTAATGAACGAACGGTAATAAACCAACAGAAAACTACGCTTTTGTGCTTGCTAGGGGCTAGCATTTTTGTGGAGTTAATTGGGCAGTAAACTAAGTTAGGTTTTTAGAGCGAATTCCACCACAGACTGGACGTGATCGACACTCGCTATCGCCGATAAAACGATGCTTACGTTCATTCTTATTTATAAAAATCTCTGAAATATTAACCGATTTAACACTTAGCAAATTCTTGATTAAAATTTTTCATAAATAATTTGAATTTGGAATCAGCTTATCAGTTACTAAACAGCTGAGGGATATTTATTAACAAGGCCCTTTGTCTAGAGTCCAAGCACATCTAAACTGAATTCGAGTGCTGTCAGCCTCATTATTATTAAGGAATACCCTCTTGAGTGCTAATTAGCAAACACAATAGAAATAAATATTCTATTTTTTTTTGTTTAAACATTTTTTTTCGTACTCTTCTCAGCAAATCATTTGATACCCATATCATGGCACGGCACTAAAACTAACTAGTCCGCCATGTTGGGCCATCCGCCATATTGTACTTAGAATGACTAAACGTGTATGCAAAATTTCATCACAATCGGTGGAGGATAATTGCTTTAAAATTCAGTTGCAAGATTTGACCCGAAAACACTTACATATATACAACATACATACATACATTGCTAGTTAAATAAAACATTGTAAAAACAATTGACTTTCGCCGATTCGGTGATCTTGACGGTTGACTGGTGACACTGCCAGCCCTCATTGCGTTTATATCGAACTGTCATTGGTATAATTTACCCTTGGTAATATAGGTACTAGGTAAGTGCTAAAGAAAGGCCGTTTTTCTGAGGTTGGTTATTAGTCAAACTGTTTCTAATCAGTAACAAGTAATAACATATTCGATATATGAACTGATTAGCCACCCGTCAGACGATACAAAAACACCCACCAGACACATTTATCTTTTAGATTTAGCAGCAAAAACGCCTGCTTGTTAAGTCTAGATTGACCTAGATCTAGACAAATAGGATTAAATGGATAAAATGTTTGTTAGAAAAAAAGCCTAAGATTTTAGGTTTTTTTTCAGTCGGTTTTACGTTGCTTCAAATGCTGTCTGGTTGTAATACTGTAAGATGATTTAGACCACTTAAGCTTTGTCTCTTGATCGGCACGGTCAACGCTGCGGTATGCGGTGCCGAACTCATAAACCTCCTCGCCGCTGACGCATACTGCGATGTAACAAAAGACGATTATGTGTCCTTCACCGCAAACGTTGTGAGTTCCGTTCAAGAGTTAGCTTATATATCTATATATATTTACTTAACGAAAATGTCTATGAGCCTTCTGTATGATTGACAAGTTTTTGGTACGGAATTGAAAACCGATTCCTATTCGACAGATATATACGGGAAACGTGAGCATAGACAATATAGACGTGTCCTGTCATCACGGTGCGGCGCATTCAAATCTGTCAAACGCAGTCGTATCATTTTACCACACGTGAGTCGGGTTATATGACGCAAACACAAACTCAAATGTTTTAAGTTTGTGTTTGCGTCATATAATTTTAATTAAACCGTTTACAGGCACTTTTAAGATGAAGTTACAAGTAAGTTTATTTAATGCCCCGACTGCAAGAGACTACGAGGAATCTGTAATGATCGTAGCAGATTGCGTTTAGTCTATAGTTTCTGCCTACCCCAAATTGCACCACACAATCACACCAATATTATAAAGCCGGAAGTTTGTGAGTGTGTATGTTTGTTACTTTGTCACGCTTAAACGGCTGGACGGATCTGGATGAAATTTTACACAGAGATAGATTATAGTCAGGAATAGCACATATGATACTTTTTATCCCGGGAATATGTTCCCTTGGGATAATTTTCGACATGCTAACGGGCGAAGCCGCTGGCAGAAGCTGATTATAAATAATAATGATGCGCATTTCTAATAAATAATATTTCCATACGATCTTCGATCAAATACTAATAATAATAAATACTATTTAATAGGCATGACTTTATGTGTATACTATTTATAAGATCTAGTTAAACACATGTGTTATGCAATAAAGATTTGAAGATTTGAATCAGCTAGGATAGCAAGCAAGTTGTATCCTGGTTTGGCAAATACAAAAATGAGGATAGTTCTGTATACACGGGGCTAGAGTCAGCTTGCTATGCAGGATTGGAAACTGAATCCGCGTAGCAATTTAGATCAAGAAATACAAAGAGAGCCTAGCTTCAATATTCATGAATATTTAAGCTGCATCTACTAAACTACGATCACCGACTACAAATAACTAAGATTAAACTAAATTAAACTTTAACCGCTTTTCATAAAGAACACAAGCTTCAATGAGGAGGCCAATTGAAATCTTTTTCATCCAGGTAGCTTTATTCTTTCTCGAGTTTCAATTAAAGAATGAAACTAGGTGGGAAGGCAGGTAGATAGTCGACAATTTATAAATATCTACCCGGATTAATGTTCGTACCTCGATTGGTCCGGGAGACTTCGGTACCTACGTTAGCTGAATTATTACTTCATTTTGTGGTTTGGGGAAATGTATTGGGATGTCGCCTTTGTCTCGAGAGGCGACGTAAACCCAATACTAGGGCTGGGAGAATTTGCAGAAGGATTTTGTTCGAGCTTTTTCGATGCCCTTATACTTTTTTTGTAGAGCAAGGTAGATACGTCGTTTTAAGGCTCTCACAGATATTTTTTGTCGCGACAAGACATTTCTTTATGCATTATTATATATATATTAATTTCTCCAAATAATTTTAAGCAAGAAATTTATCTGTCACAAGCTCCGCCACCCGTTTTTATTCGTTCCCAAGTTTCTCAACTGTGTTGACTTTGTTCAAATTGGTAGACCAATTATTACGAAGTCACTTTTTTATTGTCTATAGCATGGATGGCAAACCTTTATTAGGACACGTGCCATTTAAATTATATATATTTTATGTGACAAAGAAGTGCCACCAATTTTTTTTGACTTTGTCTTAATTGACAAAAAATAAAACTAAATGCTATGAATTAATCAATCTTTATTTGCACACAGAAATTCTTACAGCAATCCTAATATTTATTTACAGTTATATGTTGTACTAGAGGACGCCTCGCGGTTTCACCCGCGTAGTACCCGTTCCCGTGGGAATACAGGGATTAAAAGTAGCCTATGTCACCTGGGGATAGAGTAGCTTCGCAACGGTGAAAGAATTTTTGAAATCGGTCCAGTAGTTTTGGAGCCTATTCGGTACAAACAAACAAAAAAATCTTTCCTCTTTATAATATTGGTATAGATTTAAATAAAAGGTGGTTGGTGTAATTTCTGCTGTTGCAAATTACCTAGATTCTAAATAACCTCATTTTAGCGTGCCCAAAATATGTTGTCGTGTGCCACCTCAGGCACGCGTGCCACAGGTTCGCCATCCCTGGTCTATAGGCTCGCGTTTGACCACTATCTCACCTGATGGCAAGCGATGATGTGGTCTACGGTGAAGCACGCTTGCCTAGAAGTAACCTATTCACTCTTGTATACACACCTTGTCGCACTACGCCTATCTAGCTGGTATATGAAAGGAATTAATGATCTAATTAATCGGAGTTATCTACCCATTAATGACTATCAAAGTAATAAATCAGATAAATTACTTGCTACACGAATGAAGGTACCTATGTACCCTCGAACCTATCAATCACGCTCGCGTGTCGGTGCGGATGTGTCAACTTGAACAGCAACCAGAGGATTTCCTTTATGAGAAGGATATCCGAAGCAATTTACCGATACGGTATATATGTTGGAAAGACATTAAGGATAGGTTGATTTTTGGGGAAATTTGCGCTTCTCTCTAACTAATCTCATGAGCGTCCATAGACGGATTGCTTGGAGCGGTCGGTGCCGACAGCTTTAAGCAGTCACTGTTGGGCATTCTGAAGTTATTGGCTGTGACTGCAAAAATAGACCTAGTGTTTTGTGAATATCAATTTTGTATTAAAACTGGTGCACTAACTGCTCCAAGCAGTTTATTTATCGCAGGCCACATTATAATGGCGTCGGGCGCAGACACGGCACGGGCGACTTCCTATTCCATTCAAATTTCATACAAAATGCATGGAAATAAAGCACAATTTAGGACACACGGTATGTCGTTGCTCGGACGTGGTTATGATGCGCCATTTCGGCGCCCGCGACTGATCAAATTGCGCTTTATTACCATGCATTATCTATGAAATTTGAATGGAATAGGAAACCGCCCGTGCCATGTCCGCGCCCGACGCCATTTCTATGTGGCCTGCGCCTAAGGGCAAACTAAACGTGATCAGCACATCTGTTCTGAACTGCGTTCAATAGCTGTCACTATCAATGTCAATTGGCCACAACAATGATGATATTGACGGTTTTTTACTATGTTTAGACGTGCTGTATCAGTTTCATTGTTGAGCCCTAAGCTATATGTATAATCATCATCAATTCAGCCGAAAGATGCCCACTGCTGAACATAATGACTCCCCCAAGGATCGCCACATATATACATACGGCTATAAATATAACTAACTTGGACTATTCAGTTTCGTAGCTTTTAAAAGCTCTATGACCGTAAAAAAATGTCTTACATAACATGTACAGAATACATTATCTATCAAAGGGACGACATAAAAAGAACCTCCTATTTTTTGAACTCGGTTAAAAAGGGGTGGCCGAATACCTACTTATGTAATTGAGAATCAGAGGTACGAGTACGTCAGTCAAACAAAGAAAATTGCGGGCTTAATTTCTACCGTATCTTATTTATCTTAAAATGGTTGGAAATTGTTCTACCTTTCCTGCTTTATATTTATTACGTGTTTATCTTAACAACCCTGCTTGATACACAGTCAAATTATGTTTGGCTTCGTTTTGAATAATAGAACAATGTAATTATTTGAGCGTCATATTCGTAGACTGCATCACATTGAATAGAGAGAGAGAGTGAGTGAGTGAGTTTGTAGTGTTTAATTTTCATGCCGAAAAAAGCTATCTAATAGTAAAGGCATTTCTTACAATGAGATTCAGATTTGATAAGATTTTCGATTAACGAAAAAACAGTGCGGCGTTTACGTTAGCAATCTCTTTTTAGAAAATTTTGGTCTTATGATCCGATACCACAAAATAGAAAGCGCCACCACTTACGAACTTTGTGCCGATACTGACGAAAAATATTCTATCAAATCTAGTTGATTCATGGAAAAAAAAACATTAAAGGCTTCATGGTTATTTTCTGCGGGTATGGCAAGATTTTATCATTCAAATTATCGGCAAAAATAATTCACAAAGGGTTTTTTGATTAAAATCGAAATAACAGGCAGGTGAAGGTGGAAAATTTTAGTTCGTGGTCCGACCTTATGTAGTACAGATTTCTTATAAACTCATGTAATATTTCATTCTAAAGTAAAAATTGTGTTGTGTGATGAATTCCCTACACGCGACCAAATACCAGGCATATCAAGTTAGCAACGGCTTTGCGTGTGAGAAGCGCCAGCGTCAGACGCCCTTGAACCTGAGGGACTACTGCAGTAGCCGACGCGACAACGATCGATGGATTACAAATCTCTTAACAATCCTATTGGTAGTCCCAGTCGCAACTAATTGAAAGAATTATTAAAGAAGACATTATTTTTACTAAAAGAAAATTATTTTATTGCGTCCCAGTGTGCCACAGACAAAAAACTTAAATGAAAACCTGAGACGTGATACGAAAATGAATTCTCATTTGCCCGAAATCACCGATTTTCTGGTTCGATTTCTAAATGAATGGTATCTTTTTTTTGTGTTGATTCAGTCCAGCTCTCAGGAAGTCTGCAATCCAATCACACAGACCACCGAGCAAACCGAATGAAGGAAGCTTACCAATAAGGCTTTCGTGCCAGACCCTATCAAAAGCCTTCGAGATGTCTAGGGAGACGGCAAGCGCTTCCCCGTGCCTCTCGATGGCCTCACTCCAGATGTGAATGGCATACGCTAGAAGATCCCCAGTAGACCGATTTCGGCGGAAGCCGTATTGGCGGTCACTAAGGATATCGTTTGCTTCTAGGTATGCGAGGAGCTTAATATTGAGTACACGTTCCATACTCTTACAGAGTATGGAGGTTATAGATATGGGTCTGTAGTTGGCCGGGTCAGCTCGACTGCCCTTCTTGGGGACGGGCTGTACTTTAGCCTGCTTTCAAGCATCGGCACTTTTCCAGCCTCATACGAAAGGTGGAATAGGCGTGTCAAGATCGGAAACAGTTCAGGTGCACAGGTTCTAAGAACAATTGCTGGTATTCCGTCAGGGCCGCTAGCCTTGTTAACGTCGAGGTTGCGCAGCACCCTACGGAAGTCCTTTTGATGGATAGGAATGTCCGACATACTCGTCTCGCATCCATCAGGAGAAGGAGGGGGCCGCGTGTCACCAGGATTCAGACGTGAATATTCCGCAAAAAGAGAGGCAAATAAATTTGCCTTCTCCTCAGCGGAGTGGGCCAGTGACCCGTCGGGTTTCAGCAGTGGTGGTAGTGAGGGACGGCTTAGCCAGAGACCAAAACGCTTTACTACCTGCTGGGTAAGAAGCAAGTTTGGTCCCTATTCGGCCAATGTGGTCGAACCGAGCTCTACGCAACACCATCTTGCAGGACTTGGCAGCCCTGTTGAAGGCCTTCTTCTTCTGAACCACGTCACTCACCTTACGCGATGAAGCGTTGACCCAATCCAGGTACGCCCCATGTTTAAGCACGTCGGCGCGCTTACATTCGGTGCCAAACCATGGCCGGTCTTCGTTGTTCCGTTCTCTGACGTATCAATGTCTAGCATTGATACGTCAGAGAACGGAATGTATTTCTGACGCAACACATCCGTCACGGCATCCGCGCATGATGATGGATCAGTCAAAGAAAAGCAAGTAGGCAGCCAAGGATAGCATGCGAAGAAAGATCGCATACCATCCCAATCTGCTGACTTGTACCGCCAAGCCCAACGTGTGCCTCTTGGGCTGGGATCAGGCGGGGAATAGACGGACACAGACTTCACTAGACAGTGGTCGGAACTACCCAAAGGTGATGCTATCGACACAGAGTATATGTCTGGTTCTGTAGTCAGCAGAAGGTCCAAGCAATTCGCTGTGTGCGAATCAACATCCGGTACCCTCGTAACTTCGGTAGCGTCTGCAGAAACATTTCTTGTTGTTTTTTCTATTATGTTGAGTTTTTTATTGATGGATAGAATGACAGATTTAATTTATTAGAAACAAAAACGATTTACTGTTACATCTATAAATTAACAAAAATATAACGTTCGTACATTCCATTCGCAATTGAATGCTATCCATAAAATAATTGTCGGTTTGTAATGAATGATTGCGCACTGGAATGATTGTTTATATTCAACGGTGAATTTTAATTAATCTCCATTGAAATGATTTATTGCTCAGGTACGCGTTATTCTTTGGCAGTTAGCCAATACAATGTCTAGATATCTATCAAAAATTGCAAGTAATGATGTTTACACAAAGAAATTCTTTGGGTACCTATAACATTATCACTGCTAAGGGAGCTAAAATAATTTAACCACTAACCAAAATTAATAATCCCAAATGATAAGCTTATTTAGTAAGTTTGTTAAAAAATATCTGAGTTATAATTATAAAGAATTATACTAAATTGTATGTTTTTTTGTCAGTCATCTCTTCCTATTATGAAAATTCCTCGCTGAGTGTCATAAGCATTTGTTTGTTGTTGTAGGCCAGGAGAGCGAAGCCGTGGGAAAATGCTAGTCTATATCTATTCTCGTATCTATACTAACATTATAAAGTGGAAAGATTTGTTTTTTTGCAAGTAACGAATAAACTTAAAAACTACTGAACCGATTTCAAAAATTCTTTCACCATTGGGAAACAACACTATTCCCGGGTGACATAGCCTACTTTTTATCCCTTTATTCCCACGGGAACGGGAACTACGTGGATAGCTCGCGGCGGGCCGCGAGGTGTCCGCTAGTAATTTATAAAATAATTTATACTTAAGTCTCAAAGAGTACTTGCATTTGTGAAGTCGTTGTTTAATAATAAGTACCAGGCCTTCATAACTAGGAGAAAGTTTACGAAGTCAAACAAGGTGAATAGCTAAATGTTCTACAACAATACCATTTGTACTTTTCAGGTATGAATTGTGCAGTACTTTGTAACAAGATGAATACAATTTTAGTTTCTTTCAGAAAACCTTTCGAGACTTTTAAAAGAGCAACAAGGACTTCAAATAATAGTCAAGTGGACTTGAAGTTGTGAATCTGATGCAAGTCATGCCTCTTCAAAGTTGAAACAATAGACAAAGTAGGTCAGTTTGAAGTGGTATAGAAGAGCACTGAAGAACAAAGTAAGTAGACTGTGTTGTGGACTTGTGGAAGAGAAACTACTGTCGTATGACCGTCAAACAACACATCGAGCTTGTTTTCCCGAAGTATAGGCAGCACGGTATAGTAAGTCCATCCACTTGCGTATACGCAATTAAGTGGGAGGCGTGCTTAATTGCCAGTTTAAGTCACATTATCTTACTAATACTAATATTATAAATGCGAAAGTTTGTATGTATGTTTGTTACTCAATCACGCCAGAACGGCTGAACGGATCTGGATGAAATTTGTCTCAGACATAGATTATAGTCTGAAATAGCACATAGGCTGTATATAATATTAATGTATGTATGTGTAATGTATGTGGTATAATGTTCCCTTGGGATGAAAAACACATTTTACGCTGGCAAAGCCGCTGGCAGAAGCTAGTAAAATAATAAGTCGCAATTGAGGCAAGCTATTGATTGGACACACCGAAATCTGGAGTCCGGATTGTTACTGAGAACTCCCGGATGGAAAACGTAATAACGAATACAATGCCTGACCTGGGCATTGAGACCCAGGCCCTTGTTTTGCTCAGCAGTAGCGATTACTACCAACTAAACAATGAAAGAAAGAAGGAAAGAAAGAAAGAAAGAAATGCAGAAAGAAACAAAGAATATTTGTTTGTGACCCGCACAGTAGATACGAGATAAGCAAAACAAAAACAATAATAAAAATAAATAACCTCGTGCGAAACCAAAAAGACTCCTATCTCAGCACCAATTAGATGCGTCAAATTAACCCTCGCCACCGGGTATGTTACTAAGGCAGACAGATACTTAATAAATAATCTCGTTTAAATAGTAACGTCAAATAGATGAGAACGAAATTTGCAAACGAACTATCCTGGGAATATCATAATGAATTTCCCCGAAGTATTTAGCAAGCTTTATGAAATTCAGCACGAGTACGACCAAGCTACGCTTGTACTCTCACTAATATAAATTTTATGACAGGTACCCCCCCTGTAATAATAGTAGGTGTTGTTAGATGTTTAATAATTAGATACCGATTTTACTGCGAAACAAAGACGTACCTATCTTGATGATATTTTTTTTCACATTGAATGACCATGAATTCCATAATTGAAATAATTTTATCTTTTACTTCTTATGAAGGCCGCGTTTTATAGTATAGCATGCCTCTACACTCACGTTCTTTTTCCATGGCGATAGGTAAAACTAAAGAACGTCACCTGCTGAATAATACACAACTATACTTCGTAAAAGATGATCAAAGCTTGATCTCTGCGACATATGTCAAACTGGCGTACACGTTATTGTTAGCCTGTCAAGCGCTATTGTTACTGTATTGATACTGACAGCAGCTGTCGCAGATATCAAGCTATCTTGAAGTCATTGAGATAATATGTACTAGAGAAGCTATCCTAAGTAAAGGACATGCTCCATTTTGACAAGAGTTTAAACTAAACTTCGCTGCAGCGCTGTAACAATAATTAGCCGTCTAACAAAACAGTATAAACACGCAGCGCTAGAGCGCTTCTAAGGTATAGTTTTCTCGCGATCAAAAAGACGGAAGCGCCGTGATTTTCATGGCGCTTACGCGTTTCGTTCAACATTCTGCAACAACTTGTCACTCATATAGACTAAACTGCTGACTGACTACAGAAGCGGTACCTACATAGCTTTATACCTAATAAGCTTCATTAAAGTTCACTCATTTTTTCAAAAAAAATATTTGTTGAAATAACCTTAGCAAAGTAATATTTTATTAATATTATATTAATAAAATAGTACATTAATTTAATATTATATTTATGTAAGTTTCTTTTTTGGGACATTCCCACAGCACTATTCCCAAATCACTGCAACTCCTGAAAGCCAAAATCAATAGTGGCGACCACCAGAAAAGCACCGAGGCAATGAAGCTCGACGAAGTCCCGGCGAATGAATTTAACTGTCTTGGATGCCGAAACGAAATTAATCAGAAAAGAATAGTGGAGGAGTAGGAAAATATAAAAATTTCCAGTTCCCTCCATATCAAGTAGGAGACAGAACAAACAAGGTCAATAGGCACAAAGGGTCATTTACAACTGGGATAAGCCCAGTTGCCTGGCACCACCGAAAAAAATAGCATTAATATTAATGGGTCCTAACATTGTGAGGTGTTATATTTGATTCCAATAATAAATAGGTATGGCAAAAACGCTTGAACGCACGGAAATTTGTTCTAGTTACCACAAGATCCGTATAGTAAACATCTTCTGATGCAGCCTGTACATTATTCAACATAGTATTGCTTTCATTCTGTCAAAGAATACACTCCCATAAGATATGATGAGTAGATTGTACATATTCGCAGTCAGATGTAGAATACTGACATAAAGGCGAGCCAACGAGCTTGAAGGAAAATAATTTACTTTTAAAGTTACCTTGCCCAGTAAGATATTGGGCAACACAGTGATCCACCTCCAGTCACGTCCTGGCCAGTCGCACGCGAACAGATGGAAAGAATTGGTGGAGGTCCTTGGTGGAATTATTATCCCACCTACATTGCCATTTGGATAAAAGTTCCTCCCAGACGTCAATATGTGGTTCAAATAATCTAGAGATTTTCTCACGGTCACTCCGCGTCCATGGTTTCTAGTGCTTAATAGTACATTGCAGCACATCGTTGCACATCAAGGTTGACCGGAAGTATGCCAGCAAGTACCTGTAAGGTCTCAATACTAACCGTCCTGTTTGCTTTGCATAAGAATATCAAAGCTAAACGCTGACTTTGAAGTAATTTACGTCGTCCCATTATTTAGGTACTAGCTGTCCCCCGTGACTTCGCGCCCGTCAACTGGATACCTACATACCCTACTCAGACTACCCTAGACACCTACCCACCTATCATACCTACCAATTTGTTAAATTATTTATTTGAATAACCACAGTCAGTTTCTTTCTGAATATACTTAAGATTGTTAATTTTCGCTATAAAAACCAAAGTCTAGCTGACTTTGGTTTTTACTACCTACTACTATTCTACCTACACTTGTTACACAAATTGTCACATCTTAATTTTTAGTCTATATGAGAAATGAGGCATCATGGCGTCCACCAAATATTTCAATTAAAAAATGATTATCTAGTTACTCATTGGCGAAAAGTTATTCCTTTGCATTTCGCCGTATTAGTTGAATTATAACTGCAATATCTTAAAACACACGACTGCATATTTAATGCGTTTGAACGTTTTTTCGTTTAAAAACAAACAATGACATAGGCGCTCAAGATCTAGCAAGCAACTGAGTGAAGTGCGGCCGGCCGACCCCACATGAACGGAATACAGCAGTGATGTGTGGTGTCTTCTCTAGTACGTAGTACATTATTACCTCAATGCTTGAAGTACACATTGCAATTTTTTTATTTATATCTTTAAAATTTAGTTTCCCACTCCGGCAGTTGAATAAAATACGTTCGAGTCTTAAATATGAAACGGCAACATTTAAAACGTTCTCGTATTTAATACCGGCTTTCCGGCTTTGGCTTTACAAGGGCTTTCCTGTGCCTCATTACTACAACATCTTGGCATAATATTATCGCCTCAAAACGTATCTGGGTTAACACCGCTTATGTATTCAAGTGGAAAGTGTTTTTTTTTCTAACGGTACACGCACTTCAGCGCCATTTTACATTATAAATTTTTCTTTGTAAAAGTTTGTTAGTTTACTGCAGCATAGTACGGTATTAGTGCCTGTTTTTGAATTCAAAATTCGAGATAATTATCTAATTATGGAAGAACAAACTCTATGGCTTAACTTACATAGTTTAAATTCCATTGCAACTCATGCTTTTCTCTCTTGGCTCTTTAATACAAATGGTCACTTCAAAATCGACTTAAAGTACATAACAGTAAGGTATTTACCTTGCTGTTATGTACTTTAAGTCGATGATGATGAAGACGATCAAAATGTTGAATACAGGCTTGCGGATCACAAGCCAAGAGGCAATATTGGGGCCCATGAGCAATGCTGCAACTCTTGGATCCTACAAGGTCTATACCCGCGAAACCGCGATACGCAGCAGCTGTAACTAAGGGGTTTATTTTTTGGGATATCGACGATACTTGAGTTGGTGGCGAAGGTTTTAAATTATCTAGATTAGCAAGTAGGTACAGCATAGTACAGTATCTAGGTTCTCGGTATTAGGAAGAACGGAAGCAAAATAATTGTGTGAATGAAGATTAATATACCACTTGACCGTTACCTCTTATGCCAACTGCGATAAGGAGACAAGTGGTAAATTAATGCAAAAATATTGCACCCGGCTATTATTCAGCTTCACAATAAAGGGACAGCTGACATCACATGGTGACATGTATGATTTAATGGCGTTCCAGACACCTACGACAGTTGTTACACTGCGTCATCTGTGCTGACAAAAATGCTGATATCCATCGCGTGTCCTCAAGATTATATTTATCTAACGCCCACTTACAATGTTAATTAGCTAATGTAAGATTCTATTTCCAACTATTTTTACAACAATGTTCGCGTGATCGTCCGTTTAGCGTGTAAACTAACTTCGGCACGATTTATTGTGTTTCTTAGGCCTCCAAGCTTTAATAGCGACACTTAAATTGTGAGCAACGAATCATGGATGGAAATTAATATTTAGTGTGTCCTTGGCCGTAATACGCAAATATGTAAGCATAGCTTGAATGAAAATGTCCCCGATAATACAGCAGCACCCTCGTATTGATTCGTTTTCGTACCAAGTTATGATTGAGTCGCCAAATCGAGGTTGAATAAATATGCATGTAGGTTTTACTATGCTCTGAATACGTTCTGACAAACAAAGAAGTCGAGTTGCGTGGAAGCTTCGCTCGATGTATATTTTCATGAAAATAATGCTAATCATTGAACTGAAATGCTTGGTTCATTGAGTTGAATACTTTTAGTTCCGAGTAAATGTCAATAAATTCATTTATTTACTAGCTTCTGCCAGCGGTTTCACCCGTAAAAAGTGATTTTTTTATCCCAAGGGAACAATATAACGGGATGAAAAGTAGCCTATGTGCTATTCCAGACTATAAACTCTGTGAAATTTCATCCAGATCGTTCACGCTTTTTGAAAATCGAAATTTTCGCATTTATAATATGAGTAAGAAGTAAGATAAGATTTATTTGTATATTTTATTGAACAGGTAATAATATACAACAGGAAATTAAAATACATATAACAGGAAGCCTTATCGCATTCCTGCTTTATTGAGGCTTTTAATCTGGCAGAAAAATCCGATTCTAAACGGGTCCAAGTCTGCTCTTTCCAATGTTTTTTTCATTAAGTATGGCAATCATAAGCAGCTACTAAGAAATCTCCATCAAGTTCTTAATTTCCTAAATTCATAATAATGGTTATTAAATTGCATTCCAAGTTCAAACGTTTATGAAATAGAGGATATTTTTTTTTAGTAGTGGTAAATCATCTATGGAAACTACAATGACAACTTTCGAAGGGCTAAAACGGCCAAAATCGACAATAAAATTATGGTGTCAATTCATTGAATCCATTCAGACACAATGGAATTATTAGGTTTTGGCCCCAGTGTTAAGCTACACCCCGATCTCAGAACAAGAGCTAAGCTAAGTTAATCTAGCGTAGTTGAGTAATTTTTCATAGTTATGTACACAGCTTAGTTCACATAGTTTGCGGTCTGCCAAATTTGAAAAATTACTAACGCTTTGCGAGCTACGCCTAGATTAACTTAGCTCTGGTCTGAAACTGGCTTTAAAGAGTACGCCATAGACAAAACAAATGCAACAAAAAAAGAGAACAAGCACTCCAAATTCAAACTCTTACTTTATATCTTTCAGCGCTGGCAGCGCATGAGTACGTAGAATAAGAACGGATTTCTCATTAACTTTACTTCAAACGTACTTCAATCAAAGCACCAAAGGATTGTCAAAGTCAAAGACTTATAAATTGTACTACCGGTTCCAAAAGTAGGAATGAATTTCGTATCTAAAATTTTGCTGAAACGTGGGTATTATGTCGAACAAATTCCCAGTGGAGGCATTAAACAAGTTGTTAATCTCGCGAAACCTCTTTGAGGTTATTTTGAATTAAGAAAATGGCACGATATGTGATGTTCATTTTTTATTTACCTTTTATGTGATATCTGCTCATAAATGTCGGGATGTGAAAGCGCGCTTCAGATTTTTATCGTTTGGCCCACTGCCGTAAAATCTAACAGTGCAATATCATCACCAAAAAAAAAAGTTATTTTATTAAATTCAATTGTATAAGAAACACTTATCTAAACACGTTGCGTTAAAACTAGGGAAAAGAGAGTTTACGTTGAACTCTGGCACCCAATGTAAGATCAATTTATAATCACCATCAGCTTTCTAATGTTCCCACTGCTGCCTACAACCTTGGAGTATTAAGGTCAAGAGTGAATAGGTTATTTCTAGGCAAGCCTGCTCCACCGTCGACCACATCATCGCTTACCAACAGGCGAGATAGTAGTCAAACGCGAGCCTATCAATGAATAAAATAAATAAATGAAATAGGCCGTAATTCACCATTCGCGGGCCCATTGCGGGTTGGTACCATTATTCTGTAAATTATGTAGTAAAATTACGAAAAAAAATAGGGGTGGCAATCTCTTCTCCGTACTACATGCAACCAAAGGATGAAATAAGCTCTTGCACAAAGGCGTGTGGGGTTTTGTTGAATCCCATTAAAAAGATTATGATGTTTATAAGTGGTTTTTTTCTTTTAAGTCGGATAAGTGCTTCTAAAATGGCAATCGCACTACTTACTTTGTTTTATCTGCAAATAATGTCAAATTGGAAATCAACAAACAGTTTTGAAGCATGGACATCATCGAAAATTAAAACAAGAGAAATGGGCATCAGCAAAAAAATTAACAAGACAAATTGGACATAATCAAAAATTATATCAAGTGTAATTGGACATCAACAAAACTAGTTAAGTCAAAATGGAAATTATTAACAATTAAAGCAATCAGATTTAAAGGTCCTTTAAGGCAATTCATGTTTAGCAGTGAACTTAATGTCTGATGCGCCAAACAGCCTTCGAGAGTGGCGATCCTTTGTCGCGAACAGGGATAGGGAACTGAGCAGTCAAACTTCGCTACCAACTTGCGGACTGGATAATATTCTGATCAAGGCCAGTACGAGAGACGTGGTCGCTTACAATGGGCCTCATCAGAAAGCTTACAGTAACTCAAAGGGTAATGGAGAGGGCTATGATCGGAGTTTCCTTGCGTGATCGAATCAGAAATGTAGAGATCCGCAAGAGAACCAGGGTTACCGACATAGCCAGAAGAATTGCCAAACTTAAGTGGCAGTGGTCAGGGCACATTGCTCGCAGAACGGATGGCCGATGGGGCAGAAAGGTTCTGGAGTGGCGACCGCGAACCGAAAGACGATGCGTTGGAAGGCCTCCCTCCAGGTGGACCGATGACCTGGTGAAAGTTGCGGGGATTCGCTGGTTGCGAGACGCACGGGACCGGTCAAAGTGGCGACGCTTGCGGAAGGTCTATGTCCCGCAGTGGACGTCTTTCAGCTGATACGATGATGATGATGAAGGCCAGCACTGATCATTCCGACACGAGAGAAGAAGTAAAACTGACTGCTGACAATAAGGTCCCGTTTATTAATTGGTATGATGCACGTGTAACAATTTCAAAGATAAATATACCAATTCAAGGAATACATTTTCCTCTGAAAAAGTAATTTGCAGTTACCAGATATTTTCATAGGTTCCAATGAATTGGGCTTTCCTGCAAAATGTTTGGTAAACAGGGTGTCACGTTGTCGTGTCGGTTTTTTTTGGAAGTCGTATGTACTTTTTTAGCAAAAAAAGATTTTTATTTTTCACTTTTTAGTGGTACATAATGGACAAGTTCTATAGTAAGATATCTATCATGCCCACATATCACTGCCAGAATAGATTACCCGAATAACATGTAACTAGAACGTAAGCGGTGGAATGTTAGTGTACCAGGGTGAATTGTGAGTGTCATTCTGAATTTCGACAGTACACATCTGCGTACCCGTTTGGCGCGTACTGGCGTGATGGTATGTTATAAAATGGTGTAAATAATAAACAGACATTTTCGTGATTGCAGCAATCCCGAGAGATTTACCGTCATTTATTGAAGAGTTCTGTTGTATACCTCCGAAGCTCTTTTTAGATCTTTACCAAATTTAAATGGGACCATTTCGCATTTCATTTTTAATTTTGCAAATCTGTTTATATATGAGGGAGTTGTACCCGAACATACATAAACAAATATAAACATCCGAATTGAGAACGTACTCCTTTTTGGAAAAAAAGAGTGGTAAATTACGAAATAAGATTTTTGAGTCAGTGCGTACAAACATAAAAATTGGTCTTCCGCTTCCCCACCAGTTTGAAATAAGTATCCCATTTATGGTTATTTTTAGGTTTTTATTATCCAGTCATTCTAAGATACTTCAGTCTAGTCTACTTGTAAAAGTGGTTAAAATTCCATATTTTTTTCTACACATCTCAAAGAGATCTGAATTTTCTTTTTCGTATGCATAAAACGTAGCTTTCAGCAAACGAGACGGTGCACAATAGATACCTGCTTCATACCGCATAATATTTCAATTGACAATAAATTCCTTTGACCCGATTTACTTGGCCGACATTGCCAAGTCCTGTGTGAATGCGAGATGGCTTTTGGGTTCATAGCATTATTACATTCAAACCGCGAGATATGAGAATATCCCGCATTTAAAATTGCATTTAGAACATGGAAGACGCTCAAAGATGGCGTCTGATCTGACGTAATTTTACCGAAACGGGCTACCCAAATCAAAGTCCTCAAACTTTCGGGGGCGTACAAACTGGCAAAACTTGGTGTTTCGGACTTCTTGACTCAAAAGAGTTAGTGCGGTTCCAACTTATTTCATAGAACCCTCACTCGTCTCTTTATTGCCAATGTCAAGAATAGAGATTCTTGACATTGGCAATAAAGAGACGTTTAATAGGGCCGGGCGTACAATTAAGTGTTCCTAGGGTTTTATTGAAGATTTTACAGCTGAAAAGCTGGATTTTATTGAATGTTCGATCGAGTTTAAGAAGGTGGCTTTTGTTACGAGAAGTGGTACTAGAGTGAAGATCGATACCCGCACTGAATGGGAGCTGTCTCGATAGCCTAGTTTGTGTGGCCGTTTAGCAGAATTTCCCCGGTACAAGGACAATAGCGTTGGATTTCAGCTTAAGGTCGTCTGTACGACCTTAAGCTGAAACCCAACGCTATTGTTGCTCTGAGGACAGTATCTCTTGGTCATTTGACGCAGCCTACTATCTTCCTACCTAGTCTAGTCAATAAATGCTTTTTTGTTCAACTTTTTGCAGCTGTCTCGGCAAAATATGATCAGGGAGCCATTAAATTCGGAATAGCATGTAGAGGTTTTTTTTTATAAAATAATGACTCGCTTGCAAAAATTTTAAAGATATATAAACAATTTACTGATAAAAACTACATTACTTTTCAAACAGAAGAGTTTTCCTAAAATAAAATCCTACGCCCTTCCGGGTTTTTATTTTAGGAAAACTGTATCACCAATATTTATACTTTTCACAGAGGGGTGAAAATACGGCCGAAAACGGATATTCTGGCTTACGCATGCCAAGTCCATTTCAGACACTTTTTGATGACCAATAAAAATTATTATAGATATTAAATATGAAAATTTAGAAAAGGTTAATTAAAAAAAACAAAAAAAACCGACTGAAAAAAAAATACACCCACAAAATGGCGCCCAATATCCGCCATTTTTTTGTTTTTTTTTTATGTAGCCAGTGACACTCGCAGGGTTAAGGCGAATCGATTGACGTAAGAATCATCAAAATCGGCCAACGCGTTTGGTCTCTAGAACGCCACATAGGAACAAACATACATACGTAGACTGATAAACACATTACCCTCCTTTGGCAGTCGGGTAAAAAGATCAGGCACTTACTGCATGATTCATTCAACAACCGCTATTTTTTTATCGAAATTTTGCAATTAGTTATACAATAGTTAATTAACAAGATTTTGCCGCTTGAACATGAAGTGTGATAATTGTTAAACTAGAAATCTGAGATTGTTTTCCAACCTTGGAGCTATTCTTAAAGGCTTCAGAATACAGATACCCCTTGAAATAAATAAAATAAATCATTATTTTAGTGACAATTTACGTAGTTGCAAAATTAAAAACTTTAAATAAGGTTTTTTTTAAATATTTTTATGATCCGTTTTTTTGTATGAAATATTTTTGTAATTTTTTTATCTCCTATTGTGTTTTTTTTATAAACAGATGCGGTGTTTATAAGATATTTTATTTTGGAATCATTTTAATTTTAATTAATTATTTTTTGAGATATTTGCAAAAAACCAAAGCCCGTTGTTTTTAGTAATTTTTTTATAACTTACAATTTTTGCAGTATGCAACATATTTTTTTTTTCAAAAATCATCTGCATGCTATTCCGAATGGACCTTGAAACTTGTTCATATTTTTCCGAGACTGCTTAAAAAAGTTGAACAAAAAGCACTTGTTAACAAGACTATTAGGTACCTATATGTCAAGTTAGGTATAAATTCAGTAGGTCGTCTAGTGTCTAACGATCGTTCTGTTTGTATAAATGTGATTTTGATTGCGTAGTTTTTGACACGGCACGAACGCCAGTCAAATATAGAATAATTTTTCGTATTTGAAACAATCAGTTTAATCAACCCATTACTGCAATTTGTTGTTATTATTTAATTAATTTCTAACTAGTGTTATAGTAACATATTTCTAAACAATATAAGGAAAACCATTTTGAAATGGTCGACAGACATACAAAAAAGTATAGAGGAGTTTTGTCATAGTATTTTATATCCAGAGTCCAATTTTCTGTGTTAAAATACAGTGATATCCATAACATAAATACTAGGAACAAACACAAATTTGTAGTACCTACAACAAGGCTCAAGAAAATAGGTGGCTCGTTTAGATGTCAATGTGTACGCTTTTATAATAAGCTTCCAAGCCACGTACAAGATCTAAGTCTTAATAAATTCAAATCTTTCATTAAACGTAAGTTGTGCCAGAAAGCGTTTTATACAACTAAAGATTACATTGAGGACAAAAAGGCTTGGAATTGAGCTGCTCCAAATAATTTTGTTTTTTTTATTATATTTTGCACCATGCATTTTGTTATTAAATTTTTTTTTTTTGGTTTTCTTGCAATGACAAGAATATTTACTTTTTTAAGTATTATATTATTTTATTTTAATTATTGTGAATGTGAAGACTATGTGGATCATTTCTTTTTTGTTTTAATTTAATTTTATCTTAGTTTTTAATCATGGTCTGGCAGTTTGAGTAGTTTATGCGGCCTACCCGAATGCCCTTTCTTTGGTATTTTCGTCGAATCGTTGAGCTCCTTAAATTCTGAGTTGAGCTGCTCGGTTATTGACAAATGCGTGCACTGACTGGACAGGTCCACTCAGGCTGGTTCTTTCCTCAAAAGACCATTTCAGACATTAGTCTACATGGTCTTCACATGATCTAACCAAGATTATGTCTGGACTTTAAAAGAGACTGTGACCTCTGAGATGTTCGACATGTAAAAGTGTTTGTAAAAACCAACTTACAGAAATAAAATCATTTATCATTTAGTGTTATACCGTTAAAAGGGTCTGTCAAATTTCCATTGCTGGCAAGGGCTCTAGTCATCAGACCGCACGTAAGAAAAACGATGTGGAAATGAGAAACATTTCATCTACCATTACTTCCATTAAACTATGCCAGATTTAACGGAGGCCCATCGTTTGCAAAGAACTGTGAGCCTTTAAAGAGAAAATATAGAGCTGAAGCATTCACTTTATTCATGAAAATAAAAACAAATGAAGGCGTATTTGTCATCATTTTGTGGTCATCTAAATAACCCAGTTGCAAGTTATAGTGCCAATGGATTCTTGAAACTGAATATTTACGATTTACTTATGAAGCAAAATATCTTCATGAATCACACTTATCACACTTCAAACTAATGTTTGTTAGTGTGTGTGTGTTTGTAGCTTTGTTACTTCTTCACGCTCAAACGGCTGGCCGGATCTGGATGAAACTTGGCAGACAGATAGATAGTCTGGAATAGCACATAGGAAACCCGGGAATATATTCCCTTGGGATGATTTTCGACATACACGCGGGCGAAGCCGCTGGCAAAAAAGGGACATTAAGATTTTAAATGGTTAGATATTTGAAATTTTCGACGTGAAATTAAGAGACATAATGACGTAGTGCACTCCCACAGTGTTAAATCTGTAAGATCCGATAAGATCAGTTAAAACGTTACCGCGGTTAATTTGGCATACAACATTTACATTATATTTTGAACGACAGCGCTAAGAAACGTTGTAGCTCACGGTTTCGGAGGAGATAAGTGCTTTGGGCGTAAATGATAACTTTTTATATTACGGCTGTATTGCTATTGATTCCCTTGAGCTTAGATTAAACACAATGTGGAAAATTGCCTAGGTCCAACTGTGAATTACGACATAAAAACGTATAAACGCAAGAAGAATATAAGTGAACTGTGATTTGCAAGTGCAAGTTGAATGTAAGTGTACTGCAATATGCAAATGGCAAAAATATTTAAGAAGGAGATTTAAAAAAAAAAAATTGTCCATGACCTTCCCAACCTCTCGCCACATGCGATGAATCGTTAAGGGAGACTAAGGGACTATGTTAATACATCACCATTTGCCAATAACATCATATTGAAAATCGATAAAAAGTTTTCAAATTGGAAAGCATCAGACAGTCTTTATGTTGGAAATCATCAAAAATTAAACCAAGTCACAGATAATATAATACTAGTACAAGTTTGGATTCATAAACAATTATATGAATCTGACTTGAACTGTTTAGCACCCAACTTACTGACTGAAGCCTTCACGAGTTGCGATCCCTGTATACGTCCAGCGCGTTAAAGATGACAACGGTCGACAGTCAACTGGGTTGAATGAGCATAAAAATATATAATAAGTTACCCATAGATATTAAGAACCTAAATTCAATTTGTATTTTTAAAAGAAAGCTAAAAGACTTCTTGATTAATAAGGCATATTACACTGTAAAAGAATTCCTCGAAGAAAAATAGTAATTTAATATATTAAATGATTGTGATACTTAATATAATTTGATATAAATTAGTATAAGAATTGTATAGTATAAAATAAAATGTATGAATAATGTTAATTAATATAATTTAATGTAAACTGTATATGTAACTGTAATATTGAGTATAACCATTTAAATTGCAATGCCTTAACAGGCAACTAAGTTCTAAGAACCTACCTCATGTTAACATCTTCAAAATTCTCTACACTTAGTTCGCAATAAAGAATTTGAATTTGAAAAAAAAAAAAATTGAATTTGAAGGCGGAATGTGAAGCGCGCACTCAGGACGTTAGTGAGTAATGCAGTGCTTGATCAGCTGGACTGGCCGCCGCTCCGCCGCGGTCGCCCGGCGTGTAGGGATGGCAACGAGCGCTAGTGATGTCTTAACATGTGGCGTATCAGGGCAGTTACGCCGGACCAGTTCAACCCATCATGGGTAATTTACCTAAGGAACGAGTTCAGTTGGAATTTCCTTTCCTAGAGACTGGTACAGACTACGCCGGACCCATCCTCCTAGCCGATCGCAAAGGTAGAGGATGTAGATTAGTAAAATCATATATTTGTGTTTTTGTATGTCTAGCCACAAGGGCGGTTCATCTGGAGCTTGTCTCAGATCTTACAAAACATGCCTTTATTGCAGCACTGAACAGGTTTATTGCTCGTCTTGGTAAGCCAAGAAATATTTACTCCGACAACGGTACAACCTTTGTTGGCACCTGTAATGAAATAGCTGATATACTCAAACAGGATCTCTCTTCAGACATGGCCAATGCAGGTATAAACTTTAATTTCATCCCAGCATACACTCCACGTTTCGGGGGCCTATGGGAATCAGCTGTAAAGTCCATCAAACATCACCTTAGGCGTATATTAGGCTTGGCGCATCTCACTTACGAAGAGATGTCTACATGTCTGATTCAGGTTGAGGCTATACTAAACTCTCGTCCTCTTACTCCGCTTTCCACTGATCCATCAGACCTTTACCCGTTAACTCCTGCCCACTTCCTTATTGGGCGATCTCTCACATCCCTGCCGCATCCACACGTCATCAACCAGAACGTCTCCAGCCTAAAACGTTACCAGCGCATAGAACACATGAAGCAACAGTTCTGGAACAGATTCACTAACGAGTACATATTCTACCTCCAACAGAGAACCAAGTGGACGGATTCCGATGGGATACTTGAAGAGGGAACCATGGTGGTACTCAAGGAGAAGCAAGCACCACCACTGATGTGGCCACTTGGACGTATCGTACGTCTCATACCTGGGAGAGACGGAATAAGCAGAGTTGTAGACGTCAAGACGAAGAAAGGGACAGTCAGACGCGCTTTTAACACCATCTGTCCTCTTCCAGCATAATCTTGAAGACAAGTCTTCAACGCCGGGAGCATGTTAAGACATCACTAGCGCTCGTTGCCATCCCTACACGCCGGGCGACCGCGGCGGAGCGGCGGGTGCGGAGGGGGCTCGACCTGCGAGCGCGCACCGGCCAGTCCAGCTGATCAAGCACTGCATTACTCACTACCGTCCTGGGTGCGCGCTTCACATTCCGCCTTCAACCCAGTATTTTGACTGTCGACCGTTGTCATCTTTATTGTAAAAATATAACTATTAAAACACAAAGTCAGTGTTTGTCCTAATACCACCTTTAGGGCACGAATCACCTTCTTTCCATAGCAGTAACCCAAAAGGTCCAATAGAGGTTATCACTTACTGACTGGTTATTATTCTGATCACGGTAGGGGTTGATCTGACCGACACGAGAGAAGAAGTGCACTGACTGCTCATATACCAACATCTCTCTAACATATAGCAGTGCATCTCAAGGACGTAATTAAATTGCAAGGTGTCGTATGTATTTGGGTAAGTATCTAATTGATACGATGCACGTGTAATGTCTTGAATGATAATAATTCATAATATATACCGATATATATATAAATGTATCACTAGTAAAAGTACCATTTTTTTTATATAAACTTAAAATAAATCATAAGAATATATCTCCTATATTTTTTCCCAATCGTGGCGTCTTGAAAATCTTTTCTGTAAATGAAAATTAAATGCTGTTCATTGGTCAGCACATCACTTAAGAATGGCTGGACCAATTAGCCTAAACTTTGTTTATTAAAGATTTCGTAATCGTCTGAAAAATATTTTATGTGCGAAAAAATTTTAAATGATTCCCGGAAAAAAAAATTGCAATCCGCTCAAACCCGGAAGTGTTTCTTTTTTTGTATGTATTAAGAAATTTTGACAGAATATCATCTGTCGAGTCAGCTGTATAGTGTAGTTATTAAGTGAGTACATAAATTAGTTATGTCACGTTTGGTATAATGTCTCGTGCCAATGCATATGCGTTACACGTGTTTCTCAGCACCGACAGTACAGTAGAGCATTTCAAGGACACGCACCTGCAGCGTCGCAAGGTCAATTAGCTAAGCCGCTTGTACCGTAGGTCATACTACGAGTACGCGTGATAGTAGTAATCTGTGGAAGTCCGACCATCTGTACGTACTTTAATCGATCTAGTTACGCGACTATATGGCTGCAAATACGACAAAATCAGCATTCAGGAAGCCGCGACTGTCATGACTATTTGCGTCATTATTTACGACGATATAGCTGTCCGTATCGCAATTTTTTGAACATTGTAGAGTGCACAAAAAATCGTTAATAAATAACAATTACTTTGAAATATCAATGCACCCTCTTCACAAACACGTAAGGGCTGTATTGTTAGGAAATCCGCATTCTATATTGGCCCTTTTTGTTGAAGTCCGACAAAAAAGCCGGCCAAGTGCGTGCCGGTTCACGCACTGTGTTGGGTTAGAAATCGGATTAACAAAATCTTATTGCACAATACTAACTTTATGGTGGACTAGTTGTTTTGTTCTATTAATTTTTACAGACATAGTTCAACAAAATCTTTGAAATAGTTTGTTTTCTTTTATGGAGGTAGGTTTGTACAAAAGCCTCGGAGCACGTCATTTGGATGCGCTTCGCTCAATGGAAGCTCCATTGAGGTAGGTTTGAGTGTCAGCACGTTCCTTGATATGAATGTGTGCAATGTGCAATATGCATGATGGCATAAAATGCACCCGTATAGTAAGGCAGTAATAAAAAGGTCGGTTTAATTCATGGATTCGAATCCAAAAGCACAATGGTACAAAACAAGGTTACCTGCCGGATTATACAGGAAGAGTAATGGTGGATAAATTGACTGCAAATAAGTACCAATTTCCATAAATAATCATGTCAGAGTGCCAATTAAAGTGTTTGAAACAAAGACTATCAAAAAGATAATGTTTCTTTGCCGTTTCGCGAAATTGCGACGTCGACACGCTTAGCACGACAGCCGTATGGTTTGTTAAAATTGTTATTGCTGTGAGACACCGCACGAAAACCGAAGTAAAACGCTTGACTTAAGTAAGTAGGTAACGGATTTTAGATACAAGTCCCGAAAATTCATTGATTGAGTGGATATTCGTAGGTCGTAGACTAAAAGTAGTCCACACAAAATTTTAAAACTTGATCAATATTTGCATATACCGACAAATAGGATGTTGGCTAAGACAGTTCCCTTCTTAGCAAGTGAGAAGAAGAGATCGTCATATCGTAACTATGGAAGTTTGATCACGAAGTCTGTGAGTGACAGATGTCCTAGACAACGGAGTTACGCACAAATAAAACGTCATAAGTACTATTAAAATTAGATGCTTTACTAGCTACACATTATATATAATGCAGATTCTAGCGGAAGCCGTAATGAGGAAAGGTCAAATACAATGCCTTACTCGTCAATTAGAGGATTAACGGCATAACCAACATACGGCAGCTGACAAAAGAGGAACGAGGGTTTCAAACGTGTTCGCACTCTTTTGTCATAATGCAGCAACCCCAGGTGTTCAGCCGGGAGTGGATATATATTTTTTTTTTTGCTATCCGCGGAACAATTAAATGTGGTATTGTACCGCAAATGAATAGCGGATCCAGGGCGGACATGTCACTCTAAGTACAAAATGATAGGTATACCTTTTTATCCGGCGAGCCCTGTGTGCGAACGCCGGCCGGTCCGTGGCGGTAAGCCCCCGGTAGTTGTGTGCCGTCGAGTGTAGGGTGATGGAAGCGCCGAGGAGGGCTCCTGGCCGCGAGGGGCCGGCGTTGCTGCGCGTAGCGAGCGATGGGCGCGCGTGTGGCTCGAGGTCGGTTTGCCGGCGGAGTGGCGCGCTGTCACCGGCAGGGTGCGCGCGCCTGCAGCGCCGCGCATGCGCCCTACGCACCCGCAAGCGATTAAACTAAATACACCAACACGCAGCGCCACTACATGTGCTATACTGGCGCGCTGCCGCCTTACCTACATATCGAGGTGAGCTTTATACGTATTTTTTATAATCTTCCGTTTTGACCTATATTATTTTCTTACTTATTTTATAATCAAGTTATTGTTAACGTTTTTGTAGAATGAATTACACGTTGGGTCCTTTAGAAGTTGTGTTCGTAGCGACGAGCTACATCAACAAAAGCTTTGACATTCGTGAAGGTTTCTGTAGATGAAAGAATTTTCAGTATCGTGACAGTTTTCTTTTGCCGATTTATCATAAATTCATAACAGATAACAAAATAGAGTAGATATAATTTATTAAAATATGCAGACGGAGGGTGAAGTATTGTTTGATTTAGGTGGTGTGGTTGTTGAGATCAGCTGTTTGTATCACGTTATCGGTGGGTGGTATCGATTGGCGGCACTTTCACCGCTGGGCGCGAGCACTAACTGTTATCCTATGTTTTGGCGCGGCTCCAGCAATGGCGGACACCCACCCTGTTACTAAGCACACGCAATTTTCACGTTTCAATTAGGGCGAACTAAGCCAAGTAAAAAAAACTTAGGTGTTAGGTAATATTTTTTATTCTGAGTGTACTGTTAGGTATTTATTCGGGATGCTGAATAGCGCGGCGTATAAATAAAGTTATCAAAACAGACGTGTATCCTTCACGGTTCATATAATTCGTGATGTTCTTTTGTCGTGTTTGTAGGAGCGGCACAACAATGTCGGTGTTTATATCATGTGAAATCGTATTGAAGGTAGATGTAATGTGTTATGACTCTGGTTTTTTTTGTACTAAATTATTCAATCTAAACTATTGCTAGTACGGATCGTAGAAGCTGTACAGTTACAAACTAAATTATTACTTGACAAAAGTTTACTATTTTACGAACTTACAAAAAAGGTTCTGTACGAATTTGTCCAGCGTCCTTTAGATTCAACCTCAAAATTTTCTACTCTGTAATTTGCATAATAAAATAATAGGATTATAGTTGTGTACTAACTTAAATAATTATAATATTTTAAATAACTGAGGTTATGGGTACAAAATATAATAAACCTGTTAAAATAAATATAAAAAGCTCTATGTATCTCGTAACGTGTTTATGCGTACGCTTCGCGGAATATCTGCATTGCTACAAACTATGCTAAGTTAAAACTAGAAATAGAGGTTTTTATTTTTTACTAAATATCTAGTTACTTCTCTAAAGGATCGCACCATA
The DNA here is from genome assembly GCA_964057195.1 of Orthosia cruda. Taxonomy (NCBI): domain Eukaryota; kingdom Metazoa; phylum Arthropoda; class Insecta; order Lepidoptera; family Noctuidae; genus Orthosia; species Orthosia cruda. The sequence continues at coordinate 34,547,368 of OZ059836.1, forward strand.
GCCAAAGAATTGCTTTAATACAATAAAAATATGCTGGTAGCTAGCTTTTCGTGTTCTATTTATTAGAAAATAAATACAAAGGGTTGTAAATGAAATAAAATTAAATGTAATCGTTTATTTGCTAAATGTAGGTGTACAGATTAGATGTTCTTTTTGTAGATACCTAATATGTCAAAAAGTTGCAGATAGGCAACTAAAATTGTTTTCATACCGAAAATAAAGATTAGGTTATTTGTTTCCTGAAAGTAAAATTTTATTTAGTTCGGTAGGTACTTATTTTATTTTTTTAAAGAAAGAACACTTGTCAGTAATTAGTGAAAATAATGGTCTATTTCAGCAACTCTAGATACATTTCGGCTTATTTATCTAACAGTTAAATTCATTTTATTCATAAACAAGTAAAATTTAAAAATTAAAATACCTCGACACGTTTTTATTTCATGCTACATAACTTATCTAGTAGTAGACGCTTCGATCAACAATCTATTGAACACGTAATTATGACACGGTATCTTGCGAAAACACTCAGATTCAAACAGTAAAACGCCCATAACTTTAGAACGGCTGAACTGATTTGCATCAAACATAGCTAAGAACACTTTCGATAAAATCACCTTTCAAACAATAAAAAACGAAATCAAAATCGGTTCATCCGTTTAGGAGCTATGATGCCACAGACAGACACACAGATTGCTGTGTATCTGTGTTTCTGTCTGTGGCATCATAGCTCCTAAATGGATGAACCGATTTTGATTTCGACACACGTCAAACTAACAGATACACATACCTATACAAAAACACAGGTACACGCGTCAAACTTATAATACTTTTTCGACGGGGGTTAAAATATGCTACAATTCTAGGGTTCCGTATTTTATTATAATACGGCTACGGCTATTCAAAAGGGTCATGTCCAGTATGTTTCTAATTACGATGACCTTGGTTTACCTACATAACTTGAAGGCAACAGAATGACTACTGGGCACACAAAAGACAATTTTTTTTTGCCGTAGAACAATATCACCCTTTTGTAGCACTCAAGCATTTGCATATTGATAAAATGACTACGTCAATGTTTTGAATGCACTTTGGGGATTATATTTTACCCGACTTTGGCGAAGCCAAAGGAAGTGTTATGATTTAAGCAGTTTATGTATTTATGTTTGTACTTAATAATTATGTTCCAATGTGGCGCCTGATAAACTACGAGTACTTAGCTGATTTTGATGAAACCGTCAATTGATTCGTTATTCTTAGATTAATTATTACGGATTAATACAACTTAAACTGCTTTATAAATTAATGAATAAACGGAGGCGAAAGATCTGTCTAAATGGATCTGATGGATCCTTTACAGGAGCACCTTTATTTTTCAATTCCACGCCATTCTACAAACACCTTTTTTGACGTCAATTGGTATTACACAAGTTTTCAGACGTTACCTAACTGGGTATATACTTATGAACCTATGTATGAAATGCGAACGTTTAGGTAGATGTTACTCAATCAGGTCACCGACACGGCTGCTGAATAGACTTGGCTGGACGTCGCATCGCGTTTTATGTAGCAAGGTCAGGATACAATTTTTACGAACTGGCCATTTGTTTGTGACGATCACTTCTATTAGAAATAGCTAGGTCATGTATGTTCTGCAATTTTAAACTGGTTACATACCTACAGCTAGGCAAAGTTCAGCTTAGCTCGCAATGCTGAAAAATTCTTCAAACTTACGCAGCATTTTTCATATGTTTCGCACACAAATATAAAAGGGTTCCGTACAATTATCGCAAAAAACGGCAAAAAAAAAACCCATGTATGCCCATACAACAAACGTGTTTTTTTTTGCTTGCCCACTTAAATATTTATTTTATTCTGTTTTTAGTATTTGTTATTATAGCGGCAACAAAATACATCATCTGTGAAAATTTCAACTGTCTAGCTATCACGGTTCAGGAGATACAGCCTGGTGACAGACGGACATACAGACAGATAGACGGACAGACAGACGGATCGTGGAATCTTAGTAAGAGGGTCCCGTTTATACCCTTGGGTACGGAACCCTAAAAATCTTAGCGTTGCCAGCTAACTTCGCTTAGCTTGTGGACTGCAACCGGCTTGAGTCTGAAATTTTCCCCTTACCGTGTATAAATGAATGTGGGTGTATTATGTTATTGTTATAGTTTTATGTAAACTTTAAATAATTTGCAGCTGCTATACATTATATATAGGTATGTTATTTGTCAAAAACAGCAGCTGTGCAATGAGTGAGTGAGCAGTGGTGGCCCAGTGGTAACGGCCGCGACTTACGTGTCTTAGTTCGTGGGTTCAAACCCAGGCAGGCGGTTTACTTTGTGTAAATTATTTCATCACCACTGCTCTCAAAACTGGTGATGTTCTTCAAAAAGGCCAGCTGCGCAGTACTCACAACCGGCGTGTGTGTATGACTAGATGCATGAATGTGAGTGAAGCAAAAGAAGTATGTAAGGATCGTAGCAGGTGGCGTTCTGTAGTTTCTGCCTACCCCCATGGGATAAAGGCGTGAGTTTATGTATGTATGCTCTCAAAACTGTAAAGGAAAAAAAACATATTGAGGAAACCGCCATGTCCAAGAACTGAAAATTCGAAGACGTGTGACATCCACCAACCCGCACTGGCCCTGCGTGGTGGATTACGACCCATTCCCTCTCTCACAGAGAGGAGGCCTGTGTCCCAGCAGTGGGAACTTTGAAAGGCTGATGATGATGATGATTTATCAAAAACATGTCTGCTTCATAAGCCCAGTTCACGAGAAACTTATAGCAAAATTAATGTCATAAATTTTCAAACACGCATTTATCTCTGCTGTGATTGGTAGAATTAATTTTCAACAGCCAATTGCATCACTTGACGTGTAATTTGTGACGCGTCGATAGTTCATTTCCAGAAGCCGGGAGTTTACTTAGCACAGCTACCCATTATTAAAATGTCGTTCTCTTCGATAACATCTGATAGCTGACAAGCATCCTTTGTTTAATAAGCTTTTAATGTATCGTCTTACTTGTTTGAGCCTGACACTCAATATTTTCGCGAGGATTTCGTAAAATCTGCTCTTCTGGGATAAATATGAGGTCAATTTGATGCCATGAATTTGTGTCAAAAAGCATTTCATATTTCCTAAATATTTTAGTCTAAACTTTACGTAAATTAACAATGTATTTTTCATAATAAGCTTTTATATCTCATATAATACTAGATACTGCCAGCGGCTTCGCCCGCGTGTATTATACATATAAACCTTTCTCTTGAATCACTCTATCTTTAAAAAAAACGCATCAAAATCCATTGCGTAGTTTTACAGATCTAAGCATAAATAGGGACAGACAGTGGAATGCGACTTTGTTTTATACTATGTAAGGAAGCTAAGCTTAGTCTTTTTTGATTTGTCAAAATTATATTAATAATCAATTATGTCTGGCAGTTATAGTCCAGACAAGTTTATTTGTATTTATATTGAGGACTTATTTATTACGTCATCTCATGTGTAAGTACCGAATACGGGATTCAAAAGCATTTCAACAAAAGGGTTCTACAATGGGGAGTCAACATTAAAAGAAGTAATGGGGTCAAATGGGGTAGCAGAATCGGGTTCCATTTATTTCAAACTATTCAATTACATTTACAACTTTTCAAAGACCTAAAGATAGTTATCTAATTAACACCTTTAAACGAGCAATTCTTGTATATATATATTATAATTTGAATCTCGGAGACGGCTCCAACGATTTGCATGAAATTTAGTACGCAGGGGGTTTTGGGGGAGATAAATCGATCTAGATAGGTTATTTTTAGAAAACGTCGTTTTCTATATTTTCACCCGAGCAGAGCGCGGTCACCCTGGTACTTAGATTTAAAGGCAGAATATCTGTTCTTTAATCTTTTTATTGTTACAAATTATCTATAATAAGCTACGTAATTATATTATTTTTCTTTTTAAAACGCTTTTATTAGATTAGTATGTATGTATTTATAAATCTATGTAACGGTATCTTCAAACGTGATTTTCACCCTCTTCTTAACGTCGGATTAATTTGAAACCTAGCATACTTATCAAGGACCGATGACAATGCAATAATTTAAATAGTTTGTCCCATTATCTTTACCAGGATCTTTAGGATTAGCTATTGATCAAAAATGTAACAAGAAAAATTTCAAAATTTAGAATACCCCCCGACACATTTTACTTGCGAAAACATCCCGATCCAAACAGTAAAACGCCCATAACATTTGAACGGCTGAACCGATTTTATTCAAACGTAGCTAAGAACACTCTCGACACAATCGCCTTTCAAACAAAAAAACGAAATCAAAATCGGTTCATCCGTTGAGGTGCTATGATGCCACAGACAAACACACAGATACACAGCAACACACGTCAAACTTATAAAACCCCTCTTTTTCCGTCGGGGGTTAAAAACAAAAAAAATGTTTAAAAATCTAAAAAACACGCTTTAATACAAAACCAAACTAAAAAGTACAAAAAAAAATTCAATAGTTTTTAATTATGAATAATGTGATTAACAAAAATATATTTTATTGTAAAAAAGCGTGGGGTGCTTGATGTCAATTTAAATTTTATAATATTTTATTGACAAATATTGGTAAAAGCAGAGTCATTTTGAAAATATCTTATAAAGCACCCCAAGCTTTTTTAAAAAAAAAATTGTGATTCACACTATTCTTAATTTAAATTTATTGAATAATATTTTGTACTTTTTAGGTTGTTTTTCTATTAAAGCTTGCTTTTCAGTTTTTTAAACTATTATTTATTCTCTATATTTTTCTTTAAAACTTACTTAAAATTCAAAGAGCTTAGAAACTTAAATCAAACTCGTAGCAAATCAAGACTAGTTAAAGATCTCCACTGCATTAAAACCGGAAAGCTCTAATACATTAGCCCTGAGTAATTCAGCAGCAGTGGAGTGTATGTGTTCGTTGCGGCTAGTGGCAGGTCAAGGGCATTGCACAAATCCGCAGTCTCCTTCGTGATCGTGTCGTATACTTGTATAAACGCATTGTAGGCAGTAGAACTCTTTGTTGAGCTCGCCCGGGGAAGTATAGGGTGTCTTAATTTTTTTTAGTTTTTGATTCTCAAAAGAAAAACATTAGAATTTGTTCAAACTCGTTGTATTTACTTTGTTTATGAGAAAAAATAGTTAGTAAATGCACACCCTTCTGACCCTCATTTAACATGGAATTAAAATTTTCATTCACTCGCTGAGGCTTGAGCTTTGATTTCGTCCATGAGTCTTTGCTTGCTTTAAAACATTTAGGTCGGGTGGCAATGGATGGTAAAATTTGCTTTTTAAGTAGCCTCATAGGAAAACATCAGCAGGCGTTAAATCTGGGCTTATTAGGGCTCCCATATCAAGTCAAGAAATTGACGGTTCATACTTTTTTGAGGATGCTCCAACGAGTGATAGAAGATTTTATTTACAGGATAAATGATTGTCAAGAAGTGGAGGGTGCACTATGAACTAGTATCTTTCATAATCAAAATACAAAAACTGCTCTTTAATTTAACAGTAAATAAAACGACTTTGAACTAAATCTATTGTTTTTAGGGTTCCGTACCTCAAAAGGAAAAAAAAGAACCCTTATGAGATCACTTTCTCGTCCGTCTGTCCGTGTGTCACCAACGATTTTCTCAGGAACGGGAAGACCTAGCAAGTTGAAATTTATACCAGATACTAAAGTCTATAGTCCCTATTAGGTGTATAAAAATCAACGTCCTGTGTCAACACGATAAAAAGATATGGGCAAATTTTCGCGAAAACTTGTAAGTACCAAAATTTACCTTAATTTCCAACTTTTTTATTTTTGGTATTTTTTACCAAATAGCTTGCTTTTAACCAAAATTGACAATTCTAAGTCAACCGCAAGTACCCTATAGGTTTTGGGTCGAAAACCTTTATGGTAGTTCCCGTTGACCTAGTTACCTAATTATGTTGGTGAATGTAGCTGTTTGTACGGAACCCTCGGTGCGCGAGTCCGACTCGCACTTGACCGGTTTTTCTTATAAGTATCGAAATCGAAAACACACACACCCTATACTTACTACAGCCATACATAATCCGGATGTGAAGGTCACACTTCGAACTTTTAAAAAGAAAATGTCCAAGACGATGCTTTAAAAACCGAAAGTTTATTTTTTAACTCATCAGCTACTGTAATGCAAGGGCTGTTCTATTAAGATTTAAAGGTAAAGGTGTGATAACAGGCCTTTGTAGCCTCAGGAGACTTTACCAACTTTTGTGTCCGTAATGGTAACGCAGCTTGAACGCCTCCGACGCCTCTCTTACTCGTATTTGCATACCATGAATTTGCAGACGTCTGAAGGACAAGACAAGACAAAAAATATTTATTTCAAGCAGTTTTGAACGTTAAAAATATAAATTTGGAATTAATAATAATTGATTCTACCGTACATTCAGAAAAGTCGCTTGTTATGGAGAAGAACGGGCAAGAAAATCCATGGGCGTAAGGAGTAGGACTAGTTACTTAACTTTAGATATAATATCGTTTTACATATTGTATACATATGGCAAGAAAGACAAATGAGATGACGGCAAAAATAGATGTATCGAAGATTCTATAACGACCCCGAATAAATTGGAATGAGAGCAGGACGATGATAGCACACAAAAACAAAAATGTAACACTCCAGTTAGGCACTTGTCCCACTGCTGACGATCAGCGAGCAGCGAGTAGAGCTAGAACCTAGATACGCTACGAGTTGGCGAGCAGCGAGATGCGAGTGAGTAGTTTGATAGTTTTACCGCTCGGCTATGTGCGAGTGTTTTTGTAGCACGGGCGATTACTCGCACCACTCACTCGGGTGGTCAGTCCAGCACGCGTTGGTTGATTGGTCTCTCGGCGTGAGTTCTGACCGCCAACCGAGCATCGCAGAGTGAGTATCGCTGAGCGAGTAATATCTTTGATAGCTCTTGTCGCTGCGAAAAACTTGTGTCAGCTCCTTGTCGCCGGCAGTGTGAACAGGCAGCGGTCAACTATTAAGGTTGCCCTAGTCGACAGCACGAACTATTTTGTGCGCGGGGTTTAAATCCCATTCGACAACAAGTGCGAAAGAGATTAATGCTTTGATGAGCAGTAAGAAGCTAGTTCGCTTACGAATACACACTTTTGCAAATTTGTAGCGAAATGGATGATGACATAGGATGAAAACGAGCGCGTGAAATTTTATAAACAGGCCTTTGAGAGTATGCGTATCATGAAAAACGACTAAATGTTCAAAATAAAATGATTTGCATTGTTGAACAACTAATCTAACCCTGTATGGTGACTGTTTTGCAATTTTCTTTCTTCTTATGGTATTTATTTGCGCCCAAAGATGCGTTAATATTAGTGTTGAAATATGGAATTTTCGACGCTCATAACTTCCAAATATATTTCTTTTACTTTTTTTATTTCAATACAGGTGCAGGGCTAGATAATGATGAGACAAATTGATATCATATTTTATTTTGAATGTACACCGTCAAACAGTGGAGTAATCTACACTAGTACGTTTGTATGGAAGAATGATCGGCTAAGGCAACCTTAATATATGTGTCTCTTTTATTGACACGGAATCTGTACCTTTTGTTCATTTCTTCAGCGAGAAAATAGTTGATAGCTAATCACTTCGACGAGACAAGTACCATAAATACCCCTGCCGTATCGTTCAATTCACAAATAGGTTGAATCTCGAACGTCCGTTAAGTTTTTAATTTATGGGCTCTAAGTAGGGGTGCCTGCCAATTGAGCACGATTGCACAATGCATGTTTATTGATTGTTTGTGTGTTCGTGCAAAGGTCACCCTCGTGTAGGTAATTAAAACGTGGTTTTGTTCAGTCGTTTTAATTATGTTGGTGTTGGTAATTAGGGTGATCGATATTGAGCAAACCAGCTAGCAGTAGCGGCTTTAGAATGAGCTATGTTAATTTTATAAAAAATCTAGCTTCTGCCAGCGGCTTCGCCCGCGTGATCGTCGAAAATTACCCCGAAGGAACTTATTCCCGGGATAAGAAGTAACCTATTTGCTATTCCTGGCTATCTCTGTGCGTAATTTCATCCAGATCCGTCCAGCCGTTTGAGCGTGAAGAAGTAACAAACATACAAACACACACACACTCACAAACTTTCGCCTTTATAATATTAGTGTGATACATATTGAATTATTAAAGAAAGATTTAAAACATTTACCAAAACCTATTTTCGTTTCAATAATGTTCGTTTAATAACATCAGCTAAAATAATATACCATTTGTTTAGGAGAATTATTGTATATTCTGAGTTTGTACGTAACAATTTAATTGATACCGCAATACATTGTGCGGGGTTCATTATAACGGTTATGCAATATCTGATACGCTTCGAGTGCTACGTAATAACCACTGCTACGTTTCGTCGTAGCAAAGTTCTACATAATATTTCAGTGGTAGGAATTAAACAAAGCAATTCTCGTAGCACAGACCAACATTATTCCGTAACTTTGCTACGACTTGCTACGGCGTAGCGGGCGGCTACGGTGATATCTTACGTCAATCGCGTATTATATCACGAACCGTTAATTAATTGGTATTTAGAGAAAATTGGTGCTTAGGCAAGTTATCAATGTGGGTAGTATTGTACGTGGGCTGGAAATTAGTTTTCCATTACATGCTCCTACTGAAATTGGAGCCCAAATGAAATCACTTGGGCGTGCTGAATACGAAATCGATGGTGGAAATCATACCTTAGTTTTTCGTTGAAAATTGTTCTTGAGCTCGAATTTGGAGGGGTTTCTTTCTAGAATATTTTATGTAATTTAGGTAGGTAGAGTATAGGGCCAATATCCAACGGTTGAATAAAGAGGTCAGACTGTAGTCGCTATTCTGAAAACCCATTACAACTACGTTATCCAAATAAATATCTTACGAAACGTTGAGTAAATTCTTAATTTCGAAATAAAGAATTTAAATTTGAGTATTCGTCAAACTTTAGCCTGAAAACCTGGATTGACAGTGACACGTTCTTAATGATCAATTCACAAACCGGCTCTATAAAACAAAGTTCCTACTTATAGCGTACTTATAATGGCAAGTATAACCTACCTGCTAAGGATACGTAAAGGTTAAATATGAATTTCGACGGGTATCCTAAGTGGGCAAGGGTATTTTAGGGTTCCGTAATCAACAAGGAACCCTTATAGTTTTGCCATGTCCGTCTGTACATTCGCAGCTTAGCTCAGATACTCTTAGTACTAGAAAGCTATCATTTAGCAAGGATGTACATATTAATCACGCCGACAAAATGGTAAAATAAAATCAAGAATATTTTTTTGTAGTGTTCTTCCTGTAGGTACACAAGTGAGGATGTTTTTTTCTCGTCTATCTCATAGTGTGGGGTATCGTTGGATAGGCCATTCGAAAATATTACGGATCCATGAAAAACATTTTTCGATTCAGGGATTCGTTTGCGTAAAATTAAGCTATAAATGGCAATTTTTTGTTTGAGTCTATAGGTCCTACTGCCAGCTAAATCGTTGCTTTTGGATATGTGAAAAAAATCACGTCAGTAGTATATATAACGAAATTAAAATAAAAACTATCACAGCTAAGTAGGCTTTACAAGTTTACGAATAATAGTCGACCAACTTATAAAAATGCAAAAGTAAAAATGTTGTCTAAATCGCTAGAGCAATGTTCGGTGCTTTCATTGTTAATGAAAGTCAATAATGTTACCTATTTATTTGTGCATGTAGCTGTTTATACGGAACCCTCTGTGCGCGAGTCAGACTCGCACTTAGCCAGTATTTATTTTTTTAGAAATTGCGTAAGGTTCATTAAATTAAAGACGAAAAATCTATCAACGACCTAGATTACTAGGCTGTTATATAATTATTATACTATAGGTTCACACTTCCCGATGGTCGCATGAGCAGTTCAATGTGGGTGGTTGAAAGCGTGTAATCTTCTTTTCTTTCTTTTCGTGTGAGGTGTGGCCACCTCTGGTGTCAGAGTTAATTAAGCCGCCTCAAGGAAACCCCACAGGCCTCTGACTTGGCTATTTCAGACTTACATTATAACTATATAAGTCCAGGTTTCCTCACGATGTTTTCCTTCACCGTTGCCTGTGATGTCCAAGATAAACTTAGAAAGTACATATGAATTTGAAAAAGTCACATTGGTACTTGCCCGGATTCGAACCTACGACCTCAAGCACGACAGGCGAGGTCTTAGCCACTGGGCCACCACGACACTAAAGCGTGTAATCAAAGCTTGGCTATTTGAATGGATCTCTCTATGGATCGTTTGATATAGGGAGAGACATGCAACATTCTTGCTAGTATGACAAAGAATTTTATGTGTTACTGTGCAAGCCTAAACTACGGTAAAACCTAGGATTTACCGGTAACATCTAACATTTATCAGGACTTACTGTTAATAGTCAAATCTCATTTTGGGCTTTTACCAGCAATCACACGGTAAATCTAAGGGTTTTCCTCAGAGAAAATTAAATGTTGAAACATTTTAATGTCTATAATTAAAGAAAATATATAAATTAAAGACTGTTTGATAACCTTCAGCAAAGCAAATATGCTTGTTACGCAATTTTTTTTGATCGGCTATTCGAATCACAATCTATTTGTTTTAATTTTATTCTCACTGACCATAGTACATAAAAAAAAAAAATTGCAAAAACATACTACCGACTTCCAAATACAAAACTACAAAGTGAAAAATAACTTTATTTTTTGAAGTTGGTGTCTTTCGTAGGTACCAATTGTGCGTTATGGACACCGACTTCAAAAAATAAAGTTATTTTTCACTTTGTAGTTTTGTATTTGGAAGTCGGTAGTATTTTTTTGCAAAAAGTTTTTTTTATTTTTCACTTTTTAGTTGTACGTACCTAATAGGCAAGATAGTAAGGGAACTATTTCGCCAGAATAGATTTCATGAAACTTGAACATAACCGGTGAAATGAGAGATCTGCGCACCCCTTAAGAGCGAACTGGCGTGATGTTATGTTATGAAATGTTATAAACAACAAACAGACATGCGATTGCAGCAATCCCGAGAGATTTGCCGTTATTTATTGAAGAGTTCTGTTGTATATCTCCGAAGTTCTTCATCAGATCTTCACCAAATTAAAATGGGACCAATTTCGGAACATACTTTTTCAAACAAAAAAAGAATTTTCAAAATCAGTCCACAATTGACGGAGTAATCGGTGAACATACACAAAAAAAAAAAAAAACTTGTAGTCGAACATAGAACCTCCTCCTTTTTGGAAAGTCGGTTAAAAACTGACTAAAATATGTAAAATTCGTGTATGGCCCCAAAATAGACAAACATCATTTTAACCGAAACACATCCAAATTTGAACACAAATTTCCTCAAGAATCAATTTTTCGGCATTAAAAGTCTAACTATAACAAGCTACAGTAATAAATTTGTTAACCTATTAATATTGTTAAGCTAATTATTAATTAATCTTATCATTTAATTTGGCTTTGTTAATTATCATTTATTAACAGTAATAGTATATTTATTTATTATATTCTTTATTGTACACCACACAAATATATATACAGGACAAAAAATCATAAAAGCAAGTGTTCAATGGGCGGTCTTATCGCACAGGGCAATATCTTACAGACAACCTTTATAGAATATATATATATATTCTTTTTTTAAATGTTGCCCGACACTAAGTATTTCTTCCTGTATCGTGGGTGCGTTTGCAAACATATAAATGTACATACACAACACCCAGAGCCGGAACAACTATCTGTAGGTCATACAAATTTTTGTTCCGTGCGGGAATCGAACCCGCGACACGCAGCGCAGCAGGCAATCGCTCAACCACTGCGCCAATCGTGCGCCCAAATTATGCACCATGGGGATAAATCAGCGTCTTACGTCACGGGCGGCATATTACTAACCCTGAACGTAACGAGGCGAGGGATTCTAGAGTTAGTTATCCTGAGTGAAGCGAGGGGTTCAAGCTGCCCAAGACGAAGACGGGCTTTATCCCAGAGGAGCATACTCTACATTTCACACCTTCTGCGAGACAATTGAAAGTAAGGGCTCCATAAAGGAGAATGACCAAAAGTGGTACCAAAAAGTCTCACGCATCAAGACCAAAATTATATAGTAATTAGTTCCATATTTTTTACGACATTACGCGTCGGGGATTTGATTTTTGAATAGGGAATTTAATGTTGAGTTTAAAAGTATGGATATTGTTATACTACTCCCTTTAAATGACGTTCCGTTTCACATTATATGACTAACTTACCCTTGATTTTTGAAAGAGTCACATGATCACTTAAAAAAATATAATTAGCCGATTCTACATTAATTAAAAATAAACTAGAATATAATAGAATATCATACAATCTTTATTTAAAAGATTATCATTATTTTATCTATGGTTAATTGGCCGTTCACAGCCGGTCATAAAGATGTAGATAGAATGTATCTAATAGAATCGATTTTTGATGAAAAGACGAACCAGTAATCGTTTCTTTGTTGTAATAAATAACTATAACATCCATGTATATCGTGTCCATATAAATTACGTCGTTGGTAGCGTCGTACAAAATAGGCCAAATTTTAGGTTATTTTCGATTTTATAAAATAACTCCGAAAGCTGGGTTTTGTTTTCAAAAAGAACTTTTGTAAGAGTTAACATGATCAGTGTAGTCTATAAAAACAAAGTTTAATTTTGATGCATCATGGTACGGGATTCCATACATCGATGAGCATTCTCCTTTACCTACCTTGGTGAAGCAAATCAATCAGTTGTTAATTGTTATCATCATTCCGTATCATAGAGTGTCATAGACATTTTTTTTAACATTTACCAGGCTCTGAGGAAATTCCTAAGATTTGCTAAGTGATTGCTGGTAAAAGCCCGAATTTAGCAATTATCACAGATCATTTCATACTTTTCCAGTAAGGCTTGGGCAATGTTAAGTAGTATTTACCGGTAAATCCTAGGTTTTACCGTAGTTAGGGCTTTTACAGTAACACCGAATATTGAATTTACGGTGCTGTGCTCTGTGATGCGTTATTAGCTTAGTATACGCAGTGGCTAACCCTGCCAACTTACTCAGGGGTATATAGTCCTTGCTCTATGATTTATGGCTAATTCTCGGTGTTTGTATACTAAAACAAACATTAGTAGACTGCATTTCACCTTCATGCACTAGAACAAACAAATTGTACTTACTTAATTATATAAACAACAGTAGGTACCTAGTTAGATACTAGTCCGTTCCTTTTTTACCCGACTGTCGAAGTAGGGTAATGTGTTTATCAGTCTATGTATGAAACTGCACTTGAATTTGCTTAAGTTTTGTTTTATATTTTATTTCTCCTATAAGTGATTTGTAATCTTTGAGAAATAAAGAATTTTAAACCGTATGTATGTTTGTTTCTATGTGGCGACCAAACGCATTGGCCGATTTTGATGATTCTTACGTCAATCGATTCGTCTTAACCCTGCGAGTGTCACTGGCTACATTAAAATTGAAAAATAGAAAAATGGCGGACTTTGGGCGCCATATTGTGAGTTTTTAAAACTTATATGTTTAAATGTAACTAAATCTAGAAACAAAATAACTAAAAAGTTAACAAAAAATATATAACACTTATATGTTTAAATGTAACTAAATTTAGAAACAAAATACCTAACTAAAAAGTTATAAATAAAAAAAGTTAATTTAAAAATCAAATAACCCGACTGCTAGGCAAACGTTTCCCCTGTAGCTTTTCACTCTTCGGCGGGTTGGCTTTCTTATTTACCTGCGATTAATTTTCTTGATGAGGGAAAAACATTTCCAGATTTGAGCATTTAGCGTGGAAAACAAACAAAGAAATTCATTAGGGACTGGCTTCGCTCGGCTATTCGCTCGTCGGTTTATTTTTCGCCTAAATATGTTAATTATTATAATTCGAATTTTGGCATTCATTATTTTATATTTATCTAGGTACTGTCCATTTTAGATAAATGAACTAAACTTTTTAACTCTAAACAAGCAAAAAAACGCCTGTTGACTTATTCGTAGCCTACGAGTAAGTCCGCAGGCGTTTTTTTGCCAAATTCTGTAAAATAGTTGATTTTCTCAACTCATAATAACTACCTACTACTTTTTTGGTGAGAATTATTATTCTTGTATAAACTAATTAAGTCTACATAAATAGGTGTAGGTAGTGCTGCGGAAGGGCGGTGCTCGTTAGCACATGTTCGTTAGTGCTTGTTTTTATATTTAATTCAAAGCTCAATTGGTACCTGGAGTTCCTGATTGAAATAAAATTATGGTGACACTGCAACGTCTAGGTCTTTTAACACATTTCAGTGCAAATCAAGGAGGTAATTCTTAAACTTTTCAGGCATTCCTTTGCCTCAGGTCCTTTGACGGGGTTTTCCAATGACTCAGCCTTTTCATTTTCGCAGAGTTCATCTGAGTCAACTGCATAGGATAACTATTGGATTGTTTTGTTTGTCATTAAACTGACACTTTCCTGATGCGAAATAACTGTGTTTGCTAGGAATATAGTTGTCGATCGCGTAGCGACAACACGCAGGTTTTTTAGAACTAGCGTAGGGGTTTATTCCCATCTGCCTCCTTCCAGTTGCCACCCCGGTGGTCAATGGCACTTATTGAGTGTCATATGCCACCTTCATTTATTCCCATCTGCCACCGGGGTGGTGGATGGCACTAAATAGTGGCGTTTGCCACCCCGGTAGTCAATGGCACTTATTGAGTGTCATATGCCACCTTCATTCATTCCCATCTACCACCGGGGTGGTGAATGGAAGTCTGACTCAAGGTGTTGTCCCAAAATTATAGAAACCTGTTTTTATTTCGTCCGTACATAAGAAAGGGTCTTAAAAAAGAAATTACTTATCATGGGCCTATATCCAGCTGTGCATTATAGCTAAATATTTGAGGGGATTGTCTATAACCAGTTATATCCGCCCTTGCTAGCTCTTTTAGCTCGGATTTTAAAAGGACGGTCTACCACTTCTAATTTGATTTTATATAATACGGATGCTATGGATGATGGTAAGCAAATCGATGTGGTTTACACAGATTGTAGCAAGGCATTTGATCGGATCGACCACAATACCCTGTTAAAGAAGCTAAGCTACATGGGCATCCGTGGGGACCTCTTGAGGTGGTTCTCTTTTGACACAAGCAGTAGTTCTCAATAATTATATGTTTAATTGGGAAAACGAAAAAAAAAGTCAATTAAGAACCTTGAAAACTTTCTTGATATGTTTTCTATTCACCCCGCAATTTCTATACACCCCGTTTTACGTTCATGAGAATCGACCACCCGATTAAACTTATGAAGGTAGCAGATGACATTAAATAAGCGCCATTGACCGCCGGGGTGGCAAACGCCACTAGTTAGTGCCATCCACCACCCAGGTGGCAGATGGGAATAAAGGAAGGTGGCAGATGACAATCAATAAGTGCCATTGTCCACCGAGGTGGCAACTCGAACATACCTAGGTATTATTTCGATCTAATAACGCCCGTTTGTCTGATACAGTAGTGGATTTTATCGTTTCTAGGATGGGAAGTGGAAAGTAGGTACCTATCTGGTAGGCACTTTTGCTTAAGTGTTTATCAATCTTTATTACTTAACTAGAGTTAGCGGAAGTACGATTTCTGGCAGCAGTTCCAGTTCCTCACTTGCGGACGCGAAAGTGAAAATTGTTACTCGGAGTAGGTACCCTACAAAGTACCAACTAATATTATCTATCTTTTGTTTCAGATGTTTTCAGAGGAGAGTCCATTGGTATTAAGATCGAGCATTAGAAAGAACACGAAGCTTAATGGATTGTTCGTCATTGCGTAATAGCTTACAATCTTCCCACACCTATCTACAACCTATTTCAAAGGTTAAGTTTTACGACAACTTTTTTGCAAACTCAACCAAATGACTCTTTTTCTGCGGCAAATTAAGGGTGAGCATATATAAATTAAGATAAACTTTAGACGCATAAAATGCTCTGACACAATAATCACCCCTTATGGTCATCATGGGTGAAAATTGCTAAAAACATATTACGTCACTGTTCTCGTTAAATCCGCATTCTAATGCAGAACAAAGAACTGACTTTGATAATACATGAGACAACTTAAAGGCCTGAGTAGCCAGGTAAAATATTCCATATGCCCAAAAAAGCTGCCGGTGACAGGAAATAATATTGACAGTTGAGACGACTGACAGTCTCTCTGTCAGAGTGCTGTCAGTGTCAGACTGAGAAATTGTTATGGTTGTGGTTGATATCGGTACATTTTCTTGTATTTAAAAATGATTTAAAACACATTATCACTGTGGTTTCTAAACGTAGTTTATAGTCTTGTGTAATAACTGCATTTTGGACGTTTTTTGGTGTTATTATGTATGTAACGACAGTCATTTTTAACAAAAAATATTATTTTCTTGGCGAGCCCAATACTTGGATCATTGTTATGGTTTGTGTGAAGTTACGTTGTTTTTAAGATGTATTAACAATAATTTATTTTCTGTACAGAACAACTGAAGAACTTGAAGATGTCCAGATACCGATTTGGACGACAGCATGATGGTTATCGTCTAGTATCGAATGACGACAGCGGATTTTCCGACGCACAGTTTGAAGGACCACCACAGAAAATACCATGGAAAGCAATATTACTCGCGGCGTTCTTATTTATTGTGGGTTCAACACTGCTTATTGTAGGCAGTTTAATTGTTACTGGGCACATAGATACCAAGTATTCTGACCGTTTGTGGCCTATGATAGTTTTAGGCTGTATAATGTTCTTGCCTGGAGCATATCACATAAGGATAGCATATTATGCCTATAAGGAATATCCCGGTTACAGTTTTTCTGACATTCCAGAGTTTGAATAGTCTTTTTTATTGTGTTGTAATGAACTAATCAACATTGTTGTACAATAGATCTGTTTGATACTGTTTAGATGTTGTTTTTGTGTATTAATTATTGTATGCAGTGCATAATAGTCAAATTATCAAGATTTAATTTATTGAATGTTCAGTAGTTGTAATAAATTGTCCGTATAGCACATACACTCATAGAAGTGACTTAGTATTATTTATAGTAATACTTATTTGATTGAATGCCAATATTTGACTTACTCAATGTAATAATTATATAATAATCTTATTATCATGGGATCTGTCAATGTGGTGACACCTGGGGCCTATGTCCAGCAGTGGACGTCTTGCGATTGAAATGATGTTAATGAATCTTATTATCTACTAGCTTATGCAAGCGGCTTCGCCCGCGTGTATTATACATGTAAACCTTCCTCTTGAATCACTCTTTCTATTAAAAAAAACTGCATCGAAATCTGTTGCGTTTTTTAAAGATCTAAGCGTACATAGGGACAGACAGACAGCGACTTTGTTTTATACTATGTAAGGATGTATCATTGTGATTTTATATATTAAGCTGATAGCTTTCGTATAAGTAAATACTAAGTTTTGTGTGTTTAACTTTATAAATAAACAAACAATTACTAACAACTGATATTTTATTTGGGGTTACAATAAAAAAACAAGAAATCCGTTTAGGCATATTTTTTAATGACAGTGATCATAATTTTAATAAATAGATTGATAAAGTCACTTTTACAACTTGTAGAGATTTTAAAGAAAATCATTTTTGATTCTCAATGATTAGTTAATACTTCCATCCTATCTAAATTGCACATGTTTACCTATTAGCTCTTTTACCTTTCCTACTCTGTGGCGTGAAGCTAGCTTGCGGGAGAGGTATAGAGTGTCCTGTCTTTTTTAAGTGTTCAAACAATTTGTTCTTTGATGGGAAGTCTGTTTCACAGACTGCACACCTGAGAGTCAATGCCGTGCTCGAATCTTCTGTCTCACTTGTTTTAGTCCTTACTGGTTTTCTTTCTACCATTTTTTTTGGTTTGATATTCCTCTGTGTCTTGGGTAATGCAGGCCTATCTTTTGGTAGAGCTGCTTCACCCAATGCATCATCAGTGGGTGTAGTACTAGACACTTCATACAGATTCTCTGTTGAAGTTTGTGATTGTGATCCTTTCTTTAAGTTAGCTTCTTTCTTAGCTTGTATCTGACTCTTCAGCATGTTGAATTTCTTAGCCTTTCTGCTGCGTGCTGGCCCTTCGATTTCATTGAAGCTCATCTCATCATGACTGTCATTGCCTTCACTTTCTGGCATTGGTATAAATTTCTTTTTGTTCTTCTTCTTTTTATGACTCTTTGGTAAAGCCTGTAAAAACACATTTGATCAAGGTTTAATTTTGTGTAATGTGGATGACACAAAAGATTTAAAAGTATCTAAACTTTTCTCTCATACTTGGCACTTAAATGAATGTCTAAATAAAAGTACACTGTCGGAATTTTTACCTACTGGTTGGATGGTTTTTTTTTTGTGAAGTCAATTGACAAACAAGTAAAATTTTAAAATTACCCCCGACACATTTATCTTGCGAAAACATCCCGATTCAAACAGTAAAACGCCTATAACTTTTGAACGGCTGAACCAATTTTATTCAAACATAGCTAAGAACACTCGACACAATCACCTCTCAAACAAAAAAATCTAAATCGGTTCATCCGTTGAGCTATGATGCCACAGACAGACACACAGCAACACACGTCAAACTTATAACACCCCTCCGTTCCGTCGGGGGTCAAAAAAGAACAAATCAATGCTGAGTTGAAAATATAACAGTGCAATAACACTAGGCAGACCTTATGCAGAGCCTTATTAACTCATCATTATTATCAGTCTTATATCAGTCTAATACTGGACATAAAACCCTCAAATCGCACATCTGCAACTTGATACTCTCATCCTTACAACCACCGGACGTATGCACCTTTACTAACTACTTTAAATCTATGCTTTGTCAATAAACTAAATTTAACAATACATTAAATTCAACAAGCCTGTGGATTTACCTGAACTTTATCAGAATCATCACTCAGAGTTTCCCTGAAGTCATTATCTTCATTGTCCTCAATATCCGATGTTGAGTTTTGATCTCCTTCATCCTTAGTCTGACCATTCACTTTGTCTCCTTCACCTTTTTCTTCATTCACAGGAACCTCTTCATTAACATCAGCATCTACATCTTCATTTTCATTATCTGATATATCAATATCATCATCTAATGTCATATTAGCTACATTTTCTTTGTGCTTCTTACTGTTCTCATGATTTTCAAATGATTTGATATTTTTGAACAATTTGTTGCAAGCTGAACAGTAGAGAGTATTCCGCATCGCTGGTTTGGATTTTGTTGAAGATTTTGCTGTCGCCTTTGAAGCTTCACTTGCCTGAAATAAAAAGAAGAGTGTGTGTTATTATAAAATTTACATTAAAAGTGCATTAGTAGTTGTGTCATGGTCTGGGACATACAGAATTATTTTAGCTAGATCATAATTATTAACATAGTGTTATGATTTAAGATCTGTAGCTTAGTATTCTAGCTAGCTACTAGCTAATATGTACAATACAAAATTCTTAAAAGACAAGTTTGCTCTGAAATTACATATTCTATGAAGTCTATGAGAGCAGCAGAATTATCTTCTTATTTATTAGAGACTAGCTGTCCCCTGCGGCTTCGCTTCCGTCAAGTGGTTACCTACCTACCCTTCGCTACCCACCAACCATACCTACCCAACCCTACCTACTACTCTACCCTACATAAATGATTGTTGCGTAACTTTAACCGTTTACGCAGCGCAAGCAATGGAAGCTCTCAAAAGGAATAAAGCCCCACTTTTACAACATGTATCATTGATGCTCCGCTCCTATTGGTTGTAGCGTGGTGTTATATAGCCTATAACCTTCCTCGATAATGGGGTAAACAACACAAGATTTCCGAGTGGTAGATTAGCGCGTTTATACAAACAAACAATCAAACTATTCAGCTTTAATAATAGTAATACTAAATCTTGACTTGGCTCGCGAGGTTGTCGACATGTGGGATGTGGACACAGCGATCATTGTACCGATAATCGTGTCTGCCAATGGCTTAATAGTCACGAGCCTCAACCAACATCTTAGGAGGCTCTCGTTAGGCGGCTGGGTAAAGGGCCTTATCCAGAAAGCAGCACTGCTGGACACGGCTCGTAATACTAATAATAAAGCTGAATAGTTTGATTGTTTATATATATATGTTTATATACTTAGTATATATACATAGATGTGCCGACTATGACTTTGGCCAACTAGCCAATTAGTCGGTTGTAAAGAGGCCGACTAGTCGGCCAAGCCGATCACGGTTTCGGGGGTATTCGGCAATTGCTGTGACACTTTGATTCGCGCCCAAGTCGCAACAGCCGCCTGCGAGCGTGTCGGAACATGTTTTGTCAGTGGTGTCTCATCCCATACAAAGAAACTGTCCCAACGTACTGTACTGATTATATTTTGTACATCGATCGCGATCGGTTCCGTTCCACGGATATATATGGTGATCTATCTATCGCCGGGGAACGGAACCGAACGCAAACAATTTACAAAAAATAATCGGTATAATCAGATGAAAAACGCTAGTTACGTCTGCACGGTTTCTTTGTATGGGATGATGGATCTGTATGCTAGTATTATATTATATGTGGTTTTGTTTACTTCGCATCGCATTGTTTCTTGATTTTTGCTAGTGTCAGAGCGGTATTTTTATTTTTGTGTAAAAAAATAAAGACTACTGTTATTGTTCATTACTTATTATAATGCACCTGGTTTTAAAACAACATACCATGCTTTGCTATAACGCCGTAAATACAAATAATAAGAGACGAAATGACATTGACTGCGATTCCAATGCATCCTCAAAATATGTCTTTGTAAATAGATTCTTTACATTCTTAGGGCCAATAGATTCTTTACATTTTTAGGCCCATTTCTGTAGAATAGATTAAATAAAAAGATTATTCTGGAACATTTACTTAGCATCTCTTACGGAGAGACAAAAGAGCTCCTGGTTATACCGAAATAATATTTTTTGCTGTGTCTTTAATTTATTTTAAGTTCAGGGCCATTTCTGTACAATAGATTAAATAGAAAATTAAGTATCTATAAGTTGAATAATTTTAGCTGTAAAAAGATTATTCTGGAACATTTACTTAGCATCTCTTACGGAGAGACAGAAGAGCTCCTGGTTATACCAAAATAATATTTTTTGCTGTGTCTTTAATTTAATTTATTTTAAGTTCTACATATTCAAGTTATACTAATTGTTAATTTATTATTATTATAAGTTTTAAGCACTTTCTAGCCTAAAACACAGGTTCAATCTAGTTCAGGCAAATAAGCAACTGTGTTCTTTTATATTTTTAAAGATATTTTATTGTAAACTGTGCCTTATGTTATAAATAAACGATATATTATTATATTATATTAAAATTAAAATAAAATTTAATCATGTCAAAAAGAAAGTCCATGTATGGAATTTTTTCCACCATATTCATTTTGTTGGGAAATATGTTCAAAGAAAGAAGCCGGATAGTCGATGCTCTTTGCCGAATAGTCGCTGACTACGAAAGCGGCCGGATAGTCTATTCGGAACATCCCAACTTTTTATAAATGCTTTGCCCGATATTTTGCTCTTGTGGTTTAACCCAAAGTAAACATGCGCCTCAGTAGGCTATGGCACTCAGTAATAGTACTTATAGCTTTCTATCAGAGGGTAAAATTATTTTTTGATAGGATTAGTATTTCCATTTACAAACAAACCTGTTTACAATTTTAGTTTAGGAATGATTTTGATAAGAATATTTAATTGAGAATTGGCTGAAAATAATAATAATTTGAATAAAAGGAGGATTGTTATTTATTCTCACCTCTTCAGTCTTAGAACTTTCTTCATTACTGCTTTCCATTCCCCCTTCACTAATGGTGTCATCATCAGAAGACAGTCCAAACTCCTCAGCCAGTAGCGACTCAATCTCACTCAACTTCTTCTGATAATCTTCACTCTGCAAGAATGAACTTTCACCTTCTTTTTTCTTAGCTTCTTCTATTTCTTTCTGCCTCTGTATTATTCTTTCTCTTCTTAATTGTTCAGCCTGAAAAAAAAAAGTAAGAATATTTAAAAAAATATCTAACTTCTAGACAAATCCTATTCCTGTGTACAAATATAAATTAAAATATATTAACACTTATATCTTATATCTGTCCATGATGCAATTAGCAATTAAAAAACATAAAACACATTAACTGTCTAAAACATTAAATGAATGTTTTAGACAGTTAATATTTCCAATAATTCTGTGCAAGATGCAAACTAAATAACCTATAATTGGAAAATTTTGAGTAGCAATGTGGATGGCTTTACCAGCAACATTCATACTCTAAATTAGGTAGAGGAAGACCAAAGAGACAGGTGATACAAATGAGGTGTCCATTAAGTTGAAGACTAATTGAGAGGTATGGGGGAGAAAATTCTGCACCAACACAGATTATAATGAATTGGAAAGCTCTAAGAA
Organism: Orthosia cruda; assembly: GCA_964057195.1. Lineage (NCBI taxonomy): Eukaryota > Metazoa > Arthropoda > Insecta > Lepidoptera > Noctuidae > Orthosia > Orthosia cruda. Next base: position 34,569,904 of record OZ059836.1, read on the forward strand.
GAGCTTTTGTAATTTCAATAAAGAATTAGTTTTAAACGCAGGATACCTTCCGTTTATTTTCTTCAGCTTTCTCCTGCAACAGTTTAGTGTGCTCTATCACTCGCTTGTCCTTCCTGCGGACAAAGCTTACAAGTCTTCTGATCTCCTCGTTCCTCTCTTTGCGAGCTTTCTGCCTAATTTTATTGTTTTCTTTCTCCATCAACTTAATGACTCTCCTGTTATCACCCTGTGAGATTTCATACTGGTCCAGCCACACATAACCTGGAAAGTTGCGAAATAGATATGAAATACATTGTGAAATCATATTAGATGCTAGAATGCATGTAAATTTTTACAATACATTATATAACAATAATAATTAATATTTATTTGAGAAATTAGTTACTTTTATTAGTTGAGAATGCCATCCAATAAGCATAGAACTCATTAACTTCCTCATATGGAGTTGTCGAGTTGCCAAATGTAGGTATTTTGGTAACTTCCTCTGGGTCATCAAGGAAGTCAGTTTCTTCTGTTGTCAGTTTGGAGAAAACCTGTAAATGAGTAAGAATTTGACATTATAATAAAAATTATAAATAAGTAAAAAAAATCCAGTGTGGTTTAGTTTACCTCGTTGTATATTCCGTAGAATCCTTGCGGGTCATCACCAAAACCTTTATAACAGGACGGAGTAAAGTAAGGGTAAACATCAAGACTGTCATCGTTATAAGAACTGCCGGCTCCGCGTAATAGCTGCTCCCTGTGATTGTCATACCTAAAAAGTAGGATGGAATATACATAAGAATCTTATTTGAATAATCAATGTGGTCCCAAATCATTCAAAGTAATGACGACGGCTTTAGATTTTCATCAGGACTTACCAAGCTCGCTCTTGTGGGTCGGAAAGCACTTCATATGCATTCTGCACAAGCTGAAACTGTTCTTTTGCCTCGATCAGATTCTCTAAGTTTTTATCGGGATGCCATTGAAGCGCAAGGCGCCGATAGGCTTTTTTTATTTCAGAGGCAGACGCTTCTTTCGGCAAACATAAAACTTCGTAGTGGCACTTCATTTTAGATCATTCTACGCTCACTTTCACAATACTTTTTTCACAGCCTCTTCAAATAAATGTTAACCTGAACTACAAAAAATACTTAGTTCCGATGGAATGAAACGGAAAATAAGAATTAATATTTCTACTTGTCTAGCGAACTATAGAAGGAACTTTGCACACATATTCTAATGGTTTTTACAGAAACAGAAAAATAATATCGATCTATTTTGAAGATTTCAGCGAAGACACGACGTCCATGCTTCTTTCAGATTGGATTTGTTTTTTCTAAATAGTGTTGTCATACTTTTAAAGTTGTCTAATAGCCAGCTTACATTGTAAATTATTGCAATTATTGTATGTAGCGTTTTATATTCAAATATTATAGGAAACACTACTCTTATATGCTTGTCTGACTAATATTGGGTTAGGTAATCTTATAAAAATCTTGTCTTGTATACGGTCTCATACAAAATATTGTTATTTTTTTTCTTTACTGGCAACACCAAGGGAGCTGTCTTTCTATAATGTCAATGTCAAAATAAGTCTAAAACGTTTCGTTCTACGTTAAGCAGCAGTACACGTCTGGCACTAGTGGTGGTGGTGGCGTGATGACCCAGAGGTTTAAAGCCTCTTTGGGGTATATAAAATATAATGTTCAGGATAGGTATAGTTTTGATAGGGTTGAATATAAAAAAGTGAAATTAAACTAAGTATTTATTTCATATCTTATTACATTAAGATGTTCGTAAAATTAACAAAATATCACATAATTATTCTTTAAAATAAAATAATCTTAATTGTAATCATAACTAAAATAACCTCATCTTGGCCGTATTTTTCGAAGGGCTGAGTTGTCCCAATACACTTTAAAACTACAATAAATTATTGGTGTAAAATATTTGAAAGAGGAAGGTGTACCTTCCCATTTACATAAGAAAAAAATATTGAACCCAATGTCAGTAAGGGCAGAAAGCCTGTGATTCTTCTGGTGGGCGATCTTTAAGTCTGCAACCTGTGGAAAAATAAAATCTAATATTTAAAAATCAATATTTATTTGTTTGGTAAGTGCCGCCATAACGTTCTTGCAATTGCGCGTGCTTGCACTTGCACGTTACCTGTAACCTGCCGCTATTACTTATCAGAACCATGGCATCGCCTCTGCTCGGGACCTGTCACAAATAAACAGAATCAAATTTAATGGCAGCTCGGGATACTTCGTGAAACACTTCGAAATAGCAAATTCATGTGCCAGCGGGCTGAGGAGTGGGTTACTGCGCAGCAAAAGGCGAGCTTTACAGACGTCATTAAGTTTGAAAAGACCTTATAATACACGGTTAAAACAACTGTGCACTTGGAGCTGCCAATGTCACTTTAACATTCGACTCTCGTTATTGGCTCACGAGGCGAACGCGGGAAGTTGCGCGGCTAGGCGGAAGTGTGGCCGTTTGAAACTTGAGGTGTACAGCTATTTTGACTGTGTAGTACAATTAAATCTAAGTGCTATTACGCACTAGCAGTTGACTGCCTAGCCGGTTCACGTGTTTAGAATATCGGCTGACCGCCATGGCAGCCAACAGCGATGATACCGCTTTAAGCGGTAAGATCACTTATGTTAATGCTAAGGCCTCATTTACGGAGACGCGGGGCGTCGCGCGTCGCGTTTGGCGGTGCGGACCGCATTAAATTCAAACATATGGCGTTGTATGAGAGCGTTTATGGAGAAGCGATGGCGTTTACGTAGAAGCGATGTGACGCGAGACGCCACGCTGCACGCGACGTGCAACGCCCCGCGTCTCCGTAAACGAGGCCTAACAGTTGCGTACGTACGCAGAGCGGGACCCTCAACTCTATATTGTTTTATTTTACTCACTACAACGTTTTTTTTATAGGTAATATGTTTATTTTTTAGTTTTAAGAAATATTACATACAGCCTCATGCATTATTTTGATAATGACTTAGGCTTCGTTACTTTATTTTCGTAAACATAGGAGAGCCATGCTGGCGGTAGCATTGCTTCAAGTGGGCTCGACTTCTTCATCTTTGGAAAACTAAATTTAAATCCAAATAATTCGGGAAAAACAAAATTAACACTAAGTATTAAATAATTAGGTAGTAAGTACAAAGCCGTAGACTCAAGGGTCCCGCTCTGCGAACATACATCCATCAACGGCGGCTCCCCGCTAAGTAAACCGCCCATGAACCGCCAGTGCGTATAAACGAGATGGCGGCCCTGTATATAACCGCCGCGGTTGAATACAGCATTTTGATGTGCAACAAGCGGTTGCATATTAAAATGGAAAAGCGGCTAGCCGCGCAGTTAGCCGACCCCACGGTTAACCGCTAGTGCGTAAATGCTTCATCATCATCATCATATCAGCCGAAAGACGTCCACTGCTTGACATAGGCCTTACCCAAGCGTCGCCACATTGACCGGTCCCGTGCGTCCCGCATCCAGCGGATCACTGCAACCTTCACCAAGTCATCGGTCCACCTGGTGAGAGGCCTTCCAACGCAGCGTCTTCCAGTTCGCGGTCGCCACTCCAGACCTTTCTGCCCCATCGGCCATCCGTTCTGCGAGCAATATGCCCTGCCCACATCACATCACATCATCACATCATCAGCCTATTAATGTTCCCACTGCTGGGACACAGGCCTCCTCTCTGCGAGAGGGGATGGGCCATAATCCACCACTCGGGCCCAGTGCGGGTGTTCGCGCCACTTGTAGGTGCGCTCATTGTTTAGTTACCCACATTTCTCTTAATACTTTATCTACCCTTCTTGTCAATTTTCGCTGCATTAAACTACACGTTCGACTCTCGAACAGTCTACGTTCGGCCCTCGTCGAGGGTAGCCTCACCGCTCGTGATAAGTCAACCGCCTGGCTATTCACCCTGGATTCCTCACCCGCTGTGAGATCCTACCGCTGTATTACCGCTTTATAAAACCGCACCGTCTGCGATCGACTATCGTCGCCGCCGGATTCGTGGTGGTCACCTCTGATCATCACCTTGAGCCAGCGTCACGTGGCTCGCCGTTATACCGCACCGCATACAGTCCACTCTCGCGCCAGCGAATAGTGCCAGTACCCAGGGAACTTCGAATCAAGACGTCCAGTGGAACAGAGAAGGAGCGCTGCCAGGATTAAGCACGAGCACACCCGCCTCTGAGGTTAGTCGTAGTTTGTTTAATGCAGCATCTCTCTCAGCATACCGACCCGTCAGATTCCCAAGGTCTAGCCTATCTTTGAACCCCAGCGCAAACCGCTACGTGCTTTGGCGAGCCTCAGTGCTATTATTGTGCTGCCGCGCCGACACAGCGGGTTTGTGAATGTAACATGTCTTCGAATTTTTGGTTCTAGGACATGCCGGTTTCCTCACGATGTTTTCCTTCACCGTTTATGAGAGCAATGGTGATGAAATAATTTACACAAAGTAAAGCGCCTGCCTGGGTTCGAACTCACGACCAACAACTTGTAAGTCGCGGCCGATACCACTGGGCCACCACTGCTCTCGGCCCTCGGCTCTGCCCTCGGCCCTCGGCTCTCGGCTCGGTGCCCTGCCCACTGCCACTTAAATTTGGCAATTCTTTGGGCTAAGTCGGTAACCCTGGTTCTCTTGCGGATCTCTACATTTCTTATTCGATAACGTAAGGACACTCCGAGCATGGCCCTCTCCATTGCCCTTTGGGTGACTAAGCTTTCTGATGAGGCCCATTGTGAGCGACTAGGTCTCGGAACCATAGGTCATAACTGGCAACACGCACTGGTCATAGACTTTCGTCTTGAGACACTGTGCGTAAGGGGGCTTAGTAAAAGCTATAAACAATATTAATATTTGACTTACTAGTACACGTCTATGGTTTAGGTTTTGTGACTCTAGTAAATTTTCTGGTCTCGGTCAGGCTTTGCGGTGATGGTACTGGTGCTGGCTCCGTTGTTGGCTGAATGTAAGTGTCGTACAAGTCCTGTCGAGGCCCTAAAGGCGTAGCTTTTCCAAGGCGACAGTTCTGTAAAATCCACTGTTGCTCCTTATCAGCTGGACTTCTGTGAATGGTCAGAATTATTTTGTATTTCGTTCGTATTTAAATTTTTAATATATTTTATTGCTTAATTTTTAAGGCATTATTCCTTCACCACGCCTTTACCCACTGCTGGGCCTGGGCCTTTCTGTGCTTATAATCTCGTCCAAGTTTTATCCTCTGTGGTAGGTACAGTAATCACAGCGGATATTTGACTCTGAAGTTAGGCTCTGTGAACCATTAAGCAAGATATAGTTTATTATCGAAATAGGACGAATTTTAGTTATCGAATATACTGCATAATGTAAACGAAATAGGACGATACGAAAAACGTAAGCGAGTGAAAGAGGCAGCTAGACAATGCTATCTTCTACTTCAAAATTGACTCAAAAATAGCAACTGCGCTGGGTCTTGCAGCCAACTTACGAGACACAAAGATCCGCTGTGACTACTGTACCGTTGTCTTTGGTCTATCACGCTGCCGGATGATTTGCACTTGTTTTTCTAGTCTTTGGACGCCACTCGGTTATAGCATGGCCCCTCGTCTTGCGCTTTGGTGCCAAAACACTACTTGTATCTAGATTTCTTAAACACAATCGTGATTTATATCCTTATACTGCCCGTGGCTTCACCCGCATAAAAAGTGTTTCACCATACCTAGGGAACACGCTACCGGGACAAAAAAATATACCTAACCACCTATGTCCTTCCCAGAGTCTCAAATTATCTCCAGCGCTAGGTTCAGCGCTTTAAGCGTGAAAAGATAACAGACATATCGAGTTACTTTCGTCGAAACAATTGAAAGTCATTTTGTCTCGCATGGAGCCCCGTTTTAGGCACTCAAGGGGGTTAAGAACTTTTCTTGCGTTAACAAACGTAGTAGGTACCTACTTTTATTAAAAAAGTGATGTGTGATTAACTACTGATTCATTTCCTAGACAGTGGGTAGGTTGGGGTACTTCAGCACTTACTTTATACACTTGGAAAGGTCATATGAGTAAATCAGTTTTACAGCAGGGTCGTAGACGCCATATCCAACGTCGTAGTGCCCTTCAGGTATCTGCCTAACAGGCGTATATGATGTCAGGAAAGAGTCTCCAGCAGGCTGCAGACCTACGCCGTATTCTGCCGAATATCTGTTGGCATGGATGATATTTGAATAAGTACCTTTACCAAAATAGTAAAGCTTCATGCAACATACAGGCGTACTTAATGCCTGAAGCATTCTCTACCAGTCAAACAAAGATGGTGCAGAGATAACTTGGCAGGGGAATAAAAAAATATATAACGTTAGTTTTCAGCCGAAAAAGCCACCCATGTAACTGAATTGCCTTGTAAGTAAACCACTTTTGTAAGCGATTATGATAATATATCTAGGACATACAGTCAAACTTCGAGAAAGAGGTCAGTCGTCGAAACCGACTTAGGGTCAATTTATACTAGCGCAGAGTCGAAGCGCATCGAAGCGTCTATCCAAAACTGAACATGACAATTTCAACCTTAACTCCACAGCGTAACGCACACATTACTTCTGAGATTTTAAAAAGACGGGCGCATTCTTCGGAATTCGCGCATCTGCGCGTGAACAACGCTGATTGGTGAGCGCGCCTTCTCGCTTATCCATGCTGATGGATCAGTCGGAAATTGGCCTATATAAGTAATACCTATATAAGTAATATCATAGCAAGATCAATGTCAACCATTTTACACACGTTTCAGCTACGAGAGTCAACTGGCAAGTGATTCAATAGCACTGCTGTTGATGCCCATTACTACACGTAAAAGAGTACGTGCGTATTCTGGCGAATACGCGTGCATTAGTGCGGCTTCGCTTTACTTGTAAAGAATTTGACGCTTCGATGTTCTTCGACTCTGCTCTAGTATAAATTGACCCTTACCTGGGCAGCATTTTAGCAACCTATTTACAGCATGTATTGAGACAAATCCACCACTATGCACAATCACTGCAACTCATGAAAGCCAGAATCAACAGTTGCCTCGATCAGAAAAGCAGAAAAGCATGAGAAGCAAATGAGTCCCGGGGAAATGATTCAACTGTTTTGAATGTCGCAACTAAATTGATTAGAAAAGGACAAAGTAAATTTGGAGGAGTAACAAAACTGGCCAAGTGTGAGTCGGACTCGCGTACTGAGGGTTCCGTACAAACAGCTATATTCACCAAAATCATTAAATAGCATTACTGAAGTTAACAAACTATGAGGCCACCTAACATTGCTCTAACGATAAGATAAACAGAAATATGGGACAAAATAAACTTTGCCGTTGGAAAACGGTAGTCCCCATATATCGACATAAGTCGCGATCAGTTTACCAACTGCAAATAAGTTAATAATCGTGTTTTTATGTAGGTAGGTTAAAATTTTCGTTTTTTTTTTTTCCTTTACTTCTGCTATAAGACATTGCTTCTTGCCAAATTTCATGATTCTAGGTCAACGGGAAGTATTCCGTAGATTTTGACTCCCTTGCGAGTGTTAAATCTGCGTCATTAACGGCTCTATTTCTTGATTGCGCTGATCTAGAGTTTTGATTTTTTCACAGTTGCAAGGCGTTACAAACTTGAGTATACTATATTAATTTCAACTCGATACCTCAACGCGTTCCCGAGATAAAGGGTCTTGACAGACAGACGGACAGACAAACAGACAACAAAGTGATCCTATAAGGGTTACGTTTGTTCCTTTTGAGGTACAGAACCCTAAAAAAGAAACATAATTTTCACTTTCTTCCTTGTCAAGCAGGAGGCAGAACAAAGCTAGGCCAATAGACACAAAGGGACGTTTACAACTGAGGTAAGCCCAGTTGCCAAGCACTACGGATGAAACTTAACACAAATATGAATGGGTCCTAAACAGGAAGTACATTATACCTACCTTCTATCAGGCATCTTGCAGTACTTCCAATCCTTTTCTTTATACTCCAATGAACCGTTCATGATGAGCGTCCTCTCAATCATGATATCGTTCTTCCACCGACCACGTATGATTACCTCGCCTGCACGAGTTTGGTATCGAAGTTCACCTTTACCGTGCATCGCGCCACATTCGAACTCGCCTTCGTAGACTACTCCTATAAAAAATTTCATCATCATCAATCAGTATTTTAATGTTCCCACTGCTGGGACACAGGCCGGGGAATGGGCAGTATCCACCACGCATGCCAAGTGCGGGTTGTTGAATGTCACATGTCTTAGAATTTTTGGTTCGGACATGCCAGTTTTCTCACTATGTTTGGCTTCACCGTTTTTAGAGCAGTGGTGATTTAATAATTTACACAAAGTTAAGCACCTGGGTTCGGACCACGACCTACGTTACGTAGGTAAGTCGGGGCCATTACCACAGGGCCACCACTGCTCCATAATAACAGTAATAACAGTTTTATGGTGAAGTTTTGAATATCTCATGCTGACTATTAGGCCCCGGATAAAAAAAATAGAAATGTGTCGGAAATAAAGGAAGAATTAATTAAAAATAATAAATAAATCGTTTATAAGCATTACAAATATTACACAAGTAAAATTTCAAAATTTAAAAAACCCCCGACACATTTATCTTGCGAAAACATCACGATCTAAACAGTAAAACGCGCACAACTTTTGAACGGCTGAACCGATTTTATTCAAACATAGCTAAGAACACTCTCGATACAAACACCTTTCAAACAAAAAAAACTAAATCAAAATCGGTTCATCCGTTGAGGCGCTATGATGCCACAGACAGACACACAGATACACAGATACACAGATACACAGATACACAGATACACAGATACACAGATACACAGACACACAGATACACAGATACACAGATACACAGTAACACACCTCAAACTTATAACACCCCTCTTTTTCCGTCGGGGGTTAAAAACAAGTGAAACCCAAGCATGACTAAGGTTAGGTTAAAACGGGCTGGTATCCGCAACTCCACGACCAAGCGCGTATTTTGCGTACGGATGACTAAACAAGAGGATGTTTATTCCCTGCAGTTTATAAAAGATGGATGCGAAAGTTTAAATTTATATCCTGTGCTGCTTAAACCAGGGCTTTTTAGTAGTAAACTTAAGAAGAAATTGATAGACTACTGAGTGAAGCAATTGTATTACCATTAGGAAACGTGTACTCCCCATAGCCATGCATGCCGCATCCATCACTCCAGTCGCCTTCATATGAGGAGCCTGTCAGAAATTCCTCAGCTTTGTATGAAGGTCCAGGTAATTCCCAGGCCCTGCGGGAAAATCGTTGTTACTAACGGACCACAGGTTTCAGAGTCACTGCTACGTAATCGCTTCTTATTATGGGCTGTTGTGATTAGTTGCCGTGAACATAAATATTTACCTTTCTAATCGTAAAATTCTCAGATTGACGACTTTTCAAACAAATGTATACATGTCGCATCAAGGCTGGCCGATATATATGTAAACCACCGGGAAGTCAGGATGTATTCCCTTAGGTTAAGATATCGTGTGTCGGCAGGTCGGTGGGTACAACCGTAAAAATGAAATTATTCGATACACTGGGTTTATTCAAATAGGTACAACTCACAGTTACAATCTTGCTTACTAATATTACGGATCAACACTGATTCTACGACGTCTTAGCCCTGAGGCGGTCAGTACTCAACTGCCATAGCCATATTCTGCTGTCCCCACCAAGCAAGTGGTTAGAGCAAGCGCGCCAAAGCGTAGTTGTTCTTGATTCGCCGACAGATGGCTTGCTTGTGATTTGTTTTGACGTCCGTACTATTGACTAAACCGGACATACATATAATGGCAACTACGACTTCTTTTTTTAAAGTCGTCCGATTTAGTGAAAGCCCACAATTTCATCGGCAGATTTGCCTTTTTATATGATTTTGCGTCAAACCGCACCCGAAAAAATGAAAATGATTGGCCCTGATTGTTAAGTGTTCTTGTAGGAAAATCTGAAATTGGATCCCAGACCAAAGGGCACCTATCTGAAACATTTCAGATATAAATTCGGTGTGAAGCTACACTATATACTTTCGCCCTGAAGAATATGCTTGAAGATATTTTCAGCTAGGCCAAAGTATTTTTGATCAAAGATATTCACAAATATTACTGAAATTACTGCAGTTTGCAAAAATGCGAATCTCTATTTGTCTGTTACCTTTCCACGCCTGAAACGATTTTAATGTTTATCAAAATTTGGCGTAGAACAATCTGGTGAAGGATATACATAACTAGCGGACGCCACGCGGCTTCACCCGCGTAGTTCCCGTTACCGTGGGAATACAGGGATAAAAAGTAAACTATGTCACCCGTGGATAGTGTAGTTTCCCAACGGTGAAAGAATTTTTGAAATCGGTCCGGTAGTTTTTATGTTTATTCGTTATATACAAAAATACAAATATTTCTTCTTTATAATATTAGTATAGATATAGAAGTATATATAAGGATATTTACTTTTTAACCCCCCGCCGGAAAAAAGGGGTGTTATAAGATTGACGTGTGTACCTGTGTGTTTGTGTATTTGTGTATCTGTCTGTGGCATGAAAGCTCCTAAGCGGATGAATCCATTTTGATTTCGTTTTCTTTGTTTGAAAGTTGACTTTATCCAGAGTGTTCTGAGAATCGGTTCAGCTGTTTAAAAGTTATGGGTGTTTTACTGTTTAAACCGGGGTGTTTTCGCAAGATATCGTGTCATAATTACGTGTTCAATTGATTGTAGATCGAAGCGTGTCTGCTACTAGATAAATTATGTAGCATGAAATAAAAATTAGTCGAGGGTTTCTTAATTTTACTTGTTATCAACACACCACGCGGGCGAAACCGCGGCCAGTAGCTTGTTAGTAATAAAGCAGAGGATTTCAATACTTACTTGCATTCTTTTTCCTTGTGTTTTTTGGTGAATGCCTTCAGAAGGCACAACCCTTGACATACGCATTTATTTTGTGAACTGAAAGCACCATCATAATAAAATGATTTAGGCATAGCACGCACAGCGATTTTCATTCGCGCGAATTTTTTTCCGCGCGAATTTTTTAGTACTATTTGGGCGCGATTTTTTTTCCGCAGTGCGTGCAGCTTCATACATTTCCATAGGACACAGAATGCGCGGAAAAAAATTCGCGCGAATAAAAATCGCAGTGCGTGCCATGCCTTACAGAAAGAATTTTATGATGTGGGTCAATTGCAAATAGCTACGCATACTTTATTATCCGACTGCCGAAGGAGGGTAATGTGAGGGTAATCAGTCTATGTATGTATATTTGTTCCTATGTGGCGTTCTAGAGACCAAACGCGTTGACCGATTTTGATGATTCTAACGTCAATCGACTCGTCTTAACCTTGCGAGTGTCATTGCGCCATATAGTGGGGGCCATATTTTTTTCTTCCAACCCCATTGTGTGGGGCCTCAAAATAAATAGTTTTAAGAGGTGATTTCATAAATATATAACACTTATATACGAGTACCTAAATCGAAATTAAAAAATAACTAAAAAGTTAAAAATAAAAAAAGTTAATTCAAAAAATAAAAAAAAACCCGACTGCTTAAGAAGCGAACCAAAAAGACGTAAACAAGAAGAAAACCATGTTGTGCAGTTTGAGGATACATCTGGTTTACGTGGTTTTAGTTCGCTTCTTAAGCAGTCGGTTTATTTTTATTTTTTGTTTATTTATTTAAACTTCATGTACAATAGTGTTACATGGGCGGAATTAATGCTACAAGGCATTCTCTACCAGTCGACCTTTGTTCTGGATTTGCAATTCTTTCGGCCGTATTTGCTTTCAGCTTTAATATAAATCAGACCATGCAGCAAAATTAAAGTAATTTCCAATGAAACGAATAAATAAATAAATGATCTAGAACTCTGAAGGCTCTGAAGTACTATGCCTTCAATGATCTTTAACTTCTGGAGAATAATGTATCCTATGTAAAAGCATAAAGAACAGAGTGCCAGTTCCACATTCTCCATTGAAAGGATCCTCTGAACAGTCGGGTGTTGTGTGTGGTGAGTGACTTTCCGATGGTTGTTGTCCGGCTGCTGAATATTATATACTAGTCGCGCGGATAATTTTCCTTGCATGATGCAGGGTTATTTCCGCACGTGGCGTTAGCGTAGCACATAAGTCTCGCTAAACATAAACGAACACAGCTTGCAGTGACCTAAACGCATGAGCCTCTGCAAGACGTGATATTATGTGAATAATTAAGCATAGCAATAATTACATTACGATCGGTTTTTCAGGAAAATTCCTCCTGCATGACTTCATCTTGTAGATATATGTAGAATTGCTGAAAAAACTAGGAAAGTTATAAGTAAGTAGGAGAAGCATCTGCTTATGATTGTAGCCACCTTATTTATAGGTAGCAAGATTGCAACTTACCTCATTGCTGATAACTTATCTAAGTAGTTGATAGTAGGTGATTTTTAGCCGACAGACGTCAACTGCTGAACATAGGCCTCGCCCACAGAGTATATTTTAATATACGCCTCGCCCACGTGTCGCTACAATGACCGGTCCCGTGCGTCTCGCATCCAGTGGATACCCGACCTTTAAACAAGTCATCTTAGTGTCCAGTCAATAGGTATAATATAAATAAAATTGCAATCTCAGTTTTAGACTAATTCAATGTAAAACATTCCATATAGCTTACATAGTAAAATCAATTTAAATCGCTGGAAATAATAATATGTTTTGCACAAGCTTATTCTGTGACAGAAACTTTGTCTGTATTTTAGTCTATGGTCTGCAGGATAGAATATTATTTGTCCGTAAATATGTTATGGATCAAGTGTTTAATACGGGCAATTTGAAAATGCCCAATATGAGTAGGCAATATGATAAAAACTATTGAATTCATTAATATTACCGGGCTTTCTGAATAATGCTCATCACTTATTGGGCAGGCTAATAAAAAGGTTAGTGTTATTAAAATAGTTTGACATTGACTTTAATTGAAAAACAATATATCACGGGAATTTAAGGCGATGATTTCGTTTGCGTTTAATTCCCTTGATATATTGTTTTTCAATTATGAAACGCGAATGTTTTAAAGTTAATATTGATTTTAATATAAAATAGGTAAGTAAGATTACTATTTAATCAACAAAGTCGACGGAGCCCCGCTGCGTGGGTCCCCTATATTTCTGTCTACAGGGTCTAAAGAAAACAAACATGAAGGAGATGTCGGGAGCTGAGTTCGCTCGCTTTGTTCGCTCACTTGTGCTTCCGTCATCTCCTTCGAACCTAAACTATCCGTGTCGGGGTGCCCAAAGTTCCCGAGCTCGCTACGCTCAGTCTTGGGCTAATTAATGACCATAATTATAGAATTAACCCAACCGTTACGTAGCAATATTCATAATGACCAGACAATGTGATAAATATAGAAGTTTAAATTAGTATTTATTACATTGCCCGACTTGACTTGACTAGATTCATTATGCCCGGGCATTATACATAATGCACGTATTTATCACTTGGACCATGACATATATAAAGTTTCTCTGTGATTATTTATATGTAAACATGTCAACGAAGGCGAACATTTTATTTGATAAGTACAACTCAGAACGTCAATTTCAGCCGATCTTTTTTTTCCAACATCAGCTTCTTCAGTTGTAAATCGTAGGGTTTCTGTGGCTGGTTTACAAAGTGTGAGCTATACGTAGTATCTCTAAGTAGTCTGTGTGTGAGCTGCTAAACAGTCAGGAGACGATTTCTCGCATTGCGTATTCGTATGTTAGTAGCTCAGCTATTGGCTGCTTTCACGATTTAAACGCCAGTCTAACGTGAGCATCAAGATGGCGGGATCAAGTCCCCAATTTAAAATTTAGCATGTTAAAGTGTTTGTACTACATATGTACTATTTGTACCCTAAACAAGATATTTTTACTTCTAAAGGTAAAGGAAGAATGTCAAGACATCCCTGGTCCCACCACTTTGACGTCGTCTTCTGGCAGCAGTACTCAAAGGCAGGTAATTCACACCCAAAGACTAGTACTACATATGTACAGCAATATACTCAATTTTCAATAAAATTGTAAGTGCCATATCAAAGTTATGTGATTAAAACATTGATCCCGCCAATTTGATGATTCATGTCATCGCTGAATTTATATGAAAATCTTTAGAGCTGATGGAAAATCAAATGTGGAAACTTAGTACCTCCTAAGTACATGAACGTGTGCTACATATGTAGTACTAAGTCTTCGGGTGTGAATTACCTGCCTCTGAGTACCACTGCTAGAAGATCCCGCCACTTTGACGTCAAAGTGGTGGGACCAGGGATGTCTTGACATACTTCCTTTTCCTTTAGAAGTACAAATATCTTGTTTAGGGTACAAATAGTACATATGTAGTACAAACAATTTAATATGCTAAATTTCAAATTTGGGACTTGATCTCGACATCTTGATGCTCACAGTCTAACGGGATCCACTCGCGACTGATTGGCGAGCTTCTGCCGAACGCGTCCGAACCATAAAAAGATTCTTAATCTATGGTCCGAACAATGCGAGTGATGTACGAGCTGCTGCCACGCGACTAATGGTAGAAGGCCAGCAGCCGGGTAAAAACAAAAAGTGTTGGAATTACTCTGATGAGACCTACTGTCCCACTCGAAAGTGTGAGGTACTAGTATGATACGTATCCACGCAGTGAGAGTTATATTATGCACTGCAGCTACTCGTTAGGACTACTCGCACGCTAGCTCGCACTATGTGAACCAGGCATTGTTCATTAAATTACTAAAGCAGGGACTTTACTGGCCTGTGGTACCTCACTACCAGGTTTTTTCCCGTATAATGCTTGGATTACACGTCACACGGCATTACGCGGCACGTTTTTTACGATATAAATAGCGGGATGTTACCGTTTCACGGAAAAAGCGTGCCGAACAATGCCGTATGAACGTACCCTAAGTCTGTTCCTCGTCTGTTCAGCGAGGTCCATAGATGCTCGTGGGCAACTCCATCGAGTGAATTCTCCAATTTCTGTGTGCGCCGAAGGTAAGGATAAATAGGAAGCACTTGTAGATTAGGTTTTTCTATATCGTTTTATAAAGACTTCTCATCAGGTTCTTGGGACATCTTTAAGGGATCTAAAGCTCCAAAATAATTTATGGATACGGTAAATTACTGTGTTACACAAGTTGATCGAATGAAACAATATGAACGGTCTGTGATTCTGATCGGGTTGAAGTAAAAAAAAAAATATATATATATATAAAATTTTAATAAAATCATCTAAATTCTAATACAAATACAATATTAAAACTAAAAGTTACAGTTTTATAAAAACTTGTGATTCATACATTTTTCATTGCAGCATTATATTTTTGAAAAACTTAATTTGAAATAACTCAAATATAACTATTAAATTAGAAATATATAATCTAACGTCTAAACATGAATACATTTTAAAACTATTATAAATTAAGCATGGACATCTAATACATTTAAAAAAAACTTAGTTTTCAATAATTAATTATTGAAAGGTAAAAGTAGAATTATTATTTATTTAAAGCTGATCAGTCCTGAAAATAACGTTGTACCTGACTGTCATATCATACTTTATAATCATATATACTAATGAACTACTTATATACTAATGGGTACTAAGGAATAAAGGGCTTTGTTATCATCATGCTTGCCAACAATTATTTGGAACTTTCTCTTCACTGTCATCATCACACAATTTGAAACCTCCGCGTCTCTTTAGATGAACATCAGTTTCGCTGTTGAGTCTATAATCACAGTGCTGATGAGTTTCTTACGCTTTGCACGCTGTTCTTTGATCACCTCTTCTGAAAATTCTTTGGAACAGACCTAAGTAAGAAAAGGTTAAATATATTAGCTTGTCAGTACAATGGCAGCCAAACTGACTGCTGTAAGAGAAGGCTACGTTAATTGATGAATATTGAAAACAGCCTTTTATTCGAAAGCCTCAACCAACTGCATCAGTCTAAAGATACTTGGGCACACGCCAGCATTATTCATAAACGTGTATAAGTCGTCTATACTAATATTATAAAGAGGTAAAGTTTGTAACGTTGTAAGGGGTAATCTCTGGATCTACTGAACCGATTTTGAAAATTCTTTCACCAGTAGAAAGCTACATTATTCCTGAGTGTCGTAGGCTATAATATATAAAAAAAAAATATGAAAATTGCAATAATGTAACCCAAGGTAGCAAAATGTTGCCGGGTAGGCAGGGTAAGCAGAGTTGGCAGGGTAGAAAGGTTAGCCAGGGTAGGGAAGCCAGTTGACGGGAGCGAAGCCGCGGGGGTCAGCTAGGTATATAAATCATTTATTACGTTTCGAGGAATACTTTTGGTTCACTTCATTTGTTGCGGTTGGAGGTTGGTGCGCTTCGAGGAATACCCCAGTTATGGTTAAGGAAAAATATGAGATAAGGTGTCGTAGTTACCAGTTTGCGAGTACTATATTATCATGTTACCACAGATAATATAATACTAGCATACCGTGCCGATGTACTGTACTGATTATACTGATAATTTTTTGTACATCGATCGCGTTTGGTTCTGTTCCACGGCGATAGATAGATCACCATCTATATACAAAAAACGAAACAATGTACAAAAAATAATCAGTATAATCAGTACAGTGCGTCGGCACGGTTTCCTTGCCTTTGTCCGCATAAGGACAGATTCTCATAAAGACAGATTAGCAGAAGGACAGATTCTCATAAGGACAGTTTCGCATAAAGACAGAAAAGGTACAGTTCCGCAAACTATTTTAGGTCCTTAATACTATCACCGCCACGCATATATAGATATCCAAAACAGTGTGATTATGAAATAGCTATTATCCAAGCTATCAAGTTAACATATCCTGACATAGTACTAAAAGGTTGCTACTCTCATTTTATAAATGCAATTTGGCAGAAGTCAAAAGTCAATTGGATTCAGTTCTTCTAAAGAGGGTCGTAAATACGTAAACACAACTTTTCTCCCTATTAGCACTATTGCCAGCAACGCTTATACCGGTGGCGTACCGGAGTTGTTTATGCAAGTTAGGCCCTAGTAATAAGGAAATCTTATGTTTTTAAGACTATTTTAGTAAACAGTGGATTAAACTCATTACCAGCGATATTTTTAATTGCTATAGCCAAATTTCGGACCACGAATCCCATCGAAGGATTAATTTTAAGATTTCTAAAAGACCATCCTTATTTTATTTCATACTTTTGAAAGTGGAAGCAATACGATATAAAAATATTTGGTGGTGGTTTTTATTGTGCAGGGAAAGAAAAGAAGGCAATCTGATATTTTGGTTGACAGTAAAATTGAGTACATTATTTTGGATTTCGCAAACGATAAAATATCGGCCATAGAGTCAACGCCTCGCAATACTGAGACGTACAAAATGTGAAACGTACCAAACCTACAGTGACTAGGTTTAAGAAAAGTATTTTTTAATGAATTTAAAATAATTTTGTTTAGTTTTATTTTGTAAAGTAAAAAAGTAAATAAATATATATATATTCTTTTCAACCTAACTGTACTTTGTCTTTTTGCGAAACTGTCCTTAAGAGAATCTGTCCTTCTGCTAATCTGTCTTTATGAGAATCTGTCCTTATGCGAACAAAGGTATTGTACATCGAAAAGTAATTTGAAATCTAAGTAAAAGCTAGAAACAGTTTTAAAATGAGGTTTACGAGGTCATCATTATCGGCTTCAACTGTCGACAGTTTCTTAGCGTTGGACGTAAACTTTGCTGCCGGTGGTTGGTTTGTTTCCAGCAGCTCTGTTGGCTCAACATATGTCTCGTAGATGTCTGGACGAGGCCCCACAGTTATACTCTTGCCTCCTACGCGACAGTTATCTAGAATCCATTTTCTCTCACGACGCGATGGGGCTCTGCGAATGATCAAAATGCTTTTTGTCTTTTGTTCATGTTATAACGCATCATTGTTGACCAATATTATTAAAATTGAATCGAGCAAAATTGAAAACAAATCTATAATATACATATTTTAAAAAGTCATAGATAAGGACTGATCTAAGTCCTGTTTTACTCAAAGACTGAATCAGCTCTTAGCCCAGAAAGGGTGAAGTCATCCACCAGAGAGTCTGACACCTGGGGGATGCCTCTGTTCAGCAATGGACGTCTTTTGGCTGAAATCGGCCGGCCAGCGTGCCGTTATCTAATACGAAACCTGGTTTATTACATACGGATTTATTATTTACTACTATGCAATAAATATTAACATTTATGTTAACTTATATACTAACAACTATTATTACAAATATATATATTAAAATTTATTTGTGTGTATTTACAAGTTAACCAATGTTTGTTTAAGGAATGGATAGACTTATTTCTATACTGTTTTGCATAAGCACTTACCTTAAAATTTTCGTAGCGTCATCATGATCATAAACGATATGACTCATTTGATCGTAGACGCCGTCATCAGTGTCATTTGTACCTACAGGTACCTCTTTAGACGGCTGATAGGCTGTCTGGTATGACCTGCCACCAGGCTGCAGACCTTCGCCGTATTCTTTCGAATATCTGTTCACAGAGTTTCATACATAGGTATGCATATCGTACGGTTTGTGAAAAGGTTTACAAGAAAAACAATTTAAAAGTTCATAAATATACAGGAATTGGTCTGTTCAGGTTATGGCAATAAGCCGTACTGGTAAATTCCAAACAACAAGCACGTAAAGCAAAAAAATATAACGAAATAGAACCCTTCTCAGGTATCCTTCTTCATCATTGTGAATAAATTGGTAATCACACATAAATCCTGCTCTTTCATTTACACAAGTTACAAGTTTTATTTTATCAAGTACATCATCATCATTTTCAGCTCATTACTATTCTCCCAAGTTACTTGGCTTTGGCGAAAACGTTTTACTCTAATATTCTGTTTTAACAACCGACACCGACATTATCACTGACTTCAGTGGTAATATCGGTGCCTTATTCTTTCATATTTCGTCACACAATCCATCCATCCATCTTTTCTCTGCCTCCCTCTCGTTTTCCATCCATCAGTATTTATAACTCAATTTTTAGTTGCCAACACGAGTTTTAATTGACAATATTGTATGACGTACTGTCAATTTAAACCCGTTTTAATACTGCATGACATATTGTCAATTTAACCTAGTGTGAGCAAAGACGTTATACTTCTTACTACGTATAAGGTCTTTGAGTGTGAGCAACTAATTCTGAGTTAAGTTTTTCGAGCAAGTGCGCCTTACTCACTGTTTTATCTGCTTATAGTAGAAAATATATAATTCACAGTACCTTCTATCAGGCATCTTGCAGTACTGCCAATCGTCTTCCTCATACTCCAGCATATTATTGTCAAAGAGGATGGTCCTTTCCGTCATGATGCCGTCCTTCCACTCACCGCGTATGGTTGCCGGCCCGATTTGAGTTTGGTATCGAAGTTCACCTTTACCGTGCATCACGCCATCTTTGAACTCACCTTCATAGACGACTCCTTAAATGATAAGTAGAATGTTAATTATTGTTTCCACTGCTGGGATACAGGACAGGTCTCCTTTCTGCGAGAAGAAGTGGGCCGTAGTGACCCACCAGTGCCTGTTGGTGGATATCACATATATTCGATAGAGATTTCTTTTTCTAGGACATGCTCATTTTCTTCAACGTATTAAGAACAGTAGTGACTAGTGATGCAATAATTTACACAAAGTGCCTGCTTGGGTTCGAAGCCATGAACTACCATCCGTAAGTCGCGGCCATTCCCAAAGGGTAATGTATTTTCGAGCACTATAATTGTACTTTCAAAATAATAAGAGTTTCATGGAAAATGGTGAAGTTATTAAACATTACATGATGTTGATTTAAGCTCCTGTAATAGTTAAGGATTTGGCAAAATCTGTTCGAAAAGATTGTACGCCAGATACAGCCAAATACCAAACAAGAGAAGCTCAATGGTTTGCAGTAATGACCAGGCTAAACAACTGACGGACAGCATTATTAGTATTCTGATTGCTGATTCTCTTCACTTGATCCATCCCTTTCTAATTCACAAGTTTATTAGAAAAAAAGTGATGAGAGACAGAAACTAGAGCAAGAGTGATTTAAAATTAATTCATATTGCTCGGCGGAATCAAAAGAGGAGGGACATCTTGTTCAGTAAGCTACAATTCATGAACATGTTGACCGGCTTCGCAACGCCTTCTTGCAGGACTTGGCAGCTCTGTTGGAGGCTTTCTTTGTCTGACCCACGTCACTCGCTTTGCGTGTTTGTGCGTCGACCCTTGCTTGGCCGGTCGACAATTTTTTGTGGTTTTAAAAGTAACTAATGGTTGATTGAATGGAGTGAGGCAAATGGGCTTCAGGTAAATCCGTCGAAGACCCAGGTCATATTTGTTGGCAGCTCTGGGATGATTCCAAAAGTAAATTGGACACAACTTCCTCTGGTACAATTTCACGGAACTACTATTCCAATAAGTGAGAAGGTTAAGAACCTTGGAGTTTGGATCGACAGATATCTGTCTTGGGGTCCGCAGCTTCAGAGTAAGCCGCAAAATTTTTGCATCTGCCAGGTCCCTTAGACGATTGCGAAACTTTCTTCCCACTGCCACTAAAATTGCGCTTGCACAGTCCCTTCTGCTTCCTTTCCTTGACTATGCTGATGTTAGTTATCTCAATCTCACCCAGGCACCTTGAGCGTCTTCACCTTTGATTTATATT
The DNA here is from genome assembly GCA_964057195.1 of Orthosia cruda. Taxonomy (NCBI): domain Eukaryota; kingdom Metazoa; phylum Arthropoda; class Insecta; order Lepidoptera; family Noctuidae; genus Orthosia; species Orthosia cruda. Next base: position 34,590,638 of record OZ059836.1, read on the forward strand.
TGGCTAGCGCAAATATGATCACATTTCTGAATTTTGGACAAAGCTCAAGTGGCTTCCTATACGTCTTCGCCGGGATTCTCATATTTTATTTCTGCTTTACAGTATTCTATACAATCCTACAACCCCCTCTTATCACAAAGAACGTTTCAAGTTCCTTCATGACACACATAATAGATATCTGAGGTCATCGGAAAACTTGGGACTAGAGATGCCGATGCATTCCACCAGCTTTTACGACAAATCTTTTAAGGTTCATGCGGTGCGTTTGTGGAATGCTTTGTCTGTGTCAATAAGGCGTGCTCAATCTCTGCCCATTTTTGAAACTATGGTAAAGAATCACTAAAGGTAGTGATTCATCATTATATATTCTAGAGGAGTCTCTTTAATAGTTGTTTTCTTGATTTCTATATTTTTGTTGCATACTTATAACTGTATATATTTGTCTATATAGTATATTTATATATCTGTATTTATTTTATATATAAATAGTACACCAATAGACTACCTACAGTACTGTCTTTCCTTTCATTTTTAAAATCCATCCAAAGGTTGTCTTGAAAAGATCGCTTTTAGCGATAAGGCCGCCCATTGTGCCACCCAGTGTAATTTTTTCTTCATCTAAACTTTCTGTAACTTATATGGTGTACATAATAAAGAGTATTCTATTATATTCTATTGATGTTCTAGAACACTGCAAAGGACTAAACTGGAAGCGGACCGGCCATATTGCACGTATGAATGAAGATAGGTTGGTCAAAAAGATAACTTTATGGAATGGACCTTTAGGCAAGAGAACCAGAGGCAGAACGACGGAGATAGCTTGATAAAAAAAAGTTAATCAAAAAAACAATCAAAGACGTAAACAAGAAGAAAATCATGCTGTGCATATTCGCGAGCTGGCTGACCAAAACGAGATGTATCCTCCGACTGCACAGCATGATTTTCTTCTTGTTTACGTCTTTTTAGTTCGCTTTTTAAGCAGTCGGGTTTTTTTGATTAACTTTTTTTATTTACAACTTTTTAGTTATATTTTTTTTAATTAGGTACATTTAAACATATAAGTGTAGTATAGTTTTGAAATCACCTCTTAAAACCCTTTATTTTGATACCTCACAAGATGGGTTTGGAAAAAAAAAAAAAAAAAATCCCCCACAAAATGACGCCGAAAGATCCGCCTTTTTTTCTTTTCCAATTTTCATGTAGCCAGTGACACTCGCAGGGTTAAGATGAATCGATTGACGTAAGAATCATCAAAATCGGCCAACGCGTTTGGTCTCTAGAACGCCACATAGGAACAAACATACATACATACTTACATACATACATACATAGACTGATATACACATTACCCTCCTTCGGCAGTCGGGTAAAAATTTGAAAGCAGCGCGAAAATATTGGACCGATAAAGCGATTTACAGAACTCACTGTATAAAAATGGAGGAGGCTTTTAAAAGGCCCAAAAGCAAGAAAGAAATATAATTATTAAATTAAATTTTGTATAAGTTATTAAAACTATTTTTATTTAATTTATTAAATCGCAATATCATTGTAACTTTAATTTTCTTAAGGAAATAAAAATGTTTAATTATTATTATTACATAAATTTCTCGATTATAGATTATTTAATTATTATTGATATTGTTTTTTAGTGTTTATACTTAAATAACCACTCACAAACAAGCCAGACTAGTATTTAAAATCTGTAATCCTACGTCCTGGGGTGGGGGCTTCAGACCATTTCTTTGGTATTAGCCTACTTACCTACACCTCATTTATTGTCACACTCACCTTGTTTATTCTTAAGTAGTGTACACGTATTTTTTATTATTTGTAATATACACATCTATTTTTATCTTTTATATAAGTAATGTTTCACATACAAATTTAGTTACTATAAAACTGCTTTACGTCCGTCACGGACGGTCACAGCCTCACAGGTCCAGTTGAAAACCAGCGTCGACATTTTTGCTGAACTGGTCTTATTTGGCGCAGCCGTGGGACATACAATGTTACTTTTATATTGTTTTCCTATTTTTTGTGTTAATGTTGTTTAGTCTAAGTTTTCTTTGTTAATGTTTGTGTTGTGTGCTCTGGCTTGTGTCAAATAAATGTGTTTTCTGTCTTTTCTTTTCTTTCTTTTTTCATTCAGGGGCGGGGGGAGCGGTCCTATATACCGCCTATGCAGTCATTTCAGCCATTGTTAGGGATTGAACTCACTATATCTGAGTCATCACGGCAAGATTTATACAGAATAGAACAGTATTGTTAGCTAAACAGTTGTACAGCACATCCGTGGTTTTACCATTAGGAAACGTGTAGACTCCATGTCCATGCATGCCCCAATCACGACTCCATTCGCCTTCATAATAGGAGCCCGTCACGAAAACCTTAGTTCTGCATGTACGTTCAGGTATTTCCATGCTCCTGTGGAAAAATCGTAGTACCCGACTATTAATATTATTACCAAGTTTACCGAGCAGCCCCGGCTTCTGATAAACTATTAAAATTGTATGTGGCCTTGTTGTGATTGGTTTTCTAGAGGACACGTGAAGAAAATGTGTATTCTGTATTTCAAGCACCCTAGGTTAAAAATATATATTGGTCAGGATTTTTTAACTGACTTCAAAAAAGGAGGAGGTTCTCAATTCGTCGGCATCTTTATTTTTATTTTTTTATGGTTGTTCCCCGATTACTCAAAGGCGCCTGGACCGATTTGGAAAATTCTTTTTTTCTTTTGGTCACATAGTAATCAGGTCAGAACCTGATGATGGAATCCTTTAGAAATCGAGGGAACTCCTCAAATATTATGGGCATAAATATAGCGATTTTGGTCTTTTCATCTACAAAGCAAAAATTTGCACTCAGAAAGTATCATTTGGTGAAGTGGAACTGATTAAGAAGACCACAGATGGCCACTGGAACTCCTTAATGCTAAGTATGTCACGGGTATAAGATATCTCGAATAGTTAACCGACTATGATGAAGCAAATACTTATAAGTAAATGGTACTGATGAAAATGGTACCATCAAACCGATCTGATGATGAGCCGGAAGGTAGACACTGCGACTTCGAAATAAAACAATGTATCGTGTTTGGGGTTATTGGAATCGTCATGAGATGCACGTTGGCTATAAATGATTATCATGTTAATTGGAAGTCGGTGTAGAAAAACGGAAAATGAACGGAAATGGGTACAAAAGATACCGGCTTCGGAAAATAATGTTATTGTTCGCTTTGTAGTGTTTTGTTTTGGAAGTCGGTTTGATTTTTTGTTAAAAAGTTTTTTTTTTATATTAGCCATTGCTGTCCCACGGCTGTCCCAAAGGCCTCCACCAAATCCTTCGGAGTATTATTTTTCTAAGCCACCGTATACCAGCTCTTGCAGTAGACGTTTAGTTAGTCTCGCCACCTCGTTCTGGGCCGGCCTCAGGCACCACGGTCACAGTGCGTGGCTGACGTGGTGACCCTCCCAATCCCATTTTAACCTATCAGCCTTTTTTCCTACGTCCATGATCCCCGTTTTAGGAGCACAGCGTGGCGTTTCTTAATCTGTCAGCCCCTTAAATAAAGAAGTAAAACATTCTATTAAAAATTTAATGAAGTATTATCTCAATACTTACTTGCATTTAACTTCGTTTTTTTTACTGAACGCCCTCATAAGACACAGTCCTTGACATTTGCATGGAATTTTTTTAGTGCTGAAAACATCATCATAATAAAATTATTTACAGCCAGGACTTTGTGGGCCAAGTGGCTAGGGTTCGGCCGTTTTTGCTCAGTTTTAAATTTTTCATGCATCTCAGGGCATGATCTGAACATACACGAACACAGATAGGAGGCCTGGACCGGAACCCATAAGCCCTCGATCTGGTACAGTATTAATAAAGCTTAAGTAGAACAATATATAATTACACTATGACGGGCTTTTTAGGAAAATGCTTCATGCAGCAGTCCATCTTGAAGATGTAGGATAGCTGGAAAAATAGGTACACAATGTTAATCTTTTGCTGTTTTTGGTGATCGCAAAATCAAGAATGTTACCGAACTCAAGAGATGTATCATACCGGTATAACGGGGTTATATTGAGATTTAGGGCAACTTTGATGATAACTTATTTTTTGGTTTTATTTGTTGCAGGAAACATATTTTAAAATCTACAGTGAGAATTCATTAAAAATAAATTGTATATTGGGGTTACTACCCTATTTTTTATTTTAACGATCAACGTTGAGGATAGTTTTTTATTGTCGCCCAAACTATGTAAAAAAAAATATTTTTATAAGAGAATATAAATAAAACTTTAAGTAAAGTCGCCAACACTGCATTTTTTCATATTTTTCAAAAAATAATTGAAGTACTAAGTAAATTAAATTTCAAAATTAATCAATTTAACCCCGTTTTAAGCTACCCGTCCACTTGGCGCGGAGTGGAGAAAAGAGCGCTCCTCTCCTCTCGAGCGAGCCAATCAATCGAATTGCATAAGAACACCGCTCCGATTTGTTGGCTCCGCTCCTTTTTTCTCCGTGCCGCGCCAAGTGGAAAGGTAGCCTAACGGTTCCTCCTGTTGCAGCTAACACCCCACTTTACAGTTCACCTCTTTGCTATTGATGTTAGCCGTTGATTGTAATCTCTGTTTTCAGGACCGTATTTTTTGTTCAATGAAAAACGATCTGCTTAGCCTATTCCCAACCATGGACTAATATTATATAGATTGAGATTCCCAATCCTGCTGGGTTCGGCTTTCACTCTATCCGGAGTTTTAATCAATGTAGAAGACTATAAAACTTAAATGTAAATTAACTTTAAATTATAATTATTCTTGTACAAGCGTTTTCTGATAGACTCTTTGTCATTATGACTGATTATGACAGAATATTTTAAGTGACAATGTCATCGAAGGTGTTCTGACATTTAAGTTAAGTAAAAATTTCAGCCATGTCTAAATAAGTTTTCGATGAATTAGGTTAAATAAGCCGATAATAATTCAATTTAGCGGGGTTGTAAATCTCTTTTCACAAGCTCCGGTTGCCGGGTAGCCGGTCCCGGGTAACCAGCGGCGAATGCATGGCCATGTTCGCCGGTACGTGTGAAAGTTTACTAACATGGCTAAAAACTTCGCCGCCGGTTACCCGGCACCGGCTACCCGGAAACCGGGGCGCGTGAAAAAGCAAATTATGGCAATTATGGTAATATCAGTTATCATTTTATTCGCCCGGTACGGCGATACAAGGTTATGATACGAGGGTGTAAGAAAAAAATTCGTGAGCGTCCTCTGTCCGGGGTTGTACCTGGGCGACGCGGGCTGCCGGTGCATATGAAAGCATAGTGCGTCTTCCATACACCACTGTGCGTTTAGCCGCCGGCTAACCGGTAGGCGGCGACCGAACGTACAGTGGTGGATCCGGCGTGTACCGCGATCGCTTGCCGGACAAATTACGCCGGAACGTGTGAAAAGGCACTAAGGATTAAGTGCCCCACAGAATCCAACCGAATTCTTATTCTTCTTCGTGTCGATAATTCCTTCACTACATTTTTTTCGACCAGTTTTCAGCCACGTCGATAGCCTTAGCGCTGGCCTCACAAAGGTCTTGCAAGGTGCATGTGTTTTTACATAAGGAGCAGGACAGAAGATGGGGCATCGTCTGTGGGGTGGTTACGGAGACACACTGTGGCTGATTGTCAACCGTGTCAATATGTGTCCCAACCGTAAATTAAAAAACGATTGCTGTAGAGAGTAAGCCCCTTTTCACACGCCCCGGTTTTCTGGTAGCCAGCGGCGGGTAACCGGCGGCGAAGTGTATAGCCTTCTATGTTAGGTTTCACACGTACCGGCGTACATGCCCATACATTCGCCGCCAGTTACCCGGCACCGGCAACCCTGTAACCGGAGCGTGTGAAAAGGGACTTAGTAAACGTGGTAAAAATAATCAATTCAAAGGAGGAACATTGCGCACATGCAGCTGGCGCCGGCGCCGTGCCATCCGCCGCCGGTTTTACACGTCACACGCCCCGTACGTCACGAGTCTCCGTATTTTGTTGAAACTTGGTGAGGGTGTTGCTCAAATTGCTCTATTTAGTACCTTCAATGAAAAAAAGTGTACCTCTCGGGTTTCGCTGAAAAATAGAAAACAAAAATACAGGGCGTATACGCCCCGTACGTCACTTCCTTTTCTGTAAGACTTGTTGACAAATAAATGTTCCAGAATATTACCTACGAATACTGAATAGTCTCTATAGCGCCACCAAACCTCGCTAGAGTGATTTTTTTTCTATGCACCAAACCGCCACAATATTAAATTGTAAATCGTAAAAATATAACCTAAACATTTGGAACCAGTAAAAGGCATTTCGGTGAGATTTTTTACCTGTAATAAATGTTCTCATTTAGCGCTCCACAAAATTTCAACATCAACACAGACCTAAAGCCTATCTCTAAGTAGTCTATGCCTAAAGCTTTTTGAAGTGCCTAGAGGTGGCATTACATTATTCAGTCGAGTTTAAGGTATATAAAAAATATATAAAAAAATATCGTTGTGTACATTTTATATGAACTCGTTCACACACGTCCGTGCACGGGCCAGAGACGAAGCTTCAATGATTGGGCCCGGCCCTGTCACGTCCCGGGCACGGCCCTGATATGTGTGGATAGATCTTTATTCGGTTTCTGGGTTACCTTTGTTCGCATAAGGACAGATTCTCATAAAGACAGATTAGCAGAAGGACAGATTCTCATAAGGACAGTTTCGCATAAAGACAGAAAAGGTACAGTTCCGCAAACTATTTTAGGCCCTTTCACCGCAACGCATACATACAGTTTTCCAAAGCAGTGTGATTATGAAATAGCTATTATCCAAGCTACGAGTATCAAGTTAACATATCCTGACACTCAATTCGACCGTATATATATTATTTTTTTATGTGTGTTCGCGGATAACTTCGTCGTTTATGAACAGACTTTGATGATTATTTTTTTGTTGGAAAGGAGATATCCCAAGGGTGGTACCATGATAGGGAAACCAGGATCTAATCATGGGATCCTAGATAAATCGAGGGTACTCCTCAAATATTATAGGCATACATACATATAGCGATTTTTGTATTTTCATCAATAATGCAATAATTTATCTCTATTCTTAAAACAACGTTGCCCCACACTAGGAATCTCTTGTATCGTGGGTGCGTTTACAAACATATAAACTCACATACACAAACACCCAGAGCCGGAACAACTATTTGTAGGTCATACAAATATTTGTCCCGTGCAGGAATCGAACCCGCGACACGCAGCGCAGCAGTCAATCGCTCAACCACTACGTCAACCGTGAAATCACCGAACCGAACCGTGCACTCATTTGGTGAAGTGGAACTGATGAAGAAGACCACAATGGCCACTGGTACTCCGAAATAAAACAATGTATCCTAGACGTGTTTGGACTTATTAGAATCGTCATGAGATGTACTTTGACAATACATCATTATCATGTTAATTGGAAGTACCTACCAAAACTAAAAAGAGAAAAATGAAAAACGTTTTAACAAAAAATCAAACCGACTTCCAAAACAAAACACTACAAAGCGAAAAATAACTTTCTTTTCCGAAGTCGGTGTCGTTATTCGACACCGACTGAAGAAAGTTATTTTTAGCTTCTTATTTTTTTTTTTTTATATATAAACATTGCCCCACACTAGGAATTTCTTCCTGTATCGTGGGTGCGTTTACAAACATATAAACTCACTTACACAAACACTCAGAGCCGGAACAACTATCTGTAGGTCACACGAATATTTGTTCCGTGCAGGAATCGAACCCGCTACACGCAGCGGGTTATGCGCACTTCGTCCCATTCGCACTTTGTCCCATTCGCACTTCGTCCCGCGTTGGCAGTAGGTCCCATTCGCGGTTAGTCCCATTCGCAGTTGGTCCCGTTCGTGGCTGGTCCCAGTCGCAGTTAGTCCCATTCGCATTTCGTCCCATGGTGGAATCAATTTTTATTACTTGTAAATTTTAGTTGTTAAGCTGGTTAATGGCATAAAACAATAAATATAGTAATTAAACATCCAAATTAGATAAGTTAGCAATGTAATAAGTAAATAAACACACTTCTCATTCGACTAATAACAGTAAGTAGGTATACAATCAGTGAATATTGTCAATCAAACATGGATACAGTACAATGAGTATGTCATAAGGCTACAATTCACACGTAAAAGTTAATAAACTGACTGTAAAAATATTACTTTCTTCATGAAGTCACCCACAGATAAAGATCCCCGCTGTAGTTTCTTAAACAGTTTATTATATTTTCGATCAACATTAATATCTACAGCCTTTCTGTTTTTCCTTTTTTCATAACAAAAGAGGTTTTTTTTGGAATCTTGTCCCAGTATGTTCCTTCTTGGCTTATTTTGAACAGAAACAAAACAAGTTAGGATTTTTAGGTATCCGACTATTTATGCGACGGTGCCAACCTTCGAATGGTAAGGTATGGTGGATGTAGACTACTTTAGGACGCACAATGTTCTGATTATACTAATAGAGGACTAAGAGAAGATGCGTGGAGAAACATACACCGGGAAATGAACATTCCAACAGCGGATTTAAAAAAAATATGGATTCTTTGCTAGGATCTTATAGGAGAAACAAACTGGCTATAAGCCGCGTTAGGCACGCGTAGTCTCTGTTCGACTTCACGTTAAACTGAGCACTCGATGCTGGCTCAGTCTCACCCTGTAGCCCAATCAACGAGGCATAAGTAACCCGAAAAATTCTCCTGCCTGTGAGAGTAGGTAGTGTGATAAAGTAAGACCTACAGATTACAAATATCAAATTATCCAACAGATTTTGATAAGAGAAGTTAGGTATTTTTACCTAAACTTGAAAATTGCTTATAACTCTCTGTGAAAAATTCCTCAGGCTGAAATACTTTCTGTATACGTACGAGTGTATTAGTTAGAATAGGCATGTATAGGCATCCAACATTTTTTCGGTTTGGCAGACACTCCAAATTTAAATTTTAGCATTTTACGCTATAACTTCTACTGAAAAATTGGTCTGCTACTTTTTATTTTTTAATATTGTTTTATTTCGTTAAATAAACAGATTTGATAAGTTATCCAAAAGATTTTCCTGTATTTGCCTTTTTTTTAGATTTTTGCTTAATTACGTAATGTGAAAAATATCTCCGTGCATTTTCATACCTTTATTAGTCATATGATTTTATATTAAATAAGAATTATCAATTATCCAACAAATTTTCGAACGTTCATTATATTTGTTAGGATAGTTCGCTTATTTATGCTAGAGCGTAAGGGTTGACCTTCACTTGACCGCTCGGAGCTGCTTTGCCGCGCATTACTTTTGGAGTATTGTAGGCGGGTTTTGTAGCCACCGTTATTATTGCAAATATTTTTTTAACTCTATATGCAAACTTATGTGAAGTCATCCAGTTACCACAAACTTTCTCATTGGATTTTGAACTAAACCATCAAGATTTGAAGGTTTAAAATCATTTGGAGAAATTTTTCAGTTTTGTATAACCCAATGTGCTGTTGACTGTAAAACGGCGTTTAGAAATTCATTTTATATTTCTAAAGACTATTTATTACTTATATGGATTTAAAATAAACGGTTGATACCTCCTTAAGGATTATGTAAACTATGCAAAAAAATGATCGAAAAGTATGTTTAGAAAGACACCTGTTGAGGCGTTAACGAGTAAGATAAAAGAAGATTATTATTATGTCCTTTATTTAATGTTCTTTTCTTATCGTCTTCATTTATTTTTATTTATATAAAATAAATTTATAAAAAGACATAAAAAATAGAGCCCACTGGTATCGGGAACAGGGTCTAAGCATGAAGTCCAAGTCTTGTGTGCACTAGGTAAGTGCCCCCAAGGACAATCCCCGGTTGGTGCAGGACTATTGTTAAATATGAAGACAAATATATTGGGCTATGGGTTTTGGAAGGTTTATTGGATCGATTGTCTAAAACTATAGAATTACTATTAGCCCCTGCCTGACCACTGTTGAACTACACGACTAAAAAAGATAAAATGGCAGGGGAGACTTACACACTCAAATAATGTGTTAACATAGCGGATCTCCACTCAAGCCAGCCAATTAAGGCAAGAGATGATGCACTTTGCCCGCAACTTATGGAAGTGTCAAACCTTACAGGACACGTGAAATGTCGAAAATCATATATAAACGATGCCATGATCAAGGCGTTTAAAAGAAAGAAGACATTATTCATGAACGCTACAGTGTCAGAACCACCGGCAGCGAGCATCCCGCCTCTCGAATTCGATTTCCAGTCAAAATGTCTAATAATAATACAACTGTAAAAAAAACAAAAACTAATAAAAAACTAAACTATTAACTTATACAACTCTACGCACCTTCCTAATTTCGTGTATGGGGCAATAGAGCACGGTCCTTCGCCATCCAGGATGTCTAAATATCTAGAGGAATATGCATAACATGTAAGGATCGACGAGGTATATTCCAGGGTGCTAGTTTGAGTCCACTTTGGTTTTGCTTAGCCCTGAATCCTATAAGCATGCTGGAGAATTCAGGGCTGAAGAGAGGTGGTATATCTCACTTCCTTTACATGGATGACCTGAAGCTCTTTGCCCCCAGCAGTCTTCAGCGGATATCTCTATCTCTACTGAAGGTAACTGAAACTTTTAGTAGCGCCATCAGGATGGAGTTTGGTGTGGATAAATGTGCGGTCATGCATGTAAAGCGAGGGGAAATTACGGAATCGCGGATTACGTAAAACAAGAGGTCCCTGTCCCCAAACGAATTCTATAATTATTTGGGTATGTCTGACATGAAGCAATCGTAGAAGGAACGCTTCTTTGTCCGCCTGAAGAAGGTATTCAATAGCCTTTCGGGCGGAAACATGGTGCTCGCCCTAAACGATTCCGAGAACGTAGCGTTCCTTCAACGATTGCTTCATGTCAGTAGTGTTGATACCTAACGCTTCCGACATACTCAAATACATATATTATGCATTGATGTACTCTTTCGGCATACTCAAATTAACTCAAACGGCACTTGACGCCCTGGAAAGGCGGGTCCGTACACTGCTGACTGCATATCAAATGCACCACCCACGATCGTCGGTCATGAGATTGTATATCCCTCGGAAGTGTGGAGGCCGAGGCTTTTTAAATACCAAAAACCTCCACAACCGCGAGATAAGCAAACTGAAAGAATATTTTCTACACGCCGACGTGGATATGTATGAAGTAGAAGTGGACAAGGGACTCGGCCCGCTCTCCTTGGCTAATGAGAACTGGCGCAAGCCTGTAGTGCTTGACAATAACGACCGCAGGGAAGTATAGCAGAGTAAGGAGCTTCACGGACGCTTTTTCCGGGAACTACATGGGTTCGATGTAGACCAATCGGCGTCCGTAGCCCGGCTGCGTTTCGGTACCTACTACAGGTATATGCCCGACCCAGTGTTCCAAAATGGCAATGTCACGTTGTATTGGGATCGGTCTATCATCACTGACAGGGCTATTGTTGCCAATAAGCCTGACATAGTGGTGATAGACCGACTAGAGCGTCGCGCAATGATTGTTGACATAGCGGTCCCTCATGTCGAGAACCTGTTGAAGGCTGAGGGAGATAAGAAAACTAAGTATCTTGATCTGGCTCGCGAGGTTGTCGACATGTGGGATGTGAATACAGCAGTAATTGTGCCGATAGTCGTGAGAGCCTATGGCATAATAGCCAAGAGCCGCGACGAACACCTGGGAGAAGTCTTGTTCCTCACCACTCTCTTGCCTTAATTGGCTGGCTTGATTGGAGATCCGCTATCCGCTATGGTAGCCCATTAATTGAGTGTGCATGTCACCCCTGCCATTTTATAGTCGTGTAGTTCAACAGTGGTCAGGCAGGGGCTAATAGTAATTCGAAAGTTTTAGGTAATCGATCCAATAAACCTTCCAAAACCCATAGCCCAAAAGGACGCTATTACATTTTTCTACAAATAACACTGCTTTTCAGGTACAATTTTAATGTATATGCAATCACAGATATGAAGATATCATGCTCTTAATTTAAAGATAATATATTCAGCTCCTGATTGGCATCAGAAAAATTGTATGATATCATACAAAATTTTTGCACAAATACGTTTTGCCCATCACAATAATCGCAAAAATATTAAAAAAGTAGGGTCCGAATAGGTCCCAATTTAGGTAAATTTACAGCATTTTTTGTACTTCAAAATTAGAAGAAATTGCGGTATATATAGTCCTTTACAGGTTCAGCTAATTATTTTTTACCTAAATCATTATAATTGTTAATTATTAGCTAAAATAAAAACACTTGCCGAATTCTTCATACATTTTGCACTCGAGGAGACTCATCATTCCGCGCTCAGAAGCGCTTGTGGAAGGACGGGCTTATCGCTTTCTCGCAAAAAATAAATACGATAAAAGTAATAGAAAAGATTGTAGTGTGCATGCGTGTGAGTACCGTCGTCGTCGTTTGTCTTGATCGAAAAGAGTTGATATTTTATCTGGCCGAAATAAAGTATGTTTGAGTTTCCTATTATTATTAGAATGTGATTTAGAAATTATGTTCGGTAAGAGCGGGATTTGGATAGGTGGTATAAAGCAGTTGTTGACAAGGTTGAGAAATGCATGGGTGGGTTTAAGCAGCTCTTAGTAAGATTAGGTTTTGGATGGGTAAGGTTAAGCTATCGGCGGTGAAGGTAAGAAGTGGATGGGTGGGAGGAGATTTATGATTTTAACCGGTTTGTATGTTTATATGTATGACGAATATGGGGTCAAAACCAAAATACAAGATGGCGCTGACGAAAATTTGACATCTTTTCGTCATGGGTGTCATTGTCATGGTTTTTGGGGTCGCTTATATCGAATATGGGGTCAAAACCAAAATACAAGATGGCGCCGACGAAAATTTGACATCTTTTCGACATGGGTGTCATTTTCATGGTTTTTGGTGTCGCTTATATCTAATATGGGGTCAAAACCAAAATACAAGATGGCCCCGACGAAAATTTTACTTCTTTTCGTCATTGGTGTCATTTTCATGGACTTTGGGTAGTATGTCATTAGCTGCTGCTCATTATGTATAAATTTCAGATAATAATATTTTATATGTTCCATGTAATGCAATTTAAAAATTCAAGTCATTTTTAATCCTTGTGACCAAAAATTATTTCGTTTTAGGTATCTACTTATTTCACGTTCCTAACGTTTTTTTTTAATACCTACTTATTACAACAAAGTCAAAACTAATTTTCTTTTCGGAAGTCGGTGTCGGTACCTATTGTTTTTTGGTTTTTCAACACAGGAAAGTTATTATTTTACTCTTTTTAGTTTTTGTTGGTACCCCACAGTGGGTATACTAAATACATCTGTTTACCCCTAAAACCATATAAGCGTGATTTTATATTATGGTATGGTAAAACAAAACATAAACATACGATCACACTAATCGCAGGTCATTTGCTATTTGTTATTGAAGAGTTCCTTTGTCTATCTCCGAAGATCTTTATCAGATTCTAATATATTATACAATAAAACCTTCCCTGAAAAGACATACATATATCGACGAAAACCCGATCAGTATCGGAACAATAGTTTTCAAGAAAATCGCGGATATATACGGGTCGAATGGATAGAGCACCTCCTTTTTTTGAAGTCAGTTGTAAATAATAACCTACTTTTTACGACGACGGTTTGTAAAAGTTACCAAATGCATTTTCAATGTGCCTACTAACCTTTCTGAATCAACTTCAATAAAATTAAAAAATAATAGCAAGAACCAATATTATTTCAGTGATGTATAAAATCGAGCGCTTAGTAGTTTCAATGAGTGCGTGCGCGTAATGTTGCTGTGTGAGACTAGATACCTAAATTTGACTTCGTCGAAAATGTGCACCAACCGGGGACCTTGGGGGGCACTTACCTAGTGCATACAAGACTTGGACTTCATGCTTAGACCCTGTTCCGATACCAGCGTCATATCGTCTACATTTATTTTATATAAATAAAAATAAATGTAGACGATAAGAAAAGAACATTACATAAGGGACATAATAATAATCTTCTTTTATCTTACTCGATATCGCCTCAACAGGTGTCTTTCTAAACATACTTTTTGACCATTTTTTCGCATAGTTTACAAAGTCCTTAAGGAGGTATCAAACGTTTATTTTAAATCCGTATAAGTAATAAATATTCTTTAGAAATATAAAGCGAATTTCTAAACGCCTTTTTACAGTCAACAGCACATTAGGTTGTACAAAACTGAAAAATTTCTCCAAATGATTTTGAACCATCAAATCTTGATGGATAAGTTCAAAATCGAATGAGAAAGTTTGACAGTTTGTGGTAATTAGATGACTTCACATAAGTAGTGCATATTAAGATAAAAAATTATTTGTAATAATAACGGTGGCCACAAAACCCGCCTACAATACTCCAAAAGTAATGCGCGGCAAAGCAGCTCCGAGCGGTCAAGTGAAGGTCAACCCTTACGCTCTAGCATAAATCAGCGAACTATCCTAACAAATATAATGAACGTTCGAAAATTTGTTGGATAATTGATAATTCTTATTTAATATAAAATCATATGACTAATAAAGGTATGAAAATGCACGGAGATATTTTTCACATTACATAATTAAGCAAAAATCTAAAAAAATTGTTAAAAAAGGAAAATCTTTTGGATTATTAAACAAAGCTATGTATTTAAGGAAATAAAAACATATTAAAAAATAACAATTAGCAGATCAATTTTTCAGTAGAAGTTATAGCGCAAAATGTTAAAAGTTAAATTTGGGGTATCACCAAAATCGAAAAAATGTTGGATACCTTTACATACTTATTCTAACTAGTACATACATACGTATACAGAAAGTATTTCAGTCTGAGGAAATATTCACAGAGCCTTATAAGCAATTTTCATGTTTAGGTAAAAATACCTAACTTCTCGTAACATAATTTGTTGGATTATTTTACATCTGTAATCTGTATTACCTAATTTCATCACATGCCAAATTTCATAGGCGGGAGAATTTTTCGGAAGTCTCCATACAACAAATATCCTCGTTGACTGGACTACTGGCTCGGCCTTTGCGCGCGCGGCAGCCTCATGCAAAAAAATATAGACCGAAGTGGCCTCGCGCGGCAAACATCCGTGGCTGCCTCGCGCGGCAAATATCCGTGGCTGCCTCGCGCGGCAAATATCCGTGGCTGCCTCGCGCGGCAAATATCCGTGGCTGCCTCGCGCGGCTGCTCGCTCAGTCAGTACGCGGCTCTTTGGTAAATGATCGGAAAATGTTTGAAAGTTTGCTCTTAAGTTTTGTATAGGCGCACGCAACAAATATGCACCACTTGGCACCGAATTATTTTGGACCATAAACATACCTCTTACCTTATAAAATACTTGCATGGGACGAACTGCTAATGGGACCAACTGCGAATGGGACTAACCGCGAATGGGACCAAGTGCGAATGGGTCCTACTGCGAACGTGGGACGAAGTGTGAATGGGACGAAGTGCGCATAACCCCACGCAGCGCAGCAGTCAATCGCTCAACCACTGCGCCAACCGTGCGCCCAAAGCTTTGTAGAGTTTTGTTATGGAAGTCGGTCGCGTCCGTCAGCCGCGTCCGATAATTTGTTCCCAGCTTTATGGTGTTAGGACAATAAACAACTAAGAAACGTAAGAATTAAAAATTTGAAAGTATAATAATTATGAAAAATTTTGTTGCGTATTTTAAAGAATTCGTAAAATCAATAATATGAAAAATCGCGAATTTGGATTTTGGCGCTGACACCTCTGATTTATAGTTATTTCAGGTTTTGAATTTTGAGCTGAATCTGAAGATTTTTGCAATAGCCTTAATAACAAGCTTAATTGACAAAGCTAAGAGACTTTTCCGTCCCTAAGGAGGCTTGGAGGTGAGCGGAACAGCGTGTAACATCTCGCAACCTCCGTTGAGAATGCGAAGATTCTCCGACCCTGTGTCTGCCGGGCAACTGTCCGACAACGATAGTTCGACTGTTGTGTAAACTCGCGCCGAAAACTGAACGATGCAGGGTTTTTGTGTGAAATCAGGTCACTAATTCGTATGTGTTGGCATAGATGTCACTACAGAGGTGTACTTCACTAGTGAGGTACAAAGAGGTTAAGTTCGAGAAGTGCTGTAATTTTTTTCTTTTTTTGAGAATATTGAATAAAATAAACAAAAAATAAGCACAAACTAAATCTTTATTAAAGTTTATAAGCGTTTTAAAAATAAATTATTCAGAATCTTAAACTCGTATTAAATTAAAACGTCTAGAAACGATAGCTAAAATTAAATTAAAAACGGCATACGGAAGAATTGCCAAACTTAAGTGGCAGTGGGCAGGGCACATTGCTCGCAGAACGGATGGCCGATGGGGCAGAAAAGTACTGAAATGGCGAGCGCGTACCGGAAGACGCAGCGTTTGAACGTTGGAAGGCCTCCCTCTAGGTGGAGTGACGACCTGGTCAAGGCTGCGGGCGTCCGGTGGATGCGAAACTCACAGGACCGATCAGTGTGGTGAAGCTTGGGGGAGGCCTGGGGAGGCCTATGTCCAGCAGTGGATGTCATTCGGCTGAAATGATGAATTATGAATACGCATCTTACTTTAAAAGAATCAGCGCTGGTTCAAATACACGCGGTAGTAGAAAAACCAATTGTTAGTATTCTGATTAACATGGAGGCAAGCTCTCAATCTAGTTTTAGAATCTCACTGGACGCATTTGGTAAACACTTCACTTTTTTTGACCTGGTTTTCAACTCTGGATTTCAATTTTGTTACCAACTGGAAGCTTCGCTTTGAATCTTCTTTCATGATCGAAAATCGACCATTCCGCTACGATTCAAACACTTCGCTGTCAATATGATTTCAGCTAGGCCTTCTATTTCTGCCCTGGACAAAAGAAAAAAAAAAGGACAAGACAGTTGGCAAATCTAATGTCACTGCGCTCGAATGGTGCCAGCCAATCACAGACCAGAAAAAACGCCTTCTTCTGTTTTTTTTATTCTGTGGGCCGCGACTTTACAAGTCGTAGGTCGTGGGTTCGAACCCAGGCAGGCGCTTTACTTTGTGTAAATTATTTCATCACCACTGCTCTCGGTGAAGGAAAACATCGTGAGGAAACCGGCAGTCATAGAACAAAGAAATCGAAGTCATGTGACATCCACCAACACACACTAGGCCCGCGTGGTGGATTATGGCACATTCCCTATCTCACAGAGAGAAGACCTGTGTCCCAGCAGTGGGAACATTAAAAGGCTGATCATGAGGCCCAATTAATTTGCCAGTAAGCATTCCCGTTGAGCAGTCGTTTCTTTGCTGATCCAGCGTTACTGAACTGGGTCAACATAAGCCTAGATATGAGTTTTCAGCTACAACCCCTCAATCTAAGCGTTGCTACAGTTAGTGGTTGGTTGTGCAATAAAACAGAGCACAGTGTGGAGCTTTACTGCATAACTTGCCTTACATACATTTAACATGAATTTATCCAAAGTTTTTTTGAGACACGGTGCGTTGCGCGTTATGTCGTTGCAGGTCTCCCTGCTTGTCGCGTTGCAGGTCGTTGAGTTGCAGGTCGTTTTACATGCCGCGTTGCAAGTCGCGTTTCATGTTGCCTTGTACGTCGCTTTACACACGGTTCCAACCGAACAGGCCGAGCCGAAGCGCATCCTGCAATCTGTTGAAAGAAATTGAAGCGGTTGTGAAGTAGTTAAATGTCAGATTTGCTTAGAATTAAATAACAAATGAACCTGTTTGGATCTGCACGCACGCCGCTGTAGTCGGCTACATATATACGTCTGAATAATCTACGACCGGTTAAACAAAGGCAACCTGGACATTAGAAACAAGACTTCTCCCGGAAGATCAGGTCCGTGCGTCACATGCCACAGACGGCACTAGTCTCCGATGTTGTTGAAATTTCGCTAGGGTTTTGCGATCATTGTATATTCAGTAGCGTCATTGCAAATAATTGTATCGCCAGGGTTACGCTATTCAATTATTGGGCTCTCGTTGCAAATAATTACCTTCATAAGTAAAGCAGGTTTACCATTCTCAACATTATTGGCATGCAAATAATTACTTTCTGCCGCTACTTAGCTGACAAAGTCAACAGGCCTAATATGTTACTAGAATTTATTAATACTTGCCAGTTTCGAAGTATCGTAGAATAATTCAAGCACGTCTTCACTCTGCGAAAATTATGGAAAAACATTAGACCCGAATCGATGCAGAACCAAATAATATTTGAAAAGTAAAAAAATATTAAAAAAATTGAATAAGTCATTGAGATAATATGTACTAGAGAAGCTATCCTAAGTAAAGGACATGCTCCATTTTGACAAGAGTTTAAACTAAACTTCGCTGCAGCGCTGAAACAATAATTAGCCGTCTAACAAAACAGTATTAACACGCAGCGCTAGAGCGCTTCTAAGGTATAGTTTTCTCGCGATCAAAAAGACGAAAGCGCCGTGATTTTCATGGCGCTTACGCGTTTCGTTCAACATTCTGCAACAACTTGTCACTCATATACACTAAACTGCTGACTGACTACAGAAGCGGTACCTACATAGCTTTATACCTAACAAGCTTCATTAGAATTCACACATATTAACAAAAAAAAAATAGTTGAAATACCTATATTTATGTACTTCTTTTTTGGGACATTCCCACAGCACTATTACCAAACCACTGCAACTCCTGAAAGCCAGAATCAATAGTAGCGGCCACCAGAAAAGCACCGAGGCAATGACGCTCGACGAAGTCCCGGATAATGAATTTAACTGTCTTGGATCCCGCAACGAAATTAATCAGAAAATAATAGTGGAGGAGTAGGAAAAGTAAAAAATTCCAGTTCCCTCCATATCAAGTAGGAGACAGAACAAACAAGGTCAATAGGCACAAAGGGTCATTTACAACTGGGATAAGCCCAGTTCCCTGGCACCACGGATAAAAATTTGCATTAATATTAATGGGTCTTAACATTGTGAGGTGTTACTCGTATTTTTGATTCCAATAATAAATAGGTATGGCAAAAACGCTTGAACGCACGGAAATTTGTTCTAGTTACCACAAGATCCGTATAGTAAACATCTTCTGATGCAGCCTGTACATTATTCAACAAAGTATTGCTTTCATTCTGCCAAAGAATACACTCCCATAAGATATGATGTGCAGATTGTACAGATTCGCAGTCAGATGTAGAATACTGACATAAAGGCGAGGCAACGAGCTCGAAGGAAAATAATTTACTTTTAAAGTTACCATGCCCTGTGAGAAATTGGGCAACACAGTGATCCACCTCCAGCCACGTCCTGGCCAGTCGCACGTGAACAGATGGAAAGAATTGGTGGAGGTATCGGCCCTTGATGGAATTATTCCACCTACATTGCCATTCGGATAAAAGTTCCTCCCAGACGTCAATATGTGGTTCAAATAATCTAGAGATTTTTTCACGGTCACTCCGCGTCCATGGTTTCTCGTGCTGAATAGTACATTGCAGCACATCGCTCAAGCAAGTACCGGTAAGGTCTCAGTACTAACCGTCCTGTTTGTTTTGCATAAGAATATCAAAGCTAAACGCTGACTTTGAAGTAATTTACGTCGTCCCATTATTTAGATACTAGCTGTCCCCCGTGACTTCGCTTCCATCAACTGGATACCTACATACCCTACCCTACCCTAGACACCTACCCACCTATCATAACTACCAATTTGTTAAACTATTTATATGAATAAACACAGTCAGTTCCTTTCTGAATATACTTAAGATTGTTATTTTAGACCGCTATAAAAACCAAAGTCACCTAATTCTACCTTTTTTTTTTTTTTTTTTTTTTTTTTTTTGTGTGGGAAATCATCCAATGACTTCTCCCGCTCTGGGTGAGGCGGGAGGGCGTGTCAGACTTTTACTGACTAAAACCCACCCGTGTTCCTTCAGTTGCTTGAGTCAGGGCCGCGGTAACTCTTTTTCAAATTTATCCGCGACCCAGACAGGCATCGGCCCTAGTGGACCCCGTCAGTTCTGCTGACATCTCTTTGAGGCGCGCGTGGAACACAACGCGCCGTCGACTCGGGCCTGGTCCTTATCGGACGGTGAGCTACCCATTACTCGCCGTCCGCAAGCCCGCGCCTACGGTGGCCGGGAATCGGCTTGCGACTCCCGACGCCCAGGGCGTCTCCTGCGGTGGCTAGGGGCGTGAGGTCGTCTCCGTTGCATCTCCCTCACGCGTTCCGCCTCCTCCTTTGCGAGCATTACTGCTTCGCAGAAGGAGGAGACAGCTTCCCATACCCTCTCGCTCCGTAACATGGCTTGAACCAGGGCCGGACGCGAGAGGTTGCCACCGCCGATTGCCTCCACGAGGACACGGCGGTGCCCAGCCCAAGCAGGGCACCTAATTCTACCTACACTTGTTACACAAATTGTCACTTATTTTTTAGTCTATATGAGAAATGAGGCAACATGGCGTCCACCAAATATTTCAATTTAAAAATGATTTTCTAGTTACTCATTGACGAAAAGTTATTCCTTTGCATTTCGCCGTATTAGTTGAATTATAAGTGCAATATCTTAAAACACACGACAGCATAATTAATGCGTTTGAACGTTTTTTCGTTTAAAAACAAACAATGACATAGGCGCTCAAGATCTAGCAAGCAACTGAGTGAAGTGCGGCCGACCGACCCCACATGAACTGAACACAGCAGTGATGTATGGTGACTTCTCTAGTGCGTAGTACATTATTACCTCAATGGAATAAGTATGCTTACACTTTCATGTGGGGACAATGACGAAATTCGCTCTTGGGACGTGAAGCCAACTATTGGCTCGGGTAGAGGTGCCGGGTCTACTATCGGTGGAATCCAAGTTTCGTAGCATTCCGGACGAGGTCCTAACGACCCTGTACGTTCCTTGCAACAGTTTTCTACCGTCCACTTCTGCTCTGCAGTTGAAGGGCCCCTGCGAATTACAAAATTGACGGAACAAATAGGTATTTACATACATCGATGGTATTCTGTTTATTCTCTTTTATTTAAATTGGTTAGGGGTGATTATTGCTTATTGCGTTTGACTCTCCTTAAAAGCTTTATAATAGTAGCTTCGGCTGACAAGAAGCGATGCTATGCTCTGATCAAAAGGGACATTTTTCAGAAGCATGAGACATTTCATCTTTTTCTCTGAGATGGCACGACATGGCTTCTAGTAATGACGCGTGACTATAGCCCTCGCCAAACTTCTTGGCCGCCCCTGAAGTTGGTTTACCGGATGCGCGAGGCACGAAACGGTGCTGTTTTTGTATGAGATTTACTAGTGCGCAGCCACTGTAGGCAACTTCAGGGTGGCCAAGAAGTTTGGCGAGAACTATACTTCCCTTTCCCTTCTTAGATGGCAGGCAGCTAGTTGGAAAAGATTCGCAATAACGTGACTACTTCCCTTTCCCTTCTTAGGTTGCAGCCAGCTAGTTGGAAAAGATTCGCAATAACGTGACTACTTCCCTTTCCCTTCTTAGGTTGCAGCCAGCTAGTTGGACAAGATTCGCAATAACGTGACTACTTCTCTTTCCCTTCTTAGGTTGCAGCCAGCTAGTTGGATAAGGTTTGCAATAAAGTGACTACTTCCCTTTCCTTTCTTAGTTTGCAGCCAGCTAGTTGGACAAGATTCGCAATAACGTGACTACTTCTCTTTCCCTTCTTAGGTTGCAGCCAGCTAATTGGACAAAAATCGCAATAAAATCAATGTAAATAGAATTGGAGAGGCCTATGTCCAGCAGTGGACGTCTTTCGGCTGATATAATGATGATGAAATAGAAATGAGAGATCTAAGAAATATCTAAAAGATGACGTGATGTGAATGTGATCTTTCAATTCTAAACTGAAGGCACTTACCTCACGATCTCCGATAAGTCGTTATAGGTATAAACGAATTTCGTCTTAGGATCGTAGATGCCGTCCCCGGTGTCATGAAAGCCGGGAGGTATGTCTCTGGTAGGTCCTTCAGGAGTCACGTACGAATTGGGGGGTGGCTGAAGGTCCGTTTCGTATTCTATCAAATATCTGTTGCACATAGAGGGTGTTTGAATACTCTATGGATCACAATTTTACAGGAAATAATGGAATGATCTGTAACAGCTTTACGCAGACAAAACTCCACGGAGAAAACCATGAATGTTTTTGTGAAACCATGAACTGTCCGTCTAATGGTTTCTGTTGAATTTGTGGTGTATTCAATAATCAGAATTGGGTTAAACCATCGTTTTACGATGCTGCTGCAGTAATAGTTCATTTTTATCTTTGTATCCATCCTAAGAATAGGTATGCCCCTTGTTGTCAATTTGATAGTATGCGCGGCGCATATATCACTAACCTCCCTAGGCATTAAGCTTGAACCAGGATTTTCAGACATAAACCAGTTGCTTTTTTAGGGTTCCGTACCCAAAGGGTAAAAACGGGACCATATTACAAAGACTCCGCGGTCTGTCTGTCACCAGGCTGTATCTCATGAACCGTGATAGCTAGACAGTTGAATTTTTCACAGATAATGTATTACTGTTGCCGCTATAACAACAAATACTAAAACAGTATAAAATAAATATTTAAGTGGGGCTCCCATACAACAAACGTGATTTTTTTGCCGTTTTATGCCATAATGGTACGGAACCCTATGTGCGCGAGTCCGACTCGCACTTTGCCGGTTTGTTTTTCTAATCTATTATTGTAAAAGCTGCAAAATTAGTTTGAAATTCACAATGTCGTTTAATTTAAAATACGTACATACGGCTGGTGGTGTTAACATTATTATTGTGGTACTAAAAAGTACGCTTGAAAACATCATGTTTTTTATCACGAAAATGTTTGTAATAGAAGCATTTCGAATTTTCGTTACGTAATCTCATATAATGCTCAATGCTCACCCTCTTTATTCAAGCATCTCTGTTTGAGTACAGAATTTAGTAAATGCTACAAAAAGCCTGTTTCATCATTTATCCTCATTAGAATAAACGCTTTTTTTTGAGGTAAAATTCCGTATAAGTAAAACAAATCGTTATGATAGGCGATTAGTGTGAGTTAAAGCAAAAAATACACGGGAAAATGTTTTTGGCGCGAGTTTCGCAGCCGCCATTTTTGTACGTACCAAACGGGGTGAGATGTAATTTAGCGCTAATATCGTTTAGTTGTACCTCGTAAATGAGGAATGTGGTTTAGGAAATAAATGATGCAGTTTCTTGCTAAACATATGAATGGTAAACCACGGTAGGTATGGCTTGAATAGATCATCGTGATTGTACTGATAAACACAAATTGGTGAATCTACAGTTTCTTCTTTTTATGGATCTATGTTTCTTGCTAAACATATGAATGGTAAACCTTGGTAGGTATGGCTTGAATAGATCATCGTGATTGTACTGATAAACACAAATTGGTGAATCTACAGTTTCTTCTTTTATGGATCTATGTTTCTTGCTAAACATATGAATGGTAAACCTTGGTAGGTATGGCTTGAATAGATCATCGTGATTGTACTGATAAACACAAATTGGTGAATCTACAGTTTCTTCTTTTATGGATCTATGTTTCTTGCTAAACATATGAATGGTAAACCTTGGTAGGTATGGCTTGAATAGATCATCGTGATTGTACTGATAAACACAAATTGGTGAATCTACAGTTTCTTCTTTTATGGATCTATGTTTCTTGCTAAACATATGAATGGTAAACCTTGGTAGGTATGGCTTGAATAGATCATCGTGATTGTACTGATAAACACAAATTGGTGAATCTACAGTTTCTTCTTTTTATGGATATATGTTTCTTGCTAAACATATGAATGGTAAACCTTGGTAGGTATGGCTTGAATAGATCATCGTGATGGTACTGATAAACACAAATTGGTGCGCACGTAAATATTAAATTAATATTTACGTACGCACCAATTTGTGTTCAATTCGTGAATCTACAGTTTCTTCTTTTTATTGATCTATAGATAATATACTAGATCCATAAAAAGAAGAAACTGTTGATTCTGAAAAAGTAATTACCAATTATTTATCTTAAAACCAAGAATAATATAGGTACCTAACACACGACATTCCTGTTATTCTTGAATCTTGTTAACTTTAAATGTATTTGGCAAAGATGTTTGTTCTGGAATACCGAGTAAATCCGTGGACAATACCGAGTGTAACGACTCCTAGATTATAATCTAATTTCACATTCAATTTGGAAAATGTTCCTGCGGGTTTGTACAACTTTTGGGTCGCTAACCTTGTAACTTCGGTCCTGGTTATTCTGATTACACGATTGTTTTATCAAAATCAGAAAAAGTGACGGATAGAATATGGGTCTGTAACTTAAGTATGACGTTCTAATGTAAAACTAGCTGCCCGCCCCGGCTTCGCTCTGTAGTCCAATAGCCAGAGGAATATGCCCTTCGATAATTCCAAAGTTTTTTTTTTTTGCTTTTCGCGTATCGCAAAGAAAAAATACAATTACCTGTGCAGCATGATACTTACTTGTTAGAACTTTTGTTGTAAGGTTAAACTACTCCCTCTAAGCATATAGGAAATGATTTGAAAATTTAAATCTTTTATTGAGAGAGTTACGAGCCATTTTCAGTTTTCCATTGTTCCACTGTAACCATTTGTTAGCATTTTCACTAATATAAAGTGTAGATAGTACTAATAAAGAAACACTAAATTATTTAAATTTATATATTTTATTATTGTTATGACACGAATTATAAGGAAATAACTACTGCATACCTATTCCATAAATCGAAAGTGTTAGCATTTTGGTACATAGCAATGAATTCAAATAAGTTATCCACCCAGCGAAAATAAAAAACTTTAGAATTATCAAAGGTTATGTGAAAAATAATTATATCCCTACTGGACTACTGGTTAATATACATTTTATGACTTTCTACTTCTTCGTGATTATGATTTCCTGGTAGTTCGTCAGAGTCTTTACCACACATGATTCCAGCCCCGGTCTTTACCCGATTGCCGAAGGAGTGTAATGTGTTTATCAGTCTATGTATGTATGTTTGTTCCTATATCGTGTTCTAGTGACCAAGCGCGTTGGCCGATTTTGATGATTTTTACGTCAATCGATTCGTCATAACCTTGCGGGTGTCACTGGCTACATTAAAATTGGAACATAGAAACATGGCGGCTTTTGGGCGCCATATTGTGGGGGACAAATTTCATTTTTCTTTCAGATTATAGTCAGAAATAGCACATAGGATACTTTTTATCCCAGGAATATGTTCCCGCGGGATAACATTCACGCGGGCGAAGCCGCTGGCAGAAGTTAGTAAGCTATATTTCTGTAAAGTTTCATCAAAATCCGTTCAGTAGTTTTTGCGCGGAAGAGTAATAAACATCTATCCATCCTCAGAAACTTACAAAATTATTATACTAGGAGTATATTGTAGGATAGGATGGTATCATTTATGCTTGTCTTTAGTTTCTATTTGAGTTTTAATTCACTAATATCACCTGTCTAGCCTTGCCAGGCCGTTTGTTCACGACGCGACACACGACGACGCAAAATGTGGTCACGATTCAGAGCTCCAGATATTTGTATGGACCGCTTGTTCATTGCACGACACCGCACCACACGCGACACGATTTTCATACGTTTTTCCGGCTATGTCGTCGATGCCGCTATGTAGTCGCGGTTTTTTTACGGTGACGATTTAGCGGCTGAACAAAACCAGTATGAGCTTGGTGACGACATGACACACCGCACCGCAGGGCTCACGCGTGATTCCTCACTCACGCGCTTATAAAACAATACAATCAAGTTGCAGAATCGTGTCTAGTGAATAAACGAACGGACGACAGACCGTATGCAGTGTGTCGTGTGTTGAAAATCGTGACCGCATATCGTGTCGTGCGGTGCCTCATTAACAAACGACCTTACTATATTATGTTGAAGTCTCTTTTCATTCTAACCGGATGCTCATGAAGCGAAGGGGGAAGATTATATCTGACCACCACAACATAGTTATTGGGTTGCACTCTACCCTTAGACTCTTGTCTAAGGGTAGACAGACTTTCAGGCTTCTGACAAAGAGGCAAATATGTATGTACAGTACAACTATTTTCTTAATGTCCCTCGGCAAACTTCGTGTTTCTTCAGTCGTCGGCTTTCTATCAGTTGCCCTTTGCACTTGGTACATACTGGACGCTCTCAATCAACTTGGAAGAGATAGAGATGTTAATTCTCTTTTAACTTAATGTAAATTATTTTTAAATGGGAGGATAGCTACAAAAGGAAAATAGTTTTATAGCTCTATCGTGTGAAATATTTACACGGAAAACCAACAATAAAGTACTTAGTTCTGAATTCAAATTATTGTACACGATAAATCTAATAATTGATGGACATGGAAATTAGCATTCGTTTGTATTCGGAAATGCGATGATTGCCGAGCGACATTAAGAAAAGAGTTGTACTGTACGTGTATTCTACCTATTCTAGTATGTTAATAACTAGCTTTATTTTTATTACTAAACAATGCACCTTTCATGTTATCTCTTCACCACCCTGGTAGAGAATGCCAAGGCATTAAGTCCGCCTTTGTACTTTTTGTGCATGTAGTCTATATAAATAAATAAAGAACCAGCAGCTTAACGTTTAAAATACCAGAAAATATAATCATACCTTCTATCAGGCATCTGACAGTACTTCCACTCGTCTTCGTATTCCAAAGTGCCCTGGAAGATGATTTTCCGTTCCGTCAATATGCCTTTCACCCAGGTACCGCGTATGATTGAGCCGGCTTCGGGACCATCATTGTAGATAAGCTCGCCAGGACCATGGAACATTCCATCTTGAAACTCTCCTCGATACACGACTCCTAAAGACAAATTGAACTTTGAAGAGTAGTAGATAGAGCTCTTTTTAAAGATGCTCGTCTTAGTTTATGTTTCAGTTTCGGTCTTCATAGTTTAAAGGCGAAAATGACGTGAAAGATTATAAGTCAAAGAATAGACGTGTCTACTGAGATGATTCATAGAGAATTATGGAACAAGAAGATATGTTGCGCCGACTTCACAATAATTGGGTTAAGGAAAAAAAACTTTTTTGCAAAAAAATACTAGCGACTTACAAATACAAAACTACAAAGTGAAAAATAACTTTCTTTTTTGAATTCGGTGTCCATAACGCAAACAAATTGGTACCTACGAAAGACACCGACTTCAAAAAAGAAAGTTATTTTTCACTTTGTAGTTTTGTATTTGGAAGTCGGTAGTATATTTTTGAAAAAAAGTTTTTTTCACTTTTTAGTTGTACCTACCTAATAGGCAAGTTAGTAAGGTAACTATAACGCCAAAATAGATTTCATAAAACTTGAACATAACCGGTGAAATGAGAGTTCTGCGTACCCCTTAAGAGCGTACTGGCGTGATGTTATTTTATGAAATGGTATAAACAATAAACAGATATGCGATTGCAGCAATCCCGAGAGATTAGCCGTTATTTATTAAAGAGTTCTTTCCGTTGTATATCTCCGAAGTTCTTCTTCAGATCTTCACCAAATCAAAATGAGACCAATTTCAAAACATACACTTTCAAACAAAAAAAGAATTTTCAAAATCGGTCCACAATTGACGTAGATATCGGTGAATATACACAAAAAAAAAAACAAACACAATGTCGAACATAGAACCTCCTCCTTTTTGGGAAGTCGGTTAACAAGAGAATGATGGGTGTAATTACAGTCACATCATACATTTCAGCTTTGTCACTACATAGGTAACGCGATCGGCCATGCCACTGAAATTGCAGATGTCCAGAAGAGTTACACGCACATCATACATTTCAGCTTTGTCACTACATAGGCAACGCGATCGGCTATGCCACTGAAATTGCAGATGTCCAGAAGAGTTACACGCACATCATACATTTATGCTTTGTCACTACATAGGCAACGCGATCGGCCATGCCACTGAAATTGCAGATGTCCAGAAGAGTTACACGCACATCATACATTTCAGCTTTGTCACTACATAGGCAACGCGATCGGCCATGCCACTGAAATTGCAGATGTCCAGAAGAGTTACACGCACATCATACATTTCAGCTTTGTCACTACATAGGCAACGCGATCGGCCATGCCACTAAAATTGCAGATGTCCAGAAGAGTTACACGCACATCATACATTTCAGCTTTGTCACTACATAGGCAACGCGATCGGCCATGCCACTGAAATTGCATATGTCCAGAAGAGTTACACGCACATCATACATTTCAGCTTTGTCACTACATAGGCAACGCGATCGGCCATGCCACTGAATTGCAGATGTCCAGAAGAGTTACACGCACATCATACATTTCAGCTTTGTCACTACATAGGCAACGCGATCGGCCATGCCTCTGAAATTGCAGATGTCAAGAGGAATTATAGGCACATCATACATTTCAGCTTTGTCACTACATAGGCAACGCGATCGGCCATGCCACTGAAATTGCAGATGTCCAGAAGAGTTACACGCACATCATACATTACAGCTTTGTCACTACATAGGCAACGCGATCGGCCATGCCTCTGAAATTGCAGGTGATCAGAAGAGTTACAGGCACATCATACATTTCAGCTTTGTCACTACATAGGCAACGCGATCGGCCATGCCTCTGAAATTGCAGATGTCAAGAGGAATTACAGGCACATCATACATTTAAGCTTTGTCACTACATAGGCAACGCGATCGGCCATGCCTCTGAAATTGCAGATGTCAAGAGGAATTACAGGCACATCATACATTTCAGCTTTGTCACTACATAGGCAACGCGATCGGCCATGCCTCTGAAATTGCAGATGTCAAGAGGAATTACAGACACATCATACATTTCAGCTTTGTCTCTAGTTAACGCGATCGGCCATGCCACTGAAATTGCAGATGTCCAGAAGAGTTACACGCACATCATACATTTCAGCTTTGTCACTACATAGGCAACGCGATCGGCCATGCCTCTGAAATTGCAGATGTCAAAAGGAATTACAGACACATCATACATTTCAGCTTTGTCTCTAGGTAACGCGATCGGCCATGCCACTGAAATTGCAGATATCCAGAGGAGGTAGCAACTATTTAACATCTGGTAGACCGTCGGCTTGCCTCCAATACTTCAAATAAAAGTTCAAACTTATTTTAATTAAAATCAACGATGCACGTGGTGGAATGGCGAAGAATTATAAGTAACTAAGTATATGGGCGGGCGACCGAGCTCTGCTCGGGTGAAAATAGAGAAAACGACGTTTTCTAAAATGAAACCTACGTAGGATTTATTGCCCCCGAAACCCACTGCATACTAAATTTCATGAAAATCGTTGGAGCCGTTTCCGAGATTCAGATAATATATACATATACATATATATATACAAGAATTGCTCGTTGGAAGGTATTAGATAAGAGCTACTTTCCCTGAAGTGATAACCATGAACACTATGCTAAAGCAGAAGAAGGAAATGTTTAGGCCTAATGTCCACGGAGGCGTAGCTTCATAGACATTTTAAAATACGCAGTGCAGCTTGTGCAGCCCAGCGTACTGAACTCTGTTCACGAGGCGTATTGCACGTGTACGTTTTCAATCATTTGTGATAATGCCGTTGGGTTATTTTGGCTTATTACTACATTCGAAGTCGCCGAAAACTACGATTATATTGGGCACATCCATATATAGCAAAAATATCAAATGTAGGTTGTTCGTAGAGGCAAGAGAATTATTAAATGATGATAGCATATTCTAACTATTTCTCGGTTATTCGATCGCGCCATTTTTACAAAAAATGAACACTTGCAACCACTCGATGTACGCCCGGTGTATGAAATGCGGTACGGCAGCCGTTATGAAGCCAGCATGCAGCGACGTGAGCATGACGTTGACGCTCCGTCGACAAGGAGCTGCAAGCAAGCGTACATCAAGCGTATAATGACGAATACGTGTCTCCAGTGGACGTACGCGGACGCATGGACAGTAGGCCTTAATCCGAGAAACCTTGCCAGTCTTTCGAACAAGGTAATGGTCATACAGTCTGCTAAAACAGAAGCCATAGTCTTACCATTAGGAAAAGTGAATTCTCCATAGCCATTCATGTCGATATCGTCGAACGCACCATTATACGAGGAGCTTGTTGCGTAGTTCTTGAGTTGTGGTGATCGGGTAGGAATATCTTCATAACTGCGGGGGATAGCTGCGGTTATCAACAAATATATAAACAGGGATATAAATAATACAACTAAGGCCCATAGCCTGGTGAAATAAGGCAAGGCATTATTTTAGACAATAATTATTTTGATAAAATATACGGCAATCAGCATGACTGTTCACATGGATGATAGAGGAAGAGAGCCTAGCATTTTCTATATGATATAATGTAAAATGGTGCCAGTTTTTGCTATGACATTATGCGTAGGCGTCCATATTTCCATCAGTAAGAAATTAGAACAACCGCTGTCAAAACGAATTTAAGCCTGATAAAGTCCATTTTTAGGGTTCCGTACCCAAAGAGTAAAAACGGGACCCTATTACTAAGATTTCACTGTCCGTCTGTCTGTCATCAGGCTGTATCTCATGAACTGTGATAGAGACAGTTGAAAATTTTCCAGGTGATGTATTTCTGTTGCCGCTATAACAACAAATACTAAAAACAGAATAAAATGTATATTTAAGTGGGGCTCTATTACAACAAACGTGTTTTTAGGGTACCGTACCCAAAGGGTAAAAACGGGACCTTATTACTGAGACTTCGCGGTCCGTCTGTCTGTCTGTCTGTCTGTGTGTGTGTCACCAGGCTATAACACATGAACCGTGATAGCTAGACAGTTGAAATTTTCACAGATGATGTATTTCTGTTGCCGCTATAACAACAAATACTAAAAACAGAATAAAATAAATATTTAAGTGGGGCTCCCATACAACAAACGTGATTTTTTTGTCGTTTTTTGCGGTAATGGTACGGAACCCTTCATGCGCGAGTCCGACTCGCACTTGGCCGATTTTTTTTATTACTTCTACTGAATTAGAAGTACTGTGATGTTTGTGATGAATCAACGGTTATAAATGCAAATACCGTAGATAATTAGGTATATGATGAGAGAAACTACTATTTTACTAACTTGCATTTTAATTCGTGTTTTTTGGTATACTTCTTCATAAGATCTTCCCATTGTGCTACCCGTTTTTTAGTGATAAAGCTAAAATATAGAACATACATTATTAACAGATTAAAAATATAAGTTGGTTTTAAACACTGTGATCACGTCTAATGCCTTGCCGACTATGGTATCTTTGGGTAGCCATGGATCCAAGCCCTAGCGGTTTATTTAAAATATTGGTTTTATTAGCCATGTTTTTGTTACTACTTATGTATGTCTGTGTTTATTTGAAAACCCATTTTGAAAGTAAAGAAATAAAGATTTGTGCCTTTATTGACGGCTGATTGAAATCTATCATTCGGCATGGCCAAATGAGGTTATGCTTAGGTTAAATTTCAAACTTACATAGATCCTGTACAAGGCTTCCATGACATATTTGTGGAGAAAACTGTAAACATATATCAAAATGATTGAATAGCTACGGGCCAGCGATTTATAAATTGTTTCCTGAGACCACGGGGGCGTGTCTTCTCCCACCTTCGGGACACACGCCCGTATCGCCTCTCAAAACGATTCCGAAGCACTGAAAGCCAACAATAGATTCTGTAATGCATCTGATTCCATACCATCGTCTAACTCATTAAACTCTAATCTCTCTGGCATCATCGATCACGAAACACTTGGTAGAATTGCAAGGAACAACCAAAAGAAAAGTTCAGTCACTAAATTGTACCAAAGAATTTACACAAACTGTGTTTCTACTGTACTTGAGTTAGTAAATAATTAATAATAAATTTAGCAAAGCTTATCAAATCAAATCAAACAAATCAAAATTTCTTTATTCAATTAGGCCATTAAGCGGCACTTTCGAACGTCAAAAATAAAAATTAAATGTATAAACCAGTAGATATATTTTACTCAGTTTTTTTGTGTCTGGTTTCACATCATCATCATCAGCCTATTAATGTTCCCACTGCTGGGACACAGGCCTCCTCTCAGTGAGAGGGGATGGGCCATAATCCACCACGCCAGGGCCCAGTGCGGGTTGGTGGATGTCACATGTCTTCGAATTTTTGGTTCTAAGACATGCCGGTTTCCTCACGATGTTTTCCTTCGCCGTTTTTGAGAGCAGTGGTGATGAAATAATTTACACAAAGTAAAGCGCCTGCCTGGGTTGGAACTCACGACCCACAACTTGTAAGTCGCGGCCGATACCACTGGGCCACCGCTGCTGTGTCTAGTTTAGTATTTAGAAACCGCCTTTTTAAAGTTCCTGTAAGTGCAAAAGGTAACTTATTACATACATACATAAACTCACGCCTTTTTCCCATGGGGGTAGGCAGAAACTACAGAACGCCACCTGCTACGATCCTTACATACTTCTTTTGCTTCACTCACATTCATGCATCTAGTCATACACACACGCCGGTTATGAGTACTGCGCACCCGGCCTTTTTGAAGAACATCACCTGTAAGGTATATGTATGTCTTTCTAGGGCGTCCCCTCCCGGCGTTTCCAGGTAACTTATTGTTTATTAAATTTTCAATTTTCTAGAATCTGTGAATGTAAGAGTACATAGATCGCCCAATATCAACATCAATATTTTAGATCTCAAAAGATTCGTAAAAATCTTCTTACCTTTTCGTCAACTAGTAAATATATCTAAATAAAATGATATCTCAACCGGTGATATCTCTAATTTTCTCAAGGTATAAACATAAAGCAGTTGTATAAAACTTCTTGTAAAATATTTTAAAATTCAATTAAAATTAATAAATAAAGTTGGTCTTCGCTATTTGACTGATTGTAAGAATGACATCTATTTTTTACTTATTATTATTTGCGTTCTAAATTTAAAAATGGACAAGCATAGAGTTTTGACTAACCATCAGGTAACAATTATTCGACTGAAGTATATAATAAAAGTACTCTGTGGACTGAAAGTAAGGAAGCAATTACCCCCAAAGACCTTATACTTCTTACTAAGAAATACGTATAAGGTCTTTGATTACCCCACTGACATCTAACGTACAAGTATGGTGGACTTCATATTATCGATGACAAAATGAAGACATTTGGTTTTTGCCATTTTGGCGCTGATAGCAACTTAACGTGAGCGTCCATGGAACTAATATTAGAGATGGGACTCAGTCTTCGGTAAAAAATATTTTTATGGACTTTATCAATCGTGAGAATAATTTAATAACTACGTAAGAGCAAAAAAGTCCCAGTTATTTTTATTATGATTCATTTTTAAGTAATGGAATAATTGCTGTATTAAGTCGGTGTCTGTTAAGTTAAGAAGTCGGTGTCTTTTGTATCCATTGTTTTCCGTTATTCGATACCGACTTCGGCAAAGAAAGTTATTTTTCGCTTTGAAGTGTTTTGTTTTGGAAGTCGGTATGATTTTTTGTTAAAAGTTTTTTATTATCCTCTTTTTAGTTTTGGTAGGTACCTCCAATTGACATAAAAATCATTTATAGCCAAAGTACATCTATTATGTCGATTTCAATAAGCCCAAACACGACTAGGATACATTGTTTTGTATCGGATTTCCAGTGGCCATTGTGGTCTTCTTCATCAGTTCCACTTTACCAAATGATACTTTCTGAGTGCAAATGATTGCATTATTGATGAAAATACCAAAATTGCTATATGTATGCCTATAATATTTGAAGAGTTCCCTCGATTTCTCAAAAAGAATCATCAAAATCGGTTCATAAACGACGAAGTTATCCGCGAACACACATAAAAAAAAATACATATATATGGTCGAATTGAGAAACCTCCTTTTTGGAAAGTCGGTTAAAAATATCACTAATACTGATATATATATTAGTTACAATATTTTAATATTTCCAGGCAAATATATTAGTATTACCAAATCTTGAGAAATATCGGTACTAACCTATCACTAAATGTGTCAATTTTAGTTCCTGAGAACATCGAGCGGGGCGTTTTGAATCAGCACAAAAATCAACTGTCATTTCATATTGTATATTTAGTCCAGCGTACTTGTATAATAGAGGTCAGTGAATTACCCGCTCGGACTGCCGATGGTCTTTTCTTATCTTTGATGGAACATTCTTCAATTATTATGGGCCCAGTAGGTGACCACCTTAATTGGAGCTTCATTGGTGTTCATTAGGTCCTCCAAAGCAGGTGTATGGGAATGGGGCCCTTTTTTTTATATATTTATTGAAGTACAAGTTTATAAAATCTTAACTTAAGAACATTTCCCACAAAACCGTTTTTACGGTTTGTCTGTGGGAACGGAACAAACATAATTAAAAATAAAGTTTAATAGTCGGACACTTAATATTCACTTAAAGAAATTATTTAAAAAACCCACAATAATATATTATCCAATGAAAACTTCCCTCCACCACAAACTGCAAACCACTTTCCTAAGATCATTTAGAAACGCCTTAAAAAGCAAGTGCAAGTGTGTCATATTCTGCGCAGGGGCACCGCACTCACATCGGGTATCAGACTGGTGTATAAACCCCATAGCAAACATAGCATTTTAATTAATTTAATTGTTTTGTCAATTACCTATGGACCACTTACAAAATAAACAATTAACACCTGAACATACAAAATCTTAATTAAAAACTGGCCAAATGCGAGTCGGACTCGCGCACGAATGGTTCCGTACCATTATCGCAAAAAAAAACACGTTTGTTGTATGGGAGCCCCGCTTAAATATTTATTTTATTCTGTTTTTAGTATTTGTTGTTATAGCGGCAACAAAAATACATCATCTGTGGAAATTTCAACTGCCTAGCTATCACGGTTCATGAGTTACAGCCTGGTGACAGACGGACAGACAGACAGACGGACAGACAGACAGACGGACCATGGAGTCTTAGTAATAGGGTCCCGTTTTTACCCTTTGTGTACGGAACCCTAAAAAAGCTAAGGCTCGGGCACTTACTGGCCGAGGACACCTGTTATGAAAGGATCAAAAACATGCCGTTTACACATGTCATTACAGTTTCTACTTGCGCGCACTATAAATGAATTTTGTCTGTAGTTCGTAGAGGTAAATTGAACACGCAACGGTGCGTACCATCGCTTCGACCTTCCGGGAACGTTAAAATAAAATTTGGATAGAATATCTGAGTTATTACTACAATTATTGAAAATCACTACTTAACATTATCACTACTCACTACTTATTTTGAAATTTTGCTTGTATAAAGTAAAATTTCAAAATTTAAAAAACCCCCCGACACTTGTATCTTGCGAAAACATCTCGATTCAAACAGTAAAACGCCTATAACTTTTGATTGGCTGAACCGATTTTATTCAAACATAGCTAAGAACACTCTCGACACAATCACCTTTCAAACAAAAAAATAGGTTCATCCGTTGAGGCGCTATGATGCCACAGACAGACACACAGATACACAGATACACAGCAACACACGTCAAACTTATAACACCCTTCTTTTTCCGTCGGGGGTTAAAAATAAAGCCCCCGCTGCGTTTGTACGCGATAAACTCAAAAACTACTGAATGGATTTTCCGGGCGAAGCCGGGGCTAGTTTTAAATAATGTAATACAGTCCGAGATTGCTCGCTCGATATGATACTTCTTACAGAAATTGACGTAATCTTCAAACCTGTAGGGCACTTTCTGATGATAACACAAATGCTTGATGAACCTTTTCTGGATGCTCTTTATACGATCAATGTATGCAGTGTGTATGTGTGTATGTTTTTTGTTATTCTAGTTTGGAATTTTTACTTAACACCCAATTAAAAGACGCTGTAGACACCAAAAAGTGATGTCAAAACTATTCAGTTAGCAATATTATCCATTATTTTTATAGAGGTAAATAACAAAATACATAAAAAAACATGGAAGCAAAGCAGTTAACGGCAAGAACCTATTTATTTCACATTCATATTCACAGAAACTATTTATTTCACAAACATATTCGAAATCCATTTGGAATATGCTGACAAGGCGTTTCAGGATACATACTGTAATTCATTTATTTTGCAGCAAAAAGCTGGTAATTTATTTTCTTTTTTAATAAGGTTTGATCCTTTATGGACCGAAAAAGTGACTTCAGCATTCAGATCACTATGAAGAGCTGCTTCGAATTGTTCACTAGGTTGCGCTGTGGTTTTTGATTGAATATTAATTCTTTCTGCGGCTTCTGATTGGTTATCAGTTCTTTCTGCGGCTTCGGATTCTTTATGTATCTTAAGCTAATCGTAATACCCGTCACTTAACTCAGCACACTTTTCATTTGCCAGCAATTCTTATGAAGCTTCGTCAAACTTTACTAATTCCGGCGACTGTGAATAAATCGAAATTACTTAAGATATACAGAAACAGTAAAAATGGGTTAAATATAGAGAAGATTCACACACAGCACAAATCGCGAACTCGCAACAACTGTAAACTTTGGATGAAAATGTTGGTACCATATTTTATTAGATGGTTCGTAAAGAAAGCTCTGTAATTCTGTTAATTAACTATTTATAAATAAAAGACAATACAAAAGCTATAAAAGTAACGTTTAATCAAATGGTTAGAAAATAAATATGAGAGCAAATTACTAACTAAAAAGTAAAGGACACTCATCAGGCGCGGATCCAGGATTTCGTTCAGGGGAGCCGCAACATGTTATCAAAAAAGAACTCAGCTCTAGATTACATTTTCAGTCGACTACTATAAAAGAATCTTTGTCACCATACCTACACCAGGTAGAAGAAAAGTAATGATGAAAGAGCGAGTGAAGCGAACTCGATTATTTTAGCAAACCTCCTCGGGCAGATTAGATTGAATTTTTTGACCAGTCATTGATTTACCTAGAAGATATACGGTGGCAGGCTCGAAGACTACTGGTGTTTGTAGCAAGCCATGACCAAGTGCTCCGAGTGGGAAAAACCTTACAATTAGTTGACCTTCGGCATTCAGACCTTCGGTTTATGCAAAATAGTTTCCATATACGCAAGAAATTGTTCCCCTTTGCCCACCCTTCCAAGGATGACGACAATTTATCAATGTCTAAGTAGTTCGCAAATGAAAAATAGGTTAAAGCTATCTCTGTGCCTAATGTGTCTAATTTGGAGCTTTAAACTCAGTTTGATGGAGGCCCAGGGGTGGGAAACTGCCCTAGTTGACCCCCGCTTGTATCCGCGCCTGACACTTATAAACTAAAATAAATTGTCTCTAGAAATAAAGTAAGTACTCTTGAAATAATAAAATTAAAAAAAGTTATTAGTTGTCACTATCGTCGCTCGAGGAATCCGAAGCAGAACAGCCGAGATCAAAGAAATGGAATCCTTTGTTCTGAAGACAAAGATAATAACCATCTTCATTATTGTGAACTTGTGATTGAAGAACTTAAAAATATACAAGCATATTACTGAAAGAGTTATGAATATAAATGCGGATGAATGGAGAGGGAGAGTAAGACTAAAGAAAAGATGGTTGGATTATGTGAGAAATGATAAGAAAGATAAGGGAGTGATAGCGTGACGGTTGACAGGTTGGAATGGAAGAAGAAAAAGGGTTGCACCGACCCCAAGTAACATGGGACAAGGGCAGGAAGAGAATGATATTTGGAGAGAAAAACCGTAATACTCGTTTTTGAAAGGACCAGTTTCTGAATGGACGTCATAGGTGAAACACGATCTTGATCTGACCTAACTCCCTAAAAAATTGGGTTAAGGAATTTAGGACTGCAGTACGCAAAAGGATAATGATAGGTTAGTGATGATAATCTCTGCTTATAACCATGGTTCTGGTCAAATAAAAATATCGTCAGCAGTTAAAAACCATACTGATATTATAAATGAAAAATGTTGTTTGGCGCACGGTTGGCGCAGTGTTTGAGCGATTGACTGCTGCGCTGCGTGTCGCGGGTTCGATTCCCGCACGGAACAAATATTTGTATGACCTACAGATAGTTGTTCCGGCTCTGGTTGTTTGTGTATGTGAGTTTATATGTTTGTAAACGCACCCACGATACAGTTAGAAATTCATAGTGTGGGGCAACGTTTTTAAAAAAAGGAAAAAAATGAAGAAAGAAAGAAGAAAAGAACTCTTAGACTACCAAACAAATTTTGATGAATTTTGGTTTAGTGATAGACTGAAATTTGGTAAAGGATATTCAATAATTTCCGACTTTTACGCGGTTGAAGGCATTGGTAGAAATATTTACTTACGAGCTCAAAGTCCTCAAACATGGATTGTGTTCTGAACGAGGTCATCACGCCTTTGACGCCGGCAGCTGGTGGTGGCGGCGGTTGTGGCTTGGCTACAGGCTCTGTGAACTCCTCGTACAAATCCGGACAAGGCCCTAAAAACTTCTCGGGGTTGACGCGACAGTTCTTTACTATCCATTGCTGCTCTAGAACGGAAGGGGATCTGCAAATTATTGGAAGGCTTAGTTTATATTTACTTTATTTTTTACTTATCTTTACGTTATAGTTTCTTTATAATTTATATTTTCTTTTTAACCCGACTGCCGAAGGAGGGTATGTTTATAAGTCTATGTATGTATGTATCTTTATTTATTAATGTACACTTTTTAGTACACCATAATAAAAAGAAAAAAATACAAAAAATAATAATTAAAAAAAAACAAAATATCCAACAGCTTAAAAAGCGAACTAAAAAGACGTAAACAAGAAGAAAATCATGCTGTGCAGTCGGAGGATACATGTTCGCGAGCTGGCTGACCAAAACCAGATGTATCCTCCTATGTTTCTTTGTGGCGTTCTAGAGACCAAACGCGTTGGCTGATTTTGATGATTCCTACGTCAATCGATTCGTCTCAATCTTGCGAGTGTCGCTGGCTACATTAAAATGGGAAAATAGAAAAATTACGGATTTTGGGCGCCATATTGTGAATGACCAATATTTTTTTTCTTCCGGACCCATCGTGCGGGTTTTCAAATAATATTACTTATATGGTGTTAATATACCTAATTCGAAAAAGAATATGTTAGCTAAAAAGTTATAAATAAAAAAAGTTAATTCAATAAAAAATCAAAAAAAACCCCAACTGCTTAAGAATGGAGCCAAAAAGACGTAAAAAAGAATGCTGTGGAGTTTGAGGATACATCTGGTTTTGGTCAGCCAACTCGTGAATATGTAGATTCCGACTGCGCAACATGATTTTCTTCTTGTTCACGTCTTTTTGCAGTCCGGTTTTTTGTTTTTTTTTTTTAATTAAAATCCTATGCGTGATCAAACTAGTTGCGTGATCCGCGACTAGTTTGAGCTATGTTTTAAATTCTATAGATTAAATCAGTTGTGGACCATGCAATTTATTTTACAAATAAATAATTAGCACTTTTATTTTGGGTGATTGTAACACTCGTTTAACACTTTTGACCCTTTACAACGTACCAACGACTCTGTACAAAGAAATTAAGCAGATTTATGTTGTTAAGACCAGCTCAGCAGTGGCAAAGTATAGGTTGATAAAAAAAAAGTTTTAACAATTTCATGGATATTTAAAATAACAGTTCATAACCTAAAGGTTAGATAAATTATCGGTGCGCAGTTATCCTATTGTCACATCACAGGTCATTTGTGTGGTGTCACAGTCAACAAAGCTTGCTAATTACAAATTATTAACTATTCAGTGTCCACAAAACAACAACGGTGGCCTGTAATGTGTCCCACGACAAAGTAAACGTCACAAACGACACGGCCGCTAGATTACTCTCGTCTCATTTTCAGGGAAAAATTGGTCCCAAGATAATACCTTGCGGTACGTAATAGCTTAAAGCACTTGCGAATGTTTTTCCTAAACAGGCAACATTATCTGCCAAACCTTTTTCCAACTAACTTGTGGTGTTCGAATTTCAGTCATCCTGAAAACCAGATTATTTACGCGGGTCCATTTCCTATCAGGCCTCCACAAGGTAGACTTGTGGAGGCCGGGTGTACGACGGGACGATCGAGCTCACCGCATAAAGCAGGTTGTGACTTCACCCCGGTGTTATAACTGTGGAGAGAGAGGCCACATCCGGTTGAGCTGCCCAAAGCAACGGAGTCCCCATTGTGGAAGTCAGTCACCAGCAGCAGGAAAACCAGTAGAAGCCAGGAGTAAGTGGCAGGTAGTGGCTGGTGATGAAAGAGCCCCAAGGAACTCGATCTCACAAATTGTGTGTGAGTCACAATCATGTGACGGGAACAGCACACCACACAGTAATGCAGATGCTCTCTCGCGTAGGTCGTGTTTCGATCAATGTAAGCCTTGTGCCAGGCAAGAGGCTGAGCAGGCGACATTTGTGAGAATGTTGAGTACGGGTCTTAACGAAGATTGGAAGAGAATCTTGCAGAGTGCTCAGCAAGATGACAGAGACATAAACACGATCCTCAAATGGAAGAAATCAGGAGCTCCGAGGCCTTAGTGGAGTGATGTTGCAGCAATGAGTTTATCACCAAGGGTTTTTGGGCACAGTGGGAAAGCTTGGTTATCCAGGATGGAGTTCTGTGCCGGAAATGGGAGAATTCTCGCGGTGACCAGTGTCATCTACAAATGGTCGTACCTAAAGTTAAGGTGCCGGAGGTTCTACAGCTCTATCACAATGGAAGTTCAGGAGGTCACATGGGAGTTAAGAGGACTTTAATCAAGATCCGAGAACGATTTTACTGGATCCATTGTCGAGAGGACGTTGAGGAATGGTGCCGCAAATGCATAAGTTGTGCGGCTGTGAAAGGACGACACATTCGTAGTAGAGGTGCATTAAAGATTTATGAGCACATCAGACAGACAGGTCAACAGATGTCTGAGAGGACGAAGACCCGCTACGATCGGAAAGCGAACAATAAGGGCTTTGATGATGGATTTCTTGTATGGTTAAATAACCCGGCACGGAGCAAAGGAAAATCGCCTAAATTACAAGCAAAATGGGATGGATCTTATCGCGTAGTTACCAAGATCAATGACGTCACCTACCGAATTCAAAAGGGACCCCGAGGTGCATCAAAGGTCGTTCAAGTGGATCGGTTGGCCCGTTATCATGGGTCTAACAATGCTCGGGACGAGCATGTCTAAGAGGGAGGCAATGTTACAAGATAGTGCAATGCCATCTAGTGACGAGTAGAAGAACTAAGTAGTAACAAGTGGCGTCATCTAGTATCGTATAGCGGAACTAATCTTCTCGTGTCGAATGGAATTTTGCAGAATGTACGAGCCGAACATTCTGGAAGTTTCTAGTCGCTTCGGGAACAATGAGTTCGAAAGTCGATTGTTCTGGAAGTTTCTCGAATTATCTAGAAAAGTATGGAACGTTCTAGAATCTTCTTCCGTGCTATATAAAGAGCGGTCGGGTTCGTCGTGAATCAGTTTCGATTGAGAAGCGATACAGAGCGATCAAAGCGGAAAATAGTGCGAAGTAATAGAATTGTTTTAGAAGTGTTTTTGTAATAAACAGTGATTAATTGAAGTCTGCTGTTTAAATTATTTATCCCTGAACCCCAGCTCGTAACAATAGGTAACATCTTGTGAAAAATATGAACTAGCCCAAATGCCTACAAATGATACGTGAAAATAGTACCATAGAAAAATATTTCCTTTTCTCAGGGTTGTTTATTCGAAGAATTACATCGGAAGAAAGGCTAAACAAAGGGACAGCAATAACGGCATAAGCTGCATAAATATTTCTCCGTCTAAGCAAAACATTCGTTTTTATGAATTCTGTTTTCTTCTGCCGTTTGTTACTGACGTGGGAACAAAAGCAACGAGTATTTTTCTTTGCTAGCTTTTAAAGTAATTGGTCAAAATTGGGCAATATAAAGTAAAAGTGAGGTTTTGGGACAAATGGATGTTTTTGTCACGATATTTTTGTTGCTTTGGAGAAAAATAACAGAAATCGTAGTTATGATAAATGTGGCACACTCAGAAATAAAGGTAACTTAACAGAATGTTGGTACTTGTAGTCTCACTAAATCAAGCTTTATTGTGATGCTCACAATGGAATTGGCTCGGCTGCTTGCCAATTCAGATCTTTATTACTTTATTTGATTTCGATGATGACATGAAATCCAATTAATGTCAGGAGATTGGCTTATTGTCTCAACACAGGTCGCCAAGTTACAGAAGAGAAAAGGAAAACATAAAAAATAAAATTTTCCTTTCAAATTCAAATTCAATTTATTGCATCCATAATGCACATACAGGTAGTAAATGTCGTGGTGACCTAGTGGCTATGACCTCGCCATTTCGTGGTGTCCCAGAGGCTAAGACCTCGCCTCTCGTGCTTGAGGTCGTGGGTTAAAATCCTGGCAAGTGGAAACTTTTGCATTAGATTTATATTTGGTTTACGCAAATATGACCATGTTTCAGAATTTCGTACTAAGCTCAAGTGGTTGCCAATCCGCCTTCGCCGGAATGCCCACATTTTATCGTTACTCTACAGTGTTCTGTTTATTCCTACAACCCCCTCTTATCTCAAAGAACGCTTTAAGTTCCTTCATGACACACATTCTAGACACTTGAGATCATCGGAGAATTTGAGACTTTTGATGCCTGCTCATTCTACTAAGTTTTACCATAAATCGTTCACGGTCCAGGCTGTGCGATTGTGGAATGAGTTGCCGATGTCAATAAGACAAGCCCAGTCACTAGCATCTTTTAAAAACCTTGTTAAGAACCATTTCCTTTCTCTTTAATATTTTTCTATTTCTATCTAATTTCTTCTTTTATTGTTCATCCCTTCTTTGTAATTTTGTTGCATGTAATATTATGTATGTATGTTTATTTGTAAGTTTGTGTATAGTATTTTATATAGCTATATAATGTTTATGTTTTTTTTTTTTTATGTAGCAGTACACCATATGCTACCCCTGTTTTATGTTTAGTTCTTTAGGCCACCCAAAGGTTGTCTGGTAGATATCGCTGTCAGCGATAAGACCGCCTTTGTACCCATAGTATTAAGTTGCTGTAAAATATATGTGTAATTTATCTTTTTGGTGTATAATAAAGTATATTCTATTCTATTCTATTCTATTCTATTCAAGTACTAATGTGACT
Source organism: Orthosia cruda (assembly GCA_964057195.1). Lineage (NCBI taxonomy): Eukaryota > Metazoa > Arthropoda > Insecta > Lepidoptera > Noctuidae > Orthosia > Orthosia cruda. The sequence continues at coordinate 34,633,821 of OZ059836.1, forward strand.
TCTTCAAATTCATATGTACTTTCTAAGTTTATCTTGGACATCAAAGGCAACGGTGAAGGCAAACATCTTGAGGCAACCTGGACTTATATAGTTAGTGTAAGTCAGAAATAGCCAAGTCAGAGGCCTGTGGGTTTCCCACTGTTCTCAGAGGCGGCTTAATTAACTCCGACACTGTAACCATATCCTCACACGAAAAGAAGAAGAGGTGGTAAATATAAGTTAAAGAACATTCTAGATACAGTCGCTGTCAAGGAGAGAGGAATAGCACTCAATATTTTCCCTACCTATTAACATTTTAGGTCTTAGTTGTGTAAAATTATCTACTGCCCAAAATTATGTCTTCAATGAAGTCTGAATCTAGGTGAAGTGCAGTGAAGTTTGTTTAGATATACGAGGTAAAACCAAAACTAATCACCTGATTTTAATTCTGATAGAGAGCTACTACACTGAAAAATGCACTATTGTAATTGAAAGATATCGTGGAAAAAAGCAAAAAAATAATATAAATAATCATGCCTTTACATACATAATTCCTCACCATAATTATTTCCAGGTGGGCCATGTAAGTTGGTGGCCTGCAGAGAGCTTTTATTCAGGCTCAACACAGTCAGTCGGAAAAGTATGTTTGAGGAGCCACAGTCTCTTCTTTGCCTCACTAGACCTTTTTTTTTAAATTATGTGTGGGAAATCATCCTATGCCTCCTTCCGCTCTGGTTGAAGCGGGAGGGCGTGTCAGACTTTTACTCACTAAAACTCACCCGTGTTCCTTCAGTTGCTAGAGCCAGGGCCGCGGTAACCCTGTTTGAAATTTATCCGCGACCCAGACAGGCATCGGCCCTAATGGACCCCGTCAATTTTGCTGACATCTCTTTGAGGCGCGCGTGGAACACTACGCGCCGTTGATTCGGGCCTGGTCCTTATCGGACGGTGAGCTACCCATTACTCGCCGTCCGCAAGCCCGTGCCTACGGTGGCCGGGAATCGGCTTGCGACACCCGACGCCCAGGGCGTCTCCTGCTACGACTTGGGGCGTGAGGGCGCCTCCGTTGCGAGCCTCACTAGACCTGCTGTCATTAATTGGTTTGGTTAACCACAGAAAGATTTCCAACTCTTCAATCTGCCCCTTGGCATGTCCACATTGTATAAGGAGTGTCGTCTATCTGTCTCCTGCTTGTGTTTTTCAGAAGAGCAGGGCACTTGGGAGCACACCGAAGCCAAATGTAGGCACAACTTAGTTAGATGGGGGTCTCCAATGACCCGCAGTGCGATTACGGAGCTGCGTCCCAAACAATGCCTCACCTTCTATCGTGCTCTCTGTGCAATCACACCTGCACCCTGAAGGACCTTTGTGAGGCAAATGAAAACGCTGTTGCCGTGGCTGAATTCCAGTCAAAACGTATATAATTGAGGAATAATCGATACAACGAAGAACAAGCACCATCATCATTCAGTACAAACTCAAGTGCATTACTTTTGTGCTTATGTTTACTGTTTTGTGTAGAAAATAACCGTGAATTATTGACAGGACTCGAAGTCAGGAGCCACCAATCAGCGAGTCAATCAATACACCAATTAGGGAGCGTTTCGACAAATCACTAATTACGGATGTATACTGTCGAGCCTGTGCGATATTTGACTTGATGAAATATTCAATTTGGTTATTGTTTATTGGTTGTATTGAGATCTGATTTGGAACAATCGATAAATTAGACATTTGTTTGTAAATGGTATTTTCTTTGGTGTCCTTCAGTTTTCGCTATAACTTTCTTTTCGGATGTCGGTTTCTTTTTTTCTCTATTTTTGTTTTTAAAACGTTGCCCCACACTAGGAATTTCTTCCTGTATCGTGGGTGCGTTTACAAACATATAAAATCACATACACAAGCACCCAGAGCCGGAACAACTATCTGTAGGTCATATAAAAATTTGTTCCGTGCGGGAATCGAACACGCAGCGCAGCAGTCAATCGCTCAACCACTGCGCCAACCGTGCGCCCAAAACCCGTTTCATTCGTTTTTGACACCGACTTACGAAATGAAAGTTATTTTTCGAATATAGCGAAAACTGAAGGACACCAAAGAAAATACAATTTACAAACAAATATCTACTTTATCGATTGTTAATATTTTTCGCTTTGTAGTGTTTGTTTTGGAATTTAGTTTATTTATTATTATTTATTTTTAGCCTATTCTGTCCCACTGCAGGGCAAAGGCCTCCCTTTCTATTATTTATTTATTTTGTTAAAAAGTTTTATATTTTTCTGTTTTTAGTTTTGGTACCATATATTACCATGAAAATAATTTATAGCCAGAGGGCTTCTCATAGCAATTCCAACAAGTCTTACCACCACTGGGTTACATAGTTTTATTACGGTGTTCTGGTGCTACCTGGCTTCATCACCCTGGTTTGATTTTTTGATAGCATTTACCATTTTTTATTAGAACCATTTATTTAAATTTGCTTCATCACAGTCATTTAACTAGTCGACATATCATATACTTAAAACATACTGATCATTGAAAAGTTCCAGTGGCCTTCTGTGGTTTTCTTCATCAGTTCCACTTGACCAAAAGATACGTTTTGAATGCAAATGCTTGTCATGTTGATGAGATTACAAAAACCGTGCAAAAATGTGTATGCCTATAAAATTTGAGGAGTTCCCTCGATTTATCTAGGATCAGACCATGACGTGATGACCATGGGACCACCTGGGAAGTACACCCTTTCAAACAAAAGAAGAATTTTCCAAAACGGTCCAGGCCTCTTTGAGTAATTGGGGAACATACATAAAAAAAAGATTCCAACGAATTGAGAACCTCCTCCTTTTTCGAAGTTAGTTAAAAAACCCCGACATATTTTTATTTCGTGCTACATAATTTATCTAGCAGTAGACACGCTTCGTTCGACAATCTACTGAACACGTAATTAAGACACGATATCTTGCGAAAACACCTCGATTCAGACAGTAAATCGCCCATAACTTTAGAACGGCTGAACAGATTTTTATTAAACACTAAAGGACGCCTCGCGGTTTCACCCGCGTTGTTCCCGTTCCCGTGGGAATACAGTGATAAAAAGTAGCCCATGTCACCAGGGGATAGTGTAGCTTCCCAACGGTGAAGAATTTTTGAAATTGGTCCAGTAGTTTTTAAGTTTATTCGTTACATACAAAAATACAAATCTTTCCTGTTTATAATATTATATTATAGTATAGAAGTATAGATAGCCAAGAACACTCTTGATAAAGTCAACTTTCAAACAAAAAAAAAACGGTATTCGTTTAGGAGTTATGCCGCAGACAGATACACAAATACACACGTCCACACGTCAAACCTAGAACGATCCCTCATTTTCCATCGAGGGCTTAGATTCCCAATTCGGGCAAAGTGCTATTGTGTCTTTCCATTGAGAATTTTTCAAGCAGCTCAAAGTCTGAATTTGTGCTCAGTTGATCTTGATGGCAATAGGCTCGCCCCAAATTACATGGAACTTAATAACTGGCAAAATGTGTGTGTGTGTGTGTGTAATAGCCACGGTAAGGTACACGCTCTACCAAACCTTTTCGGGAAAATAAGCTTAATGTTATGGTGCGTATATGCTCATTGAGCAAGTCTCATGAAACAAAGCTGTTCTCTTAATGGTGGGTACACACGTACGTACATGCTCGATAAACTTGCTTGAACTCGAGCAATTACGAACGTGTGTACCATGCAAGTCTCAAGACAAATGCTCGAAGCCAACCAAAATGTGCGATTCGAACAAGATTCGAACGTCCATAATTCTTGCTCGATGTTCGAATCAAACATGTTTGTACGTGTAGCCGTGATGTCGAGCATGTTAGTCGTGATAGATATTTTTGTGATAAGGGTGAGGTGCGCAGCTAAAATGTCGGACTTTTTTTAATTTTCTCGGGCTTTTGTGGAACAAATTATAAATATCTATCGGGAGGAAGAGTGCTTGTGGAAAACTACATTAAAAGAATATAGTGATAAGGGTAAAAGAAACGCAGCTTATGAACGTTTGATGCCCACCATACTGAACAACGAATCGTCCATTGCTCGAAGAGTTTCAACGCACACTGAACATGTTTTTCGAGCAAGCTTTTTACGTGTAGACGCAAGGTGGGACATGTATGGAGGACAGCTTTGTTCGATGAGACTTGCTCGAGGAGCATGTACGCACTTGTGTACCCACCATTACGATGTTATCTATATTATGTTGATTGGGTATAGTAATAGTCTGGCACGAACACAACAATCGATTTCGTTTTGGTGATTCACGAAATCAACATAGAATAACAAGTAGAAAACTTCAACTGACTCACTTCAATTGAATTGTTTGCTATGATAATTTTATTCAGGACTTTAAATTACTCTGTTTTGAGTTACCTTGCATTCTTTTAAAATCCTAAGGCTTTTGAGATTCTAGTGAGTTCTGGAACCTGCAGAAATGCAGACTTTCCAGACCGGACAAGGCCTATCCTTCCGTATCTATTTCCTGCCGACTATCTTCCAGTGGATTTACATTTAGCAGTTTCCAATACAATTTGCTTTGCAATTCAAATTTGCATCTAAGCATACGGGGTCTTATCATAGAAATATGTACACGATACCTGTAGAGGATATCTTACTAATGTACTGGTTGGTTTGGTTGTTCATAATATATTTCTTTGCTGTTGATAATTGACAACAATACTATTAATTGCTCAGTACAATAATACAGGCGGGTATTTTTTTAAAGAAAAAGGATAGGTTGTAGTTCTGACTGAACTATAGTGAACTAACATTAACATTATAAGAGGGATATTTACCATGTTTACTGTTTGTAGCGTGTTTCCGATATTAATAATGATGATGATGTTTTCCGATGTTTATAATGTTAATGATAGTGTTAGTGACCTAGAGGAGCTCGTGGCTAAATAATAACAGCCGCATCAAGGTAAAGCAACGCTTGACGAGGTCGTTCCATGGATGGGTGGCCATTTCAACTTACCGAGTTTCCTTCGTGCCTCGAAAAGCACGCCAAGCCGTTAGTCCCGGCTGTCATTTGAAGATCTTTGACATTCGTTACAAGTAGTCAGAAGCTTCAGATCTGACACGAGTCTAGCCAAGGGGTACCGTGTTACCCAGTTACTGGGTTGTGGAGGTCAGATAGGCAGTCACTCCATGTAAAACACTGGTACTCAGCTGAATCCGGTTAGACTGGAAGCCGACCCCAACATAGTTGGGAAAAAGGCTAGGCAGATTGTTAGTGTTAGTGACCATGACTGTTTAAAACTTATATAGTGAACTAAATAAGTAGTCAAAGTTTCTTCCAGTTTAACTAACAGTACCCCTGACCATTTTGCTTAACAGTTTCAGTATGCATACTGAAATTGGTCTCAAAAATTCACTCTGTATACAAGTTAGAGTCAAGGAAACTTGTTCCTACTTCTATTCCGTAATTGTAAAAAGAAATAATGTCACGACTGTCTATGACGTCATCATAGTCCAGCTATACAATCGTGCCTTGTTTATGGCGTACGATATGAATAATTGGAACTTGATTGTACTGCAATTTGCGCAGACGTCAATATGATTAGTGGTTCAGCTGAATTGTGGTTACGACAAGCAATAACCTGGTCGTTGCTCTCGGGTTTCAAACTATTGGTTTTTGATTTTTGCAATGTGCAGATTAAAGTAGATTGTTTTGAAGTCATTGTAAGACATTTTTCTGTATTAGTTCTGGTGTTTGAACTGTTAATTTGGCTATGGATTTGTGGAAAGTATGTCGAAAATTTGCTTGTTCTCTGCTTTAATGGGTGAGCTTACATGCAATTGTGTTTGAATCGAAGTTTACGTTTTGAACTTACCTCAGAATAGCTGACAAGTCATCGTACTTATATACGACCTTCGTCTTAGGGTCGTAGAAACCATCTTCGGTGTCATAGTAACCAAGAGGTATCTCTCTAGTGGGCTGCTCAGCTGATAGATATGACTCGCCGGCAGGCTTCAGACCTTTGTCGTATTCCATCTCGAATCTGTTATAAATTTTGTTTCGTATATTGAATTAAAATAGAAATGAATATATTCAGGTGATGAAATTTCGTATCTTTAGTCTAGATTAACTTTTTTGAAGTAACTTTGTATCTCATTATAAGTGAACTGTTATTTATAAGTTCTTATGGGAAATAAATATATTTAAACCAAGATTTGGGCCCGGCTAGTTGCAATTCGGCTCACCCCGTATACACACATACCACACACACACGTATACTCGACTTAACTGGCGAAATTTTTTTTTTATTTTTTTTTATCTAATATAGGCTCGCGCTTGACCACTATCTCACCTGATAGTAAGCGATGATGTGGTCGACGGTGTAACACGCTTGCCTAGAAGTAACCAATTCACTCTTGACTTAAAGATCCCTAGATTGTAGCTATCGGGAAACACAGACTCCGGCAGGGAATTCCACTCCTTAGCTGTACGCATAATAAAAGTATTCTCAAAACGTTTAGTGCGTATGGGTGGGATGCCCACCATGTTTCGATGACGCCGTACGTCTGGTAGTCCGTATATCATCATCATCATCATCAGCCTTTTAATGTTCTCACTGGTGGGACACAGGCCTCCTCTCTGTGAGAGGGAATGGGCCGTAATCCACCACGCGGGCCTAGTGCGGGTTGGAGGATGTCACATGTTTTCGATTTTTTGGTTCTTAATCGGGGAACCATTGACATCATTACCGGAAGTGGATGTATCTACTGACCAACCCAATCGTCTTATTCGATGGCAAATCATTCAACAGGCAGTACAACATTTCTGGAAACGCTGGAGTGTTGAATACCTTCATCAACTCCAGCAGAGATGTAAATGGTTCCGCGATAAATCCACGCCATCCCTCTCAGAGGGTTCAGTGGTAGTCTTAATTGATAACACACTGCCGCCGCTACAGTGGCGCCTGGCTCGCGTGCGTCAGCTCTACCCAGACGCAGACGGTGTTACTCGCGTGGTAACAGTACGCATTGGTAACACGCTTACTAAGAGACCTGTGGTAAAGGTCTGTCCCCTACCTATTGAATAGGGATTCGTTAACCTTTCTTTACTCTTTAGTCCTAAGTTAGATTAGCTTCAAGTTTTATTCTTTAAAATGGATTATTTTAAGGTCGGCGGCATGTTCCGTATTATTCTTTAATTGTTATGTTTTCAATATTATTAGCTAGCACAAGCCTACAGAAATATAATTTTAAATAACTTTTATTTTTAATAAATAATGTATCAGCCATAGCAATTTCCGAACGCACTTTAAGCAGCGACAAGTGCTGCCCCCTATGTAAAATGTCTCTGATCAACCGGCCGCGAACCGATACGCTGCTTTTAGCTGGCGTTCCCGAATTAATTATAAAACGAGATAAAACGACACAAACTACAATTACAAGGCCAACCCGAGATTCAACACGTCCTAGAACGCAATTAGCGAGCTATCATCATCTGCTGGGGTACCCCAAGGAGAAGGAAGCCGATCATCAAGTGCAGTGCAGGTGAGTGGTTGATACATTTCATTCGGTTTCTTCTACATAACGTTTTGAAAGCAGTTGTGATGAAATAATTATAGTAAAGTGCCTGTCTGGGTTCGAACCCACGACTTACAACTTGTAAGTCATGGCCGATACCACTGGGCCACCTTTCTCCGAAATATGGGTGTACTTACCTAAACATTATGTTTTAAAAAAAAATCGAATAATAATTTTTTACGGGCCCTAAGTCCCTAACTAGAGGAGAGTGGCTCGAGATAGAATACAATGGAAACAGCTAGAGGAGGCTTTTCCAAGAGGTATGCTGAATTAAGAGATAATACTTTAAAATACACAAAAACAGGAAAATTCAGAAAAGAAGCCCTTATAAATAAAAAAATATTTTCTTTAGAGCTACGAATACTTTTGTTTCGTTTAAATTTTGTAGCAAAATGTGTTGAAGTAGGCAGGTATAACGATCAATTTGCTAAACTCATTTGGCCGGTCTTGACCAGAAACCATTCATTAAAAGTACCAATTCCGTGTTTTAAGGTTAAATAAAATTTGAATTTAATTTAACCTTAAAACTTTCTAATTTGCTTCGATGAAAGTTGTCCCAACAAGTTGTCCCGCGCATGAAAATTTTAATTTCAATTTTCTACACAAGCCTTTTGCACATATTAAATTAACGACTTCATAGCAAAGGTTAATTAATTAGGGGTCGGTTTAGTCGAATTAATTTGTAATCAGTGGCAGAGATATTTTAGATACATAAGTTTGTATAGTTCTGGAATGGTGACCGCGAGCCGGAAGACGATGCGTTGGAAGGCTTTGCACTAGGTGGATCGATGACCTTAAGGTTGCGGGAATCCGCTGGATGAGAGACGGGATTGGTGAATGTGGTGACGCCTGGGGGAGGCCTATGTCCAGTATGATGATGATGTATATGTGTAACAAACTAGCACTGTTATGGCTATAACAGTTCAAGTTGGTTATCTTGGACTTCTCTTTCAGGTTACTCTTAACCCAACCTTTGATACAGTACCAAACGCTTGGTGCGACCTTCGCAATGTTACTCTGGGATCTACCACACAATCAAATAGAAAACCACATCATATTCGTACCTCCTATCAGGCATTGTGCAGTACTCCCAACCTTTCTCCGAGTACTCCATGTTCTCTCCGAGCAGCGTCCGTTCCGTCAACACACCATTGACGAACTTGCCACGGACGATGATGCCGCTTTCGTAGCGGAGCTGACCTTTGCCGTGAAACATGCCGTCTTCGAATTCGCCCTCGTAGATGACTCCTAAAAATAAATAGTTTATTAAGATTTTAATATCCTGGCAATAATGTTGCTCCAGGTAGGTTCACCTTATATCTGGGAGATCCTGTAGGCCGTAATACATTAAGTGGACATAGTATGCACTGGTGGACGACACATTCTTAAAATATTTGCATTTAAAGCCGGTTTCCACAGGATGTTTTCGTCACAGTTTGGAGAGCTAAGATGTTGATACCAATTACACTAATTCAAATGCGAGTCTACCTAATTAATAATTTGAAATTAACATGTTTTAACCGCTACAACTGGGTCCTTCACTACACTGTTTGAATCAAGCAGAAGTGAATAGAGTTTGATGCTTTAGCCCCATCTTCCATAGTAAGAGTCATTTGCTATTTTTATATGTCTGCCTTACATCTTCATTTTGCACAATATAAACACAATTATCTTACCATTAGGAAATGTGTACTTTCCATAGCCGCTCATTCCCAGCACATCCCAAGAGCCTTCATACTGGGAACCAGTCGGGAAGTACTTGGTGGAACGTTCAGCTCGTGGTATGTCCAGTGAGGTTGCCCTGCAGGAAAAATCTGGCTGCAATTGTTTATAATACCAAAAAATTCTTCCTGTTTTAGAAAAGCATAATTTTAGTTCAACCTCTTAAAGGACATACAGATAGTTAAAGGCCAACTTTCATTCATTAGGAAGGCACCAAAATCAGAAAAAGAAGAACGAAGGTTATAAATGATGACTGTACTGACTTGAATTGTTCTTTGTGTGCTTTAGAAAACTTTCTCATCAGTTCTTCCCATTGTGATATTCGCTTATCCGATACATAGCTGAAAGTAAACCAACTTGATTATTACACTCACCAATAAAGTATGAGGGACTATAATACTCGGAGCGGATCTTTGTGTCTCTGAATTGGCTGCAAGACCCTGCGCAGTAGCTATATTTGTGTCAGTCTTGAAGGTGGAGATAGCATTGTATAACTATCTCTTTCACTCGCTTACCTTTGTCGCATCGTCCTATTTCGCTTACTCTATGCAGTACACTCGATGACAAACTGTTTCTGGCGCAATGGTTGGCACAGCCAACTTCAGAGACACAAAGATCCGCTGTGACTACTATACCCAAGTACCGGTCGATAGTCTATGGGCTGCATAGACTATTGCACAAGAAGCATGCATTTTTCAGAGATAAATAGTAGACTGTGACACTCAGCATTGTGTAGTTTTTTTGAGGTTTTATACATTTTTTTTTGTGTTATGTTCAACTTTTGAAAATTTATCTTTTGAAAGGGTATACTCTAGAAGTAGTCCCATTGTCACCAAGTCAGGATCTGATGACGGGATCCTATGGAAATCTAGGGAACTCTTCAAATTTTATAGGGATACATGTAGCGATTTTGCTACTATCATTTTCATTCAGAGAGCATCGTTTAGTGAAGTGGAACTGATGAAGAATACCACAGATTGCCACTGGAATTTCTCAATGTGTTGTGGGTATAAGATATCCCGAATAGTTAAATAACTGTGATGAAGCCGGAAGGTAGCCACCGGAACTCCGTAATAAAACAATGTATCGTGTTTAGGCTTGTTAGAATTGTTATGACAAGCACTCTAGCTATAAATGCTTTTGGTGGTAATATATGGTACCAAAACTAAACAGTTAAAAATAAAAATAAACTTTATAACAAAACACTACAAAGCGAAAAATAACTTTATTTTCGAAAGTTGGTGTCAAAAACGAAAATAATAGGTACTAGAGACACCGACTTCCAAAAATAAAGTTATTTTTCGCTTTGTACTGTTAAGTTTTGGAAGTCAGTTTAGTTATTTTGTTAAAATGTTTTTTTCTATCAGTAACATAATGTAATGTCTTTGCATTACTAGTAGGAATTAGGATTGCAGAACATAGTGGTTATTGACAATGAAAAGTTAGATCATAGGATTATGAGACCACACACAAATAAGAAGAAAGTGTGTAATCACCAGCAAAATATATCAGTTTACTTAGTAACGGTTATACTAAATGCAAGCAATGCAATTGGGCCAAAGCAAATAAGCACAAGTGTGTCCTATTTCGGCGCAGACGACCAAACTTTGGGTAAGGAGTAAGCCAGTCTTACCGAACGGAAGCTTTGTGAAGCACTTTATTTACAATGTGTATTTGATATCCGTGTTGGTGCTTGGGTGGTATGTTTTACTAAAGAGAGCATACTTATAAGAGTATTGCGGTTTGAATATTTGTCGGAATAGTTTGGTGACTGTTAGTATTTTCATTTATTATTAAGTTTATTTAAGGTCATGAAGACAGTTTTCTTTTCTTTATTTTGAGTCTATGGTAAATACAATTACATAATGATTCAATTAAAGTACCTAGGCGACCGAGATCTGTTCGGGTGTAAATAGAGAAAACAACTTTTTCTAAAAATTAAAGCTGGCTAGATCGATTTATCGCCCCCGAAACCCCCTGCTTACTAAATTTTATGAAAATCGTTGGAACCGTGTCCAAGATTCAGATTATATCTATATATACATATATAAAAGAATTGCTCGTTTAAAGGTATTATTATATTAGATAGATGAGTTAGGTCCAATAGAAGACCACGCAAATTGCGGCATAAGTGAAGTCTTCAGGTCTTTAATGAATATAGTATCTAATTAATACTCAGTAGTTAGTATCTCGATACGTTTAGAATATAAAAACTTTTTAAACTTACGTTGATGCCATACTAGGCTTCCTCGAGGACATCTAGTAGATAATTGCGAACTAAAACAAAACAGATAAGTATATTTAGGTCAGTACCAATCCAGAGGCAATATTCAAAAGTTGTAAACCTATTTCACAATGTTACAATACAAAAATAGCTACCAAATTGTACTGTAGACCTTTATTGTGTGTAAGTACGTAATAACAAAAGGTACTCAGATATTCAGATGATAATTTCAGTGAATAGGCGAGCTTTGTTCTTTAAAATAGTTCGGTTGTTGGTAGAATGTGCTTCAATTCTATTACTTGTACCAGTGAAAAGATAGACAAAAATTTTTTTTTTTTGAAAACGTCGATGTGTGAATTCGTAAATTGTGCTTTAATATGAGATAGTGTATTTGACTTGCGAGCACTCATCATCATCATCATTTCAGCCAAAAGACGTCCACTGCTGGATATAGGCCTCTCCCAAGCGTCGCCAAACTGATCGGTCCTGTGTGTTTTGCATCCACTGGACTCCCGCAGCCTTGACCAGGTCGTTGCTCTATCTAGAGGGAGGCCTTCCAACGCTGCTTTTGCCGGTACGCGGTCACCACTTCAGAACTTTTCGGCCCCAACGGCCGTCCGTTCTGCGAGCAATATGCCCACTGCCACTTAAGTTTGGCAATTCTTGCGAGCACTGTATGTCTAAAAACGACAGCTCAATCACGGCTCCTGTTTAGTTGCTCGAGCTAAGCAACTCGAGTGAAGATTCTTCTGATTTTGGGAATGGAATATCTATATTCCAAATGCCTTTTTTAATCTTTAGAACCTTCTTCGTCTTCAGACAAGTTAGCCAGTCAATAAGTCAGCAGACATAGATTAAAAAATAAAACAACAGCTGTAATCGCTAACGATTTAATATCATTCGAAAACGAGAGTATTTCTATAATATCATTTAAAACGCAATGAGTGTTACGAATGTTTATAATCGTTGCCACCAAAAAGTTATGACATGTCATAATGTTAAATTTCATCCAACCCGTTCCAATCACCACTTCCCATCCATTATCAAGGTTAAGATCCGAAACAAAAGTTCACGGGAAATCCGTCGGAGAAATGAACGCCATTGTGTCAAAGCTTTAGTATGCAGAAGGCAATGTACGGTCATGGTCACACACACTGCCGTATGCATTATTTATGATGAAAGAGTGAAACTTGTGTATCGAACAATGCGTTTATCGCGTTCGAAGGGACCTGAGATGATGTCCGGTTGTAAGATTCATAGAAACTAGACAAAGACACTCGGATTATTACCGAAGGGGCACATACACAGTGGTGTAGGTAAAAAGCACTCACATTTGGCCCGTTATATTTTGTTCCCATGTACAAAGCAGGACAAACACAGAATCGTAGGTAAAGCTACTGAGAAGGTCCTAGTTAAAACAACAATAAAGTTTGGCGCGATCGTAGCATCGAAGCGATGCTTTCAACCAAAAGACCAAAAGAAAAGCATGAAAGAATACCGCAGACACGTACGAGAGGAAATTGTTCTACGGATGTCTTATAAATTGAACAATTTCTATAGAAACGTGGATTCACATCGTTGTCACGTCAAGCCTGTCTACAGGAAGAATATAATTTAGTTACCGTTTCAATTAAACTCCTAGTTCTAATTTCTAATGGTTTAAAAGTGAAACAAAGACAAAGGCAACAGATGAAACGATTGTTTAGACGCGGATATGTGAGTGATGGAAGAAGGGTAGAAGGGCAGAGTGTCAGAGTGCCAGACGCTCGTCATCTCGACGTGAATATTCAAGAGAGGGAACGAGGTCACTCATTGTAGTCGCTGCAGGCGTTAGGCGCTCAGTTTGCACACTCTATGATACTTTGTGCTACGTTATACACTGGCTAATTTTAGGTAGCACGCCAAAGGCTTTTTAGAAAAATATCCACTTTTACCTATGGGATGGCTAACATTGGGTAGTTCACCAAACTTTTTTTGAAAAATATCGAGTTGTATGGGATCGTAGAACCTGCCAGTGTCTTTAAACGGAATATAGACAAACTGCTCAGTATTATAATTTTATTTTCGCTTTTGGATTCTGGATTTAATAACTAGATCAGGAAAAGTATTATCAGTGTCATTAAATCAGCCAAAAGATCCGAAGCTGGACATAGACCTACAACAAGAGTCGCAACATTCACCGATCCTATGGTTACCGCATCGGACACCCGCATATCGGCTTATACCAGCAGTAATTTTTTAGACTCTCTGCTGGTCTTGAACTTTAAACTTACACCACTAGTTACTTTTAAAGGTATATTATGGAATCAAGCTTGTTACATTATCTGTTTTACTACCTAACACAAAAAAAAACTAAAACTAAGCCACAAACAGAAGACAAGATTCACCAAATATGCAAAATATTTGAAGCTAACCGAACAAATACTTAAAAATGCATACCTTCATTACTAGGCAGACATAAAACGTGCTATAGTTCAAATTGAATGCGAAATTCAAACGGGCGTTTTGCAAACGTGAAACTCGGTATCAGAATGGCTCAAACGATTTCCCGCGAATATGTTTTCCGAGCCACCAGCCGAGCGAGGTATTTGAATAAACTCATGTTATTAGAATTTTGTATACATATTTTCAAACGGATAGACAAGCCTTTGTATGCCAAATCTTTGTACCTTCTCTTGTATTTATTTCGGGTGATGCATTCTCGTGAAATCTAAACGGGCTTTTAAAATAACATTGGAATGTTTTATGTGAGTATGAAATAGTCTAAGATGCGGTGATAAAATCTGTGTTGCGACTATGCTTCAAAAAAGAGGAAATCCTTGTATTAAAAGTCTTCACGATTAACTTAAAGTTAAATGTTTAACTTATTAATAAATAAGTTTCAATGAAAGTTTTATTCTACCAAAATGTTATAAAAAAGTAATAGACCCAAAAGCTAGCTGCTATATGCAGTCAGAAACAAAATGTAGAGGCTATGTACGTACTTGGTATAATATAGAACAGTATGATGTTTTAATTCTTACCTTGGTCCGCTTATACTAAAGAAAATAATAAACGTTTTCTCAGTATTTTTCAATCAAATATTAAAGAACGATTGTAACGCTTGAAAACAACTGTTACACATAATATTTACACAAAAGTGTATAATATAAAAAGTGTAAATTCATTGATTAATCAACACCACGAAGTCAATTTATGATATATTATGACAAAACGACAATCATGACCAACTCAACTAGAGTTCGAAATTTCAAAATTATTAGAATTAAGTTAAAGACTACACTATGCGTAACTACGCGAAAGCGGAGCGAAGCTATGCGACGCGATTCTACTAATTATACCGTACTGGCGCGTGGCGCGACACCATGCAGCAAATTTTGCTCTTCTATCGTTCGGCAACTTCTGTGCAAGACGGAAGAATCTGAGTTGGCTATTATTCTGAGCATGATGGAAGAAACTGACATATATATTATAATAGTATCTTTGCTATGTGAGAAGGAAAATAGATTGGAGTCAGAGCAATCAAAAAGGAAGCTAAGGATATGGCTGCAGGACATTACAAAAAGTCATATATCTCTGGATATTTACTAACAAGAATAATTAATTGTTCCTCATTTAATGCCATTTTCACCATAAAAATCTTTTCACGCACCAAACACGTAATAAATAAATAAACACGTAAAACGAACAAAGCGACGCGCCGCGGCGCTTCGAAGTTGGTAAGTTGGTCTACTTTCGTCGCGCAGTTCCGCTTCGCGTAGTTCCGCTGCCGCGTAGTGCATTATATCTCATACAAAGAATAATTGGTCGTGTCGAGTCGTGTTTATTTATTTATTATGTGTTTGGTAGGTGAAAAGTTTTTTTTTGTGAAAATGGCATTAAATGAGAAACAATAAATTATTATTGTTAGTCAATAGCCAGAAATATATGACTTTTTGTAATGTCCTGCAGCCATATCCTTAGCTTCCTTTTTGATTGCTCTGACTCCAACCTATTTTCTTCCTTCTCACATGGCAAAGATACTATTATAATATATATGTCAGTTTCTTCCATCATGCTCAGAATAACAGACAACTCAGATTCTTCCGTCTTGCACAGAAGTTGCCGAGCGATTGACGAGCAAAATTTGCTGCGTAGTTGCGCCTAGTGCGGTCTTACCTTTTCTTACTTTTAATTGGAATCGAGAATTTTCCAGGCAGTAATATCCATGTTTTCTTTTTAATTAATATGACTGGAAATGAATTTGGTATCTATGTTTTTAACATGTTTTGACTGCATCATTCGGCATTTGTACCGGGAACTACAAATTTCTAATTATGAAGTCGGAACGGGCGAAGGCTTTGATTAATCAGTATCGATTAAAGCACTAACAATATTATCTTTCAAAGCTTTCCTTTTGCGGACGTGTTCAGAATTTATTACGAAATATTGTGTTTATGGTATTTTATTAGTTGTGACAAAGAAGACGACGCTTAGTAACAGACATACAATATGTCTCCATTCGCATTGTCGCCGACACATTAATAATTAGTTACGTTGAATGTACGTGATTCGTTCCAGAGAAAGTCCCTAACACTATACAGACACACACTATGTCGACAGACAACAGAGTGTTGCCAGTTGAATTTAATGTGTAGAATTTTTCACAACATTGAATTTCGATTTGCGGAACGCTTTTCTTTAGTGTTAGCGAAGATAAGTCTGTTTAAAGTTTTAAAATAATTACATTACGGATGATACATGATGTCTTGACTGCTATAAAAGAGGAAATAAAAAGACGGATTCGTAGATTTTATGAAAGGTGATATGACTAAGAAGGAAGTGAACACAAAGATGTCGCTGATAGCGATGAATGAAAGAAAATACCTGCAGTACCAAATAAGTTGAGTTAAAGGATGTCAATGCATCTCGTCGTGCTTATGCCAGTTGGATAGAGTTTAAAAGTGCATAACAAAAATTGGAAATGTGAAATTATTAATTCAATACGGTCGTGTGCAATCAAATTCTTTTGTTGTCTGTATCCTAGTGGAAATGAATTCAGTGAAACAATGTGTACAAGTTTTATTTCATGAATAGGAATGATGCATATTCTCCAGTACCTTTAGCTGGTTCGTTATAGTTTTACGAACTCTCTGTCTCGTGTGTGCCGTCTATTTTCATTGCCTCTTTGTCAAATAAGTATGTTATGAATATATGTTTCAAAGTAGTTTTTGTTCGAGTGGAATATATTACTTTCGTGTGCACTGTGTCGTATATTTTCTGGGGAATTTTTGTTCTGTTTATTTCAAATTCTGTATGAATATGTTTTTAGGTTTGTAAATGATATAATATTATTTTAATGATATCTAAATTAATAGTGTAAAGGGGTCAATTTTGTATTTGCATGTTGATTTGTAGGAGGTACAGACCCGACTGCGAAAATCATACTAATATTATAAAGGCGAAAGTTTGTGAGTGTGTTTGTATGTTTTTGTTATTTCTTCACGCTCAAAGGGCTAGACGGATCTGGATGAAAGTTAGCACAGAGATAGATTATCCCTGGAATATGTTTCCTCAGGATAATTTTTGACTTTCACGCGGTCTAAGCCGCTGGCAGAAGCTAGTCACAGATAAAAAGCTTCGTACACTATTACTGAGTGACGAATGTCGTAGGCTACTTATATCCCGAAAAAAACCAACTCCTGTGTAATAGGGTGATAATATAATAAGGCGATAAACTACGGGAGCCGCGGGAAAAGCTAGTATACATTAAAATAGTATAGAATATATTTTCTTGTACACCATAAAAGTTATACATCTCTTTTATAAGAAAAACATAATTATACGGGTAAATATTTAGAATAATGATGAAATAAATTAGATCCAAATATAAAAGCGTTAGAGAGAAAGGAAATGGTTTTTAACTAGGTTATTAAAATAAGCCAGTGACTAGGCTTGTCTAATAGGCAACGACAACTCATTCCACAATCGCACAGCCTGGACCGTAAACGATTTGGCGTATAACTTGGTGGAATGAGCAGGCATCAAAAGTTTAAAATTCGCCGATGATCTCAAGTGTCTAGAATGTGCATCATGAAGGAACTTAAAGTGTTCTTTGAGATAAGAGGGGGTTGTAGGAATAAACAGAATACTGTAGAGTAAAGATAAAATATGGGCATTCCAGCGAAGGCAGATTGGCAGCCTAATTCGAAATTCAGAAACATGGTTATATTTGCGTAAACGAAAATATAAATCTAATACAAAATCTAATTCATTAAATTTAACCAGAAGTGCTGATTTAATAAGCCAGATAACTTTTGAGAGACAAATGTGGAAAAGAAACATGTACTCAAGGAAGCAAAGCATATAATTAGCTAGTTCGAAAGATTAGCATGCCAAAAGCAATCAGCCAACACGGTATACACACTGATCTCTTTCTCAACCACTCCTATTATCCCCGTAACAAGTACATAGCTACTCATTGCAGCATTTATCTTATTTATCAAACAAATATCACTGACAATGCAATATCCCGAGATCCATTGTTATATCATATTACTTAAGTCGTTACCAATTAAATTCGTGTGCGAATTGCGATCACATCTAGTCACGGTATCTAGTAGACGGCGGCCATGCTGCCAAGCCAAAATGGCACTATCTGACATTTGACTGATTTTGGTTTTTTGTTGCCATCGTATTTTTTTATTTCTAAGTTGTATTTTTGAGTCCTGTACCCAAAGGGTTCAACCGGAGCCCTATTGCTCACTCACGTGTCCATATGTCTGTCCGTCGTCTGTCACTCACAGCATAAGTATCTTTTTGACCCAAAGCCATATAAATTTCCTAAAAAAAAATTCAAATGTTTTTCCCCTTAAAAACATTGTCTCCCATACAAGTAAAGGGGGTGCGAAAAAAAAATGTTGACCTCGATAGGGTATCGAGTGGGGAGTTTAGAGCTTGTTGAGTAAATAAATACTGTGTTTATTGGTTTAAAAATATATTTTTAAACAAAGGAATGAAAAGCCACCAAAGTCTGCTTTTCAAAATTTTGTTCCGAAGAATTTTCTGATTTCCCATTGACCTATGAACTTCAAATTTGGTGATAACGTTTATTATTGCGAATATTTTACTAACAAATACCAATATATTGATAAATCAGATTTTTTCTTTCTCTCATTCTTCCTATTACCACCAACTTAATTTTGCGGTCTGGTACGGAACCCTAAATATGCGAAATCTGACACGCACTTGGCCGTTTTTTATTTTTCTATTATCAATAGAATACGAGTATAAAAGAACAAAAACGCAGGAAGGATAAACAAATTTTTATGTCTATAAATCTAATTTAATAAGATTACGTCAGTGATATAATAAACACATAGTTAAATGATAAATGATTTTATTTCTGTAAGTTGGTTTGTACAAACACTTTTACATTAAGATCTTATTTTTGAAACTAGATGAGTGGCGTTTCCTATCTGACTACTCTGAGAAGAAAGGCCGAAACAAACTCAGAGGTCACAGTCTCTTTTAAAGTCCAGACAAACTCTTGGTTAGATCATGTGAAGAACATGTAGACTGATGTCTGAAATGGTCTTTTGAGGAAAGAACCAGCCAGATTGAGTGGACCTGTCCAGTCAGTGCACGCATTTGTCAATATGCCTTTTCGAAAGTGTGCTGTATGATCTATTTTATGACACGTTGAAATCTCTTGCTCCTGATTTACAGCATCGATTTCCAATTATTTAATATTTCGCGGTCTTTTGCGTATTACTCAAAATATCGTTTTGTCAGATAGTACCGTTATAACATGAGGACGGCAGAGTGGGCGGCCGCCATGTTGCGAAGTATATAAAAAAAGTTGTGACCCGCGCATCATTTCTCACGATATGACGGATTACGGCACTGGAAGCACGCGATCTGCCAAATCATAGACTAATTAATTGTATAATGTTTGTGTTGAATGGCTTTTTACAGTTTTTTATGAGTGTAGTAGTATGTGTGCGGTACGTGATGAAAAAAAAAATATGTTGCATGTAGACACCTAATTGAAGTGCAGATAGTGTTGTCTACACGTAAAACTTAAATGATCTTTGTTCCGGAGTGTTTCCTTTAAATAAATCAATTAGGTACCTAATTTAAAGTAAATGCTATTGAACCCCGCAAGTCCTGAAAACCTGGATAAATATTTAGTGTATATCAAATTCATTTATTTATTGTTTGTCACAGGTGAAAAGAAAGTTATACAATCAGCATTTTTGTATCACTGTAACATACACAGACATAAATCTAACTATATAACGCAACATATCAAATTGTTGTATTAAATCAATAGATATGTACCTACTCGATGTATTATTAACTTTAGTACCTACAACAAAAACAACTGCACCATGAGAGACCTTTAAATTTTCGAAGCACAAAATTTAAATTAAGCATTGAACAATAATCATCGACATGAATAATCCAAGAAAAGCGAAGCTTGAAAGCTCTGCGTCAAATTAGATCAAATCTAACAATCCACAATTGTGCAAACACGTGCAACAAAATATTAGCATATGAACACGAAGAATTTGAGAAAAAAATGTGTTTCCGTAAAAAATAATCTGTAATTATATGTAACAGCGTGTAATCCGCGATTACTGCAGATTTTATTGTTTGGAACATGTTTCTTTTGCAACACAGTGTATTCAGATGTGTGCCATTGGTCCAGTTAGAGTCAAGCACAAATTCCTAACTAGAATTTTCTATGCCGTAGGTGCTGCATTCAGAAGCACGTCTTAAAAGGTATGTGTGAGGATTGAACCCTCTGTTTAGTTGTTTACGGAACTCTTGTCTTGTGGTGCTTTTGACCAGCAAGATTAATCGATTGATATTATTCTTAAAATGATATATCTAATTTTCATACACTGGATATTTAAGATCTAAAAGCTAGACCGAACCTAACAATACACCCTAATAGCCATAATCCATTAACTACCAAACAAAGCCATAACATTCAATAAAAAATAACCTCGACACCATCAACAAAAGCAGATCAGAAGAAGAATACTTTAAAACATTCTCCAGTATATATCATTTGATTGAGCCATGTCTCAAGTGAAGAGTGATGAAAATTTTAATGAGTGTAGCAATGTGCTCCGTGAATCTTAATGTTCCATTGTTAAGCATGACCGACGTAAATTAGTGCTATCTTTTACGAAATAAATATTTGTCTTTAAAATAGGTGTTACAATGGATTAAATAATCGTACATAATTTTGTAATTTATTGCTGCCTGTTGGTGTCATCTTGGAGAAGCTTTTTCTCACGTGTTTGACTGAAAAACGAACTGTGCAAAGTGTTGTATAATTTCTAGATGTCATGTTCAAAGTTGAGTCTTTGTAATATGGGCGACCGAGATCTGCTCGGGTGAAAAAAGATTGTTTCGAGAAAACAATTTGTCCAAGATATAAGACCTCAACATCATCATCCTTTTATTGTTGCCACTGCTACGACACAGGCCTCCTCTCTGTGAGAGGGAATGGGCCGTAATCCACCACGAGGGCCCAGTGCGGGTTGGTGAATGTCACATGTCTTCGACATTTTCGTTCTAGTACAAGCCGGTTTCCTCACGATGTTTTCCTTCACCGTTCTAAGAGCAGTGGTGATGAAACAATTTACACAAAGTAAAGTGCCTGCCTGGATCCTACTACTTGTAAATAGCGGCCGTTACCATTGGACCACCACTGCTCTCATGAGACCTAGCTAGATCGATTTTTTGCCCCCAAGTACTCCTAAAAATGCAAATTTAAACGAAATCGATTGGGCCGTTATTGAGAACGTGATTACAAATATATATTCAAATATTGCTTGTTTAATAGATAGGTGTTTTTTGAGGTAATCCAACACGCTGTAACTTTCATGACGGTGCGAGCATTAACAATTGCCATTCGTAGCAATTCGGTAGCGAGGACGTCTGCTCAGGATACATGAGGCTAATTATCAGCAAATTCACAATCATGTTCATATGGTCATCAACATCATCAAAAAGTGCTTATTTTAAAGCACAATACTTTATACCCACTAAAATAATATCACAAAGAATGCTTGCCATGTTAATGTTACAAATAATTACAAAAATATATATTTTCCCACAAATAGCATCTCTTTTTCCCCAGCTAACTATCATAAGTTTAAAAATGTCTGCGCATACATTTCCCGTTTACCTGCACGAGGTAGCATTAAGTTCAAAATGAAATTACTGTTTAAATAATGTAAGCATCCAGTCTGGCGGTTGCGTTCGTGTAATGAGCTCGTCGTAAGTAGGTTGCATTAGGGAACAGGGGACAGAATGTTTGGCCATTTTCCAGCAATGTAATGCTTCTATTATTACTGCTTGGTTGATAATATTAGTGCTTTGGTGTGGTAAACTTGTTGGGAGCCGTGTTCTTAGTTGAAAGGGTTTTTGAATTGAATATTAAAGTTTTAATCGACTTTATTTTTTCTTTTACTGTATAATATTGGCGATATGTTAGAGTCAGACATAATTATGGTGTCTATGTGTATGCTTCATGCACTGTCACCCACAGAAATATTGCTAGTGAATTATCACTCTGTGACTTTAGAGAAACTTACATATGTATAATTCAGTGAAAAGCTATGTAGGATATAGTCCTACTTCTTCTATCCTCTACTTCCAATCTATAACTGTTGTGCCCTCCAATTATATGGCAAGTCAAGTGCAGCTTTAGTCCTTCAAAGTAGTCTAGCCTAGTATTTAGTAAATCTAGATAGCAGAGTAGTGACGTTACCTCAGTACTGACACTGACAAATGGTCACCTCTACATGTGGCATCGTGGCTACAATCACTATCAGAACAACATGTATCGCTTTCAGTTTTATTCCCCCAGTAAAAGCGTGTCCAATGCTTTGTTCTGTGTCCACATTCACATTTATATCCTTTAATCTTATTCAATTAATCTCAACCTTTTCGTACAGTAAGTGCTACTCGCATAGTTCCACATAAAACTGATAGAGCCGCTTAATGTTCAATTCTGGGCTTGAAAGGATGAATTTGCGAGGCAATTTGCTAGGATTGCCGCGTATTTCTGACGTTATGTGGGAAACGTAGTACATTAGGTCCGTAACGTACTGGGATTGTGTTACTTCGTATCCTTTCGGGGATGAGTTACTGAGACGTTTGTCGTGTAATAAATAGTTTGGACTACTGCTGGTTGTAGACTGTAAGATATGTTTTATGTTCTTCGACTGATAGTGCCAAATTTTCTTGATAAGTTTTATTAAAAGATTTTACTTCAAGACATGGTACTGTCGATAAGCCTTTAACTGCTTGGCTCCAACGACCGCTAAGGAAGGCAAAGGTTAATTGTGAAAATATTGAGGTAGAAACAATACTTTTATTAATTTTGGTGGCTCAATATTTATTTGTAATTTGACAATATTTTTTTTTGTGGCTCAATTTCATACGTCATTACGATGACGCTAAGGTATCCATAATCTTTTATTTATGTTTACTTTTAAATTAAACGGCTTTCTGCCATTCACATTGAATGAAGTTGTAGAACGTACGTGCTCCTACGTGTATGCTCCTGCTTACACAAATTTAGAATCAAAATCTGAAACAGAACTCTTATGGCATAACTACTAACATGAATCAAAAGCTAGTAAATGTTCCTTATTTTAGCTGCATCACTGAACTATGCGATTCCAAAGCAATGTCACTTTACTGCAACTCAGTTCCCGTGAATGAAATTATCCTAACGCGACGTACAACACCCGACCACACATTCTCTCGCTTCACAGCTGCTGTATGTTTTAATATTCTGCTGGAAGATCATACAAATGAGACAGGCCATATATGTTGTGTTTATTATATCGTGGGCTATAATTATCGCCTTTCTCGGAACATTTCACGCAGTCGAAATTATTAATGAGCTCCACTTTTGCAAGGTTTTCCTGCTTGCTTAAATTATGGACTTGCATATTCTGTGTGTTAGGTTTTTATTATTTATATTTATGGTTATCCTCCTGAGCTTATCCTAATTTGTTTACGGTCATGGCTTGTTCTCTTCTTTCATACATCTTCTTGTCATCATCTTATTATTCACTCCATTTTTAACCATTTCATCTTTTACACGTGCCTTTCGTCCTTTTGATCCTTTTCTCGGGACATACACCCATTCAGAATATAATTTTATGTCCATAATTCTTTCACTACATAAGTGACATGACACTAGGAAAATATTTTGAATCCAATTTTATTTACACATTAGTAAAGGGGAAATGTCTTGTTAGATTTGATGGTATCACCACAACTGAATGTGATACCAAATGTTGAATATATTAAACACCAAATCACTAGAATCGTAGAAAGCACTTCATATTCCAGAAATTCGCGGCAACCACAATGACATCATCAATAGGTAACGTCAATAGACGTGTTGTTCTGCCTAATTGGAACCTCTGCTTAGACTAATGATGATAAGTTCAATGAAGACACAGATTCGAATATGAATAAAAGATGAGATGAGTTTGATATGTTGTATGATATAGTATATGAAACCTTTTTCTAAACTAGTCCAGAAGCCCTTATCATAAACTGAAATTCAATAAAAAATAAAATGTTTATTGGTACGTAAAGAGGTTACAATAATTAGTGTTCACATAAGTATACAGAAACTACATTGTAACCATTGGTTAATGAACCCTGCCTCTCAAACTAGGGCAAACCTGTTTCGTGAAAGACAGTATTCGGGTAAGCATTTGCATACATAATATTAAACAAAAAGTGGAACATCACAATATGTTATTAAAAAACAATATAAAAAATAACATTTGAAAGTAAGGTGTTTGTAGGGTGAGTAGTGTGTGTGTGGAGTAGAATTTGTGTTTCTTTCATATTTCCTTTATCTAGGAGATGAAGGTGAGTAACGATTTAGTGTAGGAATAGTACTGGTTTAGTAGCCGCTCAGTGACTTTACATTTCAGTGTGTGTCTTGTATGCTGAGTTGTTTGTGAATTTGACTGTAAATGCGATGGTGATTGTCGACATTTTGGATTGATTAGAGGCATTTCGGTATCTCATGTCAAGACGATGGCCAAATTCCTAAATATATGTGACACTAGCTCCTGCCAGCAGCTTCGCCCGCATGAAAAGTGTTTTCTTATCCCAAGGGAACATATACCGGGACTAGCTGACCCCCAGGGCTTCGCTCCAGTCAACTGGCTGCCCTGCCTGCCCTGCCCTGCCTGCCCGGCCCTGCCTGCCCTGCCTACCCTACCTACCCTACCCTACCTACCTAATATTTTTTATGTATCATCGATAGTTTTGTCAGCGCACGCCAAAGAATGAATTTTACAGGCAACATTTTGCTACTTTGGATTACATTATTGCAATTTTCATAAGGATCTCTATTTTTTTGAAAATATATTATAGCCAATGACACTCACGAATATTGTAGCTTTCTACTGTTGAAAGTATTTTCAAAATCGGTTCAGTAGATCCAGAGATTACCCCCTACAACGTCAAACAATCGCACATGAGAAAACCGAGTACTATCAACTGCGAAAAGGATCGACATCATATAAGTGAAAGGTTCAAGTGTATCAAGTCTAGTTTCCGTTGCGCGTCCGTTAAATACTGCCGTAAACGTCTTCTAAATGTACTTATTGAGTTTATTATTCTGTGGCGGTAGATTATTCGATACTTTGGATGCTGCGTAACGGAAACTTCCTCTTAATGCTGCTGTACTGTGGGGCTGCGATGAGAGTTGTTGCGAACATTGCCTTCTTCCACATTCTCGTCTGCCAGCGATCCAGTTCAACCTGTTGTACAGGTAGTCTGGCTTTTGACGCCTAATGACACCGAACAATAGACAGGCCAGGTGTAATTTGCGTCTTGATTTCATTTTAAGGGTAAAATGTTTGTTGAGGAATGGCGTTATGGGGCTTCTGGGAGGGAGCACAAGCATTTTGGACCCTCTGAATGAGCTGGTCTGTACGAACCAGTAGGCGCGGGCCGTACACCGTGTCTGCATAGTTTAGCCTGGACAAAACCAGACTTGCCACCAGTTGTTCCCGAAGTGATTAGTAACATTAAACATCGTTTCAGCTGATAGAATCTTTCAAAACCCAAGTTGTTATTACAGGTTTGTTAGTCAACACATAACTTGAGTAGGAAAACAGTCTGACGTCTAAAAATAAACTTGGTTGCGAGAACTTTTCAACTTCCTTTTACATTGAAAGAAAAATAACAGTTCATTCATACTCGAGAAATATCAGTGTGATTCATACTGGCAAGTGCATATTTTGTCGAGGAAACTGATCTTAACAATAAAACGAGATATCTTAATATCAGTATGCAAGCAGTAGACGTCAAAAATCATCATTATACATATCAAAAAGCGAACTAAAAAGACGTAAACATGAAGAAAAGCATGCTGTGCAGACGAAGGATACATATTCGCGAGCTGGCTGACCAAAACCAAATGTATCCTCTGAATGCACAGCATGGTTTTCTTCTTGTTTACGTCTTTTAAGCAGTCGGATTTTTTGATTTTTTTATAGTACATTTTGGTACAAATCTGTAATGTTGGTGATTACCGCTGAGGCGCCATTTAGACCCGAGCCGTTGTTGTTGCCTTGTGAAGAAAATAATACAAAAAAATCATTTCCAACAGTGAAAACAAGTTGTGAAAAATTTCTCGCAATGGCGGGCAAAAATTATCAGTTTTCTTATGCACGCGCATCTAACAATGGCGATCGGCCATATACTAAAAGAATGAGGTTTCTTTTTTTTTGGCTTTTCGTGTTTAATTAATTTCAAGTTTTGCTTTATTACAGAGAAAAACGAAAGTTATATTTGAGTGAAAGTTTTATTTATTTAACACGTACAAGTTCAAAATTATCTATTTAAATACGAAGTTACATGAAATGAACAAGCAATAGGGAGGTACATTAATTTATTTGTACTATTGAGCACGATCTTTTTGTATCGAACCTTTTTTAAGAACAAAGCAACTTAACCAATAAATAAAATAAAAGACTATAACTCACTTGTGAATAAAAGCAATGCAAGAGTCACAGTTTGATTACAGGTGTCATTATGTGCCTAATTGCGGTTAAATTAGAGCCACTTTATGAGCAAGTGTTTTGAAAATATTTTTTCAACACACTTGCTCATATAGTGCCTCTAGTAGGTTGAGTTGCTTTGTTCTTAAAAAAGTTTAGATACAAAAAAGATCGTGCTCAATAGTACAAATGCAACACATTTAATGCAATTTCGTATTTAATAGATAATTTCAACTTGTACGTGTTTAATAAATAAAACTTTCACTCAAATATAACTTTTGTTTTTGTCTGTAAAGGAAACTTAAAAATCCCCATTGTGTACGTGGTTAAAACGCTTCCGCGAAAAACCAAAAAAAAAGAAAACTTATTCTTTTTAGTCTATGGCCGATTGCCATTGTTAGATGCGCGCGCATAGGAAAACTGATTAATTTTGCCCGCCATTGCGAAAAAATTTTCACAACTTGTTTTCACTGTTGGAAATGATTTTTTTGTATTATTTTCTTCACAAGTGCGCCTCAGCGGTAATCAACAACATTACACACTTGTACCATCTTTGTGTACTATTTTTCATTTATAACTTTCTAGTATTATTTTTTTAATTAGGTACATTTAAGTTTATAAGTGTTATATATTTTTGAAATCACTCTTAAAACCCTTTTATTTTGGTTTGGAAGAAAAATAAAATTTGGTCCTCTACAATTTGGCACCCAAAATCCGCCATTTTTCTATTTTCCAATTTTAATGTAGCCAGTGGCACTCGCAGGGTTATGAAGAATCGATTGACGTAAGAATCATCAAAATTGGCCAACGCGTTTGACCTCAAGAAAGCCACATAGCAACAACGATACATACATACATAGACTGATAAACACATGACTCTCATTCGACAGTCGGATAAAAAACAAGCTTGTAACCACGACAGAACAGCAGAAGGGTTTGAGGTGTCGAATCGCTAAACCATGCTTCACCAGAGGTTCTTGACAAGTGGCATTCGATGTCAGCGAAGGCGACAGTCGAAATATCAAAATGTAAAGGATTGATCACGTGATTTTTGGATATCGCTTGTTAATCCCATACAATTTTGCATTTTTGACAATCGCTCTTGCTACGCTTTCTATGATCGAATGTCACTTGTTTAGGGTCTCGGGTGATCTATGCACTACCACCGATGATGCCGTGAAAGTGGCTTAGTTTTGGGCCAAGGAAATTTGAGCGTGTGTCGTGCCAGCGACACGAAGACGTGTTCCCCGTAGGGTTAGGTTAGGTTACCAAGGGACACTGCTGACTTAACAAACACTTCCACACAATAGGCATAAAGGATAGTCCTCTATGTAGCGCGTGCATGGAGGCTGAAGAAACCGCCGCACACGTGCTCTTTAAAAGCATAAGTGTCACCCAGATAAGAACACAAACCCTCGGGTCACCTCTGGGTGACCTGCACCGACCCGTACCATTTGACTCCCGAACAGATGGCTCGTCAGATTCATATTATTTCCGGACAATTGTAGGGAAATCTAATGACCCCAATCGAGCCTGGAGCCCTAATTAACTTCTGTAAGGAGGTGGGCTGGTTGGAATAACCAAAAAACGGCCGCCATGGCTCACGCACAATGGTCCACCTGATGGAGTAAGTGCGGAACGCAAACCCCCTAACATAGAACATGGTGGGTAAGGTAGAGGTGGACCTATAGTTCGCCCATATTTCTCCAGTTACGTTTAAGTCCTATGTGATAGCGGCCAAGTCGATTGCTGTTGACCGGGCTCAATTCCAGATGGACAAACTCAATAACATTTTGGCCGACCCGGTTAACAAACCAAGGATTCCTCCTAGCCAATGATTTCAGTAATATATATGTCAATGATGCTAGCAGTAACGCTAGCGATCACTAGAACAACAAAGCCATCACCCATCCATCATCCTTATAAAAATGAAATTTCATATTACCTTTTCGTTATTTAAGATGAAATTACATTATTATTCAAGTGTTGTAATGCTATGAATAATTCTGCGAAATAGGTTTGTTACTGTTCATAGTTGTAAACAAAAATAAACTGGACTATATATATCTTATCTGTTGTAAACCCTTATTTTTGCTTTAAATCAAAACAGCTTCCCATGAATTTTAAACTAAAAACCACTACGTTGTTTACGTTCAGAAATCACTCGAAATTCCAGATAGCTTGCAAAATACGGTACACTTGGCACCTCGAAGGGACATTAATAATTCATCGCATCAATTCGGTATACACAGGAGAAGTAAATATGTACAAACATCATTATAAATGTTAATGTGACGTCCGTAATCACGATAGCGCAATAGCTCATGTGATGTA
This sequence comes from Orthosia cruda, assembly GCA_964057195.1. Taxonomy (NCBI): domain Eukaryota; kingdom Metazoa; phylum Arthropoda; class Insecta; order Lepidoptera; family Noctuidae; genus Orthosia; species Orthosia cruda. The sequence goes on from OZ059836.1 coordinate 34,662,702, forward strand.
TGTCTGTATGCAATTAGATTATTGCAATAAATTGTATGTTTGAGAGATTTATTAGATGTTGCATACATTTGATGGGTTAATGACTTTTTACTTGGTGGTGTGAAGATGCTTGTAGTTTAGTTTTTTCTGAAGGTTGTTTAGGCTTGTCATCATAGGTTTAAATTGGTTTTAGAGTCATCTCAATTTGTTGAATCGTATTTGGATAATTACTGAAGCTGGCTGTAGGCCAGGAGCTATGAGCTCGCATATCTTATTTATTTATTATATACTTTATTGTACACCACTGAAATAATTACAGGACAAAACATTTATAAAGATAAGTGTACAATGAATAATAATGAATGATAATGTACAATCTTACGTAATTGTTCACACTTGCTTTACACAGCTTAGTTCATATATTTTCAGTGGCGGTCTTAAAGGGTGGCGAGCAGGGCAATCGCCCGGGCTTTCGATCTTGCAGGGGCCTCGCGGGCCACCCAAAATGCTTATCTACAACTAAAACTTTTTATTTAATCCTGAGCATACGAATGTATTCGTAACAATAAAATAAAGATTATTAATAATAATAAGTGCCAAGTTTTCCACTTCTCGTCTATCATCACTTCATCACATACATTGGTCGCTGGTGACTTGAAAAACCTACGTCAGGCACCAGTCTCTTACAATGGTGGAATAGCATTAGCAAAAAACATTGTTAATTTTAAGGTAACCTATTATTTTAAAGAGAGAACAAATAAATGAATTAAATTGTAAAAAGGATAAGGGCCTCGCAAATATCTGCCGCTCGCCCGGAGCCGGAGCCTCGCAGTGGTTAAAGCCGCCCCTGCATATTTTTCTACCTGCACGCAAATATAAAATTACCTCAGCTACGCGAGCTAAAGTAAATTAAATTAGCTTGTGGTCTGCAACCAGCATTAATCAGCACCCAATGATCGGTAAAATAAATCCTCATCAAAGTCCAAAAAACTGTCAACCGCGGCACACTTCTGCCGCAAAAAGTTGCACCACAGATCGGATCCACCAGACTTCGAGACTTTTATTTTCCCGACTTTATACACAAGCCGTGAGTTCGTTGACCTAATTTAACACGGTCAAACAGGTTGAAGAGAAAGACTAATCACATTGTTTCTTTGGGGTCTTCTCTTTTTATCTGCAGACCCTTAAACGATTGAGGCGTGAAGCTTGAGCGTGCCGTTCCGGTGGATTAATTCTTAAGACCGCTAGTTTTTGATGTTCCATTCGAATGACACTGGTAAAAACTTAGTGACCAATTGTAATGAACTTTGAAGAGCTTTGACGGTAGCGGAAACGACACACCAAAATGTTATTGGTACAGCATTGTTACTATATATTTTTGCTGTTTGAAAAGCTACAAATCTTGAGTGATTGCATAACTTTCCGGGAGACAACAGCATAAATCTCATACGTAAGACATTTTACATATATATACTCACGCCTTTTTTTCATGGGGGTAGGCAGAAACTATAGAACGCCACCTGCTACGATCCTTACATACTTCTTATGAGATTTACAACCATAGGGCTGTCTTTCATTAAATTAGTGATTTGTAAAGGTTCAGCCAGAAACGAATCCCAAGATAGAATTTTCACGTTTATGCCGATTTCATTTTGTAACAGTGCAACTTAATTCTCAAAATAAATCCATGGCAACGAATTCAGTTCTTTTTAAAATCAGTCACCTGTCTTAGTTTTTATTGAACATCGTTTTACTAAAAAAACCCGCTGTTTTCACAGCCTCAGTGTAACGGGCAAGTCCCGTAAGTCATCGTTCACACTGTGGTTTTAGTTTCCGCAGATAACGTGTTCGAGGAAAAGAAGCAAAACGACACTGGTATGCAAACCAGTGGTTTAGTAAGCGGAAGTTAAATTATTCCAGCGCTGGATAAAGCTAATTTAGTCAGTGTTAGTTGGCCAGCCTAGCTTCACTAACTATGTTGGAGTTGGCCTCTCCCATATGTAGAGGATTCGACCGCAAAATATCATTTAGTATTTTTGGTTCGAGGTGGGAAAATTTTACATGGAGCGTAGTTTCGGTCGGGTTTTATTTATTATTCATACAGCGCTAGCGTGTTTGTTTTAATTTTTTAGTTTGTTTTTTATTTACAAATATTATTCAGAATATTCGTTAACAGGGGTTGTAACAACTCGTGTAGTTTTATTTTTTTCGGGTTTCTAAGCAGACATTATTGCCTGCATTTGGTTGACTGGTAGATAATGCCTAGATAAGGTCAAGGCCAAGTTAATAGTTAGTTAATTAACGGAATGATATAGTGAAGACTACCACCGCCTTTGAAGATTTGATGAAAAGTTGTGCTATAGATAGATATTACCTATAGTTACTCGATATTGTAGTCTTGTTATGTTATGGCCATAGGCACTACCTTGTTTTTTTTTTTTAATTGGTTATTGTTAAATACAGGTCTTCGGGTCCCAAGCCAGGAGCTAAACACCGGGGCCCATAGCGGCGTTGGCTACTACTAAGTAGGAACCAGTATATCTCCCAATAATGTGGGATACAGGTTCAGACAGGGTCCAGGAGTCCGCTTAGTTTTTATTCACTTACCTGGGAAAAAACTATCAAACCCATCTCAAGAAAACAACAAAACCGGCCAAGTGCGAGTCGGACTCGCGCAAGAAGGGTTTATTTATTTATTTCAATAAGGCATGCCAACAACCTATTCGCAATTACATTTTATAGACTGAAATTTGATGGATATGCATAATACCTTGGTCGTGGCTTTGCATAAGGTTTTATTGAATAAATAAATAAGAAATGCAGCTGTTTCATAAAGGCTAAGTTGATGACTAAACAGACGTTCCAAAACATGTCTGTCTACTCTTGAAATGGTATGAGTTAGGAATAAAAGAATTCCTCCAAAGGCACAAACTAGAAATTCAGCTTGGTTGCTAGCGCTGCCTTATGTGCTATGAACGTGAAAAATAGTAATATCAGACGCAAATACATCCAGAATTTCCAGATATATGTCACGCAGCCAAATCCTACGTTATTTTTTTATTAAATTTATCACATATTTCGCGAATAAGTTGCCGATTTCGTGGGTGGCCCGCGGGGAAATTTCAGCACTTGACAGTTGTGACTTACATAAACGGATTTGGTCGTGAATCTGAATGTTTATAATATTTAAGATTCGTTGACCTACCGGATACCTAATGTTACGTCAGTCAGTAGGCATTTTTGTATCATATTATACCTACTTATTTGAATCTAAAGTAATATTATACAGAGGTTATATTGATAGTAGAAGGCAATCTCTGGAATTACTGCTCTAATTTCTAATGTTGAGCTCGTCAGCTACACTATTTCTGAGTGTAATATGTTACTGCTACGGTTCCTGTGTTATCTTACTAATATGATTAAATATTGTATGTTTGTTACTCAATCACGCCAGAACGGCTTAACGGAACTGGATGAAGATTGGCTCAGATAAAGATTATAGTCTGCAATAGCACCTAGGCAACTTTTATCCCGGTGTAATGTTCCCTTGAGATAACAAAACACTTTTCGCGTGTGCGAAGCCGCTGGCAGAAGCTAGTAAGTTATAGGAAATGATTTGCCTTCAAGTTTGTTAAACACGATTCAATCTTCAGTATTTTTAAATCTTGTAACTAAAGATCGAACTTTCTATTCAGTAATTTTTTATATTTCTTAATAACGTCCCAATACCTATGGTATAAAAACCTACCAACTATTTTAGAGATATCAAGTCTCTTTGGTCATTGGAAGGGAAATCTCATAAATACGATATGATCTTACCTGAATCTTATCGTTTCCAAAGTTGGAATAATGAAAGTTGGTACGTAACGGTTTCTGGTAAGGTGATAAGGTAAAATTAGATATTTGATATTTGGTTTTGTTTGGATCTGTGTAAGCTACAAAATACAGATACAGAGTGTTTTTTATATTCGAATAATTCATAACTCGACACAATGTAGGAAATAGCTTTTTTCGCAAGTTCAGGTTTTGAGTATGTTTTATATTCATGAGTACTTACATTCCTTGAAAGATTGTCAATGAATTTAAATCAACCTGTAGAATCTTTGATGTTTTTGTTTACAAAATGAATATTTTTATTGAGGTTCAGACAGACGGAAGAGAGAAAATGGTTGCAATATTCAAAATAGAGCATGATTAGAATACCGTTTGAAATACGAGTTTCCTCTAAATCAACATTTTCTTTCGCCCTTTGATCTTGGAAATCAACATGATAACTTTTACGTAACTTAGGAATATGTTGAGCCTGAAACTCGTAACTAAGTTAAAAGAATCCTACCCCGTGGATCATAAATTGACCCTCCTTAAGAATTACATGACGTTTCTTTCCTAACTTACGTAAAGTTACGATCCGGAATTTTAAAATATATTGAATGTGAAGTAAAACTAGCTTTATGGATTATTTTATGGCTGGCTGAACTTCAGTTTGTATTAGGTTTTAGTCAGCTTGTTTGTGGAATATTTCCCCAGAGATATGAGCTTGGCAACTGATCACTATTACAGTGTAATCAAAACGAAATGTTATGATGTTATTTGGATAGTAGAATTGAATAAAAATATAATCGCGAAATGGTTTTCTATTTTAGTGTGAGAGTTTTGAGTTTTGTAACTTATATAATTATTTAAAGTAGTAATTGCTACGGCAGTACCTATGTGTTCTTGTAACAAATATTACCTATAACTTAAAAGCCTAATAATAATTGAACTAGCCTTCTTTCTCAGTGAATTTATTTAGCTATTTTGTCCTAGAATGTCGCTGTGCTGGGCATAAGCTAAAGGAATCTTTGCAGACCCTCTTATTTTGCGTGACCTCAAAACAGCCATCGCGGTGGCGAGTTTTGTATAGACAGAATTTTTCGTTTATTCCAAAATTGGGTTGTTGAACAAACTTTTTTTGCAATAAATGGAAAGAAATAAGTTTTTTTTCGCTATAATTACAAAGTGATAACAAATTGTAAATATATTTTTCAATCCAGAACCAAAAAAACGCCGATAGTTCCCGAACAGAACCGAGTCCGTGTGACGTTATGAATGTCATTTCTAATTTCTACTCATTGTAGCACACAGCATATACAATATTTTGACTTTTTAGCAATTCAATCTTGTTATTATCGTCAATCTATTGATAATATATAAAAAATATCGAGCCTTAAAAGTTATCGTGGTTGCTTCTTACCATTATGTAGGAATACTACAAAAAATCTCCGCAATAAATGTGACTCGCAAAATAGCCAAGTACCTAGTTCAAATCTATGCCAAAGTTTTTAGAAATATTCTAAGTCTAACTAGATTCAAATTAAAATGTGCTCATTATGTTGTTATCTTGTTCTAATTAATATTAGATTCATATTAGTTTCTTAATTTGATCATTAAAGACTGAGAAAAGTAAATTTGTAAAGGCACTTTCGAGCAAAGTTGATATTTACGTAACTTGAAAACATGTTTTTTGTTTATAGATATATTTTAATTATTTTAGCCTTAAATGACAGTTATTAGCGTAAAACTAATATTAATGTTTGAATTGTGAAAATCAGTAGACACATTTAAGAGTTATTTACTGAAGAATCATTGTAAGAAAAATGTGCTGTGTTAATATTTTCACGTTTTGTTCTATAAAGTATTTAGTATTTGTTAATATATGTTATAGATATTAGTGTTTAATAAAAGATATGAAAATAATGTGAAATGTATTTTAAGCTTTTATGTATTTTAATTGTTGAGAGGATGAATGAAAGGTGACTAACGAAATGTATTTACAAGGCAGACGTGTATTGAAACGCCGGGAGGGGACGCCCTCGAAAGACATACATATACCTTATAGGTGATGTTCTTCAAAAAGGCCAGGTGCGCAGTACTTATAACCGGCGTGTGTGTACTGTGTATGACTAGATGTATGAATGTGAGTGAAGCAAAAGAAGTATGTAAGGATCGTAGCAGGTGGCGTTCTGTAGTTTCTGCCTACCCCCATGGGAAAAAGGTGTGAGTTTATGTATGTAAGTATTTTAAGCATAAATTAATAAAAATAAAGGCTCCATAGGTTTCAGCTTGTATAATAAATATTTAGTGGTATCTAATGAAGTTTTTTGATATACAAAGTCGAAGTTTCGCGCCAATCGTGTTTGTTTACTTTTTATTTTACACCAATATCAGGTGATAGGGTAGGTACCCAAATGTAAAAAAACGATTACATTTTGACAATTATGTTTTTAAATGTACCTGATATAGATTAAGACGGGCTGGTGTCCGCAACTCCACGTCTAAGCGCGTATTTTGCGTATGTACCTGATATTCAACAATAACAAACACCGGTCCACTAACACATAATATTCATCAAGACTATTTTATTTATGCTCAAAACTTCGAAATCGTCCATCAGATATATTATCGAAATCAGCCTTTATCACACACATGAATAAATAAAAACTTTTTATTCTCAGACAATTACAGAGTCCATAGAAAAGTTAGTGTATCAGAAATCTTATAAACTATGTTAGTACAATAAAAATCGAATAATAGTACATTATGGTACAAGTGTGTAATGTTGGTGATTACCGCTGAGGCGCCATTGAGACCCGAGCCGTTAGGTGAGGGTCTTAAGAGAGCCGAGGACGGTAATCATCAATACACACGTGTATCATACGACGTTTTTCAACACACTTGTGAAGTATATATTTAAAATAAATCATTTTCATCAGTGAAAACGAATTGTGAAAAATTGTCCGCAATGGCGGGAATAATTAGTCAGTTTTCCTATGCGCGCGCATTTAAAAAAGGCGATCGGCCATAGACTAAAATAATGAGGTTTTTTTTTTTGGCTTTTCGCGGATAGCGTTTTAGCCACGTACAAAATAGGGAATTACAAGTTTTCTTTATTACAGAGAAAAACAAAAGTTATATTTGAGTGAAAGTTTTATTTATTAAACACGTGCAAGTTGAAATTATCTATTTTAATACGAAGTTGCATGAAATTAATGAGCAAACAATAGCTACATTAATTTATTTGTACTATTGAGCACGATCTTTTTTGTATCGAAACTTTTTTAAGAACAAAGCAACTCACCCAATAAATTAAAAAATAAAACTCTATAACTCACTTGTGAATAATAGCAATGAAAAAGTCACAGTTTGATTATAGGTGTCATTATATGCCCAATTGCGGTGAAATTAGAGCCACTTTATGAGCAAGTGTGTTGCAAAATTAGATAATACGTTTCTTCATTAACCTTCACCTTTCACATGCAGCTCAATGAATCGTCGTATGACCAGTGAGACCATTCTGCCCGCTAACATTATCAGGATGCCAATCAATCTGCCTAGCCTTTTTTCTAACTATGTTGGGGTCGGCTTCCAGTCTTACCGGATTCAGCTGAGTACCAGTGTTCTACATGGAGCGACTGTCTATCTGACCCCCACAACCCAGTAACTGGGTAACACGGTACCCCTTGGCTAGACTGGTGTCAGATCTCAAGCTTCTGACTACTCGTAACGACTGTCAAAGATATTCAAATGACAGCTGGGACCAACGGCTTAAAGTGCTTTCTGAGGCACGGAGGAAACTCGGTATGTTGAAATGGTCACCCATCCATTGACCGACCTCATCATTTTCACGATGCCGTTTAAATAAAATTAACTATTATATTTTTAGCACAAATTATCGTATATTTTTAATCAATTCACGTGTAGGTCACAATGTATTATCGTGAAATTCCTTAAGCATTAAGACGTCACCAACATGGCGACCAAACTTGGAGCTTTCGTGGTCACGTGGTTCTTTTTAAAATTTTATCGATTTTCAATTGCATAGGTATAGTTAATTGAAAAAAATATATATTTAGGAGTTTTTCGCAACGACAATATGATTTGATTTGTATAGTTTTAAAATACATAAAGAAAACTATTTTTTTGTTTATTTCAACCACCCAATTGGCAGTAAATGATTCTGGAAATAATGAGAGAATCTGGAAATATATCTTTGCCTAGCAGATGGACATTCTAGACTAATAAAAAGTGCTGATGGCGATGATTTCATACTTTTTGTATTATATTTACTTTGTTTTTCTTCATGTGCGATCAAGCGTAAATATTCCTTCTAAATAGACGTGTACTATTACATTATAGCCACTTTAATACCCTGCCCCCCTACCCCCTAGTTGCTTAATACCCTGAACAAAATTCAATATGATCCAATTGTGTACGTGGTTCGATATTATTAGAGTTTTGCTGAAACAAAGAGCTTACAACTGAAAAGCAATGGAGCAAATTATAAATTCCTGGGATTTGTTAGAGCTTTCACGTCCATCAATATTTCGAAATACAAATACCACTGAATAGACTGATAAAGTATTTGAATTAATTTGAATAACTGTGGTTTTATACACAAGCTTTATCAAAATTGTGTTGTAAAATAAAGCATTATCGAGTATCTTGGGGACGAGCCGCCACCACCTAATGCAACCTCTGAAAGCCAGAATAAACCGTTTCAATCACCAGAAAAGCGCCAAAGCAATGCCACTCTAAGAGTCCCAAGAAATGACTCAACTGTCTTAGATCCCGCACCGAAATTAATCAGGAAAGGTCAGTGGAAGTCTGAGAAAAATATTAATTTAATTAATCTACTTCTATGTTACAATTATACTGTGCCCATTGAATTGCTTCCTAACTAATTTATCTAAAAGCTATTATAACATATTATTATAACTTATCTACGAGTATCTATTAGAACCCCATGACCTGGCACGCGACGTTGGCAAAAGACTGGTCGGGATGTCTTTGTTTCCATGGAAAATGGTTAGGCCTTTAGTGTGGGACGCTACTTGTGTCGATACTCTTGCGCCATCCCATCTTTCTAGCTCGTCGTGCTGTGCTGGCGCTGCTGCAGCGGCGGCAATATAATAACCTCATCGGTAGTTATATTTTTGAGCCGTTTGGCGTTGAAACTCTTGGTCCGTGGGGTCCAAGTGCTCATGCTTTGTTTAAAGATCTTTCCATTCCAAACGCCTAGTTGACACTTCGCGTGACCCAAGGGCTGGCTTTTACCTTGGTCAGAGAATAAGCATTGCCATACAACGTGGTAATGCTGCCAGTCTTTGGGGTACATTACCAGTGGACAATGATGTGGAGGCGTTTTTGGACGCCAAATTTTAGATTTATTTTATTTATTTAATTAAGGACAACCAACAAAGTATGCACCAAAAAATACATGTTGAAGTACTCATATTTTTACATTGTATAGTGTAGCCTTAATTAAAGGCTGCCATGGCATGCATTAAACAAAGGAATAGGAAATGTAGAACAGTTTTTACTACTTTTTTAAATATATTGTTACATAAATACAGTTTACGTAAATTGTAACGTAAAACCGACATACAAATGAAAACTCATGAATATTGCTGGTTCTGCTCGATCAATCCAAACAATTTTGTACAACTTTGTGCCAACCAACAAAAAATACACTCCAAATCTTTATATTTATGTAATTGCAAAAAAATAAACTATAATATTATTTTCTCCTTTTCACTCTTGAGATAATGCCCTATGCAAGACATACTTAACTTTATGTAAAGAGACTTTATGTAGATTAGTATATTTTTAAGTTTATTTGGGGAGTAGTTTTTGGTTTAAGTGTATATGTTTGTAGTCTTAGTTAATTAAGAGCAACCCCATATTGTGTCCAGGCTGTCTCTTTCCATTCTAGGTTGCCTGGAAGAGATCGCGGTTCGCGATAAGGCCGCCTGTTGTATGTTTGTTTTGTTATAAGATGTCTTTTTGAATTATTTTTATCTTGGTTTACAATAAAGTATATAATAAATTAATTAATAAATAAGTATTTTATACACTGTATATATACTTCTATCTATGTTAATAAATAGTTCCTCTTTTCTAGAAGCTGGTGTCTAGATTTTGCATCGCGTTTATTATGAAAGAAACGATTTGCCACGTGTGTCTCCTGACTTGAATGTGTCTTTGGCAAAAACAGTGGTCCTTATCAGAATATCAGCGCAGCGTTATTTTCTTTTTGGATATCGCTGCACACGCTGAGATAGGAGCCTTATTGGTCTCGCACGGGGTATTATTTTTATTATTGTATAATTTTTTGTTTTTGCTTGACTTGCTTCACAAAAAATATTTTCTTTCTTTCTAACTTAAACATATCTTTTTTTGTATATCTGTGTGATGAACTGTTTCACGATTTCTCTAATATTTTGCAAGTTTGTATAATATTTACGGCTGATCCAATCGACTTTTGCATCTTCGAACTCTGAACCCCATAGATTATTCTGAACGTGACTGGGGCACTATCGGACTAGTATTGGCACACCATAGAGCTATGTTTAACTTTTAAGGAGATTATTTTCGTAATTTACTTGTGTATATGCCATTTGTTTATTTCCTGTGTGGTGTTGGTAAAAACCTCATGTGGTAATATCTTTTTTTTCCTAGAATTATTTATTTCATTAGATTTTTTTCTGAATATAAATAGTTCGATCCTATCTACTCACATTATACTTGTGAAAGTCTGACTGGGTAAACGGCCAGAATTTTCTAAGTCCATTTTCTTGGATTATAAAGAGGATGGGCATTCCACTATCCAATAGATAAAGGCCCCATTGACCCACTAATTTATTAATTGACTAGCATCTGCCTGCGGTTTCGCCCATATGAAAAGCGTTTTATAACGCTGAAGAAACATAAGTACTACCGGAATAAACATGGTCTACATGTGTGCCAAGTTTTATCCAAATCCGTTAATCCCTTGAGGGGTTCGATTAACAAACATACTGACTTACAAAATTATAATATCAGTAAGAAGTAGGATTTCCATCATAATTTTCTGCGGTCTACCCAATTTTATTAATTCTTTCGTCCGACAATAATGGCGTGCACTTGTGCTAAGTGTAACCCGAGTATAATCCGAACTAACAAACGAAGCAACGTGATCCAATGAACACGAGCCTATAATATTGAGAGTTTGTTGCAAGCTTGAGGGCACCCAGAAATAAGAAAAAGAATGTGCAGGTCTGTGTTTTTATAAAAAGTATTACATCATAATTGGGAGTTATATTATGTACGCGACATTTAGGTTTGATATCACTGGCCATGTAGTAGTGTTCGCCAAGCAGTTGGTGACTCTTCACATGACCAGAGTGCTTTTTTTCATTTAGGTGGGAAATCATCCAATGACTTCTCCCGCTCTGGGTGAAGCGGGAGGTCGTATCAGACTTTAACGGACTAAAACCAAACGTGTGCCAGGGCTGCGGTAACTCTCTTTCAAATGTATCTGCGACTGACCACAGTGCTTGCCTTTTCAGCCAATGAGGCTCATAGTATTGCCACGTTGAAAAAGCTGAAGCAAAAGCTGTTGCCCTGCAAAGTGAAGAAAAAGACAAAAATTATAGAACACTAATGGTTGTCTGGAAGCGATAGAAATAAGATTTGATTTTTTTACTTTGTTTTTTCAACACATGCAATTTCTGTTTACTCCAAATACCAAAAGCCACACAAAAAGGATCCCAGAATAACAAAACAGATCAAGCCACTTATTCAACCTTATCCCCTCATATTATGATATAGGTTGATGTAAGAAATGACACGTAGCTAAGCTAACCCGAAACTCAAAGCCGACCGAAACCCTCTTGAGCCGACTTACAGACAACGAATATGTGTGAACAAGAGTTACGCCCTTATAATCCGACCTCCGACAACTTAAACATGCCTGCAGGCTTGAATATTACGAATGTTTTGAGAAACATCTGAATATTATGAAGTGTTAACGTTAAGCAGCTGAAATTATTGATATGCACTGAAATGAAAGTTATTTTAAGATAACCAGATAGTCTTAAAAGCAATCGGCTCATATAATTTCTTATGGCATCACAACAAAAAGCGTGTCTGCAGCAACTGGCAGTTGTATTGTAACCGAAATTTGCAATACAATTATCCAAAGCAAAGGTAATGGTCTAGTCTGGCAATAAACCAATTAATAATGTCAGATTAGCGAGGATAGGAATCGTAATAAACCAGCCAAGTGCGTGTCGGACTTCGCATATTTTGGGTTCCGTACCAAACCACAAAATCAAGTTGGTTGTAATAGAAAAAATGTGAGAATTTCAAGGATAAAATCTGATTTATCAATATATTGGTATTTGTTAATAAAGAATACGTAATAATAAACATTATCACCAAATTTCAGGTTCATAGGTCAATGGGCAGTTAAAAAATTCATCGGAACAATTTTGTTTTTAAATGGGACTTTGGTGGCTTCTCATTCCTTTACTCCAACGATACCATACTCGATGAGGTAGGTCAATAAAAAATGTTCGAACCCCCTTTTGCTGTATGGGAAAAAATTGATGAGAATACTTTTTTTTTTTTTTACTTTACCCCACACTACGAAGTTCTCCTGTATTGTGGGTGCGTTTACAAACATATAAACTCACTTACTTGAGTACACCTTACACCCAGAGCCGGAATAACTATCTGTAGGTCATACAAATGTTTGTCCCGTGCGGGAATTGAACCCGTGACACGCAGCGCAGCAGTCAATCGCTCAACCACTACGCCAACCGTACGCCCATTACAATTTGTATGGCTTTGGGTCAACAAGATTATAATGTGCAAATTTGAAGACTGTTTACTGTTAAACGATTGGAGCTCTGTAACAGACGACAAAAAGATGGACACGTGAGTGACAGCAATTGGTTTCCGTTCTGACCCTTCGGATACGGAACCCTAAAACGATAAAATGAGTAATTAACTTCTTAATCGACGTCATCGTACCAGACAAACGCTTAGAGCTTTAGCAGAAAATATTTTCTCCTTCGATATAGCTAACACTTACACACGTTACCTTGAACACTTTTTCAATGCTTGTAAAACACAAAGCACACAGTATACCTTCTACATAAATAAAACAAGCTGTAATAATACACAGATAAAAGTCGAAGTAACTCAAGAAAAAGAAATTTTCTTCTACAACTTTACCGTATTCTTGTTTCATTGTCTGTTTTTAGTGATCCGTCAAAGTTTCGGAAGAGAACATCTTAGGGATTATGTCCGCCTGTCATGGCTGCCCTTTCGGCGTGGCAGTTTGACGTTTCCAGTTGTTTGATATTAGTTGAAGTGACGACCCAATTACAGCACTGAAATTGGTATAGTTAAATTCTGGTTTTCAGGAGCAGAGCTGGCTGGAATTGGATGAGTTTTTGGTAAGATGCGGAAAAGAGAAATGCAAACATTTCTTAAAATCATAGATCATAAAAACCTAATAACATAAAAGTTTGTAATGGACATTCTTGTTATAAGCACTTGTACCGATTCTATTTCGGAAAACCAGAAGATGCAGTATATGGGCTAAAATAATGCCTGTAACATGCATAAAAGTGTGCAAGTAGCTTGCATGCCATTGCGCCATTCATCAATCAGAAGTCATTATGCGCAATGGAATTCAAGCTGTTGGCACACTTTTAGAGATAGTCAGGCATTAAAGACAAGAACGGAACCCTATTGAATAGTCCACTTCAAACTTGCCAGTTTTTTGCTTTAATGAGTAGTTCGCATAGAAAGATGCTTATTTACTTGCTTACCGTTGCTATTGTGAAAGAGACAGAAATAACGAATTATTTATTTTCTACAACTTAAAGTTACTGCAGGCTTTACAGTCTCGCTTAGCTAGTGCTTTCAAGTGAAGATGAACCGTAAAATCGGATAGCTAATGCAATGGCACGATCACGACACTAGGAAAATATTGAATTCTAGAAATGGCTTGAAAGTTCTAACATATTGTTTGTCAATTAATAAGTTTTTGTAATTTGCCGAAGAATTTATGAAAGACGGCTACATATTAATACTTCTATTAATTACGGTCGATAGAAAATATCGTCAGTATCAAGATATGCAATCGGATCTGATGCTTCTTAAGCCATGTATTTACTGAGAAACAATTGTTTATTATACTTTGTGCCTCGTCCTCGAGATTAGTACTTGTAATTAATGATTATTGTTTACATGTAGTATCGGCTACGGGAGGCCACTCAAATCACAATGTTTTAGAGACATTTTTTTTTCTTTCCCTCGCAGCTCTGTGTCGGCTGTCAACTTGTCATTCCCGGTTTTAGTGCGTTGCTACTCAAGACTTTGTTCCTTTTATTTAAAAGTTGGAAAATGCCAAAAAAGACACATCATTGTCAACCGAGGAATACGAGGGAATCAGGTGAAAAATGAAAAAACCTGGAAACAATTTAAAACATGCTCGACTTAAACGAAGTAAAACAAAATCGTCTCAAGAGTCGACGCCATATTTAGACCCACAAGGTGCCTAACTCTGTCAAAATATATTTTGATTTAATTGTACATATAACTACAACTATTTTACCAATCCTACGGCTTAAACTTGCATCTCTAACAAATAATGCACTTCGGGCAAGCCATCGGGCCGTCCCACTGCATATTCACAAGATTATCAATCAAAAGAAATGTATTTCTTTTTTCTAACGAATGTATTCTAGCTGATTATCGGACTGTCTCACAACATTAAATAATTCTCAAACAAATAATGCATTTCGGGCAAGCCATCGGGCTGTCTCACCGCATACTTACGAGATCATCATAATTTGATTATTTTACCTAACGAATGTATCCGAGCAGATCATCCGACTGTCTCAAAACATTCAATAATTCTCAAACGAATAATGCATTTCGGGCAGGCCATCGGGGCTGTCTCACCGCATACTTACGAGATCATTAAATATAATTTAATTCTTTTACCTAACGAATGTACTCGAGCAGATAATTGGACTGTCTCACAACATTCACTAATTCACTGGTTTCCTTCAATTCTTTGGAATTGCTACACACACCAGATTTCATAACTCGGTTAACAACCGGCAGTAAAACAATGGTTTGTAATCATTCCAGGCAAAGTCCTAGACGACGACGCCACAAATGAAATGGAAATAATTAAAGTCAAATACGACCAAGAAAATACCAAAATAACCACGAATACTAGTGATCTCCCTCACAATTCCAGCCCGGAAACACACAGACGTTCTTAAGATTCATGGGGTTGACCCAACATTGAACACAGAGTATGGTGATGGGGCCGAACTCCACAAGGAAGTGGCCAGCTGTCTGGAACATCTTGCAACATGAGGCCTGTTTCCATAGAGACCACAGGCGGGTATTTCCCCTACAGCTCCTTGCGCAGGGAAAATAACCGCTGACATTGAACGTGACAAAACTTGGGGCTCTTATGCTATACAGCAAAATGCCCAAATTATTGATAAACAAGGCCAAAGAAGCAAAAAAAAGACTACTCAGCACCATCTCCATCCTAGGAGCAACATTATCCAAAGTACTGGATACAAAAGAAAATGATACAGATCTATTAAGTTGAATAATGGATACCACTCGCACCTTATGTGAAGTTCAACATTGTGAGTTGTGACTCAATTACTAGATACAAATTTAGCTGCGGCTCAATAAAAAAGGACCTTAAGGACCAAAGTTAAAACACAAAGAGAAAAATATCTGTTCGGGTAAACACTTGCTGAAACTCTTCGAGCTGGTAAAGCGGCTTCTAAATCAGGTGCTGCAACAGCACCCAAAGCCAAGAAAGAACCCAACACATTCCAAGCAAAATACTCGAAAGCTCCACCAGCGCCACAAGGGCGACAGGAGAACAGGGAGCCTGTCTATAGCCTGAGTCAGCCGTACAATACCCTTATACTTATATATAAAACATCATAACTCTAAACTAAATGACAAGTTGATAGCCGACACAGAGCTGCCAGGCAAAGAAAAAAAAAAATTGTCTCTAAAACATAGTGATTTGAGTGGCCTCCCGTAGCCGATACTACATGTAAATAATAATCATTATTTACAGGTACTAATCTCTTCGGACGAGGCACTTCGTATAATTATGATAGGACTTCACTTAGGGTAAGTTCGTTTAATCATAAATAAAGCACTGTTTTAGAAACAAAATATACGTGTTTCTGAAATTGATCATTTTGTTTCAGAACTAAAATGTTTCTGTGTTCCCCGCTCGGGATGGGGAGCATTCGAAACAAATCAATTTCGCTACAGATGCATACGAGTGTGGACTCCCGTGAAACTTGATTAATAAACATGGAGATAGTGTGGGAGGATATATATTTTTTTTAATTTTTAGAAATAAATGAAACCAATATTATGGGATTGCTCGTCTGCTAAATACAAAAATAAAACAAAAAAACGACGCGTGGGTGAAGAACCTTCAAGTCATTTGGGAATTCTAACAAAAGAGGTCGAAAGTAAAATGTATATTCGTAATATAGACTGCAGTATATATATAATATACTGCGGTCGCAGTTTACCAGATAAAAAAAAAAACATATGTCGTCGAAAACTACAAGTGTTGAGACTGCAGATACAAAACAAAAAAAAAACAGATACATCGCCTGCAAATAAATGTACTCGGCACCCTCGGGCAACATATCGTAAACAACTGATAATGTGGATGACAGAATTGCCGAAACATTGTTCCTGTTAACATCTACGTGATGTTTCAGAAACTGTGTACCCGAAACATTTTTTCTAAGTGAATACCAGAATACATGGCTTTAGAGTTACGTCCGAAACAATGCCCTCACCTCTTTATGGTCTCTCTGCAACAACGCCTGCACTTTGAAGCTTTTGAAGGAAGAATTCATCCAGGTCCGCCGCGTTATTCTTACCGAAACACATACGATGAAGATGAATAATTATTTTTCTGTTCCTTTCTTTTTGTGTTTATGTATCAGTGTAAACTGTTAAATAATAAAATGAAACAATTTTAATTTATACTACAAAACAAATCATCATATCGCATTGACCGGATATACGCCTTGTGCACGCAAATCCAAACAAATAGGGACTTTATGAGTGGTTCCACGAAAAAGGGCAAAAAATAACTTATTACCACAATCGCTCTCCAGGGATTGTTAGTGTTGCCATCATTCAAAGATAATAGGATGACATGTAATTACGTGAGAAAATAAAGGACGTCGGAGGTTTTAGTTCTTATGATGGAGCTCACTGTGGTGCCAAGCGTTAGATTTCCCTGGAGTCAGGAGACGCGGTGTGGCCTGGTTTCTAACTTCTTTTACTTCGATAATCTCTTTAAGTGCTAGTTCTTTGTTAGAGTTAACGTCAATTTGTTCATTATGACTTACAAGTTAACTTGCTTTGATCAATATTTTTTGCTTTTCATATTTTACAGAGTATTTATTTGCTTGTTTGTCTTCTAAGTCGTTTAAACCAATCAACTCTTACCATCATACAAGATGCTATTTATAACAATTTAAAGATCTAGTTATAATCATAATTGTTCACTATTGTTTCATTGTTCACCTCTAATCATTATAAAGTCATCGCTTATTGACATTCCAGACATCGCTAAACCAATTTATACTCCTAGATTCAATATAACAAGTTCATTTCTAAGTAGCTCAAGATAAATTAAATGCGAACGCAAAACGAGCAACGTTGGCTTAGCAAAACTAGTTCCAGAAGGCAACAGAACAAATTGAAAGTAATGTCTATAGACCCTTTGATACTCCGGCAAAGGAATGAAGACTCAATTTAAATGTCGCAAATTCAAGTAAATTGTTTAGGATTACAAAATTGCCCAAGCTCATTAGGACTGAAAAGGGCAAAGTTTAATCACTTTGAAATTAGTTGGAAAACCGAAAAACCAAGGGAACGGAGTCTTGTAACCCTGCGGCCTGTAGGCATTGTTCTTTTACAAATCGGGGCCTAATCAAGTCACGGTAGTCGCTAATAGATCAGAGAATTACTGGAACAAACTGGGGCGCGGGCAAGCTCTCTAATTTCCATATATTTCAACAAGACGTGCCGTGCATACCTAAGACGTAGTCAAGGTTTTTCAAGGAGCTTCCATGAGGCCTTCGGAAAAGTTTTTTGGTCGTTGAAAGAAAATTTGTGTAATTTCGGACGATTTAAATCGTGATTTGTATAGCTTAGTCCGGTACGGTAATTTGGATGTCGTATATCATCATATACTAGAAAAAAATTGTGATGTGGTTAACAGTGATTTAGTGAAGTTAAAAGCTTTTCCTCGTGTGTATGTATATTCATAACATAAAAATATAGATGTTATATTTCTAACGTAACTCATATGGGATTCAAAACGAGTTTGCAACGAATTTTAATATAAAACACCGCAAAAATATAGCAAAACCTGGACTCATAAAAGAAAATATAATTACATATTCAACATTTTTACCACTATTGTGTAAAGAACTGTATCCTGAACAATTGTGAAGACTGCTAGCATTTCATATGTTCTGCAAAGAGTCGGTTCACCAGCAATTAACTTCAGAGAGGCAGCTGTTTTAAATTTTAGATGAAGGACACAATCCTGTGGTTTTTAGTTGTACTTACTTTTTAGGATTCTCGTGGGAAGCTTTTGTTAACATTATTGCAAAGGTCAGCTCGTTTTGTGTTGGTTTAGCGAAAATCACACAGGTCATAACTCAGATCCCTGTGCAAATAGAACTTTGTTTGTGTTTGCGTCTGGCTTTCGACAAATTGATTGCTATTTTTGTTATGGCTTTATTCTCTGGTAAATATATAGTTGCGAATAAGAATTGATGTGATGTTTGTTCAGAAGAGTAAACTGAGATCTACAAGAGTATTTTTTTATTGATCGGTCCCTTACGGTTTAGGATAATGATCCATGACTTAATTCTGTTCTAATCCTTCAAGTTTATTTCAATTTCAACATATCGATTTAATTTATTTGTTGTTCTCGCTTGTGACTAATTCAAATGACTGGAGTAGAAAAGTCATTGTCAGTACAGAAGGGTCTGTGATTCTAATTTCAATAACAAACTGACTGCGATGTTTTATGCAAACGGGTAACTTTCCCTTTGCAGCTTATTCAATCATCCTCAAACTGACCCTCGAGACTTCGGAGTTGATTGCGTAAAAATAGAGATGGGAATGTGAGCTTCCTGATTTACGAATCATATTTTTACTTCTACACTATCCTTTTTTTCAAAGTTACAATTCAAGAAAAAAACTATCCAAGTTTTTCAGATGAACGAAATATTAATATCAAAAATAAACTTTTTAATAATAAAACATTTTTACAAAAAAATACTACCGACTTCCAAATAAGAAAACTACAAAGTGAAAAATAACTTTATTTTTGGCAGTCTGTGTCCATAACGCAATTAAATTGGTACCTACGAAAGACACCAACTTCCAAAAATAAAGTTAATTTTCACTTTGTAGTTTTCTTATTTGGAAGTCGGTAGTGTTTTTTGGTAAAATGTTTTTTTTCAGTTTTTAGTTGTAACTACCTAATATGCAAGTAGTTAAGTAAGGTACCTATAATGCCAGTATAGATTACCCGAATATCATGAAACAATATAACCGGTGAAATGAGAGTGTACCAAGGTGAACTGTACACATCTGCTTACCCCTTTAGAGCTTTCTGGCGTGATGTTATGTTATGAAATGGTATACACAAAAAACAGACATGCGTTTGCAGAAATTTCGAGAGATTTGCCGTTATTTATTGAAGAGTTCGTTTGTATGTCTCCGAAGACCTTCATCAGATCTTCATCAAATTAAAATAGGACCAATTTCGGCATATACTCTTTAAATCAAAAAAAGAATTTTCAAAATCGGTCCACAATTGACGGAGATATCGGTGAACATAAATAAAAATATAAAAAAAAACTTACATTAAGTCGAACATGGAACCTCCTCGGATCCTTTTTGGTAAGTTGGTTAAAAATAAGCTTTTTAGCTAACCGTGCATTGTCATCTACACCAAAAAATAAGCAAAATCATCGTATGCAGCTCAATCGGTTAGGGATGACTGTTTTAAAATTCAGTTGCAAGATTTGACCCGTACAAACTAACTAACAAAGCAAGTAAATTAAGGCTTGCAAAATAGAGAGAAATGTTGTCACAAGAGACAATAAAATTATTCATTAAAAATATTTTTTAAAAACAAGCTTTTCATTTGATACCCATATCATGGCAGTGCAAAAAAAATAACTAGTCCGCTATCTTGGGCCATCCACCATATTGGATTTAGAAAGACGTCACTTAGCTAACTATGCATTGTCATCCAAACTAAACGTTTAAGCAAAATTTAATCTTAATCGGTGGAGGATAACGGTTTTTAAATTTAGTTGCAAGATTTGACCCGAACAAACTTACAAACATGTATATACATACATTGCAAGTTAAATAAAGTTGTAAAAAAAGGTTTTATTCTTCATACTTATCTGTAAATCTACCTCGTCCAGGCACAAGTTGCGCAAAAAATATAATTTTAAAAATTGTGAGATGAGTTTGTTAACCATCATAATCAGAATTTCAGAAAGGTTTTTATAACCCATTTTTTGTACTGGAAAGGTCTTCATTTGAATTATTCCTATTTGAATAAAACATTGGCAGGTCGCCAGACTTTCAAATTCATCAAAAACTAACACCAATTCCGACCGCAAAAAATAAACAATATTGCTATTCAATAAATTAAGCGAACAAATACTGGTACTTTGGTAATTAAAAATCGGTCATGTACGAGTCGGACTCGCGCGCAAAGGGGTTTCGGACGAATCATCATTTTTTTAAAAGTTATTTTAAAACGTGATTTCATGAAGATTTTATTTAAAAATTTAAGCAAACAACTATTTTCTGTATATTTTTCAACGGGCTTGAGATAATCCCGTTCATTTCATTTGTCAAACGGTGGATTTTAAAAATGTTTTTATTTTTATTTTCTTATTTGTCACAAGAACATGACTGGGGTCATATTCAATAGTAGATTGTTGCATCCAGCGCAAGTGAGTTATAAATGTCTGAGTGTTATGTTGGTTCACTAAATTAACACGAGTGCATTAATTACTCACTTTAGCGAGGTGCTTAATCTGCTTTTCTTTCAACTACCAATCTACCTACCGTGATAAAATATACCTACTCAAAATAAAAACTCAAGATAATGAAAGTGTCTAGATTTTGCTAGCGTTTATTATAGAAGAAACGATTTGCCCCGTGTGTCTCCAGACTGAGTGACGCGTGCCTGTGTCCGTGGCATCTACAGTGGGCCTTATCAGAATATCAGTGCAGCGTTATTTGCTATTTTGATATCAACAAAAAGCGTGTCTGCAGCAACTGGCAGTTGTATTGTAACTGAAATTTGCCATAGAATTACCCAAATTAAAGCTAGTTGTCTATTCTGGCAATAAACCAATTAATACTGTCAGATTAGCGAGGATAGGAATCGTAATAAACCGGCCAAGTGCGTGTCGGACTTCGCACATTTTGGGTTCCGTACCAAACCGCAAAATCAAGTTGGTTGTAATAGAAAAAATGAGAGAACTTCAAAGATAAAATCTGATTTATCAATATATTGGTATTTGTTAATAAAATATACGTAATAATAAACATTATCACCAAATTTCAGGTTCATAGGTCAATGGGCAGTTAAAAAATTCTTCGGAACAATTTTGTTTTTAAATGGGACTTTGGTGGCTTCTCATTCCTTTACTCCAACGATACCATAATCGATGAGGTAGGTCAATAAAAAATGTTCGAACCCCCTTTTGCTGTATGGAAAAAAATTGATGAGAATACTTTTTTTTTTTAACTTTGCCCCACACTAGGAAGTTCTCCTGTATCAAGGGTGCGTTTACAAACATATAAACTCACATACACAAACACCCAGAGCCGGTATAACTATCTGTAGGTCATACAAATATTTGTCCCGTGCGGGAATCGAACCCGCGACACGCAGCGCAGCAGTCAATCGCTCAACCACTACGCCAACCGTGCGCCTATTACAATTTGGATGGCTTTGGGTCAACAAGATGCTTATAATGTGCAAATTTGAAGACTGTTTACAGCCAAACGATTAGAGCTCTGTAACAGACGACAAAAAGAGGGGCACGTGAGTGACAGCAATTGGGTTCCGTTCTGACCCTTCGGATACGGAACCCTAAAACGATAAAACGAGTAATTAACTTCTTAATCGACGTCATCGTACCAGACAAACGTGAAGGTATCGCTTAGAGCTTTAGCAGAAAATATTTTCTCCTTCGATATAGCTAACACTTACACACGTTACCTTGAACACTTTTTCAATGCTTGTAAAACACAAAGCACACAGTATACTTTCTACATAAATAAAACAAGCTGTAATAATACACAGATAAAAGTCGAAGTAACTCAAGAAAAAGAAATTTTCTTCTACAACTTTACCGTATTCTTGTTTCATTGTCTGTTTTTAGTGATCCGTCAAAGTTTCGGAAGAGAACATCTTAGGGATTATGTCCGCCTGTCATGGCTGCCCTTTCGGCGTGGCAGTTTGACGTTTCCAGTTGTTTGATATTAGTTGAAGTGACGACCCAATTACAGCACTGAAATTGGTACAGTTGAATTTTGGTTTTCAGGAGCAGAGCTGGCTGGAATTGGATGAGTTTTTGGTAAGATGCGGAAAAGAGAAATGGAAACATTTCTTAAAATCATAGATCATAAAGACCTAATAACATAAAAGTTTGTAATGGACATTCTTGTTATAAGCACTTGTACCGATTCTATTTCGGAAAACCAGAAGATGCAGTATATGGGCTAAAATAATGCCTGTAACATGCATAAAAGTGTGCAAGTAGCTTGCATGCCATTGCGCCATTCATCAATCAGAAGTCATTATGCGCAATTGAATTCAAGCTGTTGGCACACTTTTAGAGATAGTCAGGCATTAAAGACAAGAACGGAACCCTATTGAATAGTCCACTTCAAACTTGCCAGTTTTTTGCTTTAATGAGTAGTTCGCATAGAAAGATGCTTATTTACTTGCTTACCGTTGCTATTGTGAAAGAGACAGAAATAACGAATTATTTCTTTTCTACAACTTAAAGTTACTGCAGGCTTTACAGTCTCGCTTAGCTAGTGCTTTCAAGTGAAGATGAACCGTATAATCGGATAGCTAATTCAATGGCACGATCACGACACTAGGAAAATATTGAATTCTAGAAATGGCTTGAAAGTTCTAACATATTGTTTGTCAATTAATAAGTTTTTGTAATTTGCCGAAGAATTTATGAAAGACGGCTACATATTAATACTTCTATTGATTACGGTCGATAGAAAATATCGTCAGTATCAAGATATGCAATCGGATCTGATGCTTCTTAAGCCATGTATTTACTGAGAAACAATTGTTTATTATACTTTGTGCCTCGTCCTCGAGATTAGTACTTGAAATTAATGATTATTGTTTACATGTAGTATCGGCTACGGGAGGCCACTCAAATCACAATGTTTTAGAGACATTTTTTTTTCTTTCCCTCGCAGCTCTGTGTCGGCTGTCAACTTGTCATTCGCGGTTTTAGTGCGTTGCTACTCAAGACTTTGTTCCTTTTATTTAAAAGTTGGAAAATGCCAAAAAAGACACATCATTGTCAACCGAGGAATACGAGGGAATCAGGTGAAAAATGAAAAAACCTGGAAACAATTTAAAACATGCTCGACTTAAACGAAGTAAAACAAAATCGTCTCAAGAGTCGACGCCATATTTAGACCCACAAGGTACCTAACTCTGTCAAAATATATTTTGATTTAATTGTACATATAACTACAACTATTTTACCAATCCTACGGCTTAAACTTGCATCTCTAACAAATAATGCACTTCGGGCAAGCCATCGGGCCGTCCCACTGCATATTCACAAGATTATCAATCAAAAGAAATGTATTTCTTTTTTCTAACGAATGTATTCTAGCTGATTATCGGACTGTCTCACAACATTAAATAATTCTCAAACAAATAATGCATTTCGGGCAAGCCATCGGGCTGTCTCACCGCATACTTACGAGATCATCATAATTTGATTATTTTACCTAACGAATGTATCCGAGCAGATCATCCGACTGTCTCAAAACATTCAATAATTCTCAAACGAATAATGCATTTCGGGCAGGCCATCGGGGCTGTCTCACCGCATACTTACGAGATCATTAAATATAATTTAATTCTTTTACCTAACGAATGTACTCGAGCAGATAATTGGACTGTCTCACAACATTCACTAATTCACTGGTTTCCTTCAATTCTTTGGAATTGCTACACACACCAGATTTCATAACTCGGTTAACAACCGGCAGTAAAACAATGGTTTGTAATCATTCCAGGCAAAGTCCTAGACGACGACGCCACAAATGAAATGGAAATAATTAAAGTCAAATACGACCAAGAAAATACCAAAATAACCACGAATACTAGTGATCTCCCTCACAATTCCAGCCCGGAAACACACAGACGTTCTTAAGATTCATGGGGTTGACCCAACATTGAACACAGAGTATGGTGATGGGGCCGAACTCCACAAGGAAGTGGCCAGCTGTCTGGAACATCTTGCAACATGAGGCCTGTTTCCATAGAGACCACAGGCGGGTATTTCCCCTACAGCTCCTTGCGCAGGGAAAATAACCGCTGACATTGAACGTGACAAAACTTGGGGCTCTTATGCTATACAGCAAAATGCCCAAATTATTGATAAACAAGGCCAAAGAAGCAAAAAAAAGACTACTCAGCACCATCTCCATCCTAGGAGCAACATTATCCAAAGTACTGGATACAAAAGAAAATGATACAGATCTATTAAGTTGAATAATGGATACCACTCGCACCTTATGTGAAGTTCAACATTGTGAGTTGTGACTCAATTACTAGATACAAATTTAGCTGCGGCTCAATAAAAAAGGACCTTAAGGACCAAAGTTAAAACACAAAGAGAAAAATATCTGTTCGGGTAAACACTTGCTGAAACTCTTCGAGCTGGTAAAGCGGCTTCTAAATCAGGTGCTGCAACAGCACCCAAAGCCAAGAAAGAACCCAACACATTCCAAGCAAAATACTCGAAAGCTCCACCAGCGCCACAAGGGCGACAGGAGAACAGGGAGCCTGTCTATAGCCTGAGTCAGCCGTACAATACCCTTATACTTATATATAAAACATCATAACTCTAAACTAAATGACAAGTTGACAGCCGACACAGAGCTGCCAGGCAAAGAAAAAAAAAATTGTCTCTAAAACATAGTGATTTGAGTGGCCTCCCGTAGCCGATACTACATGTAAATAATAATCATTATTTACAGGTACTAATCTCTTCGGACGAGGCACTTCGTATAATTATGATAGGACTTCACTTAGGGTAAGTTCGTTTAATCATAAATAAAGCACTGTTTTAGAAACAAAATATACGTGTTTCTGAAATTGATCATTTTGTTTCAGAACTAAAATGTTTCTGTGTTCCCCGCTCGGGATGGGGAGCATTCGAAACAAATCAATTTCGCTACAGATGCATACGAGTGTGGACTCCCGTGAAACTTGATTAATAAACATGGAGATAGTGTGGGAGGATATATTTTTTTTTTAATTTTTAGAAATAAATGAAACCAATATTATGGGATTGCTCGTCTGCTAAATACAAAAATAAAACAAAAAAACGACGCGTGGGTGAAGAACCTTCAAGTCATTTGGGAATTCTAACAAAAGAGGTCGAAAGTAAAATGTATATTCGTAATATAGACTGCAGTATATATATAATATACTGCGGTCGCAGTTTACCAGATAAAAAAAAAACATATGTCGTCGAAAACTACAAGTGTTGAGACTGCAGATACAAAACAAAAAAAAAACAGATACATCGCCTGCAAATAAATGTACTCGGCACCCTCGGGCAACATATCGTAAACAACTGATAATGTGGATGACAGAATTGCCGAAACATTGTTCCTGTTAACATCTACGTGATGTTTCAGAAACTGTGTACCCGAAACATGTTTTCTAAGTGAATACCAGAATACATGGCTTTAGAGTTACGTCCGAAACAATGCCCTCACCTCTTTATGGTCTCTCTGCAACAACGCCTGCACTTTGAAGCTTTTGAAGGAAGAATTCGTCCAGGTCCGCCGCGTTATTCTTACCGAAACACATACGATGAAGATAAATAATTATTTTTCTGTTCCTTTCTTTTTGTGTTTATGTATCAGTGTAAACTGTTAAATAATAAAATGAAACAATTTTAATTTATACTACAAAACAAATCATCATATCGCATTGACCGGATATACGCCTTGTGCACGCAAATCCAAACAAATAGGGACTTTATGAGTGGTTCCACGAAAAAGGGCAAAAAATAACTTATTACCACAATCGCTCTCCAGGGATTGTTAGTGTTGCCATCATTCAAAGATAATAGGATGACATGTAATTACGTGAGAAAATAAAGGACGTCGGAGGTTTTAGTTCTTATGATGGAGCTCACTGTGGTGCCAAGCGTTAGATTTCCCTGGAGTCAGGAGACGCGGTGTGACCTGGTTTCTAACTTCTTTTACTTCGATAATCTCTTTAAGTGCTAGTTCTTTGTTAGAGTTAACGTCAATTTGTTCATTATAACTTATAAGTTAATTTGCTTTGATCAATATTTTTTGCTTTTCATATTTTACAGAGTATTTATTTGCTTGTTTGTCTTCTAAGTCGTTTAAACCAATCAACTCTTACCATCATACAAGATGCTATTTATAACAATTTAAAGATCTAGTTATAATCATAATTGTTCACTATTGTTTCATTGTTCACCTCTAATCATTATAAAGTCATCGCTTATTGACATTCCAGACATCGCTAAACCAATTTTTATAAGATTACTCATACTCCTAGATTCAATATAACAAGTTCATTTCTAAGTAGCTCAAGATAAATTAAATGCGAACGCAAAACGAGCAACGTTAGCTTAGGAAAACTAGTTTCAGAAGGCAACAGAACAAATTGAAAGTAATGTCTATAGACCCTTTGATACTCCGGCAAAGGAATGAAGACTCAATTTAAATGTCGCAAATTCAAGTAAATTGTTTAGGATTACAAAATTGCCCAAGCTCATTAGGACTGAAAAGGGCAAAGTTTAATCACTTTGAAATTAGTTGGAAAACCGAAAAACCAAGGGAACGGAGTCTTGTAACCCTGCGGCCTGTAGGCATTGTTCTTTTACAAATCGGGGCCTAATCAAGTCACGGTAGTCGCTAATAGATCAGAGAATTACTGGAACAAACTGGGGCGCGGGCGAGCTCTCTAATTTCCATATATTTCAACAAGACGTGCCGTGCATACCTAAGACGTAGTCAAGGTTTTTCAAGGAGCTTCCATGAGGCCTTCGGATAAGTTTTTTGGCCGTTGAAAGAAAATTTGTGTAATTTCGGACGATTTAAATCGTGATTTGTATAGCTTAGACCGGTACGGTAATTTGGATGTCGTATATCATCATATACTAGACAATTTTTGTGATGTGGTTAACAGTGATTTAGTGAAGTTAAAAGCTTTTCCTCGTGTGTTTGTATATTCATAACATAAAAATATAGATGTTATATTTTGAACGTATCTCATAAGGGATTCAAAACGAGTTTGCAACGAATTTTAATATAAAACACCGCAAAAATATCGCAAAACCTGGACTCATAAAAGAAAATATAATTACATATTATTTTTTTTTACTACTATTGTGTAAAGAACTGTATACTGAACAATCGTAGAGACTGCTATCATTTCATATGTTCTGCAAAGACTCGGTTCACCAGCAATTAACTTCAGAGAGGCAGCTGTTTTAAATTTTAGATGAAGGACACAATCCTGTGGTTTTTACTTGTACTTACTTTTTAAAATTCTCGTGGGAAGCTTTGTTGGCATTATTACTAAGGTCGCCTCGTTTTGTGTTGGTTTAGCGAAAATCACGCTGGTCATAACTCAGATCCCTGTGCAAATAGAACTTTGTTTGTGTTTGCGTCTGGATTTCGACAAATTGATTGCTATTTTTGTTATGGCTTTAGTTTCTAGTAAATATATAGTTGTGAAT
Organism: Orthosia cruda; assembly: GCA_964057195.1. Lineage (NCBI taxonomy): Eukaryota > Metazoa > Arthropoda > Insecta > Lepidoptera > Noctuidae > Orthosia > Orthosia cruda. Next base: position 34,690,646 of record OZ059836.1, read on the forward strand.
AAGAATTGATGTGATGTTTGTTCAGAAGAGTAAACTGAGATCTACAAGAGTAATGTTTGATTGATCGGTCCCTTACGGTTTAGGAAAATGATCCATTAATAAATTCTGTTCTAATCCTTCAAGTTTATTTCAATTTCAACATATCGATTTAATTTATTTTTGTTGTTCTCGCTTGTGACTAATTCAAAGGACTTGAGTAGAAAGGTCATTGTCAGTACAGAAGGGTCTGTGATTCTAATTTCAATAACAAACTGACTGCGATGTTTTATGCAAACGGGTAACTTTCCCTTTGCAGCTTATTCAATCATCCTCAAACTGACCCTCGAGACTTCGGACTTGATTGCGTAAAAATAGAGATGGGAATGTGAGCTTCCTGATTTACGAATTATATTTTTACTTCTACACTATCCTTTTTTTCAAAGTTACAATTCAAGAAAAAAACTATCCAAGTTTTTCAGATGAACGAAATATTAATATCAAAAATAAACTTTTCAATAAAAAAACATTTTTACAAAAAAATACTACCGACTTCCAAATAAGAAAACTACAAAGTGAAAAATAACTTTATTTTTGGCAGTCTGTGTCCATAACGCAATTAAATTGGTACCTACGAAAGACACCAACTTCCAAAAATAAAGTTAATTTTCACTTTGTAGTTTTCTTATTTGGAAGTCGGTAGTGTTTTTTGGTAAAAATGTTTTTTTTCAGTTTTTAGTTGTATCTACCTAATATGCAAGTAGTTAAGTAAGGTACCTATAATGCCAGTATAGATTACCCGAATATCATGAAACAATATAACCGGTGAAATGAGAGTGTACCAAGGTGAACAGTACACATCTGCTTACCCCTTTAGAGCGTTCTGGCGTGATGTAATGTTATGAAATGGTATACACAATAAACAGACATGCGTTTGCAGAAATTTCGAGAGATTTGCCGTTATTTATTGAAGAGTTCGTTTGTATGTCTCCGAAGACCTTCATCAGATCTTCATCAAATTAAAATAGGACCAATTTCGGCATATACTCTTTAAATCAAAAAAAGAATTTTCAAAATCGGTCCACAATTGACGGAGATATCGGTGAACATAAATAAAAATATTAAAAAAACTTACATTAAGTCGAACATGGAACCTCCTCGGATCCTTTTTGGTAAGTTGGTTAAAAATAAGCTTTTTAGCTAACCGTGCATTGTCATCTACACCAAAAAATAAGCAAAATCATCGTATGCAGCTCAATCGGTTAGGGATGACTGTTTTAAAATTCAGTTGCAAGATATGACCCGTACAAACTAACTAACAAAGCAAGTAAATTAAGGCTTGCAAAATAGAGAGAAATGTTGTCACAAGAGACAATAAAATTATTCATCAAAAATATTTTTTTTAAACAAGCTTTTCATTTGATACCCATATCATGGCAGTGCAAAAAAAATAACTAGTCCGCTATCTTGGGCCATCCACCATAGTGGATTTAGAAAGACGTCACTTAGCTAACTATGCATTGTCAACCAAACTAAACGTTTATGGAAAATTTAATCATAATCGGTGGAGGATAACGGTTTTTAAATTTAGTTGCAAGATTTGACCCGAACAAACTTACAAACATGTATATACATACATTGCAAGTTAAATAAAGTTGTAAAAAAAGGTTTTATTCTTCATACTTATCTGTAAATCTACCTCGTCCAGGCAAAAGTTGCGCAAAAAATATAATTTTAAAAATTGTGAGATGAGTTTGTTAACCATCATAATCAGAATTTCAGAAAGGTTTTTATAACCCATTTTTTGTACTGGAAAGGTCTTCATTTGAATTATTCCTATTTGAATAAAACATTGGCAGGTCGCCAGACTTTCAAATTCATCAAAAACTAACACCAACTCCGACCGCAAAAATAAACAATATTGCTATTTAATAAATTAAGCGAAAAAATACTGGTACTTTGGTAATTAAAAATCGGTCATGTACGAGTCGGACTTGCGCGCAAAAGGGTTTCGGACGAATCATATTTTTTTTAAAGTTATTTTAAAACTTGATTTCATAGAGGTTTTATTTAAAAATATAAGCAAAGAACTATTTTCTGTATATTTTTCAACGGGCTTGAAAAAAGCCCGTTCATTTGATATACGAGTATCACATGGTGGCTTTTAAAAAGCTTTCATTTTCTTTTTCTTATTTGTCACAAAAACATGACCTCATATTCAAAATTTATTTGTTTACATTACCTGTCCGTGTTTAGGTTGTTGAAGTTCAAGTGAGTACCAAATTTCAACTTAATCATTCGAAGCAAACTGGTTGAGACATACAGTCACACACAATTGATCTTTTAAAAGCTTACCCTTTTCCCATTCGGACGTACGGAACCCCAGAAACCGGTACAATTAAAGCGGTCCATTCATGAATCAGGATATCATATTCAAAACAGCTCCGACCTCCTTTAACTAATTAATAATAATGAGTAATGACTTTACAAATTGATATGTCCACTTACGTCCATATACACTTTACAAGTGCACGTCTCACGTCCTTCCCATACTAATGTGTACATGACATGTATTCAGGTTGACCCATTAGGAGAAATTTACTTTCGTACGTCCGTTTGGACATAACAATAGCACTTGCTCGAAGAAATTGGGTCAGCGGTGAATCTGTAGCGTCATGTTGGTCATTAATGTTGAGATAAATATATTAGTACCGTGATCGGAACTTCCTTAATTAATTATTGTGTGTTGTTATAATTGATGATGGTACCGCTGATACGTTTGTCTTGCGTGTAAGTAGTGTGTTCATTTTCTACGTAATACGGATGACTCTGATCGTTATTTATGGAATAAGTACGTCGAGAATTACAGCTGTCAAGTGACCCACAAAAATTAAACCAGCCGTAATTTAGGATTACTCAAGTAATCCGGATTTCGAACTCAAGTATTCCAAAGCCTAATTGAAACTATAAATTACAGATTTTAAAGCTTAGGCACAAAAACTTAATGCTACGTTGTAGAACGGATTGTTTACTACTAATGAGCGTTTTACATGTTGGGACCGTTGTAACTGGACCAGTGTGAGAGGTCAACGGCCTGTCACGCAAGAAACAGTTAACAATCTGATAAAATTAATGATTTCGCTAAGCCCAGCCCGATTGCAACTAAATCGCCTTTTTCGGCTAACAAACAATTTTCGTCTGCCTCCGAACTCATTATCTGAGACATTATGCGGTCACTGACGTTTTGAAGCAACGAGTACACTTGCGGTACGTAAGGTGGTCTGTATAAGAAAGATTGCACGGCAAACCTCGAGTTGAGTCTGGATTGTCTGGGAGCTAACACAGATACGCCACCGTGATAAATCGGTCTCTGTCTCGAGGGAGGCGAGAGAATAACCGAAAGTAGAGTGATAGCCGGAGGGGGCACTGGCGCAGCCTGAGCCGCTCTCGCAGTGTGTTGCCGCCTTTACTAGCCGAAGCCCGCGCGCGAACACGCTCGCTCAACTCGGGACGCATGACATTCGACGTTTGAAAATTTAAAAATATAGGACATTAAAAAAAAATAGGCGGGAATTACTTATTCGTGATTTATGCTCTAAAGTTAAAATGCTCTAATGAACTCGTAGCATTGAAGTTTTTCTGCCAGTGATCGAGTTATTATCGGTAAGTTTTAACTATAATTATTTATTTGTAGATTTATGACTGAAAATTTTATTGTTTTTCATCGCCTATTCTAGAATTATTTACTGTGGTGATAATTGTTTTTTTTTTTGTAATAAACTGAGGCGGTTCGTAAATATTTTTAAGCCAATTCCTAGTGCTTAGAAACAAGTTTAGAACTTGACAATTATATTGCAAATATAAAATTACAGACGAGATTTTCATTACTTTGAAGCAGAAGTAAATCGATAGAGACTACATGTCAGCATGTCCTCATGTATTGCATTTTTTTTTTATTTGCCGAGCTTTTAGAAAAAGTTTGTTACGGATGCGTTCAGCGAAGGACAGTACTACGAAGGTTCATACATTTTTTATGACTATTTATGTCAAGGGATATAACATGTGTTCATTGCAATAACTTTTTTCATCCAGAAAGAAAATAAACAAGTTATAATAAGATGCGGCGGTTGAATAAAGTTCGGTGTACACGATCGGGAAACAGATATTTTTAAAGTTCATCCTTGCGTTAGTTTTCCTTGTTTTATTATGAAAGTTTTGTTATTAGGTTGGTATTATTCTAGATGGAGCGTCGGTGTAATAACAGGGAATCTAGGAAACGCTTCGTTCTAATTAAGAATTTAATTAAAAGACTTAACTTGAAGTTGTATATATTTTAAATTATTATATGGTACTTACATAAAATACTATTTGAATTTAATATCATTGGTCTAGTTTTAGTGCTGAATTCTAACTATCGGTAAAAAAAAACACTTTTATTAATACCTTACTAAGTACAAAGGTTTAAAATTGTATCACTATTAGACAAAAATCGGCTTAAAAAACAGTATTGTGTTAGTAAAAAGTAATAAAAAAACTTAGCTCAATATTTGTTAGTGTTATGTGTTAGTATATTTTATACGTTTTCTGTCTCTATCTCAGTGTAAGGACCGCCTGAGGTGGTAAAAGCCTCCTCCAAATGCTTCCATTTGTCGGGAAGTATAGCTGTCTTGGCCCAAAGGTTTCCAGCAGTTTTGGCAATGCCGTCTTTCCACTTTTTAACTATAGGTAAATATATTTTTAAATTTATACTACAAAAGCTAACATAAACAAAAAGTAGCGGTATTTCCACAATATGTAACAGACAGCAGACAGGATTTCTGTGTTTAATGCGGTAAAACTGTAAAAAAACTGTTTGCGAAAAGGTGCATTGTTTCCTTAGAACTTTTGGATCAAATATCTTTTTGCAAAAGAACACAACAAAACTTCTAGATACAAGGTACAGCCCTACAAACTAAGAAACCTAACAAACGCATGTCGCTCGTATATTTCAACAAAGCGCGACTGAACTTGCGAAGTCACGCCTGCATCCCTATTACAATGTCACGAACTGTAACGCTAAAGCAGAGGTCATGTGTACTAAGCCTTACTCCTAGTACCTCCTAGTCTATTAGTACACGAACTGTAACACTAAACCGGAGGTCGTGTGTACTAAGCCTTACTCCTAGTATCTCCTAGTACACAACTTTGATCTCATACTTCGTTCGTACTTTTATTTACCCAGGGACCTGTGAAGTTTTCTTAGTAAAAGTCTATTTTCAGTTCCCGTGAGGATCAAGTACGAAAGACTCCACTGTTTTTGTAGTTCGTCTCGAAAGTTATGATATTTACAACGTTTTTGTTTTTCTTTCGGTTGTTAGAAAATATTTATGAGGGTTCTATATTAATTTTAAAAATATTTATAAGTTTGAAGATTGTCTTTGTTTTGGGATTACAAAGAAAATATTTTAGGAATGTTCGTTAAGTTCGTCTCGTCTACCTTAGACTAGTCTACGTCTCGTCTACTTTAAACCTATTTATATAATTAGTTAGACACCTTTCAGACAACACTTTGCGATTGAAATGCCTATAAAATTAATTTAACTGGGTCACGTTATTTTTAGGGTAGCCTAATTTTAAATGCAAAATACGTCACTATTATTAGTTTTAAATATATTATGTGAGAAGAAAAGTAAGTTCGCTATAGAATTCAATAACTTCAAAACCATAGCCTGCAGGACTTATCATAAAACTGGTATATTCGACAGATAGTTTATTTAAAAAAAACCTAAAGAACTGCAAAAAACTTTAGACTTTATTTGCTTCTTTAAAAAAGCCAGCAATTTATTTTACTACTTGAAGTAATTTATTCTCTAAACAGGATACATTATCACAATCACTTTCACAAGTCATGCTTATTTATTAAAGTTAGATGAAGTCAACATTTCCTATCTGGCTAACCCTGAGATGGAATGGCAAAATAATTTCAGGAGTAATACCGTGTGACAAAATTCATCATATTTCAGTCGAAATAGGTACTACTAGTCCTCCCCAAGTGTCACCACGTCAGCCGGTCCTAGTGCTTCTCACGTAAGTCTCTAGAAATTCTTCTTCCTTTCCACCTCATCGTCATCATCATCATTTCAGACGAAAGACCTCCACAGCTGGACATTGGCAACCCCAAACGTCACCGCATTGACCGGTCCAGTGGTTCTCGATAGTTTTGAACATGTTTACCACCTATATCACTTGAATTATTTCCGTTTTGAACCAGGTCGTATATTATTCGTTAGTAGCGCTAACAGTGTACCTGCAAGGGCCGTCGCTCGCTTGTCAATATCTCGTCACCCCCCATTACAAAGTCTTACTCTTCCTTACCACCTATATCACTTGAATTATTTCCGTCTCAAACCAGGCCGTATGATATTTGTTACTAGCGCTAATAGTATACTTACAAGGGCCGTCACTCGCTTGTCAATATCTCGTCACCCCCATTACAAAGTCTTACTCTTCCTTACCACCTATATCACTTGAATTATTCCCGTCTCAAACCAGGCCGTATGTTATTTGTTGCTAGCGCTAACAGTACACCAACAAGGGCCGTCGCTCGCTTGTCAATTTCTCGTCGCCCCCCATTACAAAGTCACGATGTGTGGAGAGTCGTGACGGACGAAGCTTTAAAACTACATTTTTTAGTTCGTTACTAACACACTTATGTTCACGACCTGTTTCTTTTGCGCTTATGATTAGATCTGAACTAGAAATTACTGCAAAAAAAATTGCGAGAAGGGATTTTATTGTTTGTCTTCATTGCTACATTTTTCGTTTGTGTGACTGATTCCTTGAGAATTCAAAACTGCAATAAATGCTTTGATTTTGCTGTTTTTACTTTTATCCTGTAGGAAGATGTTTTAGTTTTTTTTTGCAACGGACTGAATACAAGTCATTATTGTTATTGATCTGAATCTCTCGACAGTGGAAAACCGATGCGGCGACCATTTTAGAAATAGAACTTGTTCTACAGGTATAATTAAAGTAGAAGTAGTAGTAATGTAGGAGTTTGTTGGAACAGTCTTATCAAAACACTGATATTGAAAATAATATTCTAAAACCTTATAATATTTCAAACTAATAAACAAAACATTAAAACTCATGAAAACTATAACTTAAAGTTAGGTACGGATCCAATTCCTAAACTTTTACTACCTATATTATTCATGAACAATCCCTTTGTTTTGCATCGAAACTTTGTACATAAACTGATAATAACGTTATTATACCTCTGTTTCCTTTATAATATCACGAATTCAGGATATCACTTCGATGATATTGTATGAAACTCCAACAAGAAGTTTATCTTCTCTCGTATCTAAGTTTAGGATATCTTTGTTAAGCCCAGGATTAGAAGTCCGACCTTTGTTTGTAAGTTTATTGCGAAACGGATCGAATCGTATTTATTTCTCCTCGGGTGAGAAGAAAAAGGATTCGATTATTGTATGAAATGAAAAGATTTTGTTGTGGAATTGTGTTATTTCTGTCTGCGCCTAGAATCGATTTTAGTAGACTCCGTGGTTTAGCATTATTTGTTGCATACTTCAGTAGACTCCGTGGTATAGCATTATTTGTTGCTAACTTTAGTAGACTCCGTGGTATAGCATTATTTGTTGCTAATTTAAGTAGACTCCGTGTTAAAGCATTATTTGTTGCTAATTTAAGCAGCCTCCGTGGTACAGCATTATTTGTTGCTAATTTTAGTAGACTCCGTGGTATAGCATTATTTGTTGCTAATTTGAGGAAACTCCGTGGTATAGCATTATTTGTTGCTAATTTTAGTAGAATCCGTGGGTTAGCATTATTTGTTGCTAATTTAAGCAGCCTCCGTGGTATAGCATTATTTGTTGCTAATTTTAGTAGTATCCGTGGTATAGCATTATTTGTTGCTAATTTTAGTAGTATCCGTGGATTAGCATTATTTGTTGGTAATTTGCTATTATATTCTAGCATATCATCATCATCATGCACGGTCCAATTTTATTCAGTACTGAAAATTTTCTGTGCCAATCCCATCTAGATTCTATGGAGGTGTGATGTCTGGGCTACTCAACTTCTGAGGCGCGTTTTCATGAATGTTTGAGATCGCTTTCAAATCAATCAAATCAAAATCATTTATTAATAGTTAATAAGGTACAGAAAGTTCTTAAGCAATAATTACAAATCTCTTATTCTGCCTTTAATTTCGGCGTGCAAACAAGTAAAATTTCATAATTTAAAAAACCCCCCGACACATTTATCTTGCGAAAACATGCCGATTCAAAAAGTAAAACGCCCATAACTTTTGAACGGCTGAACCGATTTTATTCAAACATAGCTAAGAACACTCTCGACACAATCACCTTTCAAACAAAAGAAAACTAAATCAAAATCGGTTTATCCGTTGAGGCGCTATGATGCCACAGACAGACACACAGCAACACACGTCAAACTTATAACACCTCTCTTTTTCCATCGGGGGTTAAATAGTCATGGTTTAGATCATGAAGAGTGCCAGAGCCACGTAGGACAACATTTGAATAATGTTAGTTTCAAAAAGTAATGTTGCCATGTTTCTGATTTTGTAATTTAACGTGTGTATATAAATATATTATTTTTTATGTTTCTACAAAAGTTAGTTTTTTCTGAGACATACATAACATATGACGTAAGGTACCAAAACTAGAAAGAGAAAAACATATTTGCAAAAAAATACTACCGACTTCCATATAAGAAAACTATAAAGTGAGAAATAACTTTATTTTTAGAAGTCGGTGTCCATAACGGAAAAAAATTTACCTACCAAAGACACCGACTTCCAAAAATAAAGTTATTTTTCAGTTTATAGTTTTCTTATATGGAAGTCGGTAGTATTTTTTTGCAAAAAAGTTTATTGATTATTCGCTTTTTAGTTGTAACTATCTAATAGGCAAGTTTTTTAGTAAGGTAACTATCGTGCCAGAATATATTACCCGAATATCATGAAACTTGAACATAACCGGTGAATTGAGAGATCTGCGTACCCCTTAAGAGCGTACTGGCGTGATGTTGTGCTATGAAATGGCATAAACAATAAACAGACATTCGATTGTAGCAATCCCGAGAGATTTGCCGTTCTTTATTGAAGAGTTCTGCTGTATATCTTCGAAGTTCTTCATCAGATCTTCACCAAACTAAAATAGGACCAATTTCAGAACATACTCTTTCAAATATTATAGAACTTTCAAAATCGGTCCACAATTGACGGAGATATCGGAGATCATACAAAAAAAAACCTACACGAAGTCGAACATAGAACCTCCTCCTTTTGTCCTCCTTGTTAGGTCGGTTAAAAAACATTTTAAAGAGAAGTTGGTTTAATTTTTTTGTAAACCAGTTAAGGTTTTTTTTGTAAACCAAAGTCTACGAGTAGACTATACTGATAAAATCATTACAGCCACATTACGTATAAATCAGTTCTAGTTCAATGAAAGACATCCGATGTAATAGCCCAAAACACGTCACTATTACGAGTCTTATCATTATTGATTCATATCACACCGCCACAGCAATCTGAGCACCAACTAAGCGAAAACATCGTGAACAAGATCGCATTTCAGAATAGACCAAGCGTTGCATGAAAATATTTTAGAATCACGTCTTCTGTTACGTCACGATTCTTTCGTAGAGTCTCGTGAGTCCTAAGCATAGAACATGGAACTGAAGCTGCGTCTAGAGACGCTTTCTATCTATACTAAAATTATAAATGCGAAATTTTACTGACTAAAACCCACCCGTGTTCCTTCAGTTGCTTGAGCCAGGGCCGCGGTAAATCTCTTTCAAATTTATCCGCGACCTTGTTTTCATGCCTAAACCGCTGAACCAATTATGATACTATAGAGATTGATTGGACCTCGAAGAGGGACATATGATTGGGTTGGGATAATTGCCGAGTTTCACGCAGGTGAAGCCGAAGGCAGCTATAACGAAATATCGGCAGTCATAGTCACAGGTCGTCAATTTCTATGAATCAGATTCTCACTGGTAAATTTGGGTTTGTCTGGAAAGTTTTGACAATGCACTGTCCACCGAGGTGTTTCGGTACTCTATGGTTCGTAGACCGTGAGTCCTAAGCTTTATATTCCCTGTATAGAAGTTTGTTCTAGGTTGGTTCTCAACAAAATCTCACAGTTTAAACGTGTCTTTTCAAGCTCATGTTTAAGAACTGGATTCTTCATGAACATCTTTTGTTTGTTTCACAGTATGTCGTGAAAGAGAACTGGGCATCCGATTGAGTTTTCAACGTATTGTTTATTTTCTTGTAGTTTTGTTAGTATATCAATCGATAATATTAAACTTGTTCACAGTTCACGTAATAACGCAATCCTGTTCGGTGTTTTGCGTTTATGTCGATTCGAGAGCAAATATATTTCCATTGTTTTTCAAATAACACAATTTATCAGATTTATCATCTACAGCCTTTGCCAAATGTTCTTCAATCTATCTGCAAGGTCTTCCAATCTATCTATCTGCAAGCTACCACTCACTCAATTCCAAACCGACCTACAAACAATCGCGTCATATAAAAGGTTGTCAATCATATTTGTTTCACGCGTAAGGCTCAAATTGCTTTGATTTGATGAGTCGAGTAGCCTTCAGATCCAAATATACAATCGTAGTCATATTACCTAAGCCCGAGCTATAAAGCAGGATCATAAAAGACAGTACTTTACATGCACATGTGCCATTTACGATGGCGGAAAGTGAAAAATGCACATGCTTTTACCGCGAGAGTGCAAAGTGCTCAAAAACGAAAGGATACCTGAGTTTTATGGGTCAGTAAAGCGAGCTGAAAGGCTAAATAGCTTTTCAAGTGGAAGTAACACTTGTGTTGAACGTTTTAATTTTATTAAGGTTGATTTTAATTGAGCCATCGGCAGGTGTGTTTTGAAATCATTTTCACATTTTGAGATTGTGTTGTTACAAATATTGGTATCCTAATGAATTTGATAAGTTAAGAAGATTACGAATAACAATACAATATTAGTAAAATTTTATTACGGACGGATTAGTTAATATAACTAGCTAATCTAGTACCTTTAAACGAGCAATTCTTGTATATATATATAATCTGAATCTTGGAAAAGGCTCCAACGATTTTCATGAAATTTAGTATGCAGGAGATTTAGGGGGCGATAAATCAATCTAGCTAGGTTTCACTTTTAGAAAACATTCTTTTTCGCCCAGGTACTCAAAACGAGTACAGAGATGGAGAAACAAAACATATTAATTAACCTAACTAAACTAGAACTTTCTTCTTCAAACCAACTTCCTTAACAAACACAAGGTATTCTATTATAATTCACGATATAAGTTCATAAAAATAACCAGCATACATTAGAAGGCCTGGTCAATAGACATCAACGGTAACGACCGGACCCGGGCGGTAGAACACGTACTTATAAAACAAGTTTGTATGCTAGTCTCGTTGTAATGTAACTATGACCTTAGCAATGAAATAACCTGCATTGAGGTAGGTTATGTAATGTAAGAAGTTTAAACGGAGTTTAAGGCGATAAATTGGTATTAATATGGCACAGTTTTTGGATTGGAAATTATCTTAAAATTTATGTGAAATAATTGTCTTGAATGAACTACAGTCAGTCATATAGTTGTAATTTGTGACGCGTCGATTTATTTCCCAAATTAAAACTAACTTGGTGGGTAAGTACCAATATTTTATTAAAATTGTTATATGAATTTATTTTTCGTTCATCTTTGCTTAGGGTATGATCTAAATCTCTTAAACTTACTGTATATACCTACTCAAAATAAGTTACTTTGCACTTTCATATTTTCAGTTTAGCGGCAAATTTGAATTTCATAAATGCATCTGAAGATTGCGCTATCGAAACATTTATTTTCATTGTTTATTTTATTTGTGTAATCTGAAACTTTGTATCCCACACAGAAACAATAAAGGTTACTAAGAAAATCAAAAGAAATGCATATAAGAGGTAAAAACTTTTCCTGCCCACATTTCGAGACTGCGTTTTTCTTAAAAAAATTGTGATGTAAGTTATAGCTGCATTGCAGGTTATAGAAAAATTAGGTCACAACTCTAACGGCCTGCGGACTTTCGTAGATTTGACAGGTTTCCAATATCGTAAATTTTATCGTGGGATATGAGGCACAAATTGCTATACATAGTGCCTTTAACCATTGCCATCAACTGGGCACAAGTTGAGACACCGGGCAATAAAACTTTTCCTGATCTGGGACCTCATGCTCAGCAGTAACGTTTGCGACCACTAGACCAAAGAGGCAGTCTTACCTGGGAATCCCCCTCTTGACATAAAAATTTAAGGCATAATATTGTTTGGCGTAACGTTTTCGAATAATTGTTATTAGCATAATAATACTGTGGCATAATAATATTTCGGCATAATGCACAGGTTAGCAAAACTGTAATTTGTTTTGCAATAATTTAGTGTTGCAAACTTTTTTACGGCGCTATTTTTCGAACCTGGAAAATAAGAAAATGTTGTTAAGTACTTATATTATTTATTATAGTTTGGGCATTACTCTATTGGATTAGGTTATGGTTATGGTATTACGCCAACATCTATTTAAATAGGGTAGTTTACTGTAGATTAATAAAAAATATTGGACACGTATTTTTGATTTTGACACGTAAACATAAAGTGACGACGATATAATGTGTTGAAATATCGTGAAACGTTTAGAATTCGAATTAGTGATGTCACAAGCCCGTACTCCTGAACTTTGATGCGCTTTAGCTTCAAGCAAGTTCTGTTTCAAGCTAAAGCGTTCTTGCTCTAGCAAGTTCGATCGTGCATGGAGTACTGTTCTCATCTCTGGGATGGATCTGCCAAATACCAGCTAGATGCACTAGAGTCGATCAAAAATCGGGCCAAGAGACTCATCGGCAATGAGGCACTGGTCAAATCAAAGCCTTGAACATCGTCGCCGAGTTGTCAGCTTGTCGGTTTTTTATTGGTTAAATTTCGGGGAGTGTGCGATGGAATTGCATGATTTAATTCCGCTCAGCCCGTTCCATCGTCGGACAACCAGACGCTCGGCGATGCGTCATCGGTACATGGTGGATAACCCACCCATACGCACAAAACGTTTTGGGGACACTTTTATTATGCGTACAGCTAAGGAGTGGAATTCCCTGCCGGAGTCTGTGTTTCAGGATAGCTACAATCTAGGGGTCTTTAAGTCAAGAGTGAATAGGTTTTTTCTAGGCAAGCGTGCTTCACCGTCGACCACATCATCGCTTTCCATCAGGTGAGATAGTGGTCAAGCGCGAGACTACTGATAATAAAAAAAAAAGCTTTGTATATTTTTATTGAGTTTGTAAAACAAAAAGACGTGTTCAATATTATTTGGTAACCTCACTGACGGACTAAATAGAATTATCATTTTTCTACCCAGGAAATATCCCTATTAACATTATGGAAAAAAAATATGCCTAAATATTATGCGTAATGATCATTATGCTAAATTTCATTATGCCAACGTATATTATTACTATATATTTCATGCTTATCATTAGTAATCCACTCGCACCTACACAATCTCCATGGCTCTCACTCAATGTATTCATTCCTGTCTAAGGGTATACGATTTATCCGCCACGTTATTTTTTATGGGTTTTATACGTCATTTTTATGTTTCCAATTCATTTCTAAGCTCTTTTATTTTCTTATAGGAAGGATGCCGAGTGGTATGATTGTATTCCAGATACATTATTATAGAAATGTTTACGTTTCATTGGGAGCCTTAGGGTTCCGTAAATCGAAGTAATTTAAAGGTTCTCACAATGTTGATTCTCGATAGGAACGTCGGGTTAGTTTGAATTTAGAATCAATCCATTAATTTATTTAGTAGTATTGGATTTCAATTATAGGAGTAATGAAGCCTAGAGGCGAAAATTTTAATTGCTTTTGGATCTGATTCTTCCAGGCAACCCTGCAGCAATCTATTCCGCCTACTATCAAGTATCATTAATGAAAATTTAATTTTAATCTCGAACAAAAATACAGGCTCTTAGGCTATTAGTAAAAACCGCTAGATCCTTCGGATTTTTGGTACCAAAAATATAAGTATCATTGTATATGTCGCTAGATTAGTGCAGACACCGTTAGTTTGTAAAATTAATCTTACGAGATTATAAATTATTGATATAAACCAGCGCTGTGGCTCTGTCTCGCACACGAGTCCCAGCATTATGCTGAGCGATAACCGTTTTGCGTAGTTGTGACGCATACTTTGTAATTATTGTATTTGAGTTTTTTTTTTGTTTTTTTTATGGTATGCGTCGTGCCTGGCGCAAATAAACAATTTTTCTTTCTTTCTTTTCTTTCTTTCTTTCTATATACTGTGAACAGATTATTTCAAATACAATAAATTATATAGTTTGAAACATACCCGAGCCTTATTGAAAAACGATATATTATATAGTTTGAAACATACCCGAGCCTTATTGAAAAACGATAGTTTACAATATCACGCGATTTATTATTATATATTAACAACAAGATTTATGAATTTTGTTGTTTGCAATAATCCGGTGACATATAATAGAAAAATAAAACTGAAAAAATATCACATAACTAATATAAGTGCTTATTTATCTGTGCACATACGACCTCCACACTAAACAATGTTGTAACAAAATATAACATTCTAGATGTGACACACATTGATGCTAAAATGTGATTATTATTATTGTTGTTTGTTCGTCCACGTTGAGTTTAACGCTTCAAGTTAAATTGCAAACAGTAAAACAGCGATAAAAGTGGCCCGGCTGGTTCCTGACGAGGGAGAGAGAAAAATAGATCCTTTTTGTGTCTCTCCACACTCCGATACACATTATAGTCTTTGCTATGTAGCTTAGGGCTGGCGGATAACAATGTAATGAATTAGCTTCTGTCAGCGGCTTCGTCCGCGTGAAAGTCGGTAGTTTTTCTTTTCTAAAGTCCAATCTATCTTTGTACTAAAATTAATGGAAATTGGTTCAGCGGTTTAGGCGTGAAAACAAACCAAACAAACAGAAACAGTTCCTTTCCCTATGATATTAGTACCGGTGCTATTGAACCACATCAAATATTAAAGATTTAAAATAACCCGGCATTCCAACGGAAACGAATAACCGACCATGATTTCAAATGCCAAAGGTTATTGTAATGCTAAGTTAATATTTGACTACGAAACGTTAGCTATAAGACGATTCAAAATGAAATCCTCGCTCAACCCTAGCCGAAGTAAAATTATATAGACATCGAAGTATGCATTTGTGAGTAAAAAAAGTACCCGCACATAAAAGTCGACTCAATAATCGTGGTAATCGAATCACGAATGTACTTTTTTTTAGTTTTATACTTATCATTGGAACGAGATAAAAATAGTCGTGAGTTCTTTCACACCGAAGTTAAATAACCGACAAGTTATGTTTTTTTTTCCGCGCGGCCACTGTTGGCTTTGGTCGAGGTACGAGGCTTTTTGTCAATCACCGATCCCGTTGGTGCTATATTTCGATGCAGGTTGTGTTTCTCTGACGAACACTGCACGCTTAATTTATTGTATCATGGCCGGTGTGGCGTGTGGCTCTCATGTTTGTGAAACAAACTTTTTTGTCTGAGCTTTGAGAATTGAGTTTCACACCCGTTGAACAGATTCACGCAGATACTTACTTTAATGTATACGTTATATCCCTTTATGAAAGTTTTGTTGCTAAAACGTTTTACAACTTTATGGGAAGTTTATCTGTTTTCATAAATAGAACAGTAAACTTTTCACTATTAATTATATAGCAAACGTGCGTTTTTGGGTTACCGAGAATATTTGCTTCGTCAAAATATTTCGGTCACGTCGAAACCTAGTTAAAATTATCAGTGATTAAAAAACTGAACATTGCGCACGTCTGAAATACATAATGCTGGCTCTATCAGTATGCTAAGCGCGTACTTAAATACTACTCAGCTAGTACAAAGCTCTCAAGCTTGGTCTTAACTACGAAAACATTAACTATTTTGTAATTCATATTATCCAATGCTTTAGGAGCTTGCAAATTCTATAAGCGGTACCTCAGAGGAACTCTGGAATATAGAATAACTATGTGAATATATATTAACGCATCAATATCCTAGTATCCCAACGGACATGTACTTGCAAGACGAATCTGTTATCGTCAAGACGTATGCCAATAATTTATGGACGGAATACCTGATAACGCGACCCGGCCAATATTGGAATTGCAATATCGTATAAGGTATCCTTTATCCCTGTTTATAGATCAGCATATAGGGTGGGATCATACCTTTGTAAATAAAAGATTTTCTAGAACAGTATTGTTTAAGACCCAAGTCTTTTGATATGCAAATGCTAAAAATGCTATATTGGATACTAAAGGTTATATTACCCAAGGCATTGTCGTGAGAACTATCGTATATGTTACTATTTGTTCCACTTTCTCAGAATAAAACTACGTGGTTTATATGCTATCATCCACTTACTGTCCCAAAGTAATGCCTGAAGCGCAATCCCGAACAGTATTCGACATGATCAGCATAATTTGGCCGTCTAAAAACAACTGAAACAAAAATATTCATAATATTGTAGTTATAAAAAATAACAAAAAGTCTTGTTATACGGTTCCTCTTTGAATGTTTTGGGGATACATGTTGAAAATATTCCGCACATTTGAATGATCAAAGTAAAACAGATAGAGGTCCTTTGAGTAGGTGGATACAAAGGTACAGATTTAATCACTTATGTGTCCTGTATATGGATCAGATATTTCTTTGAGAGTTGCCCGTTAATTAAATAGGTGTAGGGTCTGATTAGAGATGTCCTGTCGACTAACGAGGACCGTGTGATCGTTGGACGTTCATCCAGTTTTATTCTGGCTTATCGACTCGTTTTACTTATTCGATTAGAGTCAAAGCTATCACTGATTCAAGTTTAAAAAAGGGTCCAAGATTTTAGAATTGTCCTTTATTTTAGGCATTATTATTTATTTTCAGCCTATTCTGTCCCAATGCAGGGCAAAGGTCTCCCCTTCTTCCGTCCAATCCTCTCGGTTTAGGGCAATAGTGGACCAATCCGGTCGATAGGCATACAATATTTTTTTTGTTTAGTGCTCATAGCTGCGTGAGTTAAATATTACGCCATTTATCTGTTCGGGCCTTTAATTTTTCTGGTTCGTAAACTAACCGCGATAACTTACCACTACATAAACTAAAAGAAAAACGACCGACACATTAGAACAGGGCAATATCCCAGTACAATTCACAGTCAATATCGCTACTATTAGTTACAAACGGTTTATAGCGCATCAGGGTTATAATGAACACACGTACCAGGCTGTAATGACTTTCTGGAGTGAGCAAAAAGTCCAGGCTAGTCGTGTTTATGGCGTGAACCCTCGGGCACTGCTTTGCGGTCGTTCTAAGGCCCCGGACACACCCGCGATATATCGTGCAATCTAAAACGCTCCAGTTTCGAATTCCATTCAGATCGTTCCATTTTCGAAAGGGAAATGCTGAGAGGCGAGTGGTCGGAATTGATTAGCGAAATTTCGTGTTCCGTTTTCGGTAATGATGCATCTCGACGCCGACGTGGCTCGCTGTAAATCAGTGGAATTTACTTCGAAAATGATTTTATGCGCTATTGAATTGTTGTGCTAATAAAGTTAAAATCATTGTAAACCGATATATGAGTTTGAAGTAGCCTTTTAAAGACTGAGACAAATGGTTGTGTACAGCAAAGTTGTCGCATAAAAGTAGACAATTTTTATAGAAATTATTTAACGGGTATATCTGTGGAACAATTAATATAAAAAATCACGTTGTCGCGTCGCCCCTCTCTGCGAGAGCCTTAACTTTCAATAGCGCCGCAGACGTCATTAATACTAGATGATATTTTTTATCACGGCACTTCTAGTTGGGAACTAACAACTCGCATTTATTATGCTCCTTGTAAATGTACTTTTGTAACAAAAAAAATCGTTTCCTAGTACATTTTCTGTGGAATTTATTTAAATATATGATGTTATGTGTGAAGTTCAGTATAACTTATATTTGTTATTACTTTTAGTCCACGCTCCAGGTTCGTTAATATAATTCCAGTTATGTTATGTTTCACATTTTAAATTTGATTGAAATCAAATGAATGAAAAAAAAGATCTTGGTAAATGGAATATGGATAGATAAGTATTTCCTTACATAAATAAATAATCAAGTAATTGTTGTTATTTAAAAATAAAGATTAAATTTGTGTATGGGCGATAGCATTACTGACCTTTTTTTGTGTCACCTTTATTAAAACATATTGTGGGATAAATTCTTTTGATATATATTCCAAGTGTAAAATAAAAACGAGGAAAAGGCGTGGAATTTCGCACGGAAAATTTCTATGACTTTTACGCCCTCGTAGGTAGATAAAGATTTTGATCAATATATGAATATTCCACGTATTTTGATATTATAGGCATAAAAGGTAAGGTATAATCTCATAACTTCGTAAAACACCACGTGTTAACATATTCCGAGGAATATGAGCAAAGCTTTAAATAAATAATCTTTTGGAGCAGAAGATTTTCATCTAAGCGAGAGATTACAGAGAATATGTTGACGTATGTAGGAAGAATATATTAAAAGCTTTCTTCAAAAATACCTGATGTTTGTGAAATGCGGAAGTACTGTTTTGTTTATGTTTCTAAAAGCAGTCATGTTGGAGACATCCCTTTATAAAATACTTGGAAGAAAAAGATTCACAATGTTTACAAAGATGCTTTGATATGAAGTTTTTAGTGGGATTTATATATTGAAGATATCATATTTTGTTGTAGTTTTCTAGTAAGACATAACTTTGTCACATATTTGTCTAGACCTTTATGAGAAAATGCGGTCGCTGACATCCGACTGAATTCCTAAGGAAACAGTAATAATTCGGGGTTTGGCTCTCGTCTATTTCCTCCTCCAATATTGGACCAATTTAAAAGATATTCCATAAACTGAAAAAGGAAGATATATAGTGTGTCCCTATGTGTTCCTCTTTGATGATACATTATCTTTAGAAGCACTGGAACCCTCAAAAGATGCTCTTTCAACAGAGGCCTAGTGTACAAATTTGTCAACTATAATTGAGAAAAGTTCCTATTGCCATCAACCGGACATAAATCTAGACTCCGAGCTTCTACAGACAAATTCTAAATGGAAAACCCCAATCACTTTGCACGACCTTCGAACCTAGAATAATTCATTCCAAGCTCTCAACTACCTCATGGTTACTCCAAAATTGTGCAGTAATAATATAGCTTAATTATCAGCAATTTCATGTAGTGGTTTTCAGTGCTAAACTTTGACCCTTCTGCGATCACACAACGCTAATTATATTTCAGCTTTGGTACACACTACACAGTTAAACATTTGTGTATCGCATGTTACATTGGCGTGGACAAACCTACTAACACTGAGCTTGTGAGCTTATATTTGCCGATACAGCACTAGCTTATATTCAATGTATTTCATTTCACTGCATTTTGTACAAAAATTGGTTTGCGTTCTGTTTTACGAGTGCCATCGACTTTTGTCGACCCATTCAAGCTGTTGTCACTTGTCAAACGAAAAGCTCACTCCATCACTGAAAATACTTGCAGCTGCGGCAAAAAAATACCAGAAACAACGATGCAGCAACCCTTTACTATAGAAATTGTTCTTTGAAAAATAATTTCTATAAAAAATGTCGTCACATCGTTTTCGTATTGTCATACTGTTGTCGCATTGGCACGTCGTTGGTCGTTGTTGCATTGGTAGGTATGTCGTTGTCGCATTGACCATATGTTGTCGCATTATCACAGCGTCGTCGCATTGTCGCTGTCTTTATGCGGAAGCCTCTACTCGTTACCTTTCCCAGAAAGTATACGGCGAGAAAAAAAAGAAAAAGAAGTATTTGTGCGTAGTCATCGGAGCATATCGAGCATTTTCGGATGCACGCCATCTAAATTGCGGACTCTGCGTGGGAATGACGCCGCCCGGTCATTACCTCAGTAACTGCCACACAGTTATCCGTTAAGAAACAATAACTGTTACCTATTAATTAACCAGCACACTCACATCCTCATCTACATTCAATAGCTAACGAGACTTTACGTGCTTTCTTAGTATTTAGCATATAATTATGTTTGTAAACAATCGCTGTGTTTACTGTTTACCGTTAAGGTTCACGCTGATAGGCGCGACGCAATTATTCATGCGACAATGATGCTACGTCCATTACATTAAATTTTTGTACGGGTAATATATGCAGAGTAAAAACTATAGACAGAGTTGTTGAATCATTGTCACGCGCATTGTCTTGTAGTGCCTGTCTGAGAGAGCCTTTAAAGGCTTTAGACTCAAGAAAGTACTCTTTCAGAAATAATGAATTTCGAACAGTTCGAAAATTGATGCACTACCGAAACGTCAAGACCTTATAATCCCCAATCTTGAATGTCACTTTGTCTGACTGACCCTCAGATTTTTTCCTTTTTCTGAATCGATTTTTCTTATCGATAAATTTATCGTTGCCAATTACTGTATCGATATTAGGCTATCGAGTCTATCGAGTGCGGATCAAGTTTTGTGGGTCGAGTGTCATTGTATCCACACTTTCATTATTGAAGATATCTTTCAAGTTGGGAAGATATAGGACCCCAATATAACAAGATGGGAGAAAAGATTGATAGGGTTCGCGCGGAATAATAAGATACTTTTTTTCTTTTGAATGGTATATGATTATTATGGTTGCTGAGATATTATTAGAGCTATATATTTCGTATTTTTGTACAAATGTTTTGTATTTTGCGTAGAATATTTTTTGTTGTTTCTTATATTGTTGTCAACAGATTTAAGTTTTTATTGTAAGATGGTTTAATTCTCACACAAAAGTAATATTTTTTGGTAAGCATCATTAATAAAAGTCTGGAGAAATAAAAAAATACATTGTAGATTACGAGACTCAACACCGAAAAATAAAGCAAAAATAAATCTTTAGAAATATGAAATCAAATAAGGGTGTTCATTCAATTCTGCTGAAAAATAATTGATAAATCGAGTATTTGTTTCAAACTGTCAACAAACGTTGGCATTTCGTATATAGAAAAATGTTAACTTTATCAGAAGTACAATTACTTATTTAATTTTCATTATATGCATTTCTTTGATATTGTCATCATTGCAAATACTAGTTATTGTTTTTAAAGCGATTCAATAAAACTGCAAAAGTTAAGTGTAAGATCCGTAATTATAAGGTACGGAATAATTTGTTTACAGATCGAGTTAAACGATTTGTCAATAGCTGCTCTATTGAAACAAAATCAAATATATATATTCTAATCTTATTTTGATCTAGTTCTGAGCTACTATTTATAATTTTTAGTCCTCTGCACTTTTGCCGTCACCGGCGACCAGTTAAAGCTCCTACTTGCCCTATTTCCTTCCTAATTACTGGTACCTACCTATATTAGTAAGTATTCAGCAGCATTCCGGGAGACTAGAAGCCAACCCCTTGGTAGTTGGGAAAATGTAATAATCTTTAACACTTTTACTGTAAGAAAAAAAACGATTCACGATTTTTTCACATGGAGCACAGTATTTAAAGCCTGCAAAGAAAAATCGCTAAGCACATTCAGAATCCAATTTAGTTTGTCGTCATTACCGTGTCCCAGTCCGTTGCATTTGTACAGCCATTGATTCAGTTATCAAGTCCCCGACGTTGGCACCTGTTTCTTTTTACCCATGTTTCTTTCTACCCTTTCATTTCCGTCAGCCGGGGGTAAAGACTTAGTGACGTAACAACATGAACGTTGCGGAGATTTTTCTTGCTAGTATCCGGTTAACAGTGTTCGTTTAAATGAGGACTGGGTTTAAGGGTGACTGTTTTTTGTTATGTGTTTGTAGTACAAGGATATTTTTTTAAAAATTTAAGGGATTTTGGATATAAAAGAAACAAATGTATTGGCTAGCGAGCAAGTTTGTTGTATAGCATTATCAGTCTACAACAGGGGTCACAAATTACTTTCATTTCGGGTGCGTTTTTAGGGTTCCGTACCTCGAAAGGCAAAAGCGGAACCCTTATAGGATCACTTTGTTGTCCATCCGTCTGTCTGTCTGTCAGGACCCTTTTTCTCAGGAACGCGTGGAGGTATCAAGCTGAAATTTAAATCAAATTCTCAGGTCTACTGTCCCTTAAAGCTGTGTGAAAAAATCAAACTTCTAAGCCAATGCGATCAAAAGATACAGCCGTTTATGCCGCAAATTTTCGACACTCGCAATGGAATCAAAACTTACAGGGTACTTCCCATGAACTCAGACTTTTTGAAAATTTGGTACGAAGCAACGTCTTATAGCACAGATAAAGGAAAAAATGCGAAAACCGTAAATAAAGTCATCACATCATATAATAAAAATATTTTTAATAATTTTAAACTTCCAGCCTTTTCCAAATGAACGCGTAGAGGTATTAAATTGAAATTTATATCAAATACTCATGTCTATAAAACCTTTAAGCTGAGGTTTGTACGGAAGCCTCGGTGCGCGAGTCCGACTCACTTGGCCGATTTTTTTTTAATAATTTGACCATCGCGGTCCGTAAGGTTTATTTTAAGCCACCTACCCCCTCACCCGGCCTTTACATCTTCATGAGTATATATTTTGTTAAATTTAAATAATAAACTTAAAATATGTCAATATAGATAGATGAGATGATTCGTCTGTTGTCGGATCGACGGCAGTTAAAACAAAGCGCGGGATGAATTATTCACTTACGTACTCAAGTAACACAAGTAAATTATATTGTACTGTTTACTTAAGCGCCACACAAAATAGTTCTGCGGTTTGTATCCGGACTGCGGGCCACCATTTGGTGACATCTGGTCTATAACGTTCTCACTGCTGGAACACAGGCATCCTCTCCTCCTTCTATATGAGGGTGGTGGCTATAAACCACCACATGGGTCCAGTGCAGGTTGAATGAAGTGAATTCGATGTAAAAGCTTTTTATCTCCTCTTCTATACCTTATCAATTTTTTAACAGTACTATCCGACCTCCATCAAACAAATGAAAATCTTTCACCTTTGTAAGCTCGCAAATACCACCTACGTAACATCAGCGCCTAAAGTTCTTGGAAAGGTATATATCGACGCTAACAGATAGCTTTTCTATGAAGTTTGTAAATTAGGTAAAATTCGGCTGTTACTGTTACCGCAGAAGTTCACTAAATCCCATTTCAGCGCCGAACTTTTCGACCGTGTAGTTCACATTAGTGGCCGTAGTTTTCACGTTAGAGTAACAACGCCAACATATATTTTAATAACCTTTGTATTCAGGTTTAAGACGGTGTTATACATGTTACTATTAATAATTATGTACAAACAGACATTTAGAACACATAACATTTTGCCGGTATCTCCTGAAGCTTGCTTAAGCTTTAGGAGATACCGATGGGCACCTATAGTACGCCTTAAGCCATTTATGTTTATGTTCAATGCAGTGGGGGGCAGTGGTGGCCCAGTGGTAACGGCCGTGACTTACAAGTTGTAGGTAGTGGGGGACAGTGGTGGCCAGTGGTAACGGCCGTGCCTTACAAGTTGTAGGTAGTGGGGGACAGTGGTGGCCCAGAGGTAACGGCCCTGACTTACAAGTTTTAGGCAACGTAGGACAGTGGTGGCCCAGTGGTAACGGCCGCGACTTCCAAGTTGTAGGCAGTGGTGGCCCAGTGGTAACGGCCGTGACTTACAGGTTGTAGGCAATGGGGGACAGTGGTGGCCCAGTGGTAACGGCTGTGACTTACAAGTTGTAGGCAGTGGGGGACAGTGGTGGCCAGTGGTAACGGCCTCGATTTACAAGTTGTAGGCAGTGGGGGACAGTGGTGGCCAGTGGTAACGGCCGCGATTTACAAGTTGTAGGCAGTCGGGGACAGTAGTGGCCAATGGTAACGGCCGTGACTTACAAGTTGTAGGCAGTGGGGGATAGTGGTGGCCAGTGGTAACGGCCGCAATTTACAAGTTTTAGTTAGTGGGGGACAGTGGTGGTCCAGTAGTAACGTCCGCGACTTACAAGTACCAAAAATTCGAAGACATGTGACATTAATTAACCCGCACTGACTGACTGACTGGATTACGGCCTGTCCCTCTCACAGAGAGGAGGCCTGTGTCCCAGCAGTGGGAACTAGGGCGTGTATATCGGAATCTCGTAATATCGGAATCTCGGCACGAAATTTACGATATTTCAATTCCGATACTGAGTGAACCAATATCGGAATCTCGGAATCAGAAAAAACCTATATATTCGCTCCTTGTGAAGCGCCGAACGCGATAGCGTGGTTAAACCCTTTGACTACGGTGATTAGCATTGATCGAATAATAAGGCTTATTTACTTAAACTGAATCACGGATTTATAGTCCTGAGCTTGCTAAAAATGTTACCGTTAATGCTAGCTTCATAGAACCCGTTGTAACAATGATATTTTCATTGAATAACGCTTAGGTTGCGGGCATCTGCTAGATGCAAGACGCACGGGATCGGTCAATGTGGCGATACATGCCACATGGAAGGTCCATGTTCAGCAGTGAACTTCTTTCGGCTGAAATGATAATGATGATGAACGCTTAGATACTTTTTATTACTTTTGAGAGGGCTGTTTCGGAACAAGTACCAATCCTTGTTAAACTTTCTCTCAAATTTCTAAAGTGTTTCTTGCTTAGAAGCCTCAATATATTAAAGCTTAATATTGTTTAGTCTTTTGCTTGTATTAAATACTACAAATTCGTCTTCGATCACTAATCTGTTGGATAAATCATATTCTACTACTTGACTGCATTATATCCACACAATATTTTTTTATATGCCTTTGATTTTGAATAAAATAAAGATGGGATAATTATATTTTAACATTTCTTTATTTAATTTAGTTTATTGTAGTTGTATTACGAAATAAGTTTATCTCGGCAATCCAGGATTCATTTCACTTAAATAAAATGCTCTAGTTGTACTGACAAAAATCAATACGGTAATCATCGATCTCTACGATACCTATTCCAATCAATGTATAATAATAATCCTCCTGATTAGAAAACATTAAGTTAAGAAGACTAAATTCAGAATTTCTTACAGTCTATTAAAAAAAAAAACTTAAAGCGGAAATAATATTTCAATATTTTGTTACTCATTTCCTACATCCATGCATGGATTTGGCTAGTGATACTTTTACTGAATTAAAAAATCAATATTACTCTCTAATCGGGACTAATTTCAGATTGATCGACAGACATTAATTTTCTGTTTTTTTTTAGCATTGTCCTTTTTCAGAAAGGCATGACGTTAGTAGTTATTCTTTCTTGGGAACAAATGTAAAGTTTAGTTAAATAAGCGCCCGATTATCCCGTCACTGCTGATTAGAGAGAGACACAATAGAAAATCCTATTATGTCTCGGCATAAAGGTGTTTTTTTTATTGTACTTAATCCAACCTCATACCGAATTTGTGCAAATAACTAAAGGATGCGCGATATCTATCGAATGAGTCCAATTCCGATATTAATATCGGAATTCCGATATTGAGATCTAATATTGAAATCAATATCGGAATTGAAAATCTTGCGATATTACATGCCCTAGTGGGAACATTAAAAGGCTGATGCTGATGATTGATACTGAAAAACCCCAATAACAATTTGTCCGGCCCGGGATTCAACCCAGCAGTAGCGCTTCCGATCACTAGACCAACGACTCAACGAGGAACACGTTAGGCAAAAAGTCGTGTGCACTTCGTCATTCTTCGTTCTTATCAATGAAGTCTCCGAAAGGCAGTCAGCATGTACGTATGTGTGAAGAAAGAAACAACCGACCCTAAGAAAGAACATTTGGTTCAAAGAAATTTAACTAGATGGCGCGGTATGCATCGATCCTTTATTGAATTTTGTGTATTAAGATATTCTAGAATTGATCATACAAATTGTATGTTCTTGTTTAATTATCTCTCCTGAGCATAAAATTTTGGAATAATTTTACATTTCAAAAATTATTTAAACGGATCATTTAAAATTCATTCCAATAGATGGCGCAGTTTTAAATTTCTGAGGCATTTCACTCGACTTTGATTTTGATTTTCTCAGTGAAATTGGAAACGTGTAAAATAATACAAATATAAAACAAATAGGCACTGTATTTAAAGAACATAATTGTCAAGTTAAGTGGGAATCCTGAATCTTTAGCCGAAAAAAAGGCCAGTCCTCATTTCTGTTATCTTTAAAACCCTGAGCTATTTACTTCCTTAAATTCAGTTTTATAATACCAAGACGTCCTCATGTTTTAATAAAACTTTTAGCCAAGAATAAAGAGAGAGAACGTAGTGCTAATGACACCAAAGGGAAAATAGTTAAGTCCAAGTAGGAACTTTAATAAACTTTTAAACCATCTTGAAGTTTCGTCACTTTAAAACAAAGTCTTTTGGTCCATATTTCGTAAAGATATTATTTTAGATTAACAGAGAAAGCTTAGTTCTTGAAATTAGATTAGAACTTCGTGACTAAACTAAATGAGATAGCGTTTAGAACTAGTATATTGTTTTGTAATGTAACCTAGATCATGTTGTACGATGAAATATGAGTTTTATTGAGTTTATCTCGATGGTGTATATATAGTATCTAGAGTTTTGATACTTTTATTTTATTGTATCGTACTGTTTGTAAACGCACCCACGATATAAGAAGAAATTCCAAATGAGGGGGCAATGTTTTTATTAAAATAATGTAAATGGGATCAAATACCGTCGATATTCGGCAAAGTTTAGAACTCAAGTGATACACAATCTTTTTCGATAATCTATTAAGATAACATCGATCAGTAATTAGTTCGTAACGCAGAATGAAATGAAACAACTTTTCGTTTTTAGTTATAAATTATATAGAAAATTCATTACCTAGAGACCCGACTAATTGCTATTAAAATATAACTGTCTCAGAACCTGGTGAGCGAGGAAGTCAAATAAGAAGTAGGTAAGTAAGTTTAAACGTAACACGAGTAGTCATTAGTGACGCCGCAGAACTTAATGCAGGGCTGACACATATTCCCAGTAACTGTATGAATGAAAAATTTCTAGCCAGCACCATTTCTTTGAAAGTCTTTGAACGATTATGTGAAGGATCTTTGAGTGAGGTGGTACTACTAGATGTCAAAAGCCAAGTTTCTTGGTATTTATTTATTTCATTCATACAAGGTAGCATTTCTGGTGACACAATTTTCACACTAGATCTACACATGTGTTTGTATTATAAGATGGATCGTCACAGAGCAAAAAAAAATAGATTATATCACAATTTTATTATTTCTAATATTAAGGATTTTATAGGAAAGTCTATCACATCATCTTCAGTACAAAAATTTCCATCCTTAAAAGAATTTTATTATAATATTATTTGCATAGAAAGTGTCTCAGGAGAGATGTAGTAGAAAATGGGGCACTTAGGTTCCTTTTACAGTTAGAAATTTTGTTATTTAGCACTAGGAAAATCTTAATAAATTTTTTTTTGTAGGATGGAAAATATGTACTCTATTACACTGAATAATTTTAGTAATATTTCTAGTTGAAACACTGTAATGTAAGTTTCTCGTTGTTGCTATTTACTCTACTTATATTCGACGTTCTTCCTCCTTTTCTAGTATTTACATTTATCTGTTAGAAACTCACCTATAATTTTAGTATTATCATAACTGTAAGTGTTTTTTTCCATATGAATGCTATATGATCAACCCACCTGCTGCCACTGTTATTCATATCTCTAAAGGAGTCACACGATTCCTTAATTGATATCTATTTTCAGCCCTTTCATTACTCTTCCCACGTCTTTAATAATTCCTTTATTATTTCGACATTGCTAGTGATAACACTAGATACGTTATGATGGTACTATCAACTTAATTGGCACCGTTCACACTCGGCTAATTGTCTTCAAGCACCGTTATGACAGCGGTAAGCCACATCGTGTACCACTAAGGCTGTGTTTAGATGGGACACTTATCTGCGATTGTTTGGTTGGTTGGCGCTGGTTGATTTTGACCTTGTGCTTTGATTCTCTTGGTTGTAGCGATTTAGTACACTTTTACATTGATAATATTTTGAATGATCCATTGACGTAAAACGATAAACTCTCATATTTTTCCGTTCTTATTATTTTCGTGTGAGGATATGGCCACCTCTGGTGTCAAAGTTAACTGCCTCTGGGAACCACACAGGCGTCTGACTTGGCTATTTTGTACTTACATTAACTATATAAGTCGAGGTTTCCTCACGATGTTTTCCTTCAGCGTTGCCTGTGATGTCCAAGATAAACTTAGAAACTGCATATTAATTTGAAAAAGTCACATTCGAAGTAGCCCGGATTTGAACCCACGAACTCAAGCACGAAAGGCGATGTCTTAGCCACTGGGTCACTACGACAAGACATTTTTCCCTGGTAGGCAGGTAGAATAAAATAACAGAACGCCACCTGGGTCGATTCTTAATTACTTCCTTGGCTTCGTTTAAGTTCATAAATAAAGTTATACAATGATTCGGTGAATAGACCAGTAATCTTTCTGCTTAGAGAACAAAAGTACAAAATGAAAGAGCCGATTGCCAATTTCCTATTTTCAAGTCGTCTTTCTCGAAAACGATTTTCTCTGCAATTATAAATTTATAACGGACAAGCATTGTATTCCGATCCGCCATACTGCAGTCGCGGAAATGATTATCAAGAATGGTGACTACAGGCATAATCTCCTTACTTGGTAAGCCCCAAGTCCCGTATTAGAATATAATAACGCTGAACTGTCTCGATAATTGCTCGTAAACGGCCAATAATATACGATAGATTGTTAAATTTCTTGTTCTATGAGTTTAATTGGCGACAGTTCATGCTTGGATAATTGTGAACGGAGACCGTTAGAAGTGCGGTAAGCCTCAATAATGCGTAAAGTTGGGGACAGACGTGCCACTTTCAAGCGATTGTTTAGATGATAGCTTGATGCACTGGAGTCGATCGATAAGCGGGCCAAGAGGCTCATCGGCGATGAGGCACTGGCCAAGTCTAAGCTCCAGGGCCTTGAACACCGTCGCCGAGTTGCCAGCTTGTCGGTATTTTATCGGTTACATTTCGGGGAGTGTCCGATGGAATTGCACGATCTAATTCCATCTAGCCCGTTTCATCATCGGACTACCAGACGTATGGCGACGCGCCATCGGTACATGGTGGACATCCCACCTATACGCGCAAAACGTTTTGGAAACACTTTTATTATGCGTACAGCTTAAGAGTGGAATTCCCTGCCGGAGTCTGTGTTTCCCGACAGCTACAATCTAGGATTCAAGAGTTTAAGTTAAGAGTGAATTGGTTATTTCTAGGCAAGCGTGTTTCACCGTCGACCACATCATCGCTTATCAGGTGAGGTAGTAGTCAAGCGCGAGCCTTTACAAAATAAAAAAATGAATTAAGGTGATAATACTGTCTCTTATGAGTTCTGTGTTGACAATCATAATGTACTTTCAGTCTAACTGTCTTATATTGAAGTTTGAAATTTAATCTAAATAGTGTCCACTGTCAAATATTTTTTTGTAAAGTAGTTTTATTTAATAAAGAGGCGATTGAATAATGGGTGAAGTAGTGAAAGTTTCATGTCCGAAAAGCGAAAATATATTATTGTAAAAAATAGTATTCGCTCTCCAAACTGAAAATATAAAAGCTACAATCATATTTTATTTCATAAATATTTTACACAGTTAAAGTCTGCCAACAAAAAATGTTTTCGGAAATTGTTCACGTGACTGAAGTTTTTTGATTTTTTAATAATATTATCTTCTGTTTTTTTGCGTTTGTGTTCATAACACCGTAACAGCTGTTAAACGGTAAATAAAATAATTTTGAAATTCGGAAATAACTTCAGTAATTTCATTGTTCACCTGACTGACGTATTTACATTTTTTATAACGTTGTGTTACGTTTTTTGCTATTATGTACGAAATGCCGAAACGGCCATTGGAACAGTAGTTAAAATCATTTCGAAATCCTTGCAGTAATCATAAACAGTTAGATTATATCACACCTTTACGATATATGTGAACAATATCATAGAATTATCGTTGCTATATATGGTATGTAATATAATAGGATATATTATATCATCCGACATAACTTAATGGTAACTATGGGGCAATGATGATTGTTACGTAACATGTTGCAAGCTCCTTGCGGATTCATTCTTTGTTTTTAAAACGACATTCAATCCCATGCTGACCATCTTATTATAACATCCTATTGTATTGAAACCTACATTTACGGATAAATGTGTTTTAATTTAATATGATTTGAGTAGTAAGAATATGAATTCAGAAAATAGTAAGTTCTTAGAAGAAATTGCAATCTTCACTTGAAAGCTCGAAGTACTTTCAGTATGAATAAGTTATACTGGTACATTATTTTATTTGAAACGCAAATTAAAATGTGTCACATTGTACCAAGCTCTTATTTTCATCAAATGATGGTTTCTCTTACTAGTCGTACATCTATTATTTGTAAAGGCATCACAAATTTCAATAATTTATGAGGTTTATTATTTTACATAAAAAATCTTTTTGCAAAAAAATACTACCGTCTTCCAAATACTAAACTACAAAGTGAAAAATAACTTAATTTTTTGAAGTCGGTGTCTTTCGTAAGTACCATTTTTTTGCGTTATGGACACCGACTTCAAAAAATTAAGTTATTTTTCACTTTGTAGTTTAGTATTTGGAAGTCGGTAGTATTTTTTTGCAAAAAGATTTTTTATTTTTCACTTTTTAGTTGTACGTACCTAATAGGCAAGTTAGTAAGGTAACTTTAACGCCAAAATAGATTTCATGAAACTTGAACATATCCGATGAAATGAGAGATCTGCGTACCCCTTAAGAGCGTACTGGCGTGATGTTATGTTATGAAATGGTATAAACAATAAACAGACATGCGATTGCAGCAATCCCGAGAGATTCGCCGTTATTTATTGAAGAGTTCTGTTGTATATCTCCGAAGTTCTTCATCAGATCTTCACTAAATTAAAATGGGACCAATTTCGGATCATACTTTTTCAAACAAAAAAGAATTTTCAAAATCGGTCCACAATTGACGGAGTAATCGGTGAACATACACAAAAAAAAAAAAAAAAAAAACAAACTTGAAGTCGAACATAGAACCTCCTCCTTTTTGGGAAGTCGGTTAAAAACTAACCCGTCATAAGTTATCCTGTCAAATTCTGACGAAATAAGGACCGAATGCACCCAGTTTCCGGGAAACGTTTTTGTTTTACTATTTTTCTTATTATGAACTAGCTGTTGCCCGCCACTTCGTCTGCGTAGCATAGTACTTCAGGCAACGGTGAAGGAAAACATCGTGAGGTAACCTAGTCTTATATTTAACCATTCTTGAAAGAAAGCTTATCAAACACTTACACTTCACATACACACACTCACACACAAACTACACTCATACACACACTCTTAGATACACAACCACAATCTTTCACTTCATTTGCTGTGTTAACAACAACTGTAAACAATCAGTAAAGTCACGGTTGTATTGTATTATATAAATTGAAGCCGCAAAATGTCCGATTCCTAAGATACAGGTCTGCGTACCTAGTTTAGGAGCCCGGAAAGCTGACAATAATTATAACTTGGTAGTACAACCCACTGTTTCCATATGCCATGTAATGTGTTGTTGTTCTTTATGTACTAAATAAATAAATAATAATAATAATATAGTTAATGTAAGTCTGAAATAGCCAAGTCAGAGGCCTGTGGTGTTTTCCACAGGCGGTTTAATTAACTCTGACACCAGAGGTGGCCACGCCTCACACGAAAAGAAGAAGAAGCGTACTTCAAATTTCTTATTTTTTATATCGCGCTATAATATTGTAGGTTTTCCACACAAACTTCCACCCCTTCCTTTTTTCTCCCTTAAGTATGATATACGGGATAAAAACTATTCTATGTCCTTCCCAGGGTCTCAAACTATCTCCGTAACAAAATTTCATCTAAATTGGTTCAGCGGTTTAAGCGTGAAAAGGTAAGACTGACAGAGTTACATTCGCATTTATAATATTAGTTAGGATTTTAAAATAAAGTTAGCCAAATCGGTTCAAACGTTCCCAAGTGAAGCGCTACCAGCGAACCTCCTTTTATTTTAATTTATATACTTGTAAATATACGTTATCTATCAAACTTTAATTAAAGTTCATAACATGTTAAAACCAAATAAAATAATCAACCCTAATCCTGATGATCATAATAAAAAGCCTCTCCGATCTCAATCTTCTCAAGCAAATGAAGACACAGCTTCAGAGCGTCTTATAAACTTATTAAACGACTTTAAAGGCGAACAAATTATACCTGTTAGCTATAATTAAGTTCAAAGCGACTCTCAGCGTAAGCCAACTTGTTAAATCTTTGCTTATACCTCGGCTTATTTCTTAAGGAAGGAGGTATTGTAGTGGTGATGTTAGCTTCGTAGGTTGGAACCGAGAAAACTGTGTTTGCATGGATATGCTACTGTACCTACTAATATTGAGGTTTACCATGATCTGAGAAGGATATGATACATCATTATCTTGTTAAACGTAACATAATGTATCGAAAGTTACTTTCTACTGGTATATTTTTTTTATATGTCTTAAGTAAGTTTTCTATATATATCAACCTCTTCCGCCCTTTTCGGTTGAAAAACTACAATTTAATTAAATTGTGCTTCATATGTTTCTATTTGTACCGGATTAATCGAATATTACTAGCAGTTTACAGTCGACAGATCCCATAGTTTACCAAACATTACTTATACAAATTCCATTACTTAACGACCTGATTTTCTCAAAAGCTTCCGACTTTCTCAGCTAAACTAATAGGTCAACGCACACAAACTAAATACAAATTCAATTAAACACTGAACTTTATGTATTTAGCTTTTTAAACACTACCTCTTTTTATTAATTCAAGCTTCGAGTGCGGTTCACATTTTCAGTGAGTGCTCTTGTTTGACATGGCAAACACTGTGTGTGGCGCCAACATTGCCAACATAACAAACACGACCTACTAGTACAGCCAACATGCCATAGCCAACATGCTGGTTGGTCAGCGCGTTGGCAATATGACGTATATGTTTTGCGGAGTGCACTTAGCAAATGTTGTACGTTTATGCAAAGACAATTGCAGTGCTGTTCTGCGAATTTTCACCATCGCGTTTGCTTTGGCATCCAAAGTGGAATAGAGTTTTTGAAATTGATATTTGACACTGCGGACACCTTTGCTGTGGCTGCAAAAGCGATGTCGGTAATAAGTTAATATTACAGAATATCTAGGATGGACAAATTGAAGCGCTAGCAGCTTTTCTTTTATTTTTCATAGACTGTCAATTTCGTTGCAGATTCTCTTTAATAATAGAATGTAGTATATTGCTTGTAATCATCCTCTTAATTGTCCAAATAGATATGAGAGAAAGTCCATTCTGGTGAATGCTCTTCTAGTTATTGTTCCCATAATTATTGATTTGCAATACTTACACCCGGTTTCTGAAACGAATTATTATCGCAAAATTAATGTGACAAATTGAAAAATTGGTGCTGTGATTGTTTGATTGTTTACACCACCCAATCGCTTCACTTGAATTGCGTTTGTGATATGACGTTATTTTTGTCCAGGATCCGGGTTTAATGTTTGGTGACGGAAAAGGTGCTGTTTATCATTAAGTTCCTTTAATTAAAAGATGAAAGTACTTCATCAAGACTTGATTTAACGTTTTCGAATGTGGTAATCAAGCTTCCTTTCTCTTAAGATTCTCATTACATGAGCCATATACGGATCATTAAATTTTAATACTGGTCTGTCAAAATAGAATCATTGTGCAAAATTAATTTGATTCTATTATGACCCGTCGGCAAGTATGTCATAACCAAGGTCGGAATTGTCTATCAGACAATGATAATAATTAGACCTAAATGATAGTTATTCATGAAGCAACGATGTGTGAATGTCTTCAGCATTGCACAAGTGAACTGAATCAAAGATGATAATGTATGTTATAATGTTTCGCAATTTCATTTTGATAGTCTTAGGATGTAATAGCATATTTGTTACGTTATGTATCTCTGACAATGCGATTGCAGCCACAGGGTGACTTTTGATTGACTTAGTGAACTTTGTCTATCAGATTTCGATCTCAATTTTAAATTATGAAATTGTTACGTCATAATCTCCAAGTTTTCGCCCATCTACATATTATGTTGGGTTCGACAGCCAGTCTAATCGGATACAGCTGAATTTCAGTATTTTACATGGAGCAACTGACTGGATACGGAAATGGATGGATATGGAAAAAATATTATACCAGATTTGAATACGGTTAAGGATATGAAATTATTTCGGATTAGTCGTTAGTTTCGGATACTTTCGGTTGCGGATATTAAATATAAAAATAATTTTAATAATATGCAAGTAACACGCGCGGCTAGTGTTTCGACTCGGCCGGGCAGAAAAACCTACCATAACCGGTGTCAAGACAAAGACAAAGATATTTTATTTCAACTAGGCCACCAAGCGGCACTTTTGAACGTTAGATACATTAAAATTTACAAGGAATAAAAAAATATTCTACCATTTACACAAATTATTCGAAACTTTTGTATTGGATTCGGTTACGGATAAATTTTTATTTCGGATATCCTTTAGTTTCGTTTACTGTTACGGAGCTCCTTACCAACCCTAGTTACGAATGTCAAAAAATTACAAATGACAGCAGGGACCAACAGCTAAACGTGCTTTTCAGGACACGCAGGCCTCTCGGTATGAATTGAATGTCACCCATCCAAGGATCTACCACAATATGACACGTTGTTACGTCATAATATGCAACTGTCTCATGTATATCAATCTTTATGACATTGTTATTCTAGATCAGTCCCGTATGAGCACTTTAGAATGGGATGTGCAGTAAATGCCAACATTTCTTCGCTGTGGAAAACGGCCATAAAACAGTTGTTATCGACGCTTCTAAAATCGAAACACCTCGACGTGGCACACTTAGCAACAATGTAGGGGGAATGGGGACAGTTGAAACAGCGATAGGTGTGCTACCTATCTGTAATTGTCCGTCATACGGATAGACCCGTACTCTGTAATCTGTTCCCTCGACTGCAATTTGCGGTTCTATTGGAATCTTTATTGATTCCTGGTGCTTCCGCTGCCGGTATTAATAGATGGTCTGTGGCGATAGTAATATTGTAAGGGTTTGGATTGGACTTCCGATTATGCGGTTTCAGTAAACGTTAGCATCGGTTTTAGTTATGATAATTCAGAACAATAAAAGTCGTATTCAATAAAACCGCGAAGGTGAAAACACATTTATTATAACAACATCAACTGTATCATCTCTAACTATCAGTATTTGACACTTTGTGTAATCTTTAAAGAAGAAAAACAAAATCAGTGAAATTCATACAACAACCCTTCCAAACAAATTACATTGCCTACACTGTCCAGTTTGTTCCAAAATGACATTTAAAAAATCAAATCCATTATCAAATCAACCGTACTAGCGTACAATCAAATACAAAGCAGCAATTTCTTCGAGCGACCGCACCGGGTCAGTCTAAGCCTGGCTCTGACAATCCCTGCGGTCGAAACGCTCATGCAAACGCAGTACTGCAATATCGTTTATTATTCAACCCACTGTGAACAAACATCACCCAAGAGATTGCACTAACACCGAAACAACATCAAAGACTTTGGAACCTCCAAAGTCTTGCAAAGTTATTTCAAAGATTTTGTTTCGTCCAAGTTTATTTACTCTTTTAAAGTTCAAGACAGTGAATTGTTCTGTTTTGACTTTATTTTGTTTGGAAGTTAAGAATTTGAGTAAAGTACAGGAATTATGATGCCTGGCATTGTGTTGAAATTATTTAATTTTGCTTTGAAAACCGCGAAGGTTGTGTTTAATTTTAGATGATGGAAGATTTTGAATCACGTAATAATTAAAATAATTGTTTTAACTTTAACTAAAACATAATGTAGGGAGGTAAAATTGTTCTCCTACAGAACTATTTAAAAAGAGGGTATTCGAATAGGCCAGTTGGCTTACTTTAGACGTTAAAGATTATGGAGCTGAATTATAAAAAATCCCTTGATAAAAGTGTGATGATGACAGTGATGTACTTTTAAATACTATTTTTTCAGTAGTTACAAGAAAATCGTCGTCAAAAAAGCCTGTACCTAAGAAACAATACATAACGAATACTTGGCACTCAACCATTACAAGTCCTCGCTATTCTGCCCGCAAAGCACTGTGTTTATCGTATGAATCAATGAGGGTATTACGTGAGCGAACTGACCAAAATTGGTCTGCGGTTTCCGTGATCCAATTTGTTGGTCTCCGGAGTACTGTAGGAAGCGTTCCGCAAAGCGATAGAGTTGTTCGGAGCCTATAAAATTTTCAGCTTCATCGGGCTTTTGTGTCTGTGGTGCAGTGACGAGAAATGTCTAAGGTTTTATCTGATTGATGAGAGTGCAGAGTCATCCACAGCCCGACTTCGCCCACTGCTGAGCATAGGCCTCTCTCTTCTTGTACCAATCACCACGTTCCCGTGCCAACCTCATCCAGGTTCTACCCGCAATGTAAGTGCAGAGTACAAGTTTATAATTGCTTTACATCATAAATCATCTATCTCATCAGAGAAAAAGAAAAGTAAAAGATATGTATGAAACTATGGAAGAGGAAGAACACAATCAAACTGCAAGGTCTATAATGTGCATGGTGAAATGACACAAAGACATGAAGGAAGGATGGCGTGGAAGATGATATGTGGTTAGAATGGAGGTGACTATAGGAAAGACGGTGAGTATAGATATATGGAAGAAGAAATACAAGATGCGCTGATCCCAAATGAATTGAGATAAGGGCAGGAGGATGGTGATATACCATGTAACAAATTCGTTGAAATAAAGGGTACAATCAATCATAAGAAAAATAATAACATTTATACAGAGGTTATGACGAATGATTAAAGAGGGTATTGTCCTAATCACAATGCTTGACAGGAAATATGCTATGGTGATCTCAGATGGTTGTTAGGTGAGAGAAAGCCGGAGGACGATACTCTTTAATAGCTTCATAATATTTTCAAATCAACAACAAATATGTGGAGTACGGAGTTGACTATTTTGAAACATTTAAGTCAAACTATAGAGATAAGTCAATAAATAGCAATAGAGATCTAAAAATCCAGTGACATAATAAATACACAGTTTGTAGGAATTTCACTGTGTATTTTTTTATAGTGAGTAAAATTTCATTTGTAGTAAAAATCGGTGTTTTGCAGTGGAAACTGTAGACAGCTGGAACATTTTATTTGCCATGCGTTCGCAAAAATATTTGCAAAATAGTGGATGATCGTTCGAGTTTTTCGGTATCAGAATTATTAACTATCTTTTTGCTGTTTTAAAAACATGCAACAAATTTAATCTATAAAACGGTTTTTCAAAGACAACTCGACAAGTTTTTAATTTGTTGAATCTAATAAACAAAATAAAAATAATTTGAACGCTTTTAAAATGTCATGAATAAAATCAAGCAAAGTTTGGACCGTCTAAATTAAAAGAGAGAAACTTAGTTTGTTTACAGAAGATAAGTTTTTAATTGTTTCTAAGTGGTTAATAAAATGTAGTAGTTCTTAACTAGTCTTTTGATTTAGCACTGAGATTTTAAACAGGTCTACTTATAAAATATTTACTTTTAACCTTTAGGTGAATAGAGCTATTACTTACTGTAAAAGCATTGAATAATATACGACTATGTGGGACTTTTAATCTCTTATATTCCACGGCTACAAAGGTCTCTCGTCTAAAATAAACTCATTTTCGCAAGATAAATATTAAATTATTGAGAACCTCTTCTCATGATCTGCTTAAAAATTTAATGTTATTTGTTTGTGGATTCAAATTGCACTATAACAATGCTGGTAGTTTTTTTTTATATAGCCGGTCTATTCTGCAAAAATGCCACCGAGATAACTTGGGTGAAGTTAGCTGCCATTACACCTAATGCTAGGGATTGTCCGCCTACTTCTAGCACACTTCACCGTAGTTTTGACGGTAATATTGTTACAGAATACCACTGGTAGGTGCCAGGTACACCATACTGTCTCCAAAAAGTAATGCCGAAATAAACCTAGACGTCAGCAATGAGTTATGGTGTAGGTGATATAATTGGTTTACTAATGATAAGGAATTTATATAGTCATAATTTAAAGTGGCATAACAAAATTTAGCATAATCATTGAACATAAGGATCATAGGCATAAATATTTTGCCATAATGTTTATTGCCATAAATACTGTTGGCATAATAATAATGAAGTATAATTTTATAAAACAAAATGTTATAAACGCAACTCATATAAAAATAAACATGTATGCGGCTCAAGGGTGGCCTAGGGGCCACCCCCGCCTTACCTTAACCTAGTCCAATAGAGTAATTCCCAAATTATAATAAATAATGTAAGTACATAACATCATTTTATTATTTTTCAGATTCAAAAAATATTATGCCTTAAAAATTTATGCAACTCCAAAATATGGCAAAACATATTAGACCGAATGATAGTTATGCTAACCTTTGAATTTTGCCAAAGTATTATTATGCTGATAAAAGTTACGCGAAAACGTTATGCCAAACAATTTTATGCCAAGATATAATTAGGACTTATACAAAAATCCACAAGGAATTCTTATACAAATGGCAATGCCAAAGTTTAATTAAAAAGAGCAAAAGTGCCTAATTATGTAAAAATAACAAAATTAAACTAATAAATTAACTACCAATCTTATAATCCCAAAGCTTACATCACATGAAATACCACACAGAGGTTTAATAACGTTACAGCATGCATATCACAGTATATCGGCTCAATGATCTTGAATTACATAACTGCGAACAATGGGTTACAAGAGTAGGTACTATAAGGCCGTTAAAGCTTCGACGTGCTTATGCTTCGTTACTGCGTGTTTCAGGACGTGTTGCTAAATTGAGAGCAGAATATCCACTTTGCAAAATCAAGAGAAATGTTTATTTGTGTATTAGCATTTGCCAACAGGTTAAAAATAATGATATATTCTTATCAATGCCATCCCGTGTCAATCCGTGTAGCCATGCTCCAAATTACATTTAAATCCGTTCAGTCAATGAGACCGAAGAATTGCCAAACTTAAGTGGCAGCGGGCAGGGCACATTGCTCGCAGAACGGATGGCCGATGGGCATAAAAGTTCTGGAGTAGCGACCGCGAACTAGCAGACCTAGACGTTGCGTTGGAAGGCCTCCCACCAGGTGGACCGATGACCTGGTGAAGGTTGTGGTGATCCGTTGCATGCGAGACGCACGGGACCGATAAATGTGGTGACCCTGGGGGAGCCCTATGTCCAGCAGTGGACGTCTTTCGGCTGATATCGTGATGATGATGACTCGATGAGGCGTGATTGATGAGCAATTTTTAGATTTATATTATTTGTAGGAGTTGCCTCCTAGGAAGGGCCTAAGTGGTAGGTGAAAAAGGTTGCATAATGTTGACGTTTTTTAAATCTACTGTCTGCTGGTAACTATCAATTAATATCTTAATCACCAATCTTAGGAAGACGTCTGCTAAATCAGGCCCATTAAATGTCCTTTTAACTGCCATTTCAAGATGGTAATCGACAGCAAAATCTGAAAAGTCTGCTAAAATGCAAGTAAAGCGCGTTCAACCGCTTTAAAGATTACGCGGCAATTTTATCTGGATTCGAAGTAGATTTTCTGAACGCTTTTTAGCTAGTGATGTGCCGATACATTATCGCGTACGGAATTCCCGGCGTGCCAGCTTGTCCATGGATGTTTAAGCGTGTTAACCAGACTGCGTTGGCGATAGACCGATATAATTAGGTATGGGTAGATCGGATGGTATGGGTTATCGATGGTATGGTCTCGAGGAACGATTTTATAGTGTTGCAGTTTTTATTAACTACAATGTTGCTTTTTTAGATGAACAATAATTGACAAAGCACGGATATACAAACAGAAAACTTAATATAAATTGTCTTGTCTGATTTTACAATACATTGGATAAGTAGTAGAATATAATAGATTTAATCAATTGAGTATATTTTATGCTTTAATTAATTATCATAATCAATCATGATTTACACGCTTCCAAATTAATTTCCCCTTAAATAATTAATTATGTTGATGCTTCGATCTAGCACCTGCATTAATTAATATCACATCGAAAAGGCTTTGTGGAAGCTTAAGACTATAGCGTAGCTTTTAGTTTAAATTAACACGAATCGGTCAGAAACACTTCAGCAAAGCGGATATATTCAGTAGGAAATCACAATCCCTCTTTGTTTATCCCGGCTCGCTGCAGCTCAACTCTAACACCCACTCAGAGCTTCACTGCCCACACTAGGAAGTCTCATGCTACGTTTATCTCATAGAATACGGAATCTACTATAGACGCCATTAGAAAGAAAAGAGAACAGTTAAGTGAAACTGATCCTCCGACTGCACAGCATGATTTTTGCACAGCCTTGGAAAAATATGCGCCATGTCAGCTTGAAACAATCATCGCTCAACATAATGCTGGGACTCAGAGCCTCATATTGCTGGT
Source organism: Orthosia cruda (assembly GCA_964057195.1). NCBI lineage: Eukaryota > Metazoa > Arthropoda > Insecta > Lepidoptera > Noctuidae > Orthosia > Orthosia cruda. The sequence goes on from OZ059836.1 coordinate 34,731,361, forward strand.
TTTGCAGCGTTGATTTTATCATGCCGGCCGGAGCAGCATGTATAAAAGTTCAAAATTAAAAATAAATATGTACAAATAGAACAAAAAACACAATATTCGTGCACTATGCTAATATGCTTTTAACACACAGCTGTCATAGCTATATTCAGAATTTTCACGAATCGTCAATGAGTAACACTCATTGACACGCTTGGTTATAATGATTTTGACAATACCATCTCTAGCAGTGACAGCCGGCCGAGGTGTCTCCATATTCTGTGGTTAATCTCATTGAGAGGTGACATGTGAAACTGCTATTTAATAACAGTTATTTATCGGTATCATGCATCCGTGTAACCGATCATTTAGTTTTACGTTTTTATCACAATTCGCTACACTAGATTAAATGGTTCGTGAGTTTTTTATGATGTAAGATGTTTTGGTTCTGTAGTCTTGTATTAGTGTTTATGTTTCTTTATTTTCTCGTAGATATGTCCCGTTAGATAGATTGATAGAATAATACCTTTTAATTCTAGTTCCTTCAGTCCATCCAAAGGTTGTATGGTATATTGGTGACAGGGATAACCGCCAAACCCATATAGTACCGAAAGGATTACTTTTTTTTTTGTAAAATAGTTGTGTTACTAATAATAATTTGATGTAATAAAGCATATTTTACCTACCTATACCTTACTTCTTTGGTTTCTTTATTTCGTTCATTAATCCTTGTACTTAAATACCTATGTCTTCCGTTCCCCGAACCAGTCAGTCCCACTTCCAACCACAGAATCTATTCTTACTTTGTTTGAATTCTCTAAGGAGTGAATGTATTTTAGTACTGGTTCTATAAACTGAGCTCTAAATCTATTTTAATTATTTACAGATTTATTTACATCGAGGTCGAGAGAACAGCACAACCTGTGAGTATCCATTTTATTTTATAAACTAAAAATTATCTAGGTACATCAAGCGTTCCCTTCGTCGACAACATCATCGCTTACTAGCTGGTAAGATAGTGGTCCCATTGCTGGGAAAAGAACTAGCCTATATATTTCCAGACATTAGTTTTATGTGTCTATTAATAACTTCAATGAAAAATCATAACCCAAGCGATCACTTTCTACAATGAATTACTTTTCGTGACAACTACGATTATCAACACAAAGTTCTTATAATTATTCAAGCAGCTTATTTCAGCACATAGGTACTCCATTTAAATAGTGTCTTTCAACTCTACTTTTAATTATAAAATCGATTCATTCAAACCTTTCATTTGTCTGAAAATTTTATCATTACAGAACAAAGTACATTGGAAGGATGATTGCGTTTCTGTAATGACAACATAGAAAACACAATTCGTTTTATTATAATCAGACGTCCCTTGGAGTGTGCTTTCGTTTTATTGTAATAGGGTAACATTATACAGATTGTATTGTAACTGGCTTGTTGGTCTATTGGTAACGAACGCTTCTGTGGAACTTGAAGTCTTGGGTTCGATACCATTCGATGCCCGGGTCAGACAACTGTGTTATTGGGTTTGTCCATCTGGTATTTCTCAGTAGTAGTCCGCTAACTGCTGGACATAGGCCTCCCCCAGGTGTCGCCACATTAAACGATCCCGTGCGTCTCGCATCCAGTGCCTTCCCGCAACTCTAACCAGGTCACCAGTCCACCTAGTGGGTGGCCTTCCAACGTATCGTCTTCCGGTTCGCGGTCGTCATTCCAGAACTTTTCGGTCCCATCATCGGCCATCCGTTCTGTGAGCAATGTGCCCTGCCCACTGCCACTTAAGTTTGGCAATTATTCGGGCTATGTCGGTAACTTCGGTAGACGTCTTTCGGCTGAAATGATGATGATGAGCCCAGTAACATGCGTGATGAAAGACGCGATGTGGATTTCCATCTACGTGATTGGTCGATTTTTCATACTCTCTGCCCTTTGCCTTGCCGTAATTATTAAGCATGCTGGCAGTAGGTACATAAATGCTACACGTCTTCGTGGTACCCTGTTGATTAGTGGAATGAAAAAAATGTGAGCCCATTCTTTAGACTATGTTCCGCTTTGCCATATTGTGTTGCATATAGTGTGGCATATCCGTACCTGTTCGACCACAGCCTTTATGGTCTCTTTAAGAATGACATCTTTGCCAATGGCCTTGCCATTCTTGAGTTGTTTAATGGCAGCTACGACTTCTTCAGAATCAGGCTCCATGTCTTCATTAGTGGGATCCGAAGGAGCGAAATCCTGGCATAAAGGGTCCTCGTATTCTTATAGTTAGATATCTTTAAATGGTAGACAAGCATTTTCTGTCTACGCTAAAATTGGATACTACACCCGCAGAAACAACTCAAGTTCTTCACGATTCTTGTTCTAATTCAAGCAAAATCAGTCTGAAGTTGCTGTACAACTCAATAACGAAATGTGGCCGAACTATATGTATGTCCACTTATATGTGACCCTTCAGGGAATACCGCGTGATGTTACTGTATTGTTACTTGTTAGTTTTAATGTTAGGCAAATTTCTAGGCATATCTTTGGAAAGCTCTAGAACAGTTTGTAGTAGGTTTATGGGTACTACCAGTTTAGTTTTATGGGTAGTTATACTGTGGTGTATTCGCAGTCAAGTTAGTTTATAGCTTGATGTAAAGTTTCTAGCGAGCTACTAGTAAGCCAAGTTATTAGCAAGATTTGTGATAATGAATGTATCGGCTGCAGTTTCCTGTCCTCAGGCACAAATCTAACTAAATACCGCAATGTCCTCCATCCGTTTGGAAGCCAAGCTTGCTACTTTTTCACACATAATTACAAACAAACAAATTTACTTACTGAAGAAAATTGCCGTTGTCTAGGCCAACTTTTGTTGTAGGTTTTTAAAAGCTCAATACGGTCATAATTGGGAATTTTTCTAAAATTCGGTTGTGTCCGGTGCCGATAACACTAAACAAAACAGCTCAAAGTAAGAGCATTGTTCTCAGTTTTGCTTCCCTAATTATATTCATTCGCATCATCTAGTCCGATTCATGTCTATGTTCTTGACTAAATTAGCGTTCAAAAAGGTATATTCTACTTTGCCCTAGATTCTGTAAAAAATATCTTAAAACACGACCTAGAATAAAAATACCTAATGTTTACGAAATAATGAACGGAAGACCTGTGATGACCTATGGCTCTGAGACTTGGTCGCTCACAATGGGCCTCATCAGAAAGCTTACAGTTACCCAAAGGGCAATGTAGAGGGCTATGCTCGGTGTTTCCTTGCGAGATCGAATCAGAAATTTAGAAATCCGCAAGAGAACCAGGGTTACCGACATAGCCCGAAGAATTGCCAAATATAGCGGTGGGCAGGGCACATTGCTCGCAGAACGGATGGCCGATGGAGCAGAAAGGTTCTGGAGTGGCGACCGCGAATCGGAAGACGTTGCGTTGGAAGGCATCCCACCGGGTGAACCGATGACCTGGTGAAGGTTGCGGGGATCCGCTGGATACGGTGTGCGTCCCGTATCCAGCAGATCCCCGCAACCACAAGGGCCAGTCAATGTGGCGACGCTTGGGGGATGTTCAGCAGTGGATGTCTTTCAGCTGATATGATGATGATGAACGGAAGACTTGTCTTTGCCAGGGTTAACAGGAATTCAATTAGCATTGTAAGCAATTTAGCCAGTCTAAAAGTAAAGGTACAAAGAAATTGAAATAAAATTTTCCCATTCCTACCGAACCTTTATTCAGAAAATATTACATAAGTCTAGTACCACTCTGAAGCGGTTCACCATTTTCGATTTTACGGACGGCTTTTAAACAATTATCTGAGTGCCAGGTACCTAAACTTTTTAGTTCTACACGTGTTGTAATATTCACTGGATAAATTCCGTCCGATAGTGTCCGATATTATTCTTTCATTCGATAAGTAAACTGAAACCTAATTGAAGATAAACTTCACGAACTGAAAAGGTTAAATTAAAACATGTTTCGTACAAGTCCAACTTTAAAAAGCTTCTGGCAGCGGCTTCGCCCGCATGAAATGTGTTTTATCATCCCAAGGAACATTATACCGTGATTGAGTAACAAACATAGGTATGAAATTAGATTAATGATTCAAGAATTCTACATAACTCCTATAATTCAACATTTTTATTAGACTCGACTTAATTTCATCACCACTGCTCTCAAAACGGTGATGGAAAACATCGTGAGGAAACTGGCATGTCCTAGAATCAAACATTTGAAGACATGTGACTTCCCCCAACCCACACTGGGCCCGCGTGGTGAGTTAAGGCCCATTACCTCTAACACAGAGAGGAGGCCTGTGTCCCAGCAGTAGCAACATTATAAGGCTGTTGATAATGATGATGATTAGACTAGACAATTATTGAATTAATATATTACTAGAGGACGCCTCGCGGTTTCACCCGCGTAGTGCCCGTTCCCGTGGGACTACAGGGATTAAAAGTAGCCTATGTCACCCGGGGATAGAGTAGCTTCCCAACGGTGAAAGAATTTTTGAAATCGGTCCAGTAGTTTTGCAGCCTATTCGGTACAAACAAACAAACAAAAAAATCTTTCGTCTTTATAATATTTGTTCACGCACCTATGTACGTGACGCAAAACAGCTGATGGGCGAGCGAGGGGAAGGCAAGCAGAGGAGCGCGGGACGGGGCGCGCGCGACCGCCCACCATCAAGATTATAAAATCCATGGACCCGCGGACCAAGAGTTTACTGATCGACAGCGCTTCGAGCAAAACCACCTAGTCGCATTGTACCTGAATTTCACTGTAATCCTTGACCAAATAAATCTTTATCGTTATATTAAATAATAATCAAATTCATTGAAGAAGTCCCTGCTGCAGTTCCTGACCCAGTACATCCGAACACACAATCACAAACATAATGGTCCTATCGAGCCGGTTGTCTGGAGAATGAAGAATCGGCGCAACTCAACGAGTCAGAGGACGTCTTCGTGAAGAAGAAAATCACCTGCGCATACCTACCGTCACTCAGTGGAAAATAACTGACGGTTAGATTTCAAACTGTGAGTACTTTCCTTTGTCTTTCATAGCCACCGAAATGACGAAAAAACGGCAATCTCTTACAATTGAGTCTGAAGAGGTGATAGTTAACGTAGTTAAGGATTTAGTTAAAAAGCGAGGTATAGTTAAAAGTAAATTCTCTTTATTTGTTAAATATGTTACTTCGTTAGGCAATAATGATATAAATAGTGCGCAGAGAACGGAATTACAATTTCGGTTGCAAAAAGCAGAAACCTTATTAGCAAGTTTTTCGGAAATTCAAGATGAGATAGATCTTAACGTGTTAGATAGTCAATTGGAAATAGAATTAGAAGAAAGAGAATCTTTTGAGAATCGGTACTATTCTACAATGGCTAGTTCCAAATGTTTGCTAAATCAAGACGATTCTAGTATAAACGAATCAACTTCTAAAAATATCAATTCCATTAAACTACCCACAATTAAGCTACCCTCCTTTGATGGCTCGTACGATCAGTGGTTGGAGTTTAAAGACACATATTTATCGCTTATTCACAATTCGAAAGACATAGATGAAATACAGAAGTTTCACTATCTACGTTCTGCTCTCACTGGTAACGCCTTGCAAGTAATTAAATCATTAGAGTTTACCGCTGGTAATTATCGAATCGCCTGGGATTTGCTTGAAAATCGCTTTAATAATAACCGCCTGTTAATTTATAACCATTTAAAAGCGTTATTTGCTATGCAGCCAATGAGCAAAGAGTCGTCCGCTCAAATTAGGAAATTAACCGACAACATTTTAAGGAATCTCCGAGCTTTAAAAATAATAGGCGAACCTACGGATTCATGGGATTCCATTGTTATTTTCTTTGCGGCGTCAAAGCTAGATGCTGCCACTGAAAGGGAATGGGAAAACTTTCAAAGCAACTCAATAAATAACGAATTGAAAATTAAATTAGAAGATTTTCTGAAATTCCTCAAAAATCGGGCGGACATGCTGGAAATGGTTAAGTTATCTAGCAACAAAGCAGTCGCAGACAACACAAAAAAGGCGCTGTCTAATCAGGTCAACAATAGCACTCATAGTTACACTGCTACGCAAACAAACATTAATAAGGGTCTTAATAATAAGGCATCAAAATCCTCAAAGCGTCAGCGCATCTGTATCATGTGTGACTCCAATCATTCACTTTATTCATGTAACAAATTCTTACAGTTGTCGGTAGGTGAAAAATCAAAATTTATCGATGAAAAGAAACTTTGTCGCAATTGTCTGCGGGTAGGTCATACAGAAAAAAACTGTTGGTTTGGACCCTGCAAACAATGCAACTTAAAACATAATTCATTACTTCATTGTGACGGTAACGCGTCCAATGAATCATTACAAGCAACGCCGCGGTATGAACCTGTCGCAGACAATTCGCAGACCGCGCTGTTGCATTCAGTAGCTCACGCGATTAACAAACAAGAAAATACTAGCTGTCTCTCTTTAACAGTGCAGCCTGTCTTGTTATCCACAGCATTAGTGGAGATCGCCGACAGCAATAATAAATATCACACTATTCGCGCATTACTCGATAGTGGCAGTCAGCAGTGCTTCATAGCTGAGTCGTTATGTAAAAGGCTACATACTAAAATGCTACAATCTACTGTTCAAGTCACAGGTGTAGGACATTGCATTACACAGTCCACGCAATCCTGTGAAGTTCAATTGAGGTCCAAAACTTGTGATTATAATAAAAACATAAAATGTCTGGTTTTGCCTCACATTACTGCACAACTACCCTCACTTAACTTAAATATTAATTTTAACATTCCGGACAATGTAACGTTAGCGGATCCAAACTTTTATTCGCCTAATGAAATTCAACTTCTCATCGGTGCAGATTTATTCTGGGAATTGTTAAATGAAGGGCTCATTAGGTTACCTACAGGACCTTGTCTTCAGAACACTAAGCTAGGGTGGATTATATCCGGTCCAATTCAAACAAAGAATTTGCGCATTAATCAGATTCATTGTAACTTTACACAAACGCTTGATGTACAACTTAAAAGGTTCTGGGAAATAGAAGAAATTACAACTACCGTCAATAATAATTATTCTAAAGACGAACGTGCATGCGAAACTTTATTCTCTAGTACTACGTTACGCGATGATAAGGGTCGGTTTTCTGTGCGCATTCCATTAAACGAGTCAGCTGACTCATTAGGAGATACGTTTACGTTAGCTGAGAACCGGTTTCGATCGCTCGAACGTAAGCTGGCACGCGCTCCTGAGTATAAAAAAATGTATGCCGCGTTTTTACAAGAATATATAGATCTGGGACATATGAGTCGCATTCGTTCATACTCTTCGCCCACTTATTTTTTACCGCATCACGGTGTCTTTAGGGAAAACAGTAGTACCACTAAATTGAGAGTCGTTTTTGACGCAAGTGCGAAATCGACCAGTGGTAAATCTTTAAATGATATTCAATTAACTGGCCCTATATTGCAAAATGACATCTTTTCGATTTTATTACGATTCCGGCGACACAAATACATCGCTTGCGCCGACGTCGAAAAAATGTTTAGGCAGGTACTTATTCAACCTGACCAACGTAACTTGCAATGTATTTTGTGGAGAGAAAACCCTTCAGATCCACTAGGTATTTACCAGCTTAACACGGTGACATACGGCACTGCGTCCGCGCCGTATCTCAGCATGCGATGCATTAGACAGCTTGCTGAAGAATGCAATGATGACGTCATCTCGCGAGTAATTAAGGAAGATATTTACGTAGACGACCTTATCACGAGTCACGATGATAAAAATACATTAAAAAACATATGTGATGGTGTTTTCAAAACCTTAAGCTCAGGATGTTTTATATTGCGTAAATGGATATTTAACTATGACGCCTCAAACACAAATACGGCAAATGGTTCGTCGAAAGAACTGTCCTTAGGAGAAAACTGTCAAAACAAAACGTTAGGATTAGGTTGGTTCAACGCGAGCGATGACCTACATTTTATAACAAAACTTGAAAATGAGGGTACATGTACAATCATAACCAAAAGAAATATTTTGTCGGTAGTCTCACAAATTTACGACCCATTAGGGTTACTGGCACCGACAATTATTATTGCAAAAGTTATGTTACAAAAATTATGGTTATGCAAAATTGGTTGGGACGATCCTATTCCACGGGACATTGAAACAAACTGGAAACAATTCACTGCAAACTTAAATAGTTTACATACTATACGAGTCCCTCGTTATGTTTTAAGTGACAAAGGCGACGGTAACATACAAATCGAGCTTCATATTTTTTGCGACGCCTCGCAGAGCGCGTACGGTGCTTGCGCATATATACGGGCATACATAGCTTGTACTGATGATGACTCACTCGATGCGTTATCTGTTCGTCTTTTGTGTGCGAAAGGCAAAGTAGCTCCGATAAAACCGATTAGTATTCCGCGCCTCGAGTTATGCGGAGCGTTGTTGGGTGCAAGATTATATAATAAAATAATTAAAGCACTTCAAACTAACTTTAGAAAAGTTTATTTATGGTCGGACTCAACAACAGTATTGGGATGGTTGAACATAACACCGAGTTCTTTAAAACCGTTTGTTCAGAATAGGGTAGTAGAAATTAATGAGCTTACTGAAGGTTGTTCATGGTTACATATAAATGGTAAACAAAATCCAGCAGACATACTTTCGCGCGGTGCTACGGTTGATGCGCTTCAAGCAACTGATCTGTGGTGGCACGGCCCTAGTTGTTTACGTGAACCTAACTCTAAATGGGAAAAGGGTTTCACGTCTGTCTGTCGCAATATTAAGTTCAATGAATTGCCAGAGCTTAAAACAACCACTGTTGCAATGGAATGCCAAGTTAACACAAACCTAAAACTATTTGACAAATTTTCCACTTTAAATCGTTTAAAACGTACTATGGCGTATGTTTTGCGTTTCATAACAAATACGCGAATTAAGCAAAAAGCGAATCGGGCTCTCGGTGCGTTATCAGTTAATGAACTAAATAATTCAATGTTTATTTTATCTCAATTATCACAAAAAGATTCTTTTCCTGAAGAATATGAACGTCTAAAAAATAATTTACCAATAAAGGCTAATCGTTATTTAAATGGTCTGAACTTATTCTTAGATAAACACGGCCTTATGAGGGTAGGCGGTAGAATTAAAAACTCGCTTGATTTTTCTTTCGATAAGAAACACCCTGTAGTGTTATCTAGTAAACATAACTTTACGTCACTATTATTTAGACACGAGCACAACCGTTTATTACACGCCGGGCCACAGTTACTGCTATCTACTTTACGAGAAAACTGGTGGCCAGTAGGTGGTAGGAACTTAGCTAGAAAGATAACCCGTAAATGTGTTATTTGTACTCGCATAAAAGGCAAAACAATAAATGCTCAGATGGGTGATTTACCAGCGGAGAGATTAGAATCACAATTTCCATTCTATCGTTGTGGCGTGGACTACGCCGGACCACTATCCATACTTAGCCGTAGAGGAAGAGGAGCTAAATTAGAAAAATGTTACATTTGTTTGTTTATATGTTTCTCAACCAAAGCCATTCATCTGGAACTAGTCACTAGTCTTACTACCGAAGCTTATATACTCGCTTTAAAAAGATTCATATCGAGACGTGGTAAACCTGCGGAGATATTCTCAGACAATGGGAAGAACTTCGTAGGCGCTGCAAGAGAATTTAGCTCATTTATAAATAATAACTTTAATTCGATCATAGATTATACAGCTAATGAAAATATTAAATTCTCATTTATTCCGCCGTACACACCTCATTTCGGTGGCTTATGGGAGGCAGGGGTTAAGTCTTGCAAACACCATCTCCGTCGAGTTATGGGCAATGCACATTTAACCTATGAAGAGTTTTACACAGTATTGGCATTAATCGAGTCCATCCTGAACTCACGCCCCATATCACCACTGTCGTCCGACCCCACAGACGAACTGCCACTGACGCCGGCGCACTTCCTCATCGGTCGACCACTCACTGCAGCAGCCTCTGAAGACATCACCGCTACACCAACATTCAGACTGTCACGTTACGCAAGAGTGGAACAGCTGAGACAACAATTCTGGCAGAGATGGACTAAGGAATACATAACTGAACTTCAGATAAGAACTAAATGGAAAAATAAAAATCAAGAAATAAAACCTAATACCCTCGTTCTTATAAAAGAGGACAACTTGCCACCTCTCAGATGGCGCCTAGGCAGAGTCACTCGCACCTTCACCGGCAACGACGGCATCTCCAGAGTCGCAGACGTCAAAACAGCGACAGGACAGATTCGACGAGCTTACACAAAGCTCTGTCCGTTACTACCAGACGGCGATGACAGCGGTACCTGTGAAATTTCGTAAAAGTTCATTGGAAGCGGGTGCTTCCAAGGCGGCGGCTATGTTCACGCACCTATGTACGTGACGCACAACAGCTGATGGGCGAGCGAGGGGAAGGCAAGCAGAGGAGCGCGGGACGGGGCGCGCGCGACCGCCCACCATCAAGATTATAAAATCCATGGACCCGCGGACCAAGAGTTTACTGATCGACAGCGCTTCGAGCAAAACCACCTAGTCGCATTGTACCTGAATTTCACTGTAATCCTTGACCAAATAAATCTTTATCGTTATATTAAATAATAATCAAATTCATTGAAGAAGTCCCTGCTGCAGTTCCTGACCCAGTACATCCGAACACACAATCACAAACAATATTGTTAATGTTAATATATTAATAAGACAAGTTTTTTTTTGCCTCCTGAACCGTGCGTTTACCGGGATAAGTACGCTTATAGGCATTTAGCGTAGCTGTAAAAATATCATAAATGGATGTGTAGGTAATTCCCAAAATTATCTCTCATAAACGAACAATACTTTTAAAGTAGGTATTTGTTTAGAAGTTTCTAGATATTAATCTGGTGGAATTGTTTTCATCCAAAATACAGCCCGTAGCCCAGTGTTTGTGCTGTAGCCGAGAGAGGTAAATTGGTCGTCATCGTCATCTGAGCCGCCTTAGTGCACAACGTGGCCACTCGACCCCGTCTTACTTAGCCGTAACGTCCGCACGAGAAACTTTCAGCAAAGATACTGGTATTATCTGAACAGTTTATAGCGATGGTGTAAACTACACTTATTCTGGGTGTTACAAGCACACGTATCCGTGGAAACGATCTTATAGAGACATCTCACATACAAACTATCAATTTGACTACTTCATAACTTAATTAGATCAAGAAATTTCTAAATATGAAACTGTTACAATATGGGCACCAGAATCAGCTATAACTGGTAGCAAACAGTGTTTGTGTTGTAGCCGAGAGAGGTAAATTGGTCGTCATCGTCATCTGAGCCGCCTTTGTTCACAACGTGGCCACTCGACCCACTCGTACGGCCGTTATAGGTCTTACTTACCTATAACGGCCGTACAAGAAACTTTCAGCTGAAATAGGACGCCTACTGGTACGCGGGTGAAATTCTGAAGGATTGTGTGAGTTTGCGTAAAGTGTTGAAAAGCGAACCATACCGAGTTGCTTTATGCTTTTAAATGTCAATGATCTGAGGCCTTAGTGCGAGTTTTTACTCACGCTCACTCGTGATACGTAAACGATCTCTTATGTCAAAATGTATACAAAAAAAGTGGTTTCTCCTTACCGTCACCAGACGGCGCTTATCCAGTTTCAATACAAAATGATGTTTACGGTAACGCGGTTGAGCGTGAGTAAAAACTCGCACTAAGGCCTCTGGAACTTTGACCGTCAATATCTGCGTAATCAAAAGGTTTTCAGAACAAAAAATTATATCACAATGACGGTCGGCAACATTGTGCATCTGTTTACTAAATTGTAAAGCCTATTTTCAATATCATTTTTATTTTATTTTCGGCATTGAAAAACGCTTTATTCGTTTTTAGGTTAACTGTACGCTAAAATCTATAACTTCAGTAATTTGAGAGCGAAATTGTACCAGAAGAATCTCTAACTTGAAATCTTTAGTTGTGCAATAAATTCATTGTAATACATAGTATTGTTATTCAGCTATCTATAACTTACAAAAATATTCATACTTTGTTTACTTATGGAAAATATCACAATGAGTAAAATTGAAAATATGTCTATTTGTATGCGTCAACTTTTATAACACCGCCTCTCGCCTCGCTATTTGAATTTTAAATATTTTCTATAACAGAATTGAGAAAGACAGACAAAATACGTTATTATTTCGTCCAGAAGTTTATAGCTATCTAGGTACCAAATAGATATTATATTTAGATAAATTGCCATCAGTTCCAAACTGAGAGGTCTCAAACTGGGAAAAAATCTTTTACCTAGCAGTGGGCTGAGTTTGACAGTAGGATAAACAGTTGGGTAATTTATATTTAGATACCAAGATCGCCTTTATGAAATAAGTTTTTGCTAACACTTGCTTTTAAATTTTACGCAATAAGAAACTTTGACTTACACGTGGCTCCGATAGACAGGTGTGGCGTGACAATGCGATCATTATTATCATCAACAGCCTTTTTAATGTTCCTACAACTGGGACACAGACCTCCTCTCTGTGAGAGGGAATGGGCCGTAATCCACCACACAGGCCCATTGCGGGTTGGTGGATGTCACATGCCTTCGAAATTTTGGTTTTAGGACATGCCGGTTTCCTCACGATGTTTTCCTTCACCGTTTTGAGAGCAGTGGTGATGAAATATTAGATGATGAAATACATACTACATGTAAGTCGCGGTCGTTACCACTGGGGCCACCACTGACAATGCGATAATGATCCCAAAATCTATGAAAACGCGTTGTTACGTTGTTGTATTGGTCCGCCTATCTGCTAGTTTCTGCTAGTCACAGCTTGTTTCATGATGTAGATACTATACTAAAATCAATTATATCTGGCTTTGATAGCTAAATAAATTGCATAGTATAGACCTATACAGTGTTTACCTACATATAATGAACATGTACATTCCTAAGGTGTAAGGAAGGTGTAAGTCGAAAATAAGTAGCTGTCAATTCGATGGATCTATATGTCTTTACTTACAACCCCTAACGACCCCCATGGGAATTGGTAGGATAAGGCAAACTTCTGGTTGTGTCAATAGAACGATTGGTTTCGTGTTGGCCAGTATTCAATATTTTTATATAATATTATTATGTTAGGCTTAAAGATCGAAAACGCTCATAGGCGTACACGCGAAAAATTTTAAGGATGCGTTGTGGCTTCTTATAAACGGTTACAAAGTGAATTTCGTGTTGTGGCAACTTGACAACGGCAACAACGCGTTCTGGCAGTACAGAAAAGCCAGAACGCTTTCTGAGCGCCAACAGATGCGACCACAACCCGAATTCGCGATAGACAGGTGCAGCACTATAAAAACGACAACCATGACGAAAATTTGGCAAATTGCCGCCAGTTCCATCTTGGATTTTGGTTTTGACACCATATTCGTTATTAGCGACCCCGAAAATCTTGAATTTTGTAAAACTATCTCAAATTCTGGCAAATATTCCAATATTTACCTATTTGTTATTAGGCAAAAAAAATTGAATAAACATAAACATAATGTAAAATTACATCACGCCTGTGTTCCCCAAAGGGTTAGGCAGAACCGCACTTACAGTTAACCCAGATTTCGCTAGTTATATTTAAAGTCCATGTATTAGGGGTCGAGTCCATAATCAGGCTAGATTCTTCCCACAGCTGGGAAGCAAGCCTCTTCTTAGCACGCGGACCCAGTGTGGAATATGTCAATTTCCTCAAGATACTTTCCTGCACCGCGATGAGAGCAGTGGTGATGAAATATATTACACGAAGTCAAGCATCTGCCTTGGTTAAATGATTACGTAGAACTGGCAGAATATGTAATGAACGTATAACTTTACGATAAAGTTTTCCATAGTAATAGATTTTCAGTTAAATAGCGCCCAATTCAAACATAACGTCGATGTAGACCTCCGGGCTATTCTAGAGCTAATGAACTCAATATTATCCTAGTAAACTGTCTAAAAATTAAACAGTAACTTGCTGAAGGCTTTCATAGTGTAAACTGTGATAAAAGATAATTTAAATACAATTTATAATAATAATAATAATAAATTTATTTCAATTAACTTTACAAACTTCTACAATATATAATCTTACATAGAGGCCTCCTTTTAAGTATAATAAATACCTGTGCTAGGAGACCCCGCTCCTCTAAAACTAGAAACAATAATAATGTAGGAGTGTAAATACAAGACAAATTCAACTTAAATCTAGGATATGTGTGTGTGAGGTATGTGTGTGTATGAGTGGTGTGTGTATGGTATGTTTGTGTATGTGTGGTGTGTGTGTATGTGTCGCTTATCGATAAATTTTCACATGACACTTTGTAAAAGAGTTTCAATTTCATCATAACTTTGGCCTATTAGTCAGTTTAATAAAGATTTCTTACATAATTTGAGACAAAAGAAAATAAGAAAGTTCCATAATTTATGTTATTTGAAATTATAATTCTCTCTTCATCTTTTAACTTTGACTCAAATTCATAAAACCATAAAGGTCTTTTTCGCTGGATGCGAGACGCACGGGCCAAGCAGTGGACGTCTTTCGGCTGATATGATGATGATGATAAAGGTCTTTTTATAATCGTCACCAATCTCGATAGGCTTCATAGATTGCGGTGAGTATCTATAACTAGAATATCCTTCATTGTCTGATATGTGTGAAAATGCTGCTGGAGGTGTGCTTCCCGCACTCTAATATCATCAATGATAACTTGCCTTTACTTCTTCGTCCCAAACAATACCTTATCTCTCGTCGTGCTCTTTGTGCAGCAACACCTCTGAAATACTTTTACGGGGCAAATACTTACGCTGTTGATGTGGCTGAATTCTGGTCAAAACATATAATTGGAATATAGTACATAGTAATAAAAATAATAAAAGAAAAACCAGTCATGTGCGAGTCTGAGTCGCGCACCGAGGGTTCCATACAAACAGCTACATTCATCAACATAATATAGGTAACTAGGTCAACGGGAACTACCATATAGGTATTCGACCTATAGGGTACTTCCAGTTGACCTAGAATTGACAATTTTGTTTAAAAGCAAGGTCTTATAGCACAAGTAAAGCGAAAACATAGAATTTTTTTTTTTTGAAAATTAAAGTAAATTTTGGTAGTTACAAGTTTACACAAAATCGCAAAAATCTAAATTTGCCCATATCTTTATAGCGTGCTTCAACTTGCTAGGTCCACCCGTTCCTGAGAAAATCGGTGGTGACACACGGACAGACGCCCCTCTGTCCGTGTGTCGACGTACAGACGGACAAGAGTGTGATCTTATAAGGTTTCCTTTTTTACCTTATGAGGTACGGAACCCTAAAAATAAAAGAAAACTTAATATTCTCACTTCAGTATTCATCAATTACTATTTAAAACACAAAAGCTTTATAAAAGTCTAAAGAGTGAATAAAAATGTATATTATAATGTATAAAATACCGAAGCTAATGTGAATACAAAATAGTCATCAATGTTCATTACGGCTGAAACTGTTTTCATGTAACGCCACTTATAACAGGAGATTATTCAGCCAGACGAACTGTGTGTGTGTGTTACTGTTTTAAATATACGACGTATATTTGTATATCATTTTAAATTTTAATATTTTTGAGCAAAATATTTTTGACTTAATTTCCCGTAGCCTGAAAATCGAACACACATGTGATGCAATAAAAAAAGCCAATGTCAGTTTTTTATCAATGAAAAAAATTTGGTTATTTTTTTTATCGTTGAAGTTCTTATTGAAGTGACAATTATTTATTCATCATCATCATCATTTCAGCCGAAAGACGTCCACTGCTGGACATAGGCCTCCCCCAGGCGTCGCCACATTGACCGATCCCGTGCGTCTCGCATCCAGCGCCTTCCCGCAACCTTAACCAGGTCATCAGTCCACCTAGTGGGAGGCCTTCCAACGTATCGTCTTCCGGTTCGCGGTCGCCATTCCAGAACTTTTCGGCCCCATCGGCCATCCGTTCTGCGAGCAATGTGCCCTGCCCACTGCCACTTAAGTTTGGCAATTCTTCGGGCTATGTCGGTAACTTTGGTTCTCCTGCGGATATCATCATTTCTGACGTGATCACGCAAGGAAATTCCGAGCATAGCCCTCTCCATTGCCCTTTGGGTGACTTTGAGCTTTCTGATAAGGCCCATTGTGAGCGACCACGTCTCGGTTCCATAGGTGATCACTGGCAACACACACTGGTCATAGACTTTTGTCTTGAGACACTGCGGTAAATTGGACGAGAAGATACCACGCAACTTTCCGAACGCCGCCCAGCCGAGTCGGATTCAACGGTTGATCTCTTTCTCGAAATTGGACCTACCCAACTGGACCGTTTGTCCCAGGTAGACATAATCGTCTACAACTTCGAGTGTAGAGTCTCCGACCTTGATAGTAGTGGGTGTTACATGGGCATTCACCATGATCTTGGTTTTATCCATATTCATTTTAAGACCCACTCTTTCGGAAGCTCTACTGAGGTCATCGAGCAGTTTACTGAGGCTCTCCATGGTCTCAGCCATGACCACTATGTCGTCGGCAAACCGAAGGTGAGTAATGTACTCGCCATTAACGTTGATGCCCAGCCCCCTCCAGTCCAGAACCTTGAAGACATCCTCCAGCAGAATTATTTATTATTTATAATAATCTTGCTTTTGACCAATATCTCACCTAATGGTAAACGATGATGTGGTCGAAGATGAAGCACGCTTGCCTAGAAAAAACAAGGGGTTTTAAACCTGAAGGAATTCATCATTATGAACGACTTTTACAACGACGATCTACACTACAAACTGTAGCACCTAGTTGACCTAACAAATAAAATTTGATAAGCATAAAAGACACTTTAAAATATGAATCAAATCCATGTAAAACAAATATCAATTTTGAAAATTTAACAAAGTAAAACGTAAGAATGCTACAATATTGCCAAAGAAATAAAAAATGAAGTGATGAAGAAATTGTTTCTCATTATTTACATTGATGGATAGCTGTACAGAACATATACATTTTAATGGGACACCTGTTCCTTGGTAAGTTAATATAGATATTATTAAAATCAAAGTGAAAGCCTTGAAGATGCAGTAGTCCTAAGTGTTACTAACGAACATACGCAAAATACGCGCTTAGACGTGGAGTTGCGGACACCAGCCCGTCTTAACCTAACCTACTAACGAACATGGTATTTTGGGTTATATACCCGTATTGAGCAATGTATCATTAGGTTTTTATTACATTAGGTTTTTTATCGGTTTCATTTCGGGGTGTGTGCGATGGAATTGCACGATCTAATTCCACCTAGCCCGTTTCATCATCGGACTACCAGACGTACGGCGATGCACCATCGGTTCATGGTGGACATCGCACCCATACGCACAAAACGTTTTGGGAACATTTTTATTACGCGTACAGCTAAGGAGTGGAATTTTCTGCCGGAGTCTGTGTTTCACGCTAGCTATAATCTAGGGGTCTTTAAGTCAAGAGTGAATAGGTTATTTCTAGGCAAGCGTGCTTCACTGTCGACCACATCATCGCTTACCATCAGGTGAGATAGAGAATGAGCGCGAGCATAAAGACAATTAATAAAAAAAAACTGGCATTTAAGAAAAGAAAAGAAAGAAAGAAAGTATCCGGTTGATGGCAATAGGCTCAGCTCCTTTTAGACTTAAACATAACTACTCTAAGTACACCTCTGCCCAAACCTTCGAGAAATAAAGGCGTGATATTATGATAGATTTATTAAAATCGAAAAACCAACAATGTTATAAATGGACGTCAGTTCACAGAAGGAAATTAAAAGCAAGTTATCTAGGCCAACCCTGCGGGGAAGGAAAACGTCGTGATTTTCTCATTCCTTTCCTTTGTTGACTCTTATTATTTGCTTTCCTTATAAACATCTGGGTATAGTGTATCAGGTGTATTATATTTTCTATATATTTTTAACCGGCTTCAAAAAGGAGGAGGTTTTCAAATCGATTGTACTTTTTTGTATGTTTGTAACGCGATTACTCCGCCAAATATGAACTAATTTTGATGATATTTTTTTTATTTGTAAGTTGGTGCTTTACCTGTGGCCCCATTTAAATTTGACGAGTCGTTTTTAAGTTATCTTTAATAATGCGTATTTTTAACCGACTTTCCAAAAAGGAGGAGGTTCTATGTTCGACTTCAAGTTTTTTTTTTTTTTTTTTTTTGTGTATGTTCACCGATATCTTCGTCAATTCTGGACCGATTTTGAAAATTCTTTTTTTGTTTGAAAAAGTATGTTCCGAAATTGGTCCCATTTTAATTTTGTGAAGATCTGATGAAGAACTTCGGAGATATACAACAGAACTCTTCAATAAATAACGGCAAATCTCTCGGGATTGCTGCAATCGCATGTCTGTTTGTTGTTTATAACATTTCATAACATAACATCACGCCAGTTCGCTCTTAAGGGGTAAGCAGATCTCTCATTTCACCGGTTATGTTCAAGTTTCATGATATCTATTCTGTCGAAATAGTTCCCTTACTAACTTGCCTATTAAGTACGTACAACTAAAAAGTGAAAAATAAAAAACTTTTTGCAAAAAAATACTACCGACTTCCAAATACAAAACTACAAAGTGAAAAATAACTTAATTTTTTGAAGTCGGTGTCTTTAGTAGGTACCATTTTTTTGCGTTTTGGACACCGACTTCAAAAAATTAAGTTATTTTTCACTTTGTAGTTTTGTTTTTTTTCATGGTAATATTAGGTACCAAAACTAAAACGAGAAAAACAAAAACCTTTTAAACAAAAATATAAACAGACTTCCAAAACAAAACACTAAAAAGGTTTATTTTTTTTGTTAATAACCTTTTTGTATACAAATAATGCTAGAATAGACAGAAATATATTTTTGCTGTGGCATAAAATTTTAATAGAATTTATATTTTTATAGAAATTTGAGGCTCTAGAAAAGTAACATTCTATTCAATACGCAATACCGCATTTTATCAGCCAGTAAAATGTCTACAATGTAGATTATTGCTTAGCGCTATCAAAATGCCATGTGATCTATCCCTTACATTTTGACATTTCGTGAATCGTCATATGTGATAGAATATTGTCACTTTCTCTAGAGCCTCTGGTTAAAAGATTATCACCTGGAATTACTGTACACAAAATTCTGTCACTGAAAGAAATATACGCTATCGATGAGTTTCACATGCTTTTTATTTGGAAAAAATTAACGATTCCTATGGGATTTAAGGCCACAGCAGTGGAGCCACAAAAAAATAACCCTTTCTACCTAAAACGTGATCAGATCCACGTGAGACACAATACCTCGATTTCAGTGAGCTTATTGTGAATTTTTACTTGCGCTCATTCAGTTTAATATAAACGTAAATCTGTATTGAAAGTGGATAAGCGCCGTCTGGTGAGATTGAGGAAAAACCTCTTTTTTTGTATACAAATTGACATAAGAAATCGTTTACGTTATCACAATCGAATATGTTATAAAACTCGGTACAAGCACTCTGAATTGAAGTTGAGTATTTGTCAAACTGTATTTTAGCCTAAAACATGTCAAAATTAGACACTGTAGAGTTTGACACGTTCTTAACAACGAATACTCAAATCAGAAATCGGCCCAATGACTATTTCATTGTTTTGGTAATTACGGCATTTAACCATTTAAAGGAGTTTTATCTTCATAATAATATGAAGAGGGACTGATTAATAAGCGAACGAACTAGTTGCCAATGCAAACAATATTGTTACTAAATTTGACAGAAGTAAACAAATGAATTGTGTTGAAACAATGTAATATCGAGCGACAATTGTTTATTTGTTGTTTAAACGTAAATGAAACGTTTACACTGCTCGTAGTGGAACTATGAACACAAGATGAATTGCCACGTTACACCAGACTGTAGGTTTACTTGCATATAGCGTAAATTAAGTTGTGTACATTTGAAATAGCTCTGCATATTACAGATTGACTTTGAATTCATTGGTGATATTTCAGGCGATGATACGAGTACGTTCACCCCTATGAATATGTGCTAGGTGGGGGTTGAACTCAGAGAACTTTAAAAAGTTATCGATTCAACATTAAGGCAAATATTTTTAGCCGCGTGGATTTTATTCGCGTACTGAATCATAATTGCCACGCACGGCGGATAAAATTTCGCGCGATTTTTGTCTGTTTCTATCTGTTCATAGAACTCAAAATATTCGCGCGAATTTAAACCGCACCGCGGTGAGGTGGATTCTGTGGGAAGTCACAGATTTGTTGCAACTTTTTTACCGCGCGGTTTTTTTAATGCAAGTGCGTGCATGTTCATACAATATTATATGTCAATACCAATATGTCACAGATATTTCGGATTTTATCCGCGCAGCCAAAAACCGCAGTGCATGCTAAGCCTAAAGTACGCATAAATCGGCAAAATGTAGGGAACAGACAAAATTCAAAGTTAAAGTCAAAGCTAAAGTTATTTATTTCAATTAGGCCACGAACTGACACTTTTGAACGTAATTTTTTTTAATTTATAAGTAATGTTTTTTTTATGAAAACGTTGCCCCACACTAGAGTTTCTTCCTGTATCGTGGGTGCGTTTACAAACATATAAACACATACACAAACACTCAGAGCCGGAAATATATGTTCCGTGCGGGAATCGAAGCTGCGACACGCAGCTCAGCATTCAATCGATCAACCACTGCGCCAACCATCTCCAATCAAATGATTTAACCATCCATCATCATCGTCCATTCGGAAAAGTAGCTTGTTATGGATAAGAACGGACAAGAAACTCCACACTTACTATTTTTAATAAAAAGTGTTTTACAATATTTACATACATACATTCATTCATATACGTGAGGACGATGCACCCAGACTAACACTACTATAATACGTATAGATGTAAAGTATTACAAACAGTAACAGCAACATTAATTTCATAAATAGGAACATGGTACTCACATACTTACAAATATTGCAAACATAGGTAAATTACCTAATTCAACAACAACAGAACAGTGTGCGAGTCAATTTCTTAAACAAAAATTTCTTAATAATGTTTTTTTCCTATTTCAGACCTGTCTCTTATTCCTCTATTGATTGACTGTCACTACTGACTACTGACTTTCACCACGGGATCATTGCCTCCCCGGGTATTTCCCGTAGTGAACGTTGTTTACACTCTTTTAAAATTTGACACCCTAATGGATTCTTAGTGATTTAAAAGTGAACCTATAAACTCTTGACTTTTAACTCTGGTATTTTGCGAATTTCATGCAAGAGTATGAGTACCAACAAAATACTGGCTTCATTCCCTCGAGTAAAATGTAATGTCATATTTATCCGTAATAATATTGCGATACTGCACACTTAATTACAAAATATTCACGAACGCTCATTTATAAATGACGATTTCCGACAGCGTAGGTACTTCATATTTATGAAAACTGAACCGGTTCGTTAGTAACTGAAATTAATTTTAATTCATTGATTGCGCAGTATGCCTGAAGTACTTATGTTTACAGCTTTATTTTGTAGTGGAAATAAATTAACTTTGTTTGTTTATAATTACTGACATACCTACCTAATACGACTTAATAATTCCATGCAAATAATCGCTTTATTAACTAGCTACCAGTCGCAAGTAATATTTGAAGATTGATATATTATTACTGTTAAATTTGTGTGTACCAGTCTTTTTCTGGTTTTCAGAAGTTTCATATAACCTCAAAGTGTTCCGTTACGGTAAGTATACCGTATTATGTCCGTCTTATGATCCGTCATTGCATAAAAGTATAACCCCTAAAGACGCCGTAAAAGCATCATTTTAGGTAATGTTTACGTTTATTCTTACTAAGAGTATTTTTTATGTCTCCTATTATGCGTACCCATATAACTACTTAGTGCTTTTTCGTAGTAAGTTTAGAGCCATCTTTCGAGCAAAGTGGCCAGCCTTGGACTACTAATTACTCCCAAAGGTCTAATTAAGAAGCACGTGTAACGTGTCCTTTAGTGTTGCCAGGACTAAATGACCCGAAAACGGTTAGAAACTTTTTAGAGCGGAGTTTTTGAAAATAATAGTCCCCTGTGGAGCTTTTTAGGAGCTTTTTTTTCATTCTGTAAATATGTTTTCTGTATTGCGCATACAGAGAAACACAAATTTTATTTTTAGTTAATAAAAATAATTCGGATGACTTGTTCAGGATGCATTGCCTATAGACACGTACTATAAAACACTTCTGCAGACTTGAGTTGGACACAAATTACTTTGTTAAAATTACTTGCAGTTGTCAGTGGCTTCACAAAGTTATACTTTAGGAAATATACTTCTACCTACACTCATTTCTTGGAAAATTCACGTTCTATTTTTAACCAACTTATTAAACTGAAATGTTTAGCTACCCACATCTTAAGGATGCATCAAGCGACAGCACTATTTCACTGTCTCCCGGAAGCCAGTGTTGACAGTGTTGAATAATACATTCACTACTTCATTTTACGAGATAACTAGCTCAGATTGCGGCTTTACCCTCGTGAAGAATGTAAAATTTTCAATACACACACGATACACAGTTTTAATCACATAATTATGAGCTTCATTTGAAACGCTGTTTTTTTTAAGTGAAACTTTCAAGAATTTCATTAACATCATCAGCCGTATAATGACCCCACTGCTGGGACACAAGGCTCTTTTAAGTGAGAGAGGAAATGGGCTTAAATCCACGTCTTCGAATTTTTCGACGGTTTCCTCACGATGTTTTTCGAGCAGTGGTGATTAAATAATTTACACAAAGTAAAGCGCCTGCCTGGGTTCGAACCTACGACCTACGACCAGTATGTCAGGTCGGTTACCAGCGGGCCACCACTGCTCCAGAAATTACCACAGAGCTATTAATATCCTAATTTACGTAACAGATGAAAAATGGTCATGAAAAAGAGACCAGTTTTTCATTTGCCCCGTATACCAAATCCCTGCTTCAAAAATTATTTAATAAATTTATAAAGGTATTATCTGTTTATTTCTTATAAATAAAGATATTAATAAACAAAGTAACATCATAAAACTCCCATAAACGACGATCCATTTATCTTTATTAACTACAGAATATTACTTCTTCATTTTACCTATAAACACTAACTACCATTAATCCATACTAAATCCACATTCCCACTCAAGCAAGAACGTCTATCTAAAAATAAATACACCAGGCTTATATTTAATTACCGGTTAATCTGTGCTAAAACGAAGGTAACTAGTAAGCGAACGGATATGGCCAATGAAAATTCTATATATCTTCGATAAGATCGCGTCGACGACAATTTTCCGACGTTTCCATTACCCCATTAGGCCGTGCACAGACGAGCGACGCGGTGATGCGTAGCTGCGGATGTGCGACCGCAAAGTGTCGTCATTAGTCGTGATGGTGTCACATTTAGGGTCAGTCGAATGGTGATGTTGTGGTTTATGTAGCCGTAATTATGGGGTTTTAGGATTTTTGCGGTGAGTGCCTTTTAAGAGCATTGTTTTGAGAGCTCTCTTCAAGGTCTGTCAAAAAAGTGATCGACATACAAGTTGGTGTAAAATAGAATGAGCCATAAATTTAGTTGTAGGTTATCACAATTTCCTAACATTTGCGACGGCTAAATTACCGTAGTTGTTAATTGCAACCAATTTTATACAACACAAACAGTTTCAAAAACATTTTTGGGGTTATAAAACACTAATATTTTAAGCGTTAAGAACGTTTCTTTATCATGGATGGCAGTGATCCTAAAACAACATTTACCCAATAAAGAACAGTTATTAAACCAAAAAGTCTTGTCGCGTGGGTCGGAACACACGCATGTGTATTCATACACTTATCATTTGACACGACAAGTCACCGACGACCCGACGACAGAGTGTGAGATGCCTGAGAAGCAATTTTCCGTTACTTTACGCCAAGTTATGACTGTGACCGTGCGTGAAATGAGACATCAGAGGGAGCTATGAGTAGCTAGATTGCTTCGCCTTAATGTGGGTAAACGCGGGCACTGGGTTGATATTAGGGTTGCAACGGAACTTCTTCTCCGTTTCCGTAAGTGCGAAAATTCCGTAAAAATATTAGCTTCGCATTCGCATCCGCATGTTTGTCGGAGTTAAAGAAAATCGGCTCTAGCCAAGCGAAAACCCTATAATGTTGGAGATATAACTCGAAGTTACCAGTTCTTGCTCCTATTATTATATTCAGTACCAAGTTAGTGACTAAACACAGAGAGGTGCCGATTTATTTTATGAATCACTAAGAAATTGTCTATAAGGTGACTAAGCCGCAAAACTGTTCTGTGGAATATAGTTGGTCTCTTCTACCTCGTTTTTTTGACGGGCATCGTCAGACGTCTCCGTTACATCCCTAGTTAAAATAAGCAGGGGCCATGCATGGGTCATGCATGTTGGTATTGCCTGCATTCGCTCGTCTGGGTAGTGTGAGCGCCTGGCTGGGTTTTTAAGAATTATCATATAGCATGATTTTCTTCTTGTTTACTGCTTTTCGCTTTTTAAGAAGTCGGTGTTTTTATTTTTATAATTTACTTTTTATTTTTGTTGACTTCTTTTGGTGCCCATAAAAATAACGAATAATAGTTGGAAAATAATAAAAGATATGCTGTATGTCAATGATGCCTTAATGCTAACATAAAAAGCATTTCTTTTCTTTTAACAAGTAAAATAAAAAAAATTTAAAACCCCCCGACACATTTATCTTGCGAAAACATCCCGATTCAAACAATAAAACGCCCATAACTTTTTCAAACATAGCAAAGAAAACTCTCGACACAATCACCTTTCAAACAAAAAAAATACTAAATCAAAATCGGTTCATCCGTTGAGGCGCTATGATGCCACAGACAGACACACAGATACACAGCAACACACGTCAAACTTATAACACCCCTCTTTTTCCGTCGGGGGTTAAAAAGCTAAACAAACATATCAATCGATGTCTGGCAGCAATCTCGAATGTTTATAAAATCTCTAATATCACTTTCTTTGTCTAACAGCAGTCTCCAATTTTCTCACAAGCTTATATGGAACATACAGGCTGAGCAAACGTGCAAACAAATTCTTCACATTCACAAACAATTGCTTTAAAACCAGAGCAGGCTTTCTAGAACTTTTCAGTATCATAACCTAAATAACAATAGTGCAAACACGATCTGTCCTTCTGAACAATGATTTTGAAAAGTGTGACTCCAATAGAAAGGCGTGATGTGTCAATGTGCCAAAGATGTGACAGCCCTTATTTAATGACTCATTTATTGCTATAAGAGGAAATGTTTTGAAAACGGGTTGACACATTGTCACGTCGCGCTTACAAAATATAGTTTTTATTGAACAGAAAGTGTTTTTCGGCAGATTTTGATTTACGAATATACAGTTCATAGACCAACTTTTCTAAACCCTATTGACGCATTGTTGTATCGCGCCTGTCTGCGGAAACCTTTATGCTATTCACTCTCAGTACATTTCTTTGGAACAGTACAATCACATAGATGGAACGTAAATCGAATTATTCGGCACTAAGCTACTGTAATGTGTGTAGAACACTGCTTCAGTTTATAAAGACGTTTGAAATTTTAATGGCTGGAAACTAAATGTCTTTCTCATAACAGATAGATGGAATATACTTTTTTTGTTCATTATATTATTAGTGTAGCTAACACCACTCAGGTTATTAATTACTTTTTAGTACTTTCGCCAATGATATTCAAATAAACAGATACGTTATACACTCACAAAACAATTGAAAAAAGTGTGCCGCATATAGCGGCAGCACACATACACACTTTTCATTCAACTAACATTAAAACATATTTATTTTAATCAATAAATAAATAAATTAAAAATACACACTATGGCATTTATTTTATTTTGTTTTTTTTCAACAAAGCCTATCGCTCTTCGCCATGCGTGACATAAACTAAAGATTAAAGGTCACAATTGTGACCTATTCGAATCTTCAAAATGCGCGCGCTCATAACATATCTGTTTATTTGAATATCATTGACTTTCGCCCTTATTTATAAAAAAAACAATGTTGTTTAGCAACCATTATGTTTAATTAATTAAAGATGATTTGAATTTAGAATCTTTTAAACGCCTTCTAGATTTTTATAATTTAGGCCCAATTTTGTTTTAGTTTGACCTTGAAAAGGTACATACTATCAACGTTGACGATCATCATGAAGTAAAATTTTTAATTTTTATTTAATTAACACCGACACATTTTTTTTCATGTTTTTTAAACGACATAATTTATCTATTAGTAGACACGCTTCGATCAAAACTCTATTGAACGCGTAATTATAACACGATATCTTGTGAAAACACCCGATTCAAACAGTAAAACGCTCATATCTTTTGAATGGCTGGGCCGATTTTCTTCAAATATTGCTAAGATAATACTCGATAATGCAACCTTTAAAACCTAAGAAAATAAATTAAATCAAAATTGGTTCAACGGTTTAGGAGCTATGACAGATATACAAATACAAAAACACGCAGACACACACGTCCAATTTTAAAATAAGAATTACCTCTATTTTTCCGTCGGGGTTTAAAATAAAAAAAGTATGGCATTTCCCACCACAGAAAATGTCATCAAAAGTTCACGAGGTGAAAGCCCAAATATTTCAAAATTGTGTCATGTCAATTTTTATCGCTGATAGTTTTTCAATCTTACCTAATTAGTTAAAAACAAATATTGTTTGTCTTTTAGCTTTATGTAGTAATAACTTAAATATTGAAAGATAATAAAAAAAAATTGATACTTACAGAAAATTTGTCGTCATTCAGATCGTCAATAACATAGCTTTCCCTGTTAAAAACAAAGGCAGAGAAATCTTTATACAGCGACAATAAATAAACAATGATCGCGTCATACGTATCTATCACCCCGTATGCACCCGTATCATGTCACTTGCAGTTTATATTGACGAGATAAAATGCTTTTGTTGTAAAACGATTTGTTTGCAAGCGTATGAAAATGGTGTACAGGTTATTTGTGATGAAAATGTTATGTAAAAACTAAAATTATGAAGAGGAAAAACTGTTTTAATTTTTGTTTTGGTTGTATAAATATTTGTTTAAGGAAATACTAATCTGATTACAAAACCATTTCTTTGTTTTCTTTTCTCTACTTAACCGATAAAAAGCTACAATATTCCGGAAAACTGCACTTCAGATTGGTATGTAATAATTGCTTTGTGCTCATAAGTAGGCTGGTAAAACATGCCTAAGATATTATATTCTGCATAAATAGATAGAAAGTGTAATGTCAAAATGTTCCAGAAATATTCATACTCTGTCAAAACCATTTCACGGGCGATTTCCATTTCACCTAAATTATTGAAATGATAAAGTATAGCTCTCAAAACTGTATAGGTCACAGGTTACTGACCTTAGCGAAAGATTCCGCTTACACGTTCCATCTTAATTTATCACCGTCTAATTCCTTCCTTTTTCGCTTTATTTGAGATGTCAATACTCTGTGTTTGGCCAGCAAATATACAGCCTACGCAATGGCCTTGATTTCTTGTATTTATTACCTGGCAATATCGCCTTTTGTTGTATTTATTGACTTGATTTTTACTTTTGTGGGGAACTGACACAGTTTTGTGGTCTTTTCTCGAAAAAGAATAACTGTATATCTAAGAATTGGGAGCGTTATGATATCATTTGAGTTTTATTTCCGCCACTAAAATCACTAAGAGGGCAGGTGGATGACGATACTAAAACCGGGCCTCTCTATAGAGAGGCCCGGTATATCCAACTCTGTGTTGCATTTCATGTAAAATCATTTTTAAAGTATGTTCATAAATTTCTAAAGCGTCGTTTGAGGCCAATAGATATATAAAGCACGAATGATGTGACGATCGATTCGTCAAACTGACATGTTCGAGAACCCCATTTCCTACTTAGACATAGGTTTACATATAACTATATAGCTGCATAGGTACAAGGTACAACGTTTCTACAATATCTCTACTTCCTAAGAGAAAACCCAAGAGCCACATACATCTATTTACAGTAACTTAAACATTCCAGCACCACGCTATGTCCTACAGAATTAACATAGAGACACTATTGTACTATCACAATACATAATGTATTCATTATATTATTAATGAAATGTAGGCCGATTCTCAGTGGTGGCTCCCTTTGAATCTGATGAAAAGGAGGAGAAATCGGGTTAGACGTGCGACGGGCCACAATGAGAAGCGATAGTGGTGACTAGCGATGGACGTGTTTGATTTAGAATTATTTAATATTACCCTACTGCTTTGGATAAATCGTTCATAAGATCATTGATCTTGAATCTTTAGAACATCTTAAGACCGCCCATTGTGTCAGGCAATGTAATGTTTCATTCTTACATCTATATTTTCTATTATTTATCAGTGTATATTTTATAAACATTTTTCATTTTATCTCATTGTTAGTTTTTGAAAGCCAATTTATTAATGAATATATCAATATTGGAATTCAGTGCCAAAGTTGGAGCAAGAATTTTAATTGAATCATTTCTAGTAGCTACACAGTACTTTTAAATTGAAGAGTTGAAAGGAGCTCCCATGCAGCGATTGGCAAGACTTTTTTTGGTTCTGTTTCAACAAGTCATTAGGTTGTATATCGCTTATACGTGTCCATCAATTATTGTTTCATATACTAAATGAGCCATGAGGGCTCTTTTCTATACGTATTTGAACTTAGGCTAGGCCACATAAGCTTTAATAGAAACTATGGCGCCTGTAGAAAAATGTGTCGCCCATTCATTAAAAAAGAAAATTCTAGAATTCAATGTGCGCTGGTTCCTCGTTAGTGAGATGGCATGTAGTGGTCCAAGCCCGAGTATTCCTAAGCTAGACAAGCTAAGTAAGCCATCTATAAATGTGTACATGGCCTTATATAGTGAAAAGCGTAATAAAGTGTGTAACACTAGCCTTCTTATTCATGAAAACCCGTCAGTCATTTTCTCGAACAGTTATGAATAAAACTAAGAAATTATGCGTTGCTCATCTATACCATTTGTATTCTCTTTAGTGTTGACCGCCATAATACTCACCGAGAAAATCGTCTTTGATGTTTTAAGTAGTGTTTAAAGACAGGCCATATTCGGAAAGATATGCTTCCAAGTTATAGCCAATAAGATATTGTAGAATGGACATGCAAATAACAAGTTATGAGTCAGTTATTGGCCAAGGGCCAAACTGTGAATCAATTACTTAAATATAGCATCAGCAATATACCAGAATTGGACTATTCATGACTATGTTGATGCGGTTTATTTATAACTCGATTTAGCCAGCTGGTTTGCCGCTGAAGACCGGCAATATCCCACGGGAACTTATGTTCCGCAGGTACTGATGTATCTAACTTTTAGATAGATCAGTAATGATTTCCCAAAGTAAACAATTATTTAGGTCATAAGTCGAATAAAAACAAAATTGAATTGTACCTCATAGCAATGTAATGTTTATTAACCGCAAATCTATACTAATATGAACAAAAAAACAACAAACAAACAAAAAAATCTTTCCTCTTTATAAAGAGGAAAGATTTTTTTGTTTGATTGTTTGTACCGAATAGGCTCCAAAACTACTGGACCGATTTCAAAAATTCTTTCACCGTTGGGAAGCTACTCTATCCCCGGGTGACATAGGCTATTTTTATCCCTGTATTCCCACGGGAACAGGAACTACGCGGGTGGAACCGCGAGGCGTCCTCTAGTTATTAATATAACATTACATAGTTTTAACTGAATTCCGTATACATCTTACGGTAGCAATGCTGTCAGCCACTCAGCAAGCTTAATGGGTGTAAAATGTATTAAAACATGTTTTAATGGCGTTATTAAAAACAAATTATCTTCGTTTGAAAAGTGTTCATGTAGAGGGTTGTAATTATAGTGTACAATATGTTTTGTTTAACAGTCACTTACGTAGCTATATTATGTAGAAAAAGAAGATAATAAGTCGTAGGTTTGAACCCAGGCAGGCGCTTTATTTTGTGTAAATTATTTCATCACCACTGCTCTAAAAACGGTGAAGGAAAACATCGTGAGGAAACCGGCATGTCCTAGAACCAAGCATTCGAAGGCATGTGACATCCACCAACCCGCATTGGCCCGCGTGGAGGATTAAGGCTTTTTTCCTCTCTCACAGAGAAGTGGCCTGTGTCCCAGCAGTGGGAACATTAAGGCTGATGATGAATACGGGCAAAAAATGTATGATGTTATGTACATAATAAGTAATATAGCTCACAAGAAATAGAACCTATAACTTTATCAACCAACCACATAATTAATCTTTTGTTCTTTGAATGTAGGCCACAGATTTACTACCATCTAATATTTTCACCGCAATATACCTAATGGACAAATAATAAAACAAATGATAGCTTCAATTACTTTGATCTTCACTTGTTTTCATGTTGTTATTTCCATCGCCTGTTATATTCTGATATGATTAATGAGCGACAGTTTTGTGCCGACAATGTATCGGATGAAATTCTCACAGCAATTTACTATAATTTTCGAAGATATTATTCCGTAATATATCGCACATACTTAGGTATCGTCATCAATTATTGAAAGGGTGTTTCTTGTGAGAAATGTGTAGAGAAACCTATCTTTTTTTGGACAGAAATTCTCTTGAATATGAAAAGGGTTTTGGGGCAGTTTATCGATAACTTCTGTTATTGATGGAGCTTCTAAAATAAACGGTTTTACTTATTTTAAATATTACATTACACATAAGGGTAGTAGAAGGTAGGGTACAGAACTTTTTAAAGCAAATATTGTTACTCGCAGATAAAATGGATGGACACAAACCAGTCTTTTGAATAGATCTTTGATCAATTAAATCGAAGAGATAGATGGATTTAATTTACACAAGAAACAATAAACAAACTAACAAGGTCAAGACCTATATCTAAGTAAATCCAAAATCGAATTCTGATAAATGAGTGCGAACTACGAAATAGATAGATGAACACGATAACACAGTGTAACCCTATTTATTATCTAAAGTGCCTATTTCGTGGGACGCTACCAAATATCCAGGACTTGGTTAAATCTAGCCGAAATCAGATTACCTTGGGCTGGGTCGCAGACATGATATATGAATATCGGAGGAGACAGCCACAGTGTAGCTAAGTGTTTAATGGTTTACTGATTGAAATAGGTGCTTCAACCTTAAGTTATAAAGTATGTTGTGAACTTAAGAGTATGGAAATGTGTGAGATTTAATTGAATTGTTTGAATGAATATGTTAGGCTGTGGGAGATTTATTTACTTTTTGAGGTTTGTGTGGTCCTGAATCCAATAACCGGGTCACGGGATCCCGACAACGCTAAGAAAGAAAATTTGGATTAAGTAAATATCACTAGATGGCGCGATATGCATCAATTCATTATTGAATTCTGTGTAAAATTTATACTTTCTAGAATAAATCATAAAAAAATGGTATGTTCAATTCAAAATTTTAGAGGCTTTCCACTGGATTTATAAGTTTTTCAGTTTGACCTATATATATGTATGTTTGTCCGCGATTTTCTCGCGTTTGGCTTAACCGACTTTGATGCGGTTTTCAGAAAAGTATTTGTCACATTTTGGAATAGGTTTTGGTATTTAACAAAAGGGTACCCTGTGACGTTGTCCGCATGGATCCGTTATATCTATGTATGTTTGTATTTATGTATCTTCATTTACGCATTTTTCCGAAACTCATTATCGGATTATGATCATTCTTTTTTCATTGGATTAAGTATCTCTCAACTTAGGTTATGGTGTAAGTTTAATCAAAATCGGTTAAGCAGTTTTCAAGATATGGAGCATACAACCTAACTCTTTAGCGACAACAGCACGAATTTGTAAATTGAGTTATTTTTTTCCATGTATGTTACTTTGAGTAGATTGAATTTGGGATTATTTGTTGTAGATTGAATTGTCGCTACGTTTAGTAGAAGTTCTTTATTTACAAATTTTTTTTTTCTCGCGACGGAGACTTACACACATTTATTTATTTTGACTTCATGCAAAAAAGATACAAAGGCTAAATTAATGCTTTAGGCAATCTCTACCAATCGTGAAGAGATAACCTGATAAGTGCATTGTTTAGTAAAATGAAATCCTTATAATATAACCAGAATAAAGCAACAAGCCAACATTTTTCCAATACAGTATAGTTAGCTTGACGTCGCAAAGAACCGGAGATTGCACCCGCGATTCTGCGCGTTCGTTAACGATAACTGCCTTAGTGGCATAGGATGCAGTGCAGACAACTATGTACAAGATGTATCTGTCCGGATTGATCGGGGAAATAAGTCAGAGCGTTTAATCAGGTATGTTTCGTCTATGTATGTAGATCATCATGATCATCAGCCTTTTAATGTTCCCACTGCTGGGACACAGACATCGTCTCTGTGAGAGGGAATGGGCCATAATCCACCACGCGGGCCGAGAGTGGGTTAATCTTTAGGTAGATAAAATAATTTCATGGAGCACCAACATAGTTTATTTGATTTAGGTAGTTTGTGAATACAACAAAATTATATTGTGCATAAACTAAGTTTTGGATTGACTTAATTTTAATTAAGTATATTTCGATATACAAGCTATATACAATATTTTTGAAGCCACATGTTTATTTTATAATTATTAAACACAGAGTATAATCATAAAGATAACACATCAAGTCAATAAAGTACCTACAAAGAAACTGCTTATTTCTTAAGAAATTTCTACCAGCAGACCCGCGAAAAGTAAAAATGAAAAAGAAATGTAAACAATAGTTCTTAATTTTCTAGTTGTTCATGTTCTTCTTATTTCTATTCCTGGCTTAGCTGGTAGGCTATATTTTGATCTGTAAAGCAATTTCTTGAGAACATGAGTATTTTAGGATTGATCCATGAGTGACACTTGGTGGAGAACTACGAGTATGTCGAGAAATGATGAGTAGTTTTCGCAAAGGTCGTCCTAAAAGAAAGGGCGAAAGAATTGAATATCTTGAAGCAAATTCCATTTTTTTATCCTAACTACGATAAAATTAAGGATGCAAGAATTTAAATATTTAAAAATTCTACTGCAGTAGCCGAAGTAATAAAGATAGGCAAGTGCTGCAAAATGTTCCAAGTTGAAGAATATTTCCTGAAAATTTACAAATTATATATATTTTAAAAATAAAAAATTATATATATTTATAAATTTAAAAATGTTATATTTTTTATATATTTTCAAGTGCTTTATCCTACTACAAGATATAAACATGGATGGATGGATGTTAGTTACTATTTCAAGCAACAACCACCGAACGGATTTTAATGAAACTTTGCAGTAACATATACACACAAATATGTCACCGGTTAATTGCAAACCCCGTTAGTTTATAACGAATCGCGTGATATTGTAAACTCTTTCTTCTTAACAAATTTCGGGTATATTTTGAACTATTTTATTGTATTTGAAATGATCTGTCCAATTATCGAGATATTTTAATAAGATTAATTACAAACTTAACAAAGCAGAGCGTAGCGCAGTTCTTATTAAATGCAAGCAAAATCACTGGCGACAACTAGCAACTTTATAGATTCTTCTATTTAACTACACTGTTCTATCATCCGTAATAAAATGTAGCCACTTAGCCAGTCGATTACAAACTTCCCTTCGCCCGATTGAGTTGATTTTTTTATGAATGAAATAAAAGAATTGCCAGGAAATAAGAAATGTTCCAACGAGATTACACGGCTGAGTGAATCTGTTAACTGTCACAACGTAATCTATTTTCAGCTCTTCTACTTCCATTTTATTTTGAACTTATGATTTTTGTATGAGACTGTCAAAAGAAAAACGGATAAATAGTCAGATTTAAGACAGAAATTCATATACGTTTATTTATTGTGTTATATAATGTATTGTATTGGAGGAGCTCGTGGCTAAATAATAACAGCCACACGGGTCGATTGTCAAGGTTAAGCAACGCTTGATGAGGTCGGTCGGTGGATGGGACCATTTCAATATGTTGAGTTTCCTCCGTGCTACGGAAAGCACATTAAGCCGTCGGTCCCGGCTGTCATTTGAAAATCTTTGACATTCGTTAAGGGTAGTCAGAAGCCTGAGATCTGACACCAGTCTTGCCAAGGGATATTGTGTTGCCCAGTTACTGGGTTGTGGAGGTCAGATAGGCAGACGCTCCATTTAAAACACTGGTACTCAGCTGAATCCGGTAAGACATGTTGCCGACCCCAAAAATAATTGGGAAAAAGGCTAGGCAGATGATGATTGTATTGAACCTGAAATCTTTTCTGTTATTTTTATCACACTTGCAGGTAAAAAGTATCTAAAGATACAGGTTAACTTGGCCGTAATGCCCCATATAAAACCCTCGGGCTTTCTTTTTGTCATGAAACCCTAGGGCGGTAAGTAATATTTTTTTTAATTTATGGCACAGCACACAGGCCATGCAAGTTCAAGCAAGGAGTTTACACGCAATTGAAAAATTTTCTTAAAATGTTATCTAAACAGGAATTTCTTTGCAATCTCGCTACATGTTACTTAAATACTCAACTAATATTCTTAATAATCGATTTTAATAGTTATAGTATGAAAACGTCGAAATTATTTAATTCTTTTTACATTCCGTCATGGCTGTATACCTACGTAAGTATTTGCCCTTAAAGTTTCTGAACGAAACACTGTATAATCTGTGGTGTGGGCAAAAATTCGCCCGCTTAAAAAAAAGTTCACGTATTTCGTAATAACAGCTGTGCTGACTTGTGTATTAAAGCTATAATTCATAATTATTACTCGCAAATGTGATGAAAATATTGTATGTATCACGGGCGGTACGGGAATTACGAACCTCGACTCAGAAAGCTACTAGAGCCTCGATCGTAATTCCTTACTTACCGCCTTTAATACACAATGTACTAATAATACGCGGTAAAATGTGTATGTGGTGTTATGTATAGTTAGATCATTATTGGTTTCATTACAACCTTATTGCTAAGCTGCATGGCTTATCATGGTACATTGAGGTGTTGAAGTGTTTGTACAAAAACGCCACCATGTCAGTCCGTCTTCAGGATCAGACCTCGAAACCAATCCTTCTCCAGCGGGGCGTGAGACAGGGAGACGTCATTTCTCCGAAACTGTTCACTGCTGCGGTTGAGGATGTCTTCAAGGTTCTGGACTGGTGGGGGCTGGGCATCAACGTTAATGGCGAGTACATTAGCCTTTTTTAATGTTCCCACTGCTGGGAAACAGGCCTCCACTCTGTGAGAGGAAAAGGGCCGCAATCCACCACGCGAGCCAAATGCGGGTTGGTAGATGTCACATGTATTCGAATTTTGTTTCTAGGAAATGTGAATGAAAGCAGTACCACCGATACCACTAAACCACCACTGCATTCATATTATCATTATCATAAGCCTACAAACATACGAAAAGCCTATGTCCAGATGTGGCTGAACATAGGCGTAAGCTTCAGCAACCGTACGACATTTAGGTATCTTGATTCTCGGCTACTCTCATCCAACTGCTTCATGGCTTACTAATGCCTCTTATCAAGGCACTTCCCAATTAATTAACACAATATACATAGACTCTTCATATGCCCTCCAGTGCCAATTCACCCAGAAGTCTATACCTGAGTTTAACGCATAACCACACGTTAACTAACGTCAACTGGTTTTCTAACTGAACGTCAGATGATAGATCGTTATCTGTGCCCGTCAGAATCTCAGAACGCACGACGTTTATGATTCAAGATACAGATTGCACGTTTTAAAGGAGATGAATCGCTTCCTTGTTTCCAACATGGCTGGAAAACTGCACGATGGAGAGAAGAGTTAAACTGACGTTTAATTTGATAAACGATCGTTAAACTTGGTTTTGAGTAAGGATTTTTACTGTCGGTTTCTGGAGACTCGATTTT
The DNA here is from genome assembly GCA_964057195.1 of Orthosia cruda. NCBI lineage: Eukaryota > Metazoa > Arthropoda > Insecta > Lepidoptera > Noctuidae > Orthosia > Orthosia cruda. The sequence goes on from OZ059836.1 coordinate 34,767,371, forward strand.
ATCACTGATAATTAACCGAGATTTGATCAAACGTTTAGAAAACGGGTGTTGAGCTAGTCAAGTGAGAACTATATAACGCCTTTGCGAAAATTTTAGCTGCAAATCTAAACTCAGCTGCGACAACATGAACCACCACAAGATAGACTCACACAATTCTTATAGAGTGATTAATATGCCGTCGCCGTCGCTTGATTCATTGTATAGAAGCAATGACTTTATTATTATTATGTCTATAAAATAATGTCAATAGAATAAGGATGTTGCCTGAGTAGATAAATGATAATTCTATTTACTCCGTCAGTGATATTATCAAATAACATTGGACACGTATTTTTTGCTTTACCAAATCAATAAACAATTACAAAGTTAAAGCGCATCAAAGTTCAGGAGTGCGGTCTCGTGACGTCACTAAGGCAGTATAAACCTTTTACGATATTTCAGCGCATTATATCGTCGTCACTTTATGTTTACGTGTCAAAGCAACAAAAAACAAATTTTCAGTAAACTGCACTATTAAGTGTCCCTTTGTACATAATTTAGAATATTAATGCGCTTATATAGCTTACTAGCTTGTGCCCGCGGCTACGCCCGTGTGTTTTATTATCCCAAGGGAACATTATACAGGGATAAATGATTCCGTGTCCTAATCCAGATTCTGGTCTATCCATATGCCAAGTTAGATCCAAATTGTTCAGCCGTTAATGCGTGAAAGATTAACAAAGAAACTTACAAACTCACATTCTCATTCTACTATTATAGTTTGGATAGCGGTTACAGTGGCCCAGTGACTATAGACCTTGCCTCTTCTGCTTGAGGTCATGTGTTCGAATCCGGGCAAACCAAAGTGACATTAAAGAAGTCATATGTACTTTTCAAGTTTATCTTGGACATCGCTGACAAAAGACAAATTTTAATAAATAAAAGTCTGAAATCGTCAACCCGCATTGAGCAAGCGTGGCAAGAGGCCTTTGCCCTGCAGTGGGACAGTTGCAAGCTGGTATTATTATTAACAGTGACGTTTTATTCATAAATAAAAATAAAAACAGCCTATTTAAGCTACGCAGATACTCAAACAAAAAGCACGTACCTACAAGAACACGGAACCCTTCCGCTCCTCCAACTATTGACTAGTTAATAGTTCCGTATCCAATGAACGTCGAGTATAATTAAGTCTGATTATATCTTATAGCCTGCGTTATCCCTGAGGGCTAATCGACTCGCCGATAGCTTCTAATACGTCGTATAAACCTAACTAACAGAATGGATATGGTGCGGCGATGTTGCTGGGTATCTGATGTTATGGACAACAACTTAGTGAATATGGTCCTTTAAATGTTGAGTTTGTTGGTTTGTAGTGTTGTTAAATTTTCATGTTACTCTGTATCGGGCTTAGCTTAGAGAGGGTGGTCAGGGTCTGCTGGATCAAAAAATCAGTCTGCCTAGCCTTTTCCCAAGTTCATTGGGGTCGGCTTCCAGTCTAACTGGATTCAGCTAAGTACCAGTGTTTTACATGGAGCGGCTGCCTATCTGACCTCCACAACCCTGGGTAACACGATACCTCTTCGCTAGACTGGTATCAGATCTAAGGCTTCTGACTACCCGTAATGACTGTCAAAGATCTTCAAATGACGAGACCAACGGATTAACGTGCTTTTCGAGGCATGGAGGAAACTCGGTATGTTGAAATGGTCACCCATCCATGGACTGACTTCGTCAAGCGTTGCTTAACCTAGGTGATCGACCAGTGCGGCTATTTTTATTAAGCCACGAGCTCCTCCAGAGTCTGCTGGTTGATTTTTAATTAATTGTCAATATATTTTTTTGAATATGAACTTCTTTCACAGTGGGACCAACTGTAATATTATTTAAAAAAAAATAGCTTATTTAGGGACTAGTATTTTGCTAATTACCGGGCATAAATAAAACTGGCAATAATTTATCGCTATGTACTGTGTGTACTTTATAATCTTTTATGAATTACTTTATTTGTAGCCAAGGAAAACGTTTTTCAAAATAAGACTAATTTAATCATTCTTGTCTGAATAATAGAAAAGTTATATAAGTTTTTTTTTTTTTTTGTTTTCGTTTTTGCAAACAAAAACTAACAGACACGCCGATATTCTCTATTACGACGTATACACTTAAATAACTGTATGGATGTGTGTGAGGTTATGTTGCTGGGGATCTGATGTTGTGGACAACAGTGTAGTGAATATGGTGCTTTAAATGTTGAGTTGGTTGTTGTGAAATGTGGTTAAATTATCATGTTACTCTGTATTGGGCAGATGACGCTTAGAGTCAACAGGGTAATATTTGAGGGTGAGAAAGTACTATGCCTCAATAGGAAAAATAAAAATAAACCGAGATATGCGAAGTCTATTTTGGTGTTTCACAGTTCTGCAACAGTAAAAAAAAATTCTCCGAAAAGTTGATAATTAATTTAAATTTGCGTGTTAAGTTAGCTTTTACCTTTAACTAAATCAATAAGATTTTAATTATTGAGAGCTATGTTTGAGAGATTTTTGTAATCATTGGCATGTTATGGAAGCGAGTCATACCGGCGGAATTTTATCTGGACCTAATAAGAAAAGTTAGACTTATATTACATAAATACTTATTATAACCGTAAAAACTTGTAAATACAATCTTGGCAATGAGACAAATAATGAAAATGAAAAGGTTTCCCAAAAAAAAGCTAATTTAAAGCTGGTCTCAATTGTTGAAAAGTTTTATGAGCAGAATTCATTTTTTGTTTTGTTTCGTTTTTGCAAACAAAAACTAAGAGCAGCGTTGGAAGTGTATTCAAATAGTGTTTTAAAAGCTATCAAAGTTTTTTGAATACAAAGTGCCTTTTTAAGAGAAAAGCCGAGGGACGGGTTAATACGTAGCTCGAAGCCACGTCACTGCTGTGTAACGTTTTTTAGATTTTGCTATTGTGGTTTTAGGGATGAAATCTAAATGCCATCATCAGACACAATATAAAAGTTGATAAAAATCACTTCCTATTTATTTAAATGGTTAATTAGAATACGAGGTATTGTGGACACCATTGTACAACATTTTAAAATTTTATAAATCGTTATACCTTTTTATATTCGCAGTAGTTTGACATAGATGCGCATCACATAATATTTCCTGATAGGGCCAATGTAATTGAAACTATTTTCAAATCCCTTGTCAAGTGATTTGACGGCTGTTGTTATTTCGTTTAATCGTTTATTAAATTTAATATTATGACATTTAACACTTGATTTATCATTATTAGTGATGGTTACACCTCAAGTCTCGATATAAATATATCTGTAACAAATCCACGCAAGTCTACGAAGGATTTCAGAATCCAGCCATCGCATCGCCTCGGTGCTTGTAAACATCAATTGTCCAAGAAAAATTGAATCGAGAAGGAAAATGGAACCTTTCGATATCAGAAAACATATTGCATTGAACGTTGGAATTAGTAGTATGTGTGCAGTGTGCTCAATATAATAAATGTATATGCTCGTACATTCAATGTTTGAATGGCCATACGAATAATTTTAATTTCCTTAGGTATTTCCAAATATGTATCCATAATATACTCATAAATTAAAAGTTTTTATTAATCACATTTTCGCCGGGCTCTTGGAATTATCTCAATGCTTGACATAAACACGATCATATATATTTTTGCATTCATTACAGACCTACTATACTACCAATTCGATTCAAATGTTTTATTTATAGGTTGGACAAGTAACAAAATACCTTTTTAGAAAACATATGTTCCTATAAGTAGATCATTGTACCCAAGTTAATCTAGTAGTAAATTGAGAAGCCACGCTGTCTATTCTTATTTGCCAGCTCCCTTTTATAAGTGGAAAGAAACTTGCCCTCAAACTATCTAAGTTTTTCGCCGTCACCGCAGAACAGAACCCAGGTCATGTCAGCCTAAAAACGTCGAACACGGCACAAAAGTTTCCATTCTAGATGGCACCGCAAACACCCCTAAAAGGCCTGACGTTGCTGGCCTAGAAACTTCAGCTGGTAACTAAATTGACACGAAAATGAAGCTTTTAGATTGGTTGAAGCCTTTATATTTCTGATTGTAAGCGGCGGGATTTATCGTGAATTTTCTATTGTTTATTGGTAAAATCGACGGTTGAAATCTGATGTAGTAAATGGTCTTTAAAATATTGGGTTGGGTTAATCATCCGTTGAACTATCTAAAGCAGAGTTTCCCAAACTATTTTCGGCAAGAGACTTCTTTTCTGAAATGAAGTGATACCTCAGACTCAATAGACAAATTATTTTAAAAATCCGCTTATTGACTTGCCGAGTTTTTCATCTTTTACGAACGCACGCTTATCGACTTGTCGAGTTTTTTTTAAAGTACAACAATGATACTCTCTACTAAAACATTAGTAATTTTTATAACAAGTTGGTATACGTTACACAACTTATACAGTCGTATCTTGAAAGTTTCAAATAAAAACTTGTGTTAATTAATAGGGGTCGATTTTTATACCTCGTCGACCCGCAAAATCAGTTTTCGTTTATGTCAACCCCTGAGAAACCGATTTCGACCCCAAGGAGTCGATCACTTTGGGAATCCCTGATCTAAAGCATTAATAATATTAGAGGCTTAAAGGCCAGACCACACTAGCCGTCACTGCGCGTCAGCGACGCGACGCGACAAAATATATTGTATGAGATAGAGTGTCGCGTCGCGTAGTTCCGCTGCCGGTTTATCTCATACAACATCATACAAAGTATATTTGGTCTTAGTGTGGATTGACCTTTAGAGGAATAAATGTAAATACGTTTGTAAAAGCTGTTGATCTGATTACTAAAATGCATTCATGGACAAAAAGCTACACTATCACTGAGTTTCAAAGGTAAGTTTTTTTTCGAAAAAATGCGCGGTTCCTGTTGAATAGGCCATGCAAGCAAAGCCAAGGGAAAAGCTAGTAGATCATAAATAAGAAGCACTCTTGCCATACAACGAGGCAATGCTGCCAGCCTTTTGGACACATTACCAGTGGACAACGATGTGGAAGAGATTTCGATCCCATATTTTAGTTTAGTAATATTTTTTGGTTTGTTAGTGAGTAGTTTTTGATTTAAGTGTATATGTATGTAGTCTTAGTTAATTAAGTATTTTATCTACTTCGGTTTTGTTATATTCGAATTACAAAATTGACAGCGGTTTCATTATGATACCCATAACGACATCGGGTTGCATTATGCGAATCGTCATAAATTCTAAAACACAAGCAAAGACATTCTGAACATACAGCCAGGTACCTAGAAATAGAATATTACTTCGAAATCGAAACAATGTAAATGATGATTTTAAAAATGGAACAAGTTTAGAACAAATGTATCGTATACTATTTGCCTGTTGCGGCTACAAGATCTTTGCCTTATACCTAATAAAAAAAAAAAAAAGTGGACGCGCGAAAAATTTTTTAAGTGAAATTTTATTTCAAATTTTATTAATAATGTCTTCAACATCAAGTGAAAAGTGTGAAAATACTCCACCAGATATAACAAATAGAGCAGTTTCGGCTACAAATAATTTACTACCAGAAAAATCAAGACATGTAAGAGAAATGAAATACTTAAACACACTGCCTGAAATACTTATTTGTCTATATCTGTATTTTATTCCTTCCTTCTTAGATAAACTCTTGTATGCAACTATACGTTATTGGTCTTTTAATAACTCGTGCCCACCTATTTCGGTACGCGCTACGCTTGTACCGAAAAATGGCACTCGTATTAAAAGACCGTCCATAACGTAACAGTTGCATAAATTGCTATTATACACTGTATATACTTGTATCTATGCAAATAAAATGTTCTCTTGATGAATCGTTATTTTTTGCAAAGTGTTAGACCGTAGCACACAACCCTGATTCATTAAATTCACAAATCCCATAGCCAGCCCAAAACCTCTTTGCTAACACTAATATTTCAATCCTCACCACGCTGGATTCCCGCCAAAACATGACGCGATAATGGCGGCTCTTGTATTAGTAACATGTTTTAGTAACTATCTATCTAGTGCCTATTGTGGGCGTCGTCGCGTTACCAAAGAAGCTTTTAGTGTGGCGCTTTAAAAGCCTTTATGTCTGTTATCATGGTTTGTGACTACGTATCGTTTTGAAGTAGGAGAGGTAGCAAAGAGTGTCTTGAAGTGCGACAAAACGGAAAGTACACAGCAAGATAACAACAGAATTCAATAGAGATAGAATAGAGTGAAAAACTTTAAAAAAGAAAAGAAATCAGCTTTACAGTACATTTTTTAAACTTTTTTTTTAATATTGATAGGCTCGCACTTGACCACTATCTCAACTGATAGTAAGTGATAATATGGTCGACGGTGAAGCACGCTTGCCTAGAAGTAACCTATTCACTCTTGACTTAAAGACCCCGGGCTTCTAGCTAGCTGGAAATACAGACTCTGGCAGGGCATTCCAGCTGTATGCATAACATAAAAATGTAGGGATAACTGTTATTTTTTCTATTCTGGGAGTTGATTTTTGGAGTTGGGGAGTTATAAAAAAACTGGATATATAATAATATATATATTGTTTCATGTTTTAAAAGTTATTTCTTTCTACATGGGGTATTGTTCTAAACTAAGATAATTTTCTCCGTATTACAGGTTGTTATTTGTTGGGTAGGTATCATAGCTATGATGAAGTACGTATCCGCCTTCTTCGCGTTGCGTGTTCGATTCCCGATTGGGGACAGAGATATTTATCTAAAGGCAGTGATTGTTGACATCTTTGAGTTTGTAGGTGTCATTAAAATACTATTATACGACGATATACAAATAGGAGGATACATAGAGCTTACTGCAGACTTAAGTAGAGTACAAAAATAAGTAAATGAGAAATTGAAGGATGGAAACGCTTTTGTGTGAAACTTTTTGAAGCCATCCCAAATAATGTAGCAGAAACAAAAAAAAACCGACTATTTAAGGAGTTAGGTAGTTCTATGAGACAGCAGTTTGTGGCGGCCCGCCCTTTCCCTGTAACTCTTACTAAGTTATATTGGATTCTTTGAGGAACACACAAAGTATTGGTCAAAGGAAATTGGAATGAAAACACATTATAAATACATTTTACTTGCAAGTCAACAAAAGAAAACAAATATTGAATTGGATTAAAATAAATCTGTGGTTCTGATAACTTTTACGAGTCTATAACAGTTAAGAAGATTTAATCTGATAATGAAGACATTAAAAAGCATGAGTTCAAAGTATATAATGATTGTATTCTTATGTACTCGTAGACCCTCTCAATCGCCACTTAATATTTCAAGCACGTACCAAATAAAATGTTCGATACTCTTCGATTCGATTAGGTCCAAACATTGAACTCAAAAAGTAAAAGGCTATCACATTACTTCTGGTCAATAAACCCATTGTCACATGGAGTTCTTTAACGTATACGGACTTTCTTGCATCGGAAATGCTCGAATGAGTCATCAGTGAAATCAGTGGATAATGGGCCAAAACAGATGACCGTGTATATCCGGATGGCGGTGATATCACAGCTTCTTGGTACACCGACCTATTCTCCTCCTTATTCTATAACCGGAATCATTTGCAACCGAAGATAGATAACCCGGACCTTATACCTGCAATAACGGTGATTGTAACACTATTGTAATGATTTGCGAGTCTAAAATTATTTGATTTTCATACTTTTAGGTTGTAATACAGTGTATCTATCGACTATTATTTATAACATCTTTGATTTGAACAGTAAAGGTAGATATTAATGTCGGTTGTAAACACAAATTTTCTAAAACGGATTTATAATTTCTAAGATATATATTACGTACGAGTTATTAATATTAGTATGTTTAGTACTAGTAAGTGTCAAGCGTTGTAAAAATATGTTACCTGTATAGTAACGGTGCAGAAAAGATAATATTACTATTAAAAGTCACTGTGCTTGTAATTTATTTATTGAACAAGAAAAAAAACTTCTGAGTAGTTAGGTCTTTTTCATAGTAATTGAAACAACATTTTTGAGAACAATACCATTTAATATTAACCAACGTAGGTCTGAATATTGTCCAAGTTTAGGATGCAAATAGGTATAATTTCTACGAAGCTGCTGCAGACGCAAATTTAAATAATTATCAAAGTAAGTTGGAAGGTCCTTGAATTTTAGGGTTGAACTGTTAAATAATACAATAAGCTTGCCTTACTTACCCAGGCGAAACTTTAGGGTGCGTAATATTTGGTAAAGTAGAAAATTACTGGTGGTGAAGTACTGAAAATACTATTTGTAGTCTTATGCAAATACTCTGGGCTGTTAGCATTTGGAAAGCAAATAGTTACACTAGCAATTTAAACAAGCTTTTCAAATTGTTATTAATTTTAAACTCTACTGCCAGTATACGCTTACTTATTTGCTCAATGTAAACGCGCCCTTACTGACGCAAAGTTAATTAAAGTTAGCGCTAATGTAATTTACTTATCGACGTTCCTGGGCCATAAAAATAAATTATTTATATTGTTACTGCAGCTTCAGTAACTATTTTATTTATTTGGGTCAGAGAAACTTCGACCCAATAAAGTTCGGTACGATATATATTATCTGCTCCCTGAATTAATTGTTCTTATTGTTACTATTGCTTTGTGATCAGGGACTCGAAATAATTCGAGTAACATAATGGTAAAATAGTAAAGCATATTTTACTATTTATCATAATGTTACACAAGACTAGCAAAATAATTAATCTCAGAAACAATGTGGCCATCGACCTGGAAGGAGCTTTGAGCTTCAATACCCTATCCTTATTAATTCAAGATTATGTAACTATCTTCTTTGCTGCACAATTTACTCCAAGTACTTAGCCATTGAATTGTGAGTAAATAGCTCCCATCCATTCTGTTGTCATCAACTTTTTGTTGAACTTAATCCATTAGGCTTGTGGAACTAATATTGCACTTGGTCACTTAGAAAAAGGAGAATAGGTACGGCAAAGCCTAAAAACTAAAACAATCAGATATATCAATTAAAATGTACACACGCAGAAAGATAACCACTAAAGCTTTTTCTAACAATATAATGAAACATAGAAGCTCATATCTCCAAAAAAGAAATATGACTTAACTTTAATATGGCCCAATTCGCTCCAACCAAAATTACAAAAGCTATCTTATAATCTCCCGTAACGGAATGACCGAGTAATTCGCCAATCGTGACTGTAGTTATGCTCAGAGCGAGGCTTATAAATTTTAGAACGATTCGTTGCTATAATTATGAGTTTTTTCCGCAAACAAATACTCGGCTCTTGGGTGCACTGGTTCGTTGAACCTTGGCGAGTATTTTACCGTTGTTTCTGAGTTTACTTTCTGCTAGACTGTTCGCCTAGTTCTGTTAAATAGTGTCAACTGTTCTGTGCTCATCTGATAACGCAAGAATAAGGCTTTGTTGAGGATTTTACACCTGTGTCGGGCTTTCTATTGTAATTGGATTGATTTATATGGTTACTATTGTTGAGTTGTATTAAACCAATCTATAATTGTTTTACTTTAGAATCTTTTGTCTTGTATACATTTTGTAAGGTTAGGATTAGGGAATTCTTACCTCGTCACTAGAATTTTGCTTTCGTTTTAGGACTATATTTTATTTTTCGTTTGAGCATTATTTCTAATCTAAGCTCTTTAGTAAAATAAAAACGCCTGCCTGTTGTATTGAAACCGAGTCAATGCAAGTTTTCCTCTAGGTAGACCGCTTTCGTTCACTCAAGAGTGTCATCTATCTGTGTTACTTTTCATCTGATAAGGATAATAGTGGCTTTGTCAATGGCACTTGTTCATTAGGCTTTCTATTAGCTTAATAGATTTAGAGGTCTCTTTGAAATATCTTCTTTTGTTAAGTCTTTCTAAATTAGTGGATGATGAGTTGATTGCTGTTGATTTCAATTTCTTTGAACTCGATTATCCTTTGTGATAACTCGATTAATTGAAATAAAATTAATTACTTGTCTGTTATGAATAGATCTTCTTTCATTAATTGTACATATACTTTTAGTTTCATTGATGATTTTAATTATGCCTCTCCAAATATTGGGTTCATATTTTACAGATATTCAGTCAGACTTCGCAATGTCAAAGAGCTTTTGAAAAATAGAGATGTCTATAGATTCATAAAGCGTAACTTGAATAATCGAGTTCATAAAACGTCGTTGCCAATCTAATAGTCAGGAATGTAAGCGTGATCGGCCGCTTTTAAATAAAACTGTAAATCTTAGTTGAGCAACATCTTACGACATCCTATGATAGATTTCAGCATCTCTATCATTATTAAACGCTTTACAATTCATCCAATCCATAACACCGCAACAGAATTTGAATCAAACTCTCACTGCTATGCTCCCACGTGTATTGCAGATTGCTATGTAGTATAATTTCAATCAGCATCGAGCACGCCACGTTTATGCACGAATGCGCCGAGTTGCCAGGCGATACATCGCAGTGTTACGAGATTGTGTGCAATTCTGCATAATATCTGCCTCTTACCTGACCCTCACTTTCACACTATATTAACTTCATTATTATTAGAATTGTCTTCACTCACCGAACTGTACGTTTATTGATTAGTTGTGGAACTGAATTTACAGTCTTTGGTTCGTAATGGAGTGGTGTTTAGTTTTCTTACTTTTGTTTTCGAACTTTTGATTAGATTCAGGGTCGGTTGGATAGTTTCGTTCTACATAAATTCTTCTTCCATGTGGTAAATAATGAAAGTAAGATTAGTAAGTCTTATTTTATGTTACATCTGTTTTTAACCACACATTGTTATAATTAATCCTTCAGTTGTCCTTTCATATTCTCCACACAGCTAAGTCACACCCACTGTAATAAGGGATGAGAGGAAATGAGGTCTAGTCTCCTAAAAGATTCGTTTTTGTATTTTTAATATCCTCATTATCCCTTACACCGCCTTCACAATCAACGAGAAATGTTTTATCTTCCAAATCTTCGTCACCATTTACGTTATCTTTAGCCACATTCTGGGACATTCGCGAAGTATTCAAGCGACTGTTATTATTAATAATTCATACTTTGTACGAATTAGCTAGACAAATGCTTGCTCACACACATTTTGCTTTTATGATTTCCAAACGGGGTCTTCTCTCTGTCCCGGTGTGTAACGGTTCTTAAAACGTTGTAAAACACTTAGATTTGTTTGACATTTGTTTATGTAATTTACAATGAGGAAGTTGTGAGTTTTGAGACAACATGGCAGTTTGTGTAACTGTATTTGGAAGGTGATATTTATGTGAAATGCATGCATTGCCTGCGAGTTCAGTTACATTGTTGAACTTGCTTGAACTTCGTCGTGGTATGGCGTTGGGTTCCTCGTATTTCGTGTGTCCGACAAATTGATGTATGGGGATATTATGCGAGTTAGTTTAATAATATCTCCAATAATACCGATCTGATTTCATCGAATTTAAGTTTCATGAATCTGGTATAATTGGGTAAATCAAATTATTATTGTATATAGCGCTAATGTTTAATTTTTCGAAACTAGTTACATGATATTTCGCTGAACGTAAAATAAAACTAAACAATAAGTATTAATTAATTGATTTACAGATAAACAGATAAAAAAAAACTTAAGATAATATAAGAATATAGGTACAACAAATACCTACAATAGGTATAACTTATATTAATGTTAAATGCACTCACATTTTACCAATTATCCTTAAACAAAAGAAATAAAGAATACCAATTCGCATTACGGCATCCTGCACCATCCGTACAAAAAGACAGAAAGAAAAATACACTGCGCAAAAATATATCTGACACAATACAGAGCCTACATTTATATGTTTAATAGTGTCATTACTCACCGATGTAACTTGAAGGGAACTTAGGAGTACACGGGCAAGTTGGAGAGGCTCACGTCAGTTCTCTCTGAACTGTGAGGAACTTTATACGTACTTCTATAGATGTTCAAAGTTGGTAACTGCTGAGTGACCTAGTGTCATGTTTGTGGTGATACCTACTTAAGTAAGCTGTTTTAGTTCCAATATTACTTGGACCTGTAAAGTGTTTTGGGAATAAGTTTAGGATTTATTTTGGTTTTTAAAAGGTCATCTTTTTACGGTCCACAAGATATTACTAGTCTATCCCATAATGTGTCGGGATTTGGTGCATGAAAGCGATATGAATCAATTAAGCCAACTAATTGCGCAGTTTAGAAAAAAAACGTAGTAGCATTTTCTATTAACAGAAAACAAATCAAAGTCGCCTTATATTAAACTGGACGTCAATTTTATCTAGCTTGAGAGCTGAGTCCATCAAGATCTTGCACATGCTCGTTAAAGGACAGATATGATCATTTAATTATAAGATACTAATTAAAATAATTGCATCCTCTGACGGAGATAATTTATTTCATAGCCAATCAAAGTATAAAGTGTTCGTAACTTGGTACCTCAAGACTTCTCCCAACACTTAATCACGTTCGTTTTGTGAAGTTCTCGCGATCTTACTGAGAACTTCAGGATATCATAACTTTTGTTCTGCTAGATTAAACTTCATTGCTCTGCGATCTTGCCAACTTTAGTGGATTGTGAAGTTTACGGCAAAGTAGGAAATCTAATTTATTTTTGTATGAGGTCGATTGATTTGATTTTCTTTTAAGAGATTACGAAACTGGCTTATACGTTCGGGATTTAGATAAATATGTTACGCTTACACAAATTTTGGTTCTATCCAAATAAATAACAACCTAAATAGACTTGATCTAATTCAAAACTAAGTTTTGGCATGCTATCTGTAAAGTTAGTTACACGGGAATATTTTGCAACCATTATAATAAGGCCTCCCGCCGTGGACCGATGACCTGGTGATGATTGCGCCCGTCATTTGAATACGAGAAGCAGAGGATAATGCTTTGGGGAAGACTATGTCCATCAGACGACTTCTTTAGGAAGAGACGATGATAAGAAGTGGTTTTCGGTATGAATTATGAAATACCTGACTTGGAATGTGACATTAAAGGAGGCAAACTTTTACTTACTGTAATGAAAAGACACTTAAACATAAACACTGCGTACACGTAATGTAGATATTACGTCGTCGTGCAATCGCAGTAATCGCCATGTTGTATGGAATGCAGGAACACACAGTCACACGACGTTCATAGTCTAATTGCACTTATTAATTAGCCACAATCGAACATTGAACTTGACATTTATAAATACGATGCCTACTAAAGTGGTTTGATTCCTTTTAATGAAATAGGAAAACAGGTTATTAAAATAAAAAAAGATATGCCTATAACACAGTCAAAGAGAGCTTAAACAGTGTGACATTCTAACATTGAAAAGACGGCGGTAAAAATATAAAAATGACCATAATATATCTATTTAATAATATCTAATAATAATATAATAAAACGAGCAATCCTTGTATAATATGTAACGATTTTCTTGAAATTTAGTATGCAGGGGGTTTCGGGGGCGATAAAGCGATCTAGATAGGTTTCAATTATAGAGAATGTCGTTTTTTCTATTTTCACCTGTCGCTCAGGTACTAGGATTAATATGCGTTATTTAAAAAATAATACTGTTGACAATCGCTAAAAGAAGAAGAATGTTACTAATTGACAGAATTGGGGAACTGCGGCTCAAGAGTATTAAATCAGTATTATTCTTCTCTAGTATATAATAAAAAGTATAGATTTGAGATCAATCTTTGACGTTATAATAGGATAGATGAACCTCTTTTCCGCATTTAGACTCCCATTTGGCCCGTTGTGCGTGTAATCACTGAAAAACAGCGCCGTGTTGTGGGTCCCCCACGGCACAGCATTATGCTGAGTGGAAGCCTTCTTGCCACAATCACGACATGCATCTGCTTTTATTTACACTCGCATTTATTATTTTTGTCTTTTATTTTACATTTCTAACATAATTTAAGGACTACGTACACTATCGTTATGGGTTTAGTTTTCAAAATCTTTTATCACTGTTCTTGTTCTTGAAATGTAATGTTTGTATGTCGTTTTGTGGCAATTAAATATTTTTTATTTCTTTCTTTCTAATCCACCACGCGGGTACATCCAGTGTGGGTTGGTGGATGTCACATGTCTTCGAATATTTGGTTCGGTTTCTCCACGATGTTTTCCTTCACCGTTTTTGAGAGCAGTAGTGATGAAATAATTTTCACAAAGTAAAGCGCCTGCCTGGGTTACCACTGGGACACCACTGCTCTACAATATTCGACTTTACAATAAATACCAGTCGATAAATAGAAGTAGAATTGTAAGCCTAGGGTGTTCTATTAATAGAGTAATAATCTATATCTTACAACCTATACTAAACCATAGTTCAAGCTACATTCTAACTGGTCAATTGACCTTATCCTCCGCCATGGTCTATTACAGCAATTTCTCACCCATTAGGTGTAACAAGAGTGATTTTGTAAAGTAGATCTAAAGCAACAAATCATGGTTTATGGTTATTACTTAGATTTACTGTGACTCCCCGCAGTTTAGATCTATGGGCGAGCTATAGCCCGCGGTAATAGCGAAACTATGAGCTATTGGACGGTCTCCGTTTAGCAAAAACATAGGTTTATGTGTTCCTACATTTGAAAACTTACACCCAGTTTTTGAATTGAAAATTTCGAGTTATAAACGTGTCAAACCCTACTTCATAGGAATTGTCAATTCAAAGACTCTGATAAATACTCAACTTTAAATTCTTAATCCAAAATTTGCGGTTTATTCATATTAGAATTTAAGTATACTGAATTTTCATAGTCGATTGAGCCATATTCGTACACATGTAGGTTACTTAACTAAGCAAAAAGATCCAGACATTGATTCGGGTCGGGAAAAGTGCGTAGACTCTGAATTAGTGTCCGTGTGATGTCAGTTTAGGCTAAATTCATATATTAATTTAAATATGGAAGTTCCTAATTCCTATTTGCCTCTGCCCAACCCGTCGGGACTTAGAGTCGCTATTTACGTATTCATCAACTTATATTTTCTCATTTTCTCTCGAATATTTGTCATTAAACTCAATGAGAAATCCAGGCAATATCACTAGCAAGTCAGTTTAGGAATACGATTGACCTGAAACCCACCTCGGATTCCTATTACTGAAACTTACTCGTATATAAACCAAACTAAAGTGTGTCTCAGTAAGAGTGCACTTTTTCATTTTAAAATAAAAACAAGTATTTTATGCCAGAGTTGTGATATTTTTATTGTATTGTAAAGAAGACATGTTCCGATTAAGTATGGAATAAAATATCCGGCAAATGACCCCTACGGCCCCGATGACAGGTCATTACTCTTTTCATGAAATTTTCCATGACTTTTGCACAGAGATATGGCTGTATCTCATCGATGACGCGTTGGATTTCCGATTTGAGCTTAGGAATTGTTTCGGGTTTATTCGCATAATCCCGAGATTTCACAAAACCCCAATGAAAAAAATCGCACGGCATTAAATCGCACGATCTTGGTGGCCAGTTGACATCAGAATTTCGTGAGATAATGTGTTCTGGAAATCGTTGCTGCAATAAGTCGATTGTTTCATGCACGGTGTGGCAGGTTGCGCCGTCCTGCTGAAACCACATGTTGTCCAGATTCACGCCGTCCAGTTGAGGCCACAAGAAGTCCGTTATCATATTCCTGTAATGAGTCATATTTTTGTAATTTTATGATGTCATATTTCTGTAATGAGTTTTCACAATTATAACGCGTTGTTCTTTCGAAAAGCGCTCCATTTTTAATAATCGGAATAAACAGAGGTCAAATTTAATCAAATTTCAGAGTTGCAATTTGCATCAAAAAAAAATATTCCTATTTTTTGAAAAGTGCACTCTTACTGAGACACCCTTTAGTTACATTATGTTTACTTAGAAACATGTTTTGCTATGTAAATTATAATTACATGTAAGTTAACAATATTCCAATATTATTTAATCATAGTTGGGATTTGGAATGCAATAAATAGAAAACGAATAAATAGATTAGTAGCTATTACGGATTTAGGCCAATGATTGATAAATTTATTATCAGGATGGCTAGCCGTTTTCTCTTGGGTTTAGGGATGGGCTATTGATAATCTATTTTGACTTGGGTTTTAATTTTGATTGTGGTTTGATGCCTTTGATTTTGTTTTTAAGTTAACATCAATTTTCCTTTAGATTTTGATTTGATTTTTAACACTATTATTGTACGGGGCATGCGGTGCTAACCTGTAAGAAATTGTAATACTAACCTAAGAGATAAAAAAACTTGAAATTTAAATGTACAGTTGTTGGGTGGCCATTCATAATAAATAAATAAATAAACACAAATACTCGAAAACTGGGTCCGATAGTTTTTAGGCTCAAAGTGTGTTTCACATAAAGGGCGTTTATTTTTCTTTTGCCGTATAAACGCGGAGAAGTCCACAGGCAAGTGTAGGCTAACACCTATACACTTTATTTGTTTGCCCACTTGTATCACAATAGAAAAAAAAACATAAGACGATCTAAGTCTTAATTAAATTAAAGATTTAAGTCTAAATGTTTATATATAATGACCGAATGATTTTCTACTGTCTTGAAAGATAGAATACCCCGAAGACTTATAACGCCAGTTAAGCTTTCAGAAGGCATATTTTAGAGCCTTTATGAATACTCCAAATGAACGGAAACCGAGCCCAAACCGGAGGCAACTACCCCCGGACTAAATAAGCTCATTATTCTGGTAGTATTATAAGGGCTATATAATTCAGAGAAATTAATTCATATTGAAGCTGTAAACTAAGGGGCCTAACCGTCTTGGCAAGATTTTAACACAGTGTATTTAATGGAAAGGTTAATACCTAAAGAAGGAATCAACGAATTTGGGGTATTTTAAGCATGTAAGCCTCGCTGAAGTCTATAGAAAGGCAACCAAAATTTCATTACTAATAAAAAGATATTTTTTTTATAAAAATAAAATTTTTCACTCATTCCAAAGACAATAAATTAATATCCCTGAAAAAAGTGTCCTACAGCACAGGTCTCAAAATTATTCAAAAACATGCTTTTACCCCCAAAAGCTTTTCAGTGTAACTAACTCACAAAAAGCCATATAAAAGGTCTAACAGAAAAGTAAAACAGTATTCATGTTCTACTGAATTTTAAGGCCAAAACAGTGTGCCAACAAGCCTTAACTTTTTGTTCATATCTTTTGGAAATCTGCCCGGACTGCAAGGCAAACTTCGAACACGTCAAATACTGCAGTGCTTTTTCATTACGACGTTTGTTCGAAAGAGGTAGATAGTGTTAGAAAAATCTCCATTTTAGAAATGATAGTATTCAGTCTCTAGATAAGCGATCTTGTTACGTTTTCACATTAAAGCAGGAAGGCAGGAAACATTTTCTAACAGAAAACAATTGGATAACACTGCCTAAAATATAATCTGGCACAAGTGATTGCAAGTAGTACTGTATTGCAAATGCAAATTATTACCTATCTTAGAATGTTTTAAAAATATAATCAGGGTTGAAAGAATGCAAATCAATTTCAAGTTACCGTTAAATGTCATTTATGTGCTATTCAAATTCTGAGCGTCCTGCATTTCTCTTTTATGGATTGAAATCACCCCTTTCAGATACGTTTTAAAATCAATCGGTCAATTGCCTCGTTTAGCTAAATCAGTGTTGGTTTGTTGCACATTTTACTGGGTTGCTTCCTGCCTGGCAGTGGTTACACAATCAATTTCAATTGATCAAATAGTATACTGATGGCAGGTAGTTCCGCAGGGTGAATACCTCATTCCTGAGGGTTTTAATCATTGATGAGGATGGGAGCATGTATTATTTTTAGCTAGTTTGTGATGTCTGATACAGTGGAATATATAATTCTTTTTTATTGTTGATAGACTTACGTTTTATCACAATAATCTTGATGACTATACTTCATAAAAGATAGCTTGATCTCTGCGACATATTATGTCAAACTAACGTATACGTTATTGTTAGCCTGTCAAGCACTATTGTTACTGTATTGATACTGACAGTTGTCGCAGTGATCAAGCTATATTTTATGAAGTATAGCGATGATGTGGTCTACGATGGAACACGCTAGCCGAGAAGTAACCTATTCATCAACTATAAATCTTCATAATATTTTCTGTCTTTAGATAAATTTTATCTTTCTTATTGCAACATTTTAATGTTAAAATTGTGCATCATCGTCATCATGAGCCTTTTTTAATGTGCCCACTGCTGGGACACAGGCCATACTCTCTGTGAGAGAGGGAATAGGCCCAAGTCCACCACGCGGGCCCATTGCGGGTTGGTGGACGTCACATGTTTTCGAACTTTTGGTTCTAGGACATGCCGGTTTCCTCACGATGTTTTCCTTCACCGTTTTTAGAGCAGTGGCAATAAAATAATTTAAACAAAGTAAACCGCATGCCTGGATTCGAACCCACGACCTACGACACCTAAATCGGGGCTGTTTCCACTGAGCCACCACTGCTCCAAACTGGGCCAAGGTTGTGCATAGCTCTTTCATTTGCTGTGTCAAAGTCAAATAGGTAAATTTTATAATATTTTATTCTATATGGTGTGTTAAGGTCTAACTATAACTACAAATAACTAAGCCAAAGACATGTTATAAATTAATACTTTGTCCAAATCTGCCTTCACAACTCAAAATACATCCACATCAGTTTAAACTCCAAAAAGGTCACCTCACAAATCTCTTCCTGCTTAAACCTGGTCTGATTCGTTGCATATTTTAGCAGTCTGACCGTGATAGACGCTGTCAGCCATTTAGCCCGGATACAATCTACAGATGCGGTTTTCTACGGTTATATTATCAATTTTACAACAGTCTTCCTCTTAAATATTCATGGCGGCTGGTTTCAACTCCAGTCTGTTAAGTGCCAGATAAGTTTTTGCAATTGATATTAAATGGGGTAGTATGATGTTCTATTTTATCTTTGTGGTTTTCGTAATGCAGAGTGGAGTTGAATTGAATGGTTTTATGAATGTAGTTATAACGAAGAGGGGAAAAAATAGAGTAGGCACTAATCTCGAAGCATGTTGGTATGCGTAGACAGAGTGCTTTCAATGTTGACGACTTTACAGCCACAAACTATCACAGATTTATTTATTTGTTTGCCCTCACACTGGAACGACTTGCAGCAATTACATCAATGAGCATAAACTTACAGATGCTGTTGGTGAATCGATGATAATACGAACTGAATTTTCACCTGTTTAGAGGTTTCATAGTCAGACGTTTTGATTTGTTAAAGAAGTCGTACAAAGATAATCAGAAGATAACATTGTTCTTTTAATTCGCCTTTCTTCATCACCATCATCAAATTAATTAAAGAGTTAATCTAAAAAAATATTTATGCTTGGTAACCCGACCAAATCTAGAATATTATAAAAAAGCGGCCGCGCAATATATTTTACCAACCTTCTAAAATCATTAGCATAATTGTCCTTAAAAGTTAGTATAGTCACGAATCTCGTACGCAAAATACGCGCTTAGACATGGAGTTGCGGACACCAGCCCGTCTTAATATAATCTAATCTAATCAGTCACGAATCAAATTAGTTTGATTGAAAAATTAAACATACCAAGATGTTCGTAAGGAAAAATCAATCATTCACATATTTAAATTGTATACTTAATGAAAACTCTGAATTGATAGGCTTGAAAATTAATGACGGATTAAACTAGATCTAAGTGACAGATGGCCGATGGGGCCGAAAAGTTCTGGAATGGTGACCGCAAATCAGATGACGATGCGTTGGAAGGCCTCCCACTACGTGGACCGATGACCTGGTTAGGGTTGCGGGAACGCGCTGGATGCGAGATGCACGGGATCGGTCAATATGGCGACGCCTGGGGGAGGCCTATGTCCAACAGTGGACGTCTTTCAGCTGAAATGATGATGATGATGATGATAAGGTACCCACTGGCTGGATAAACAATGTTTCGTCAACATGAGAATAAGAAGCAACATTGCTCTAATTAAACACCACACAACACGCCGTCCATAATTACCCGCTATAAAGTTACCTCACAATTACGTACGTATGATACCGTATCGATTGATTGATAAGCTGATCCGCTGTTATTAATTAATAGTGCATTGTTCTGTAACGAGTGCGACCCACTTCAGTTACATCATGTCGTGTCAATGTCAGTTCAGTTCTCATGTGGTGTGGTGTGGGGGATAGGCGGAGCGGGGGGCGGTAGCGGTGCATGGAAAAAATATTAAAATGACATTTACAATTTCAGAAAGCAGAAAATATTTTTATCAAGATGGTATAAATATTTTCTGCTTTATGAAGACACGCGAAAGAATTTTTTCCGAACATTTTATTCAACTTTTCTCAATGAAAATTCTATCAGGTATTAGATAAATATGTTCAAAGTACTAAAAATTTGTTACTTCAATATTTATTTATTTATTTATTAAAACTTTATGTGCAAGTACAAAGGCGGACTTAATGCCTTAGGCATTTTCTACCAGTCGACCTTAGGGTGGTGCAGAGATAAAATAAGGCAGGTGCAACTAAATTAACTCAATAGACGCTCAATTTGTCTATACACTTAAAATCTACACCCATTCTTTAAAGTTTTTATTTAGGTAACATTTCTTAACAACAAAGGGCAGTCTCTTATTCTCAAGGTTCTGAGCTATCCGCGAAAATACTCGCAAGTTTAATGATATTTTAATCAACACAGCCCTCTAATCTCTGATTGATTTTATAACATTCAATTACTAAATCTTCTCAGCTCCAAATCCGCTGTCATCTATCTCTTAATCCACCAAGTATAACTGTCCCACGAGTCGCATCGGCAACTGGTAACAGTGGTAACGGCTCGTCGCGATTGTTAGCGCCCAGCGAACCGTGGAGCATTGCCGTAACGTCGTGTCTGAAGCATCATCTACCTGCTTGTCCGAATCAAGTGAGGTAACTGATGATGATGTTGGTAAGACTCGGAAGCTTCCAATTTGATTGACTCGAACAACACTCTCGCCAGTGTTCCTTAAAAGGTGCACCCATATTTCACAAAAATTTCTATTGCAAAGGGTGAGCCTGCTACCGTAAATAAGGCAAATATCGAAGACCTCAATCTGATTCTGCGAAATAACCAAGTTTTGGTACCAGCCAGAACTTTAATTTTTGTTAGATTATAACTCCAACTTCATTAAAGTCCTACTGTCTATAGTAAAAAAATAAGTCAATACTCTAGTGTAAACTTCTCCTATACGCTTGCGTTCATCTTTTCTAAGTTACCATTTCATAATTTAGTTATTACATTTGCGTATGCTCATTGTTGCAGTTACTATTATGCCATGTTGTAATTGATATGAGTAAGAATGATTCACCTTGAACGTTGCTCTCTATATTTTAATTGTTATAATTTCTCAAGGAGTTGCCGTTTCTAATCTCCGAGTATTTTGAATTGAAGCGTTATTCTTGCTTAATTAATTCTCTCTACTTACTGCCTTCTACATTTGTACCTATATCTATATTTAGTTCGAAGACAGTGTTTGTAGAAAAACTAGTTACTAGAAATCTTGTTTGTAGACTATCACTATTGAGCCTATGAATATTTAGGTATAACCAGGGAGTATCCAGTAAAAAAGGGTGTTAATGAACCAAATGATATAAAAAAGACACTGGTATTCGACCAATTCCAAAGTTCAAAGGTCCACTTTAAACAGAATTTAAAAGCTATTCCACTACCTTACATAACAAATATGTCACCATTTAAGTTGAGTGACCTCTCATCTCGTGAGCCAGGTGCCCCACATATAGTCGGCAAACAACTTGTCAAAATACAACGGAACTACCGACAGCGAAATGACGTTTCCTTAGTCGACCATTTAACTTGAGACAACATACATTACTGGGTTTACAAGACAGCGTTTAGAAACGTATTTGACAAAGCAAGCAGTAGGAAAGATGAGATGAGTAAGACATCGACGTAAGCTAGTAGGTCTACTTTGAGTGACAATGACCGTATCTTTACTTGTTTAGCAGGTTTATTCACAATTTTACAGTTCATTTTGTTAATAGCTAATTTTTATGAGAGGTATAAAATATTTTTTTATGTTTTCGTTTATTGGTTTTTGTTTCTTTATTACTAGATTATAGAAGTTGGCGAGGTTTTTTAATAAAGTATATTTTATGGAGATTTTTGAATAGGTTACCACAAATGGAATAATTACGTATTTTAGGAAATTATTTGATTAATTCATGCAAACAGATTTCTAAACTAGTAGGTAATTCTTTTCAAATTATTCTTTTTATCAATAACCAAAAAGCTTTAAAAAAACTGTTTCCAAATACTGGCATACAGTTCTATTCTGCAGCTGCCGTTTGAAGTAAATATTTGCTGCCAATGTTCGTGGCAATGCGGGAATCCAACGAGAAGTTACTGCACCATTTCTATTGTAACTGTTACCCCCCAGAATACTAGTGGGTATATTGTAACAATTTCATTAAAGTTATGGACAGTGAATTTATTCTCACCTTTCTGTCTAATTATTTTACCACGTAATCTCTGAAAACACCATGAACCCTGAAATTGCTTTCTAGTTTCTATCTCAACAGTTACTGTTACTAGAAGAACCTTGTTTCTTGAACTAACTAACGAACAAGCTCCTATAGAAAAAATGCACACTGATTTCAATTTGGATCAAGAGACAAAAGTTTATAATGACGTCTCAGTAAAGAAGAAAACTGGTTCAAGCTAGTTAAACCTACGATGTTCTCATTAGAATATTTGCAAGTAACTAACCTAACCTAACATCGACAAAAGAGGATGACTTCACAAAACTAGAACACAATAAGATTTTTATGATTCTGTAACACGGTTTCAGTAATATATAGTGGGTCATACTTTTCAGTGTTCGTTTGGCAAGGAATCAAACAATACCAATGGTTTATTGTGTTTAGCTACAAGTCTGGCTAGCTTTATTTTTTTAGTTGATTAGTGAGCACAGGCCGCACATGAATAACCACGATTGGAAATCAAATAGACCTATACCGTTGTATGTTATGTTTACCGTATGGATTGTGTTTGTAAATTAATATCATTGTACTGTAAGATAAACAGAGTGATTAGGATAATGACACATAGGGATCTAAGTAAACAGCATTTCATGTTATTTATAAATTATATGCAGAAATAAAGTGAAAATGTTTTTAAACTATATACATCTAAGTATTAACACGATGATTAATCTACAAGGTTAATCATTTTTGATCTTTCGCACAATAAACTTGTTATTTTTTCAATGATATATATGGCATTTCTGAAGTCGTAATTATTATGCAGCGGATAATACCTATGACAAGATTCTATATAAGTACGGTTAAGGTTGAGACAGTCGTATCTGTATGTAGCTCGTACGTATTAATATTGTATTAATAAATAAATACAAAATTATTACCGAGATAGTATTGTATCAGCAAATAATATAATTTACTCTCGGTTTCAGGTGTATGCTGAGTGTATGGGAGCTCAACATGCGAGCTCTACTCTGTTTGCTGCTTGCCGCCAGCTGCGTGCTGGCTGATAAGAATGATAACAGGTAAAGTATTGAATCTATAAATTGATACCTATAACTTAATCGTAAAAATGTTTAATCTTGGGAAATGAAAAACATATAAACATGTATGAATTAAATGATTAATTTAAAAAAAAACATGAACTTGCTTTATCAGTGTTTTTTTTTACTAGTTCAATTTATTAAGCAATTTTTGTACCTATTCCAGGCGCAACAAACTACCATTTGTCGCCGATGCAGTCGGGAACTCGCTACCACCACCGTCCAGCGTGCCAGCCACCGTCGGCAGTCCTGTAAATCTTCTAACACCAGACCGATATGAGTTTTACACCTTCGACGAATCAGGAGAACTTGTGAAGAGGCTCATGACTCTTGAAGAAATCCAAGCAATTGTTGCGGCTGGTGAAGAAGCTGAAGGCTTAGTAACTTTCGCCAATGACAATCAACCAACAGTATCTTTCAACATGAATCAACCACCCTATACAAAAGTTCACAGCGTTGTAACAAACGTACAAAATGTTCTCAAGGCGCAAATGGAAGCACACAAAAACAAACCCCCTGTCCAACCTACATTAGATACGCCTGACGTTTCTGATTCTTGGAGTTCGATCTTGCCCTCAGTTTTTGGAAATACGGGAGTTGATATTGTTCTTGACAAAGCATCTGGCTCAGTTACACCACCAGAGACGGATACGTTAGAAGAAAATGTTGAAGATGAAGACAATTCATTGAGTAAAGAAGGAAATAATCAAGTTATTAGTAGTTCCACAACCTTAGGAGAACATAAAGTTGTTGTTACGGAAAAATTGCCAACGACTACAGAAACTAAGGAAGTACCATCAACGACTACTACTACAACCACCACTACCACTACTACTACACCTAGGCCAACAACACGTAAACCAACTACGACAACTCGTAAACCTACAACTACGACGCGGAAACCTACAACAACAACAACAACCCGCAAGCCCACAACTACAACTGAAAAACCATCAACCACAACAGAGAAACCAACAACAACAACTACAGTTAAACCAACTACTACTACTACCGTAAAACCAAAATTCACTACTATTAATGCGCCAACCACTACCACAACTAAGAAACCAGTGACTTCAACAACTACAACCCGAAAACCGACTACTGCAAACTCTCCGACTAGACTAAGCTCAACCGCAAGTGTACCATCAACTAAAGTCACTACAAGCCCACGTCCATCTACAACTACTGTTAAACCAACAACAACTAAACCCGTAACTAAAACAACTGTAAAAGTAACCACAACAGAGCCTGAAGTTACTACAAAAAAACATAGCGTGAACATTTTGCCAGAACAAGAATCTGAGAATATCAAAGTCCAAATCCAACCTAATGCTAATGCAGTTTCTTCTACTGAGAAAAACGAAATAGAATTCGAAAAAATAAGTACCTTTGTTCCAGTGTCCACAGTTAACTATATTACAGACCGTACAACGCGTAAACCTGCAGTAACCTCTAAGTCTCCTACCGTTTATGCAAGCACAACAAAGAGGTCTGTCACTACCACGACTCTTGCATCAACTACTGAGACGCCTAAAATTCAAACTTTTGCGACTACTAGTAAACCTGTTATCAGTACAACTAATTACATATCAAGCACACTGAAAGAACAGGAAATCGAAAAAATTAATGTCACTACTATAACAACACAATCTGTGTCTCCGTCAACAACTATGTCATCCACAGAAGTGGTGTCTGCTGACAATCTAAATGCTATGAAAGATAAACCAGCCGATGACGATAATGAGGACAAAGAAAAAGATGTCGAACCTTTACTTCCCATGTTTGATGTTGCTCAGAGCATCAGTCAAATAGCTTCTGATCTTGGTGGAAGTTATCAACCAATTCCAACAGCCAGCAATTTATTAGATACGACGAAACTTAATGGATTTGATTTAGAAAGCAAAGAAGTTCTAGATATGGATATACCGTCAGGTACTGGAAACGAAACCGATGTAAAAACACCTGAAACTTCAGATCAAAATACAGATAATTTTGTTAAAATATCTACAATAGATCCCCATGGGCAAAATGAAGACAAAGAAAATAGCGAGAAAAAAAACGATGATATATTAAAACAAACGGCATTGAAGAACACTGATTCAAAGGAAACTGAAGTTCAAAAAACTGAAACAAAGGAAACTGACGTTCAACAAACAGAGAAAAAAGAACCTGAAGTTCAAAAAACTGAAACAAAAGCACCTGAAGTAAATTCAACTGATAATAAAAAACCAAATATAATTCTTAATAACATTCAAAAAGTGGAGTTATTTACTACGCCTGCTGGTACTGAAGCTACTACTATTGATCCAATTTTGTCGGAGTCTATGGGTGACCTACTATCACAAGTAGTGAATGAAGCACCTCAGTCTATTGTTAATTCAGAAGAAAGTCCCGAAAAAATTACGACGACTGAGAAAAGTGAAGAGCTTACTACAATAGAAAGTGTAAAAACTTTTGAATCCACCTCGGAAATATCGAACAAAGTTAAAAAAGAAACAAGTTCTACTACCGTATCACCAGTTACTCCACAAAAAGAAATTGTTCAATCAAAAGACAACGATGTCAGCAACAAAATCAATTTACCCTCCGAAAATATCAAGAACAAAATAAATGAAGGTGAAAAAAAGAGAGAAAATGAAACTTTGATAAAGCCAATTGAAAATAAGAAAGACGTAAATAAAAAAGGAGAAATACCTGAAGACAATAGTGAAAACTTTGTGCAGATCTCAGTTTCAACAGATAATAATAAAAATAAAGAAGAATCGATTGCTACTGACAAAAAGAAAAACATTGATAAATCCTCTGAAAACCAAAACAATATTGAAAAACCTATTGAAAATAACGTAGAAGTTAAAAAAGACAGTGTAGAAACAAAACCCAACAAAGAAATGTCTAAAAATGGGAATAAAACTAGCGAGGCTGGTACAGACAATGTAACAAACATAGAATTAACTTCATCATCACCAAATTTAGACACTACATCAACTTCCACCGCCCCGAATAAGATAAGTCAGTCGAAATTCAATAAAATTAATTTACCTGAAAAAATCAATATAAATAATAACAAAGATAAACTGCCTGAACCATTGCCTAAAGTTGATGACTTCAAGAAAAAAATACAGAAGGTGAATATAGATGAAGAAGAATTAATTAGCGAAAGAAACAATTCATGGAAACTTATACCGGCTCTTTCTCCACCGAAAGCAAACGAAATTCCAAAGGATAAGGTCAAGTCTGAGAACCATTATGTTCCAGATAACGATAACAAAGACATTGTTTTAGAATATTCGAAAGAAAATCAAGGATTAGAAGTGACGACAAAGGATTTGGGTGAAGATCTTGCGCGCTTTTCTGAACTTTCCAATGAACTTGCTTTTAGATTCTGGAACGTGATGATTGACGATATCGACAAAAAGAGAAGTTTTGTTTTGTCGCCCTATTCCATATTTTCGATGTTAGCTATGATATTTATGGGAGCTAGAGGCGCCACCTCGGGTGAAATGAATGAGATCCTGAAATTAGATGATATGGTTACTTTTAACCCCCACTTTACATTGAAGAATATTTCTGACTCCATAGAAACAACTCCAGAATCCGGAGTGGCAGTTTCTGCATTCATTAGAGAACTTTACAGTGACAGGAATAAGGGAAAGATCCTAACATTCTACAAGGAAAGGGCTCAGCACTTTTACAATGGCCATGTTGAGGAGATTAACTTTAAGTTAATTAGTGACATAATAAGGCGAAGGACTAACTTGCTTGTCAAAAGGTATACTTGGGGCAAGATTCCTGAATACATGAAGACAAATAACATTGTAATGCAACCACCTTTAGCTGCGTTTACGGCAAACATTTTCCAGGTGAGTGTAATTGTTCTTACTTACTTTATTATAGAACATAGCCCTGCCTCTCAGCACAGTTACAATCGGCTCAGCAGGAAAGGAAAGGAGCATCTCCACGGATAAAATATAGTCAGTTAGTGACCGAAGTATGATGTCGTTATTTAGCAGTTATTCTCAATAGAAACGTTTTTCATCCCGGTCGTTTTTAAAAAGCCATTGGTTATTTTTTACCAGATGAGATGCTAGTTATGAATTAAAACAAAATACTTGTTTTTAGTTATAGTAAAAAAAAAATACTACTATACTTTTACTTACTTAAAAATTTAAACTTTTAACTTACTTAAAAGTAATTAAAAATACTACTATACTTAAAAAAATACTACTAATCTGTAGCACATTAACTGATATTCTGAATCACAAACACTTTAAACTTATTCTCAAATTTGATTTGATTTGTTTTAATTCTTTCAGACTGACTGCACAGGCACATCGGTAGAAGGCAGGGATGGTGAGATGTACTTCGTGGTATCTCCGAACGTCCGTCAGCGACGCCTCGTGCCCGTGCCAGCCGTGGTGTACAAGAGTGGCTTCTTGGCTGGTTACGATCCAGTCCTCGACGCTACCGCAGCAGCCTTAGGAAACACCAACACCATAGTCAGTACGCTGTTCTTAATGCCTGGCCAGCAAGGAAATGTAGTGCATGCAGAAGATTTAGAAAAACTGGAACAAAGGCTTCTGGATGCTTTACCATCGACTCCTACGTGGAATCGTGTTTTACGATCTCTACTCCCCCGGACTGGCTTAGAACTTCAAATCCCAAGGTTCTCTCAAAAATCAACTTTCAACGTCTCAATGAGCTTGAAGAAAATGGGCTTAAAAGACTTGTTCGATGGTGACCATGCTGATCTTGGTGGCTTAAATGGACCTTCCAAGGATCTTTACTTATCGGACATGGTTCAACTGAACACATTTGCAACTTGCGGCGAAGATGGGATTGGAGAACAGCATCACTCTGAAGAATATCCTGAGACGTTGAGCGTTGCACAAAGACGTCGTGCCAGATGGTTAAACGATTGGGATGAGCCTAGAGACTACCAGAGAGCGTTCCACGATCCTCATGACGTCGGCGACGCGATGCATCTGCCGCTGCATCTGAGACCAAGACAAGCGCGCCTGCCTGCCAGGAGTGCGCTGCCGGCGCGACTAAAGTTCGACCGACCATTCCTCTACTTCGTGAGGCACAACCCATCTGGTATGATATTGTACTTCGGGCGGTACAACCCTCGGCTTCTCCCTTGAAGGCGTTACAAAGACTGTTAGCTTAGTTTAAATAACATTCCTAAAAGGAAAGTGATAAGGGAATACTGGTGAGTGTGATAATGAAAGTTGTTCTATGAGCATTTACGTGACAGTATTAATAAGTGTATCAGTACGGAGTAGGCTCGTTGAACGGTACAATAAGAATTGTACGGCTGGACGTACTTTTACTCTGTCTCATATCATGTATGTAAAAAGAATGCTAATGATGAATTATTGTTGAATGTATGCATAAGTTGTACTGTAATAGCTATATTAAGTAGTATAAGTAAGTTCGTTTGACGTGGAATATTGTCATTTCACTGTCATGTTAGTTTCAATATTAGAATAAATGCGATGTTTTGAGTAAAAAGTGTCTATTAATAATTCTAATTTTTCTCATCCACTTGCACTTCTAGAAGCTTACTAAAGGCAGAATTCTGAATAGAGTATTTTCAGTTAGGAACGTCTCAAACCATACTTGAGACCCATATTCCAGATGCTCATACTCGACTCAAACTCAAAATTGGCCACACCTACTAATCAACTGCCATCCAATTACAACTCTCGAGTTTGGCATATGATTTTTCGGCTTGTTGATTGACGCCCCAGACGTGAATTCTTTCTACACAAAATGGGTGGTATATATTGAATGAATATGAACTTTCAAGTTAGCAAGTACGAGTACGTTCCAAGAACATGCTAATACTACTCAATTCTACTGATTTTGTGTTAACGTTTGAGGCATCTAGGATCTTGGACTTCAGCACGTTCATGTAAAAAAAGCCAATCAATCACAACTGTCCATTGCCCGTTTGAGTTGAGTTGAGCATGAGCATCTGAAATACCGGCCTAAAAGCTAAAATCTGGCAGGTTTCCAGGCTTAAGTAGAGTTTGACAAATACTCAACTTCAAAATACTTAAATAAGAAATTGGGCATAGTAAAAACAACAACACCATTATTATATCATTTTTCAGGCACTTATAGTTATGTATTTTTATTACTTATTTTTATGGGATCTATCTCACTAGCCCATTATTTCCCGCTGAGTAAAGGCCTTCCTCCCCTTTCCCATACACGTCTGTGATGTGCTATTGCGGGGTAATCCTTCAGGTAAGAGATACATTTATATGTCCACCTTAGTCCATGTTGCCTATGATTAGTAGGACCCAATAAGTGGCTCTTTGATCAGCTAATCTGGCATGCGGCAGAAAAGTCCTGTTCACTTAAGATAAGCAGGATTACATCTGTGATTTTGGTTTTGGCGCATAAATTCGAACCTCCAGAAAACTTCGCTCCTTGGCAAGCTGGCAAACGTCAAGCTTTGCTGAAGTATCAAGAGAACAACCTGGTTTATGCACCGTATGTGAGAGTAGTAAAATAAACATGTCCATAACTCTTCGTATGGAACATAACAGAGGATCTCCTTTGATGAGATCCTTCATTGACCAAAGTAATTGGGTATATTACAATTTATTTTCTTTTATGAAAATACTGTTTACATTCCTTTAAAAAGTTTTTCTTCTCGTCACATTCAGGCGTTGGTATGTAAACTGGACATTCCTGTAACAAGTAATAAAATTTACAAGTCTTATAAAGTGCTTGCCGAAAGTAACCACACACATATGATACACTTACCACCGTTAGATAGTTTCTAATACATCCTTGAAAATTGTAGAATTGGCAAATATGAATTGGGAATTCGGGTCGGAATTCGTCCTTGCAAAAAACTTTAGCTTCGAGCATGGCATCAGCAAACATTGGGTTCAGCGATACCCACAAATCCAGATGAGTGTAGTATTTATCGAGATCAAAGACGCCTTGTGCATCCAGAAGACTGTATTTGTCGAGGACACAATACCAATGGGTGCACTGAAAAATATTACGTAGATCATTAACCACTGAGCTTATGTAGAGGGTGGTGAAAACTAACTGCAAAAGGTTGGTAAAACGGGTGAGTTTTCTTTGAACCATCAAACGGTACGGCACATATGGTAACGATAACGACATTCTATCAATGATAATGGACTCAGCGATCATTGTGCCGACAGTCGTGTCAGCCAATGGCTTAGCAACCACGAGTCTTGACCAGCATCTTAGGAGGCTCTCGTCAGGCAGCTGGGTCAAGTGCTTGCTTCAGAAAACAGTACTTCTGGACACGGCTCGTAATTGTAAGGATTTTCCACTTTGGAGCCATAAAGGTAACATGGACTCTGTTCCCGACACCGGTGGCCCTCATTTTTTTTGTAATGTTTTTAAAGTTTTTTTAAGTATATTTAAAAATGTACAAAATAAGAAAAAATGTTACCTAAAGGAAATAATAATAAAAACTGCGTAAATGCTTACATCAAAAGCAATCCTTCTAAAGGCAGATACATTATTTTTATCGTCAGCGAACTCCCCTTGTACTGCTGCTCCACATTCCTTGGCGACCTCTCGAGTGAAGAACGGAGGGAACACACAACAGATTCGATACTGAAATATAAAGTAGACTATATTTTATTAAATTCACTCAGCTGTAAAAAATTTACTTAAATCTAGAAAAAACATCTCAAGTGTTTTACAATATAGCATAGGGTTACTAGACTTTACAGAATTTAACAAAACGTTGCTACTGTTTGTACATAGAATTCGTGAAAATGAAATAAACCACACCAATTTTATGAAGGCGAAAGTTTTTGAGTATGTTTGTTACTTCTTCACGCTAGAAAGGCTGGATGTTCACTTGGGTTAATTTTTGACATTCACGCGATCAAAGCCGCTGGAAAAAGTTAGTATAAGCTAAAACTGAAAAAAGCGAATTCTAGTTTGATTCAAAGGAAAAACTAGCGGCTTTACGAGAATGGCGAGCAACCAGTCGCTATTAGTCGTTGTCAAAGTTCCGTTTGATAAAGCTAGATGGCGATAAATAAAAGCTACAGTTTTGTTACTAATTTCAGTCTCAATTAATTTTCCCTTACTACAAAAAGTTAAGTTTGAACAAAAATCTTATGATCACAGGAAACGTTTGATCTGTTGACTTTCCTACTAAAATCAAAAAACTAATTTCCTTAAAAATTTGAAGCTCGCATTTTGAGAATTAATACTCAGCTCGACAAGATTTTGAAACAAGAGTCATGAAAACGAGTCGTGTTATTTAGTCGGTGTTACGTTAATTAGTCGGTGTTACGAAATACGTCATGAATTTAAGTAATTTATATGAACTTTCAACATCCGATTTTATTAATGTTTTATTCAGAAAAATAACTTTACGGAGCTATTTTGAACAAAAAAAAATCTTGAAACATTTCTACGATTACCATGACCGACCATACAATTTATGTATTTATCGTAAATGGAAGTCATTAACATGATTTTCGAGGGTGGTGATCCACAAACACCAACCATACCTACTTAAATCCTTACTAGTATTATAAATGCGAATGTGAGTTTGTTTCCTTTATACGCTTAAACCACTGAACCAATTTAGATGAGACTGGGAAGGACATAGGCTACTTTTTTTGCATAAAACACGACGGGGGAGAAATGAGAGGGGAGGGGGGGGGGGTATTATACTTCTTATTATTGCGTCCGAAATGCCTCAAACTTTCTCTCTCTTCTCTTCGATTTTTTTTTAGCTTGGTACCCCTAAAAGGGGGTTGGGGTTGAAAAGATAAGATATAATAATTATCTTCATGATGCAGATATTTTGCAGGTGGTTAGTTTATAGATAGTAGAAGCTAAATAGCTAAGGAATGATTTTCAAATTCACGGTTTAAGGGTGGAAATGTGGGAAAAGCTGAACTTTGTATGAAACTTTTTATTGCGGCATCCGATTTCTTTGAAATCTTGCAGGAATGTTTTTGATAAGAAATGATAGAGGACTGCATATTTATTTTTCTAACTACTCCTAAAAGGGGGTGAAATGGAGGTAGTATAGTTTACATGAAGAAATTATGAGTACCAGTTATGTGAAATATTGATGCACATAAGGGCAAAATATAATAGGTGCCACTGTATTAACAGGTATGAAAAAAGCTGAAAGCATGTTCAGTATTCATACGTCGATTCCCAATAATTCCTACTGACCTACCATTTCAATTCAAAAGAATACCAATCAAACTTAAGTTTGCTATTACTAATATCAAAGCTATTGGTAGCAGGGGTGCATTTGGAAAAGCCTAGCTTTACCCTCAAGCAACACAGTTACAGTTATATGTAACATGTTAGCAGATGTCCAGGGCACATAATATGTATGTATTAGCTTCAAATTTAAAGAGAGATACAACATAGCATATAGTAAAGTCCTAAAATGTTGTGCCCATGATTAACGGCATAATTAGATACAATTTAAGATAGAGTGGTATCTTCAATTCGCGGCAAAACAGAACCTATGACTCAGTACTTTATTTGTTTCCTTTCGTAACTATTTAACCTGTACCTGTTTGACCCATATCTGGAAAAAAATAAGTTAATCTTTTTTATATTAATGCTTCCTGTAACTATATTAAGTGACATTTCAAAGTGGGCGTGGATGGCCAAATCGGAAACTATGAAGAATAGCGAAAAACAATCAAAGGCGTCACGAGGCCGCTTTTGATCAAAACTAAAACTGCATAATTGGATTGTTCTCAGCCTGTGTATCGACCACCAGAATTGAATGACAAAATCTATAATAACGCGAGCGACGCCGAGCAAATCTAAAAAGGCGGTGCATAATGTACCAAGCTGCATTACGACAACTTGACACATACATAAGTTTAAGGGCTGCCACATTCTCTTAATTCACAAATCAAAATTTCAGGCTCATTTTTCTGTAATTTTGATTGCAAGCCCATATTCGTTATTAGCGACCCTGAAAACTTTAAAAATGATATCTACGACGAAAGATAACAAATTTTCATCGGCGCAAACTTGAATTTTGTTTTTGAACCCATATTCGTAATTAACATACACGGGAAAAAAAAGGAAATGAAGCCCATGCCGAAAAGTTAATCACTTTTTGCAGGAAAAAACCATTAAAATGACCAAATACAGAAAATCTAAAAAAAAAACAATTTCCAGCCTAGTCGGTTGACAACTACGACATATTAATAACTCGCTTGGTATGGATTAGCACAAGAAGATTTGCTCAAGATTTTTTGATTTTTGACATTAGCTGTTTTTGGAGAATGCATATGTAAATACAAACCAAACTTATGTTCTTAAAACGAATAAAAATATACTTCTAAAAGTATCTATAGGATACCGGATTGACATAACGTTACTTGTAACTTGACCGAATCCAATACCTAACCATACCATACTCAACTCATTAGTCAATATAACGAATAATAATAAAATCGTTGGTTATCCGAAACTAGATTTGTCTATGCTTGCGTTACATACTTACATAAAATATACTAGGCACTCTGTATCTTACCTTATTAACAATCATAATTATTATTACACAAAATATTTTTGAATAGCGAGCGCATTCCGAATTTAAATTTTGAATCGGATAGACAATTCAGCACGAAATTATCCACGGTTCGATGAATTTTTACAAGCTTTTAATTAACTTGCAATGTATGTATGTATGAATGAATGTATGTATGTACGTAAGTGTCTTCGGATCAAATCTTGCAACTGAATTTTAAAGCAGTTATCTTCCACCTATTAAGATGAAATTTTGCATAACCGTTTAGTTTGGATGGCAATGCATGGTTAGATAAGTGTCGTCATTCATATCTAATACGGCGGACGGCCCAAGATGGTGGACTAGTTATTTTTTGTGCACTGCCATGATATGGGTATCAAATGAAAGGGTTTGCTGAGAAGAATACGAAAAAAGCTTGTTAAAAAAAAGGAATAAATAATTTATTTTAGTTGGTTTTAGTCAAATAATGTCCAAAAATCTATTAAGGTTACAATATGAAATTATTAATAGTAATTATTCAATGTGCTTATTTTATTTTATGCTTAAAACGAGTTTATTATAATTTCTAAGAATCGATTTGGGATAATCGCTCATTAATAGACTCGATAGATTAAAAAAAAACATCGATTTGTAAAATAGTTTTGGCACACCCACCACCATTACGTACAATAAAAAAAACAATCTTATCATTGACGAATTTTATTGGAAGTTTTGAGCATAAAATAAAGTAGTGGTAAAATTTTACGTGTTATTGGACCGGTATTTGTTAATTACTTTAAGATGGGGCTTGTTCTTGTTGTTTATTAGGTAAATTGACATTGACATAATTGTCATATTTGTAATGTTTTTACACGTGGGTGGGAGTCTTTTTTGTAAAATAAAAATGTAAACAAACACGATTGGGTAGTAAATAACTTCATTACCACTAAATATTTAATTTTAAATATGGATAAGTACGGACAAGTACGACCATGTGTCGGAATTTCGGACCAGATTGAAGTGGCTGCCGATTCGGCTTCGACGAGATACCCATATCCTATCCCTTCTCTATAATATCCTGCACAATCCTACTTCACCCCAATACCTTCGCGAACGGTTTGAGTACCTCGTCCCGAGGGGCAAACTTTGCCGCACGGCTACTTCGCTTCTCCTTCGTACTCCACGTCACACTTCCAGCCGTTATGATGGCTCCTTCTTTGTAACTGCAGTGCACCTCTGGAACTCTCTCCCACACTCTCTACGCGATAGCCCTTCTCTCGATGTCTTCAAGAGGAAAATTAAAGAGCATTTCCTTTTAACGCAATGTTAGTAGATATATATGTTATATATATTTGTATTTATGTATGTATTTATGATTATAACTTTGTTATTTTAAAATTGTACACTGGATCCTACCCTCTTTTGTCATCATTCTCTGTCACTCTAGGGTTTGCTGTAAGAGAACTCAACATTGAGTTAAGCTCGCCTTTGTACATGTACTTTATTATCACATTGTATTAAATATTGTTTTTGGTGTACAATAAAGAATTAAAAAAAATATATATAAGTTCATCAATTAATTAAACTATGAGCAAACCATTAACCCTGCATTTTTTATGTTTTTTTAGCTTCGACCACCACTGTCATCAAAATGGTGATTATCGTATTGATACACGTGTATTTACCAAAAGTAAATTAATAAAGTTGCGCGCTTAATCTAAACGAAATTTTGGCGCTAACACGTAAGTTTTTTGTCCAATAGTTTTAATTAACGCCCCCTAATAAGATTCGTCAGGTATCTTAATCATTAATTACGTTATTAATTGGGTGTTGTATTACGTACATCTTGGATCTAAAATGAACAGCTGTTGTGCAGGCGGAGGTTTGCTTGTCGCGCCCTAAATTTTACCCGCCACGACATATACGATTAAGGATAATTTGCACACCAATACAGTGGTAGATTAAGAGAGTTCTGCAGTACTATAGAGATCACGAAAGAGGAGGCTCGTGTCCCTGCAGTGAAAACTTTGTGAACAAAATTTTATGCAAAAGAAAAATAAGGGGAATATATTATTAGTTAAGTTCCTTTCAAAACAATGAAGATGAAAGGTGCTGATCCATGCGCCATATTCGTGAACGGGTACCGTCTCTTGTCCACATCTCTCATATGTTGTATGTTGGTCATCTCTTAAAGAACTGCCTCGGCTTGTTT
Organism: Orthosia cruda; assembly: GCA_964057195.1. Taxonomy (NCBI): domain Eukaryota; kingdom Metazoa; phylum Arthropoda; class Insecta; order Lepidoptera; family Noctuidae; genus Orthosia; species Orthosia cruda. Next base: position 34,803,718 of record OZ059836.1, read on the forward strand.
TCATCTTTATATTTTGTATTGTTCTCATCACACATACAGAACAAGAGGCTCATCGGCGACATTGAACTGGTGGATACCAAGCTTGGCTCATCGCCGCAAGGTTGAATGCTTGTCGGTCTTCTACAGACTGTATTTAAGTAATTGTGCTCAAGAACTCCACGACCTCATCCCACCAGCCCCCTTCTACCATCGGACATCTAGACGCACTGCAAGTTACCATCCTTACCTTGTTGCCATTCCACCAATTCGCACCAAGCGCTTCCAAACATCCTTCATAATGCGCACAGCGAAAGAATGGAACTCACTACCTGCGTCTGTGTTTGCGAACGCATTCAACCCGAGTCTCTTCAAAGTTAGAGTTAACAGGCTTCTTCTGGGTAAGCTCACTCCATCGTCGACTCTCTCTCTGTCACCTATGACTTAGACTAGAGTCAAGAGCAAACCCATAACAAATAAAAAATAAAAAAACTTGATTTAGAACAGTGTTCTTGGAATTTCATGTTGGTTCTTCTCCATATAGATCTACGCTTTCGAACTTGCAATTAGCTTCATTTTTCAGAGAGTTCAGACTGTTTCAGTTTGAGTTATAAATTTTTCTTCTTACTTACCATGAGATCTGACGGTGGTGTGCACTTGAATACGTTGACTGGTTCTATATATAGGTTCTGTTGTTGATATGTTTGTAAAGCCTTTAAAAGAAAAATGAAAATTCCATTTAGTTGCAACGGATTTGTCAAATGCACAAAGGCAGACACAGTTTTGTAAAATCTTTAAAAGTAACATACTCGTATATTAGAAGATATTAGAAAAAATTGTGCATGCATACTGAACTTTAAAGTTGAAACAAATACTAAAATATAGAGAAGCAACACAATTTTGAAGTGATTCTATCCTTGTCACGTATTTCAGAATCACTATCTATTGCATTTCATTCTTGTGACGTCAGATAATAGTAGTGTTGTTTCTGTTTGACTTTATTTTAAATTGCGTCATTGGTAATTTATTGTAATATAAAAAAAATATTAAGGCTATTTTTATGCGTAAAGGAATTAAGCAAGTATTGGCTTTTTGCAATACAGGAGGTTGCCGTAGTTTAAGTGTTAAATAAGAAAAAAAACAGCCAAGTGCAAGTCTGACTCTCACATCGAGGGTTCCGTACAAACAGCTAACGTAATTAAGTAAAAATACTGATGTTCATATACAATGAAAGCACTGAACTATGCTCTAACTAAAAGACTTTTTTTTAGTTTTCCCCGTACCTACATTTCATAAAATAACGACTAACGAGTGACGTTTACTTGTAAAGTGTAGATCACATATTTTCCATTAAGATTTTGAGGTAAGGAATAGGGTCACAAAGCTACATACATCAATATACAAAATTGTACATCTTATAAGTTGGTCGACTATTACTCGTAAACTTGTAAAGCCTATTTAGCTGTGATAGTTTTCCTTTTAATATCGTTATATTTTATACTACTGCCGTGATTTTTTCACATATCCAAAATCAACCATTTAGTTGGCAGGGTCAGAGTCAAGTCACCCTCCCGGACACTTGACTCAAACAAAATAGCAATTTAAAGCATAATGTTACGCAAACATATCCCTAAATTGGAAAATGGTTTTGACGGAACCGTAATATTTTTGAATGGCCTATCCAACTATACCCCACACCATGGGATAGACGAGCAAAAATTAATTTTCCCATTTTACGTGTACAGGAGGTACAGTATTTTTTTTGTTTTCATGATTTTATTATACCAGTTTGTCGGCGTAATTAACATGTATATCCATGTCAAATTATAACTTTCTAGTACCAAGAGTCTCTGAGCTAAGCTGCGGACGGATGGATAGACAGACGGACATGGCGAAACTGTAATAGTTCCTTGTTGTCTACGGAACCCTAAACATATAAGATAGACATACTTATCACTTTAAAATGAAAACAAAAAAACTTACATAAAAGGCTAATGCTAATATAACCACTGATTTAATGAAAGCCACCGACATTATCAACGCTTTCAGGTCAATGCAAGTTGCACGTCTTGCATTTTTTTTTGTTCCTGAAGTGATCCGGGGGAAGCAGTCCAACGAATGACCCAACAATCACATGATACTGCGTGTTAGTACTGTTTGAGTAATGGAAGAAGTTTGTTTTACAAACACTACAATAGGCATAGTTGTAGGTATAACAAATCATAATATTTTGGAAGTTCTATGATTTCTTCTACTAGGTACAGTAGGTCGCACGTAAATGATAGCTAAAATACAATATTTCTGTTAAATACTGGCCTGTGGATCACAACCAAGGGCCGAAGACCGAGGCCCATAGCAGTCTTGCAACTCCTGGATCTGCAGGTCTATACCCACGAAACCACGGTACGTAGCAGTGGAAAGCTAGGGGTTTGTTCCTTTGAGATATTTATTCCTGATCAGACAAGTGGCACGTGATACGGTAGTACACAAATTACAACTATGCACTTACCCTTGTTCTCGTTTTGGTATTCTGTTCCTCGTTCAATCGCGTGCCGTGTGATAGGGAGATGAAAGCATATATATAATAAGGAAATAAAGGATTTGGAAGGGACACAAAAGCGATCCGGTGATATACTCGCCAAACTTCAATACGCGTTCCCGGCAAAGGCACTTCGCTGCGCGCGAAATATACACAAAACCAAATGCACAGTCGACCCACAACACCACCCGCGAACCGCGATTACAATTTCGGATAATGATCGGCTGGTTACAAGTCAATTTCAAAATACCAGGACAAGACCGACGTTTTTTTCGTGTCGCGATCTCAAAAACGCTTTTACGAGTCAACGTCAACTCAATCAAAAGCTGTCAAATCGCTAACAGCTAGCTGACATGGTGTTGCAACAAAATACCAAAAATAGTAACGGAACATTTGGGACGAAACAATCGGTATAAACTGACTTCTTATACTTACTATACTCAATTTCGACCTTGACCGTTACAGGGGGACCGAGAGTGCCATACACTGGGTCCATGTGCTGGTTTGGTGCCTGGGATGGTCAGAGCGTGCAATGTGTGCTAGTGCACTGGTGATGGAGGGGACACCCCAGAGGAGGGTCCGGTGACGGACAGCCGCGGTGGGTTCACGGATGAGTGCTAACGCGTGCACGTGTTCGCGCCATAAGCAGCTCAGGAGGACACCGTGGAGTTTTAGTGGGTTGAAGTCTCACATAACTGCACTATCTCCCCGTGGTAGCGCAGTATGCATGAGCATTTCACCACGCAAAAACAAAGATAAGGATACTTATCAGATTTTCTGGCACCGCAACGACTTTCAAAGATCTACAAATTACAGCCAGGACCAACGACTTACGTGCTTGCCGGGGCACAAAATAATCTCGGTATGTAATGGATGGTCACCCATCCACGGACCGCCCTTGGCAAGCGTTACTTAAACTCATTGATCGCCACATGTGGCTGGTATTATTTAGCCAAAAGCTCCTCTAAGGTTACATTTCCATTAATTATTCGCTTTATCTGCAAGGTGGAGTACGCTGTGTTGTGACGCATGACATTCGCCTTGACCCCTGTTTTCTAATTTCTGGGCAATTCTAAATTTAGCATCGCGTAGGAGTTTGTGTCTTTGGTTGTTGAGGCTAAATAGTATTGGCCAAGAGATTGGAAGCTAGAGTAATAACTCTATAATTTCATATACATGGTTAATCTATGATATTAAGATCTTTGGTGCAAGTACCAATTGTTGTTCTTGTATCAATCACTACTAAACTATGTGGCAAAACAGAGTTGCCAAAAAACTATTCGTGTGGACCGTCCGGCTAATCCCTGCATCTCCACGTACATAGTAGTAACAAATTCACCTAGAATAATTTTGAGTCTGAATTGGAAAAAGGCTTTGTGTAAATCTTGCGAGGTTTTCACGTTCACGATAGTCGTGTCTCTTCTTTCACAACAAAATAATTCGTTAGTTTACTAAAATAAAACAGCTTGCAGTGACGATGAAATTATATTTAAATGTAGTACCAAAACTGTTATTTTTAGTAACAACCAACTAAGTATCAATTTAACTAAACTCACATTTCTTTGAACTCCAATAAAAGAGCAGCTGTTTGTTTATCACCAACAGTTGTTACTGATATTATACAGATATAAACATAATTAATTGTGTCTTTAATCTAACTGCACAACCAATTACAGGCAAACACCACGCGCAAATTGCTCTTTGTAATTATTAATTAATTTATAAAGACTTAATCTAATACCTTTAAACTCTTCAATTTTCAATTCTTGTGTATATTTATGTATATGTATATATAATCTGAATTTCGTAAAAGGGCTCCATCGATTATCATGATATTTAGTATGCAGGAGATTTTGGGGGCGATAAATCAATCTAGATAGGTTTCATTTTTAGAAAATGTCGTTTTCTCTGTTTTCAACTGAGTCTGCGTGGACGTCAACCAGGTCGCGGGTTCGTTTATGAGTTGCAAACTCATTCGGGGTATAGGCGAATTAGCACCAAACACTGTACGACGAAGAGGTGGAGCTAAGGATGTTATGGGTTTGCGAGGTGATCTAAAGGGTACTCTGAAATTGAACTACTAATTTGTGGGCAGTCAATGGTGTTATTGAGCAGTTTACATGTGAATCTCAAATCCAAGAGCTTCCTTCGAGCTTCCAGGGTACCTACTCATTTTGTAGCAGCCTCATTTTGTCCTCTAAATTACTCAATCTCTATGTATCCTATTTCTCGAAGCCATTTTCCTTGTTTTCTATAACATGGATATACACATACATAAAGTTTCCTAGGTCAAGTGAGGGTGAGGGATATAGATATATGTATGAGATAATATTTATTATTAAGGCTCTGGAAGAATTAAATTATTCTTTCGCAACTGTTTACAAAATATTCAGTTATTTTTTTTTTGGGTCAGTTGGATTTCTAGTTTATCAAGTTTGGAGAGATATATAAAATTCCTTCCCTTTTAGTACCCTTGGTATCTGTATAATTATCTGTTAATGAATAAAGGTTTTTATAAGGTAAAAATGAATAAACATAAATAGCTAAGTTAGTCATTATTTCAACTGAAAGACTTCCACTGCTGGACATAATCCTCCCCCAAGGGTTACCACATGGACCGGTTCTGTGTGGCCCTGACAGCAATCAGTAATCATCGCGCGATGAAACGCTTTATGTCATAAATGTCGAAATTACCTACAATGTTGGTATGGTAGGACCTACACAATCGTTTGATAATTGCTTTTATTTAAAAAAAGCCGCCAATAACACTAAAACTTCTGTATTCTATCCATTCTGCGACTAAAGTGCCAAAACGCCCAGTGGCGTTTCCAACCGCCGGAAAAATCTAGAATCCTAAAAGGCTTCAAGACCATAGACCACAACTATACGCTGCAGCAGATTATTCAGAAGATCGATGAGTTTTGGTGATAATTAATTGTGAAATATATTGTTTTGTGCTTGTAATGTTCTTTATTTTAAAAGAAAAATCAGAGGACCTGCGCTTCTTTGACTCGATGTATCTGTTAAGTATTTTAATAAACAATAGCAAAATGTAACTATTGATTTTTTGTCGTGGTGTTTTCTTCAGTTTCCTCTGGATTCTCATAATATGGTCTGCACTCTTTCATGTGTTCTCTTAGTTGGTGGCACTCTTCAAATTCTTTTAGTGGACAATCCTGTAATAAAATGCGTTTTACTTAAGTCACTTACGTTAGGTGTAAGTAAATCAATGTAAATCTAATATATAAACGGCGATTTTTAACTATTTAGCTGTAAACGGATACTTCTACTATTATCAGGACCAATTTGCAATCAAACTAATATGCCTCACTGCTGGGAAAAGATTTTCCCCGAGTCCTTCCGAGAAAAAAGTACATAAGACAGAGTGTCTTACAAATTATTATAAAAACAAAAAGCCCGACCGATAAAAAAATAATAACTGAAAAGAGAAAAACAAGTACTAGATATAATTTATACATTAACAATTATGAGGTGCTGCCAGCGGTGACAAACGAAGTTTTGGTCGGTTTTGCTATAATTTTTGTTTGTCCCCGCCTATTTTTTTTTGTTTGTATAATAATTTGTTTTATTACAGACTTTTTAGTCTTCGTAATGAACAGTGTTCTCCAAATACGTTCTGTGTTTATTTTGCTATCAAAGTTACGCTTATCTTGATTTTGTGCCAAAACAGGAACATAAAAGTGTTACAATATATATATATTTTTGGAATGGCCACCATATTGTTAGGATAACAAAAGGAAACTATTTTTACCCCCTTTTTTAAGAGGGGCACTATTTAAAAAAAAAAATAGCCTATGTCACTCCCACAATTGAGACGAATCCAACGACATCTAATTTGTCAGCCCGTTTGCGCCTATAAAAATGAACATACATACATACGCTCGATAAACATTACCCTCTCGCAGTCGGGTAAAAAAGGCATGCATTGAGGTATCTTACCCATAAAATATGAGCTTGTAAACATATGAACACTCTGTCTTGGTCACAAATATTTGGTGGTTGGCCCCTGTACCATAACTTTCCTCTTTTTTTTGCACATTTTGGTTTAGACGTCAATATAGCTTCAGCAAATTCGGGGTTGGCGGCTGCCCAGTTGTCTATGTAAGTCCCAAATTTTTCGTAATCAATTTCTCCATTCTTCATTAGTAAGTTGGAGTTTTTCATCAGACATATTCCGTCCTGGCAGGGGGCCTAGAGGAAAAAAGGAGATAAAAGTTAGTTAAAATTGTCTTTGGGAGACTCGGGTTGGCTGAAAAAAAATATAATATGCCTGACATGATTATATTCCATTTCAAATGTTTTTGAATATGATTGCATTTAATTAGTTATTTTGTTGACATTATTATGTTTAACTGCGAATGTTTTGATTACCTATTGTTATATCTAATTATTTTGTTGACATAATAATATTAACTACCGAATGTTTCCCAAAAGAACGTATTCCTGAGTTTAAAAGTGTCCTATGTCACGTAAATTTATGTAAAATTCATAAAAAAAACATTCAGCGGCTTAGGCGTGAAATAAACAGACATATAGACAGTTACTTTTGCATTTATAATATTATTAGTATGTATTTGTAAAACGGTGAAGGAAAACATCGTGAGGAAACCGGCATGTCCTAGAACCAAAAATTCGAAGACATGTGACATCCACCAACCCGCACTGGGCCCGCGTGGTGGATTATGGCCCATCCCCTGTCACAGCAGAGAGGAGGCCTGTGTCCCAGCAGTGGGAACATTAATAGGCTGATGATGATGATGATGTATTTGTAATATACTACTTAAGCAATAGAATTAATTCGAAGAACAATTCTTACTTTCGGCCTTTTGCGTTTAACTGGAACATCAGTATAATTTTTTGAAGAGCTCTCGATCTCACAAATATCCATAATCTCGTCGGAATATAGATTTGGTATTGGGCAACATTTGAATAAGTCTATCTGTAATAAAATTAATATGATATAAACATTTTCCTTTCATAGCATAGATTTTATCCTGTGTTCTTAACATATTCACATAATTCTGGTTAAAAAAAGACACTCAGTGGTAATGAAATAATTTACACAAATTTAAGCGCCTGCCTGCGTTCGAAACCGCGACCTACAAGTTGTAAGTCGGCCGTTATCGCTGGGCCACCACTGCCCTCTAGCATATTCTCCGACAATATAATAGTTGCCAATTTGATGATTCCAGGTGGAAGCGAGGACAAGATTTTGAATACGGGCCTTAAATCAGGTTAATTGGGAGATGCTGTAAAACTTTTCACACATAAGTTATTCTGTCATACCATACCTTATTCTTCTATTTTCTCACCACGTATAGTTCTAACCATTGCAGTTATTCGAGTTCTTTTTAAACGGTGGTATCTAGCAAGATATGGTCTGTAATGAATCAGACCCTGTACTAAAGAGACAAACGGCAAGATAACTGTCACTTCTTGCACTTACCTTTTAGCATCACTGACTATAAAAAAAGCCGGCCAAGTGCGAGTCGGACTCGCGCACGAAGGGTTCCGTACCATTATCGCAAACAACGGCAAAAATATTACGTTTGTTGTTTGGGAGCTCCACCTACATTTTTCTTTGTTTTTTTTGGTATAGTGGCAACAGAAATACATCATCTGTGAATATTTCAACTGTCTATCTATCACGGTTTATGAGATACAGCCTGGTGACAGGCAGATAGATGGACTGTGGAGTCTTAGTAATAGGATCCCGTTTTTCCACGGAACCCTAAAATATATATAAACTACCTATACTACGTTTGCGATTTTGTCTCCAAACATTTAAACAAATATGTGCTTTTCGAAAAACAACTTTAAAATGCCATGTAGAAAGTTTCATTCATTTACACTACCAATAAGTTTACGATTAAAGACAAAAAAGCAACAATTGAAGACTTTACATCATGTGGTGGATGCCAACAATGACTTGGTATCTTCTCTTGATACGGGTGATATATACCAAAATCTTTCGGCTCTCGTGGTAACTGATGTTGCTCGTATTTTTTTTTATGAATTCTTTGGCAGTAAATCACCTGTAAAAGATTACTTTAATATAGTAATGTTTTCTACAGGAAGGAAGAGCAACGAAATTAAAACGTTTATAAAAAACAATTGAATATCTAAAAAAATATAAGTAAAAACTCTGTATACCAGGAGTCATACTATAACTAGTCAACGCTACCATGATTCCGTTGAGAGAAAGGGACAGCGCTCTACATCCTCTGTAGCTCCATCTTTCTCTAACAGAGAAACCCAGATACTTTTGAGTAAGTCCCCTGCTCAAAGGTTATACAAGTACGTGTACAGAAAGAAAACTTAAAATACAAGTTTATTATATTGTTCGTGCCTTCCTTACCTGAAACACAGTGACTAATGAAATTAAACAGCTATACGGTTTTCTCATGATGCAGTCTTATGATAAAGTAAAGGCATTATGAAGAGGACTGCGGTTTTATAGCTTGATTGTCAACAGTTACACAGACTCAAAAGTATCACAAACAAAATTCTTCTTCACATTTTCCAGGAACAATGCAAATCTGGTCACATCCGATCAAGAATGGTATGCGTTACGTTTTGTTCTTTGTTTTATAACACGTAAACAGGATCAGATTCGCACGTTTATAAGTTTTGTCCACACCAAACATAACATTGGAAAATGATTTGTGAGAACTAGCCAGAAACGTGTTTGGAACCACGGTGGTATCTAACCAAAAGTACTTATGCAGTGGGTATTTTTTTAGGTAGATATACCCTTTTTAATTTAAATTGAAATAACGCACAAAACCACAGGTGACAAAAACTCCCTTGAAAAGGTAACGCACCAATCAATCTGGCTAGCATTTTTTCCAACTATATTGGGGTCGGCTTCCAGTCTTACCAGATCTTAGCTGAGTACCAGTATTTTACATGAAGCGACTGCCTATCTGACCTCCACAACCAAGTAACTGGTTAACACCCTGGATACCCCTTGGCAAGACTGGTGTCAGATCTCAAGCTTCTGACTACCTGTAACGACTGTCAAAGATCTTCAAATGACAGCCAGGACCAACGGCTTAACGTGCTTTCCGAGGCACGAAGGAATCCCGCTATGTTGAAAATGGTCACGTATCCACGGACCGACCTCGTCAAGCGTTGCATAAAAAAGGTAACGCACGGTTCTTGAGAAAAACAAATTATTGTAACCTAACCTCAAAACACTTTAAGCTTCTGCATCGTCCCCGGCGCTGCGGGAAGATCACCTTTGCAGCTTTGGCTTGCAGGTCACCTCAGGCGACCAGCCTCAGCAGCTACGGCTCGCACGGGTGCCTATGCTTTGTTACAGCGGGCGGAGTTGCTCTCCTTTCGAGCTTCCGGTTTTTATATACACTCTAGGGGTAGCAGCCAAAAGACTAAGTAAATCGGGGTGCCACGATTCGGTATTGGAACAGATTCGACCTAAATTTTACTCGAAAAATATGAGGCTTCGCGACTTGAAATTTTGTGAAAGTGTTCACCAAGAAGAGTTCCATACATAAAAAATATGAAGCACCTAGCACCCTGGTTACACATCACCATTGAGCCACCTGTTTACCTGAAGTTTCGTTAAACAGTAAAGAATCGATATTAACATTTGAATAATTCTGTAACCCAAGGATGTCGAGTCGGACTCGCGCAACTCGTTTTGGTTTTCATTTAGCTACTAAATCTCTAAACATTTTTCCAAGCAGATTTTCTACACTATGGGTGTTTTATTAAAACGAAAGAAAGAAGAAAGAAAAACAGTTTATTTGCGCCTGGCACGGCGCATACCATAAAAAAAGGAATAAGTAACATAAATACAACAAAGTATGCGTCACAACCACGCAAAACGATCATCGCTTATCATAATACTGGGACTCACGTGCAAGGCAGATCCACTTTGCAAAGAGTTCTTCTTCTTGGTGTCGATGGCACGAAAGTCGTTCAAATTTGTTTGACCCAAAACTTAGCCAGCCAGTTCTACGGCTTCGGTGGCAGCGCATAAATCACCCTGAGGCTCTAGACAAATGCATTCAATGTCAGCGAAGGCGATAGTCGAAATGTTAAGAATTGATCACTTGATTTTTCGATAGCGCTCATCAATTCCATAAAATTTTGCGTTTTTGAAATTCGCTGTCGCTAGTCCTTTGATGATAGAATTTCACTTGTCTAGGACCTTTGGTTGTATGTTTTGGGACACAGAGGACAGGACAGGAGGTGGAGCATTGTTTGCGACTAATTACTACACGCACACCCTGCTGCAGTTCCGTCGACGTAGCCCAATTTTGCGAGGTTGGAGTTACACCTTCCTTTTTTGGGTTCTGAGGCGGTTCAGGGACTTCCAAGTAGACCAAGGAAGGTTAGATTCTGCGGGAATGTGCTCACTTAGAGCGGGTGCGGGTATAGTGTCTTGCCAGAGTTTGCATGAGGCGCCTGCCCCTGTCAAGCCCCTGGTGTCAGACGCTACCGATTTCAGGAAGCTGTCTGCTTGCCAGCTGTTGCGTCAGTAGATGTTTCACGCATTTTTTTTATGTTTCGGACATGTGGAGGGGCTATCCCGGCTGTGGGATATAATATGCTGACCGGGGTTGATTTGAGCAGTGCAGCCGGTAATCGTACAGCATTTTTCTTTAAGACCAGCATCTACTTCTTTGGCGTGGGTGAAATGGTGCCACACTAGACACGCATATTCACCTGCAGAGAATCAGAGCCGGACGGACAGTAGTCCGGAGAATGTGAGGTAAGGCCCTCCAGGTGGTTGATGTAAAGAGTTAACAACTATGAACTGACATAGTTGTTTAGGGATTCTATCTTTACCTTCTAATCTTGGGTATATTGGACGGACACTTCTATTAGGCGATTAGATGAATGAATTACCTACGCCAAATATTTTACAATTAGCGATGATGAAAATCAAAACTATATAAGTTTACATATCAAGATTTTATTCAAAGCTGCAGTGCCTTATGAAATGATTAATAGGCATATTGCCATGATTGCTACAACAGCATCTAACGTAAATAATGATAGCTACTACGAAGTATTATTTATTTACATGATAATGACATAACATACAATGTGACTAAATTTATGAACTTTATACATTAATTTCTTCTTCTTGTGCCCTTTGTTTCCAGTAATATGGCCTGCACTCCTCCATATGTGCTTTCAGAATCTGACAGCCTTCTCCATCTCGAATCTTACAGTTCTGAAAAATTTAGTTGTTTTCAATCTACATGAGATTAATATGGAATTACAACACGTAAGGATCGTAGTAGCAGTTGGCATTCTGTTTCTGCCTGCTATGAGATGTATGATGATGTACTTACTACATATTGCATTTTAATATAAATATATTTTAAAACAAGTTGAATTAAAGTTTTGGAATAGCCCAGTCTCAGTTAGGAATGCAAGTAGAAGTTTATAAGAAAGCGAGAAAGAAATTAGTAATGATTTAAACACTGGAAATGATCGTGAAAAAAGGAAGAGTATTGCATAAACCCCAAACTGCAAACCCAAACCAGGCGAGATTGGCCAAGAACACTCAAGAAGGCTCAGGTCAAATTGCATACAGAAAAAAAACAAAGTAGAAAATCTTACCCATAACACGTTGGAGGTCAGGCAAAAGAAGATCCTATCATGTTCACAAACCGGCGGGCTGTTAGGACCCCCGTCCTTTGCACATAAGTTCTTAGCTTCAAGAATAGCTTCAGTAAACTCAGGGTTGGCTTCAGCCCAGGTGTCCACAAAAGCCCTCATTTTTTCATAGTCAATGCTTTGGTTTGCCAGAAGTATGTTGGCGTTTTGCAACAGGCATATACTTTCTTTACAGGGAACCTGTTATAAAAACAAGCAACAAAAATTCAATAAGACTTGTCTGTTTAGTAGGTATTTTATTATCTGGCGTATTCCGGAATGATTGATAATTCCATGTCCAAAGATAAAGACTAACTGTGTAAGTTTGGGGCTCACTGGCAATTACCCCTTTTTAACCGACTTCCCAAAAAGTCTATGTTCGACATTATGTTTTTTTTTTTTGTGTATGTGCACCTATATATTGTTCCGTACCAAAACCGTAAAAAATCTGATTTATCAATATATTGGTATTTGTTGTGTTAAGTATACGTACTAATAAACATTATCACCAATTTCAGGTTAAAAATGGGAAGGAGGTCAATGGGAAGTTAAAATATCTTCGGAGCAAAATTGTGTGACAGACGATGGACTGACAGACACGTGAGATGACAGCAATAGGGCTCAGTACCCAAATGGTACAAACGGAACCCTCAAAAATGAAAATATAGAAAACACGTTAGATATTCATATTATATTACACTTAGGTCCGCTGGCGCCACTCTGGGTTATCTTACTAACTCCGAGTTAGTGGCTAACCCGGGCCGCAATATCTATACTAATCTATATTTACTTCTATATCTATACTAATATTATAAAGAGGAAAGATTTGTATTTTTGATTGTTTCTATTTTTGTATGTATCGAATAAACTTGAAAACTACTGGACCGATTTCGAAAATTATTTCACTGTTGGGAAGCTACACTGTCCCCGGGTGACATAGGCTACGTTTTATCCCTGTATGCCCACGGGAACGGGAACTACGTGGAAGAAACCGCGAGGCGTCCGCTAGTATTCAATATATATATTTATTGTCATCTTAACCTCGTGTTAGCAACTAATTCTGAATTAACTTTTTGGTGCAAGTGGGCTTTAGAAATAGGTTTATTCTAGAAATAGGTGTATTCAGATGGCTACTTACACTGGGTTTAGGAGGGCCTTTGGGTCGATGTGACACTTTATCAATCCCACAACGCTCCATTTCTTCATCGGGGAACAGCTTGGGTATTGGGCAGCATTCGCGAAGGTTTGTCTGTAATGAAATTGAAGATAATAGTTGTTTAATAATATTTTTACGTAATAAATAATATTACCAGCGTGTTACTGTCCCACCGCAGGGCCAAGGCTTCTCCTTACACAGCGGAGGCTAGAGCATTTCACCACGCTTTCTCAAGGGGAATTCAACTTATATTAAAAACATAAATAATCATTTTAGCCGTAAATGGAAACAGAGAGGAAATGGACTTATGCACAGCAGTGGGATCTTGTATAGCAAAATAAAATTTATTGGTACGGTCCCATTTGTGGTCTTTTTTTTGTTCCCTTAACATTTGCCATGTCTTGCGAGCTACACGTTTTCCCGCCAGTCTAGACGGAATCTACTACACAGTTCATCCTTTGACCCATGACCAACTTAGGACGGACGGTGAGATTTGCCAGTATCTGAATGACCAAAACTACTTGGTTTACCTCCGACTAAATCTAACCGAACCAAGTCTAACCGACACTTGGAAGTTGCTGGAGCGTCCCATTTTATCTCTGATCTTTCAACACTGGCCTTCAAGGTTATTATCCAGTCATGGTCACAGTCTTTTCGTGCGCTATCAACTGTGAGGTGTCTCTTGAAGGTATAAAAAAATATTTACCCCAGGAGGAGGAGAGAGGCAATAGTGCGGTACAGTATTCCTGTATCCGTTCCTTGGATCTGAAGGTGGAAGGGGTGGTTGGGGCCCTTCTTCGGTCTGGCCGAATATAACCTGTAAAAGAAATAGTATTATTGTTAATGTGTATTATTTAAAATGTGGAAAAAATGTACTTGTCGTTTAATTGGAACTGAACGATAAGAATGATGGATTTTTTAAAACAGAAGAAGCTGGAAACGGACAATTAAACACAAAAAGTAAAATTTTGGTTGCTGGTTACGAAATAATTGGGCATTGTGAACTTTGTCTTATTAACAACAAAACAAAGTGTCACTACTTGCTAATTCGTTTTTTACTAGGTTCTCCTGGCAGCTTCGCTCTCGTGAATGTCGAAAATTATCCCAGGGAAACATATTCCCGGGATAAAAGTATTTTATTTGCTATTCCAGACTATAGTCTATCTCTGTGCCAAATTTCATCCAGATCTGTCTAGCCGTTTGAGAGTGAAGACGTAACAAACACACTCACAAACTTTTGCCTTTATAATATTAGTTGATAGGGTGATTATTATTACTATGTTTTCGTTTTTCTAAGCTTGCATAAATTTAAATTTAAAGAACAGTTCGGTTTTCACTTTTTCAGTTTTTTTTCGGCAAACACCACTACTAAGCAAGATATCGTTTTCTTGGAGTATTATATTAGGGCACGCATTACCTAAAATATTTTATTTTTATCACAAACGACTGTTAAATAAAGGATAAAACATTAAAACAAAAGTTATCGTAACTTAATTAGTTTTAGAACTTCATAGCTGTTAAGTTTTTTCCTTACCTGAAACACAGCAGCCAACACTAAACAGGATCTGATCATGGTGCTGCGTTGGGGTGTAGTAATGACATGACGTAGGCATCTGCTGTTATATACTGAGCCACTACCGGCCATGACCATTGTTGTCAGCACGGGAAGCTACCAAGGTGTTTGCCATAGAGTTTGATATTATAAAGACGAGACAGTGTTAATGTGATTTTGCGTTGGTGTTTGGTACAGTAAGTTTAGAGATGAGTTAGTTATTTGCATTATTTAGGTGGCAAATCATGGACTTCTGGCATACTTAGTGAGAATACTTAGTCTATACTTCTATACTAATATTATAAAGAGGCAACATTTGTATTTTTTAAGTAACGAATAAACTTAAAAACTACTGGACCAATTTCATAAATTCTTTCACCGTTGCGAAGCTACACTATCCCCGGGTGACATAGGCTACTTTTTATCCCTGTATTCCCACGGGAACGAGAACTACGCGGGTGAAACCGCGAGGCGTCCGCTAGTGATAAATATACTCAAATCTTATTAGTAAATATTGTATTTGTCGTTTCTGTTAATGAACAAAATGAAGTGCAGTAGATAATGAAAATTATGTAAAAACTTCGTGACCATTTTAATTATTTCTTGTGTTGAGATTTTGTGGACTATTTTCTTTTATGAACCTATTTTATAATAATTATTCTCATTTAAGGAATACAATATCTACACACACTTTATTTCAGTAACTCGTGGTTTTGACAAAATTTCACCTTCGTTAGAGCATGAGAAAATTCTGTAGTCGCCAAAACAAATAAATATTTTAAATGCTTTGAAATATTGCGAACGAATATTGCATGTGAGTATAATATTCATACAATAACATATTATTATCTATGAAGGCCTATACAATAATGTCTTTAAACATTTTGATTATGTACTTTTAAAACGTACTACAAAAAATATCATGTTTTTCATCTGGTAAGGATATATATACCAAACTATAATATTTAAAACTTGATATGAAAATAAACACACTTGTATCAGCATAACAAAATTATTGCACCTAGTAAAATATAGGAACGCGAAAAGTTTTGAAAACATGGGGATGAAGCATCGTCCATGGGTGTAACTTGAAACGATGCAAGTTGATCATTAAATTATAAAGTAAAATGGGCAAAATCCTATGGGGAACAAATTAATTGCACCAACAAGCATGTTTATTAATCAGCTTGTCACTATAATATATCATCCCGAAACACTACACCCTAATATTACAAACACTTCCTATTTTATTGTTTCTTTACGTTTTTGTAAAAACATTGATATACCTACTCCTTTAATAATACTGCCTCGTTGATCTAGCGGTGGCAAGCGCAATAAAAAACATAGGGGCATAGTATATATCTTTCTTATCCAGTTTATGGAATATCTTTTAAATTGCTCCAAAGTTGGAGGAGGAAATAGGTGAGAGCCAAACCTCGAATTATAAGTTTTTACTAGGGAAATTCAGTCGGAGCTCTCTGCTCATATTTCCTCTTTAGCATGAGGTCCTGAGGCTTGATTCCCAGGTGCATCATGTGTAATGCGGGCAAAGTGTTGTTAAGTTTGCCATCTAGAATAGCAATAATAGTTCTCGGAGTCTAAATTTGTACCCAGTTGATGGCATTGAATCGCCCCCTATTACGTGGGACTTAAATATAACTGTTGAAATGTGGGTGCACCTCTGCCTAGTATATCACTGTATAACATAACATACTTTGGGGAGTACAGGCGTGATTTTATGTTATACAGTGATATACTTGTACTTTATGGAGGGCAATGAATTGGCTACGTACCCAAGTAGGCCGCTGCCAATATAATTTGGTAAAAGGGGATTATTGTTTCGTCCAATACCCGTTGCGAGTGTGGTGCCCCTGTACAGACTATGTCCCACTTACTGGAGTGTCCTGGCTGTCCATTCACTTGCACCCAGGACGACCTACGGGGCCCAGACATTCTAATTAAATGTGCCATCGAATTGAAAAGAAGAAGAAGCATGTCCATGATTTACCTAAAATTCTATTTTGTCGTACTATGTAATGTTTTAAGTCAACGCTAGCAGGTATCAATTAAAAAACCGCTAACTGCAGTTTTTATTACACTTCGGAACGTAGCTCCTTAGTTTTTACTCAACTTAGTTGCAGCAAATGGACCATTAACATTCACCCATAGCATTCTCATTAGCTTCAATAATGACTCCCAACTGGACGTGATCCACATTTCCTTGGGGTAAATTCAGTCTTACGTAAGTATCTTCCTTCGTTCCCTTGAGGACTATGTTAAAGTCTTTAATC
This sequence comes from Orthosia cruda, assembly GCA_964057195.1. Taxonomy (NCBI): domain Eukaryota; kingdom Metazoa; phylum Arthropoda; class Insecta; order Lepidoptera; family Noctuidae; genus Orthosia; species Orthosia cruda. The sequence goes on from OZ059836.1 coordinate 34,820,889, forward strand.
AAGGGTCATTCAGCATCATGGACGTCTGATTTGTGATTAATTAAAGTGAGATTCGTTTACAAAAAAAAAAATACAACTTCGAATTCTAAACCACAACCATTAATATATTTTCAATGATTTTGTTTATCAAAATATGTATTGTCTAATTTGAATATAGAATTTTAAATAACTATTATTAAATGGTTGGTAAGACTTGTTGCGTCTCCATGATGTATTTTTCAGTAATCGCTGAATCTCTGGCTTGTGCAAGCAGTAATTACATATATCACTTGCATGCATCTGTGTAACTGCAAATTAGTTCTTGATTTATAATCCCTCCTTAAGTATGTATTGTTTTAATTTGATTGTAGATTAAATACAAAACGAAGGGAAGTAACATCGGTTTGTCTCTTTATTGTATTGGTTCAAAATTAAGAAAAAGTAACTTTAAGTAAGTAAGTGTTTTCTTTAACTAAAACTACATCTACCAATTTCTCATAATTGTTGATTGTTCACTCAGCCTATTTAGGCATTATTGTGACTATTGAAAATCAATTACCTACTCATACAAAATCGGCAGTTAATTACCAGTAAAACAGACATAATAACTACAATAGCCGTGGAAGTATGTCGGATGTCCTCAAGGAGGCCTTTGATCAAGCTGAGTGAATCAGTGTCAAGTGCTCTTACGACCTTGAAGCCGCAGACGACGTATAATTACGCAGGTACAATGAACCAACGGATAATGCTGTGTTATGCACCTACAGAGTACTTGTTGTTGAAGCAATAAAGATAACGCAATCGGTGTACCACCAGGATCTATTCTTGGTCCTGTCCTTTATAGTTGTTTATTAATCTGAACGAGGTCCCATATTACACATGATGCATTGTGCATCGGTTATTATAGTAACAGCATCGTTTTGCATTGACAATTAGCCGTGACAATTACAACAGGCCGATGCATCTAGCATAGATTTACATTGGCAATAGATCTATGCTGCATGAGTCCGAGGGTACTGCAAGATCCACTGAAATTTGCTGGTGCTATTTTATAATTCATTATATTGCTGATCCATCTCAGCATGTTCACCTTATGCTTTAAAGAAAAGAGTGTCATCGTTCATTTTATTGTTTGTGTGAGTCGTAAGGAAGAGCAACATAAAATTGATTGCCATTAGTATGTCGATACATGCTTACAATGTATTCGATTTAACAGATTTATTGACAGCTTGAACTGTACTAGGCATGAGGATAATGAATGAAGAGATGATATTAAGTTTCGATACAGATTTAATTACTTGAGTCATAAGCAGACAGTAATTTTGGTAGTTATATCAAAGTTAATAGTGGTTATACTTAGTTTTGAGATTGTTGTAACATTTCTATGATGTATCAGGAAATATTTTCTGAATAGAATAGCATCGCGTTCTCAAGCCTATTCATTTATTTGTAAACATACAGTTGTTTACAAATAATTGAATTTCTCTTTCGTAGAACGATGAGCAAAATGTTTAGATTCAATCACAAGATGTTCACCAGGAAAACGAATACGTAGTGTAATATTGACAGTACCTCTTGTTAGCTTCATTTTGTAATCTTCAACACTTCACCGCATCTTTGGCGTCATATTCATTATTTCTAAATAAAGCATACAAATGAAAACAGACATGATAAGTATATTATAGTATCTAGTGTTTTATGCAGAGTTCAACATTTTATAAATAGCCTGGCTAAATAGTGTCGTCTCTTTGTATCCTATTTGTTTTACCCTTTCACTGCAAAAACTAATATGTCTGAAGCAGATGTTGTTTTAAATTAATAGTAACGTTCATTTGTACCATGTGTTTGTACTATTTGTTATAGTTAGTTAAATTTTATCTGTCACGTAGGCAGATAGACAATTATATATTTTGGTTTTCACAATGATTGATCTTGTGAACTACTCACCCTTAACCTTTAAATGCGTAAGTCTATAATATTATGAACCAAAATAAACTTCTAACTCTTCCTTGAAATATAAGTGCCCTACATCAAGCACTTTCGGGTGACTAGGAGCTAAGAAAGGTATGTTTGCTTCAGTGAATTGACATACAAACACTAACTGGACCCGGCAGTTTAGGGTCGGAATACGCCAGATAATTTGCGTCACATAAGACCACAGTTCAATGGTTCTGGGAAAACTTTGGTATTTTATTTTTAATTGAAGTAAGTATCGAGCACTCGATCAAAGAGCACTCATTTTATATTTCGTGTTTTAAAATGAAAATAAACCAATTTTAATAATTATCAGTGTGTATTTTGTTTTCTCTTTCATTAAAAATGTCAGCGTTGATGGTAACCATTCAGTCAAAAGTTATTATTTTATTGTAATAACCAAGTTTGTTTAATTATCAATATTGGCCTTATGTAAATCTAACTTAAAGCATGCATTGCAACGCTGTGTTACAAACATGAGGCACTTTTGTTCCTTTAAACGATAAAATTGAAACCGCAAACCGCGTTTGGCTCACTGGTTGCTAACTATATTATAGTAGGTATTAACTAACCCTTTACTCCTCCTAAATATAAGAGTTTTCCTACCATACAAATACACTACACTACTGGGACCTATTTCAATGGAACCGTGCATTTTCGGGATATAAGTAGATTAATTTTACCATTTATAACTTCGATCAATATAAACTTATTATTTAACAGGGGCTCAAAAAATATCGTTGTTTACATTGTATATGAACTCGTTCACACATGTCACACTCGTTCACACGGGCCAGTGACGAAGCTTCAATGATTGGGCCCAGCCCTGTCACGTCTAGTGATGGGAAATTCCCGAGAATATTCTCCTTGCGAGAAGTTTGCTGTTAAGTTCTCGAGAATATTCTTTTGGAAGGGAATTTACGAGAATTTAAAAATTGGATGACGCTATTGTATCGATTTATTTTTGGAGTAGTAGTTTTCATTGCATTTGAACGTTTTACGAAGTTAAAGCCAAACTAATCTACTCGACAACTTAAATTCTCAGTAAATTCTTCTTCTCGCTAAGAAGAATTTACTGAGAATTTAAGTTCTCGAGAATATTTCCGAGAAAATTCTCATAAATTCTCTTAAATTTCTTATGGTGTGTTACAAAAGATTGGTTTTTTTGTTTAATGGTTTTGGTTTATTCATAAATTTCCAATTGTGAGCAATCAGACAAATTTTGCCTGCTCTTTTGCCTTTTTTTTAAACGGTTTTATTTAGTTTGCCCTGTTTTTTGGTATACTTAGACCTTTAGTTCCGAAGACAATAGAAGACAATATATTATTCATTTTATCATTGTAAATCCAAGTTGGCCGCCGCTACAAAATAGCGGCATTCATATTATTTTTTAACAACCCTTTCAATATGAAAAATCTTAAAATGATAATCCAATATGGTCGACAAAAAAATAAAAAATAAAATCTGCTCAATTTCTCTTCGAGTTCGTTGATCTTCTCGTCGGTCCGGAGAGTACGCGTGATGTATGTTGCCAGGTCCTACTATAGTCGAGGGTAGACAGGCTGCCGGGCAATAGGGGCCATTTTTTTTCTTGTGGTGTTTCATGGGGGTTTAGCCATAATTGATCGGCGGCTGTATGGTTGATACATATAGTACATAGACAATGCAGTTGCCCATTCTCTGGTGAGTCATTTAGTCATCTCTTATGACTCCCATGGGAGATATGGGCTGGTGCTATACTTTACGTTTGAAACCATACGGTACAATGGAATTCACATCAATTTATCTGGGACAAAAAGGTCCAGTTAGGTAGGTTTAACTTCGAGGGAGAGGTCAACCGGCTAATCCGACTCGACTGGGCAGTGTTCGGGAAGTTGCGTAGTATCTTCTCGTCTAATATACCACATTGTCTTACAACTAGTGTGTGTTGCCAGTGATAACCTAAGCGACTGAAACGTGGTCGCTCACAATGGGCCTCATCAGAAGGCTTTAAAGTCACCCAAAGGACGATGGAGGGCTATGCTCGGAGTTTCCGTGTGGGATCGCATCAGAAATGAGGATATCCGCAGGATAACTAATGTTACTGACATAGCCCGAAGAATTGCAAAACATAAGTGGGAATGGGCAGGGCACATTGCTCGCAGAACTCAATGATGGTCCATGGGGCCGAAAAGTTCTGGAGTGGCAACCGCGAGTTGTATGACGCTGCGTTGGAAGGCCTCCCACTAGGTAAATCGATGACCTGGTTAAGGTTTTGGGAATGCGCTGAATGAGAGATACACGGAATTGGTCAATGTGGCAACGCTTGGGAAGGCCAATGTTTAGCAGTGGACGTCTTTCAGCTGAAATGATAATGATGATGATGATGACCTAATATATGAAATCCGCCATATTTTACCGGCGGCCATATTAGATTTGGAATTTTTCATTCTACTTTTCAAACCCTTACATTGGGTACCCATATTGAAGGGGTTGTTAGTATGCATGTTGGGAAATAAGGAAAAAGAGCGTTCCACAGAAACAGAAGTTGCTGAAGATAAAATGCCACAGTTCAAAACATCGAAAATTTAAATAACGAATGTATCGAAATATCGAAAATTGTTACATCCAAGCATAAAATGTCTAAGATTAGAATTCCGACTGATTAAAATATCGACTGATTCAAAATGTCAATAGTCATTATACCTATGTTCAAAATGTCAACATTTAAAACACCTAAGTTCATTATATTAACGTTAAAAATACCTACTCGATAGAATACCGAACAATTTTTTATATATGTGGTATGAGTGGCAAAAATTTAGGTAGATTTGAAATTGTCACACTCTGCCAACGCATTGCTATTAGTCATTAGTCTGTCCTCCACTGCAAACATTTAACGTATTGTTTAGCGAATTTTCGTTCTTCTCAATCATGTCGGAAAACGGATTAGTAGTAGTAGTTAGTATTTCACCCAGTTCAAAATGAAGAATCATAACCTGCAATCTGCCGCCGAAATGCTGCAGCTCTTTTTGTTTTTAATATTAGGTGGTCAAGACAGGAGATATTTTGTCGTGTAGGAAGAGTGTGTGCTGGTAGCATTCCGTGATAGGCGAGCATTGTCAGATATTCAGTTGCACGTGAGTCATTACTGGTGTCGGAGATATTAATGTTTATGTCACCGGTTACGATTATATTTTTGTACGAAGATACAGATTTTAGTACTACATCCAAAGAATCCACGCGGAGACATTCCGAACAGCAGGTGGGCGATACACTGCAATCAGGGCGGTATCATTATTGTGTGTTAGCAACAAATAGTTCGTATCTTGGACCTGGGGCTCCGAGACAGAAACCTGTAGGTGGGAGCGGAAAAACACCATCACACCCTTATTCTGTGATCCATGTCGGTTGGTAGTGACGCAGGTATAGTCATGGATTGTAGGTAGGGGAGGAGAGTTGAAAAGACAACATTCCAAAAGAGTTACGAAATCCCAGGATGTATTACTTCTTTCCAAAAGCATTGTCAAGCTATCAAAGTTCTTGATTACGCTGCGAATATTTTGACAGACAAGTGAGAGAGAATTTTTATGAAAATAAGCAATGTCCCTGCAGTCCTCAATCATACAGGTGGCAGACTCAGCTACTAAAATACTATCCAGGTCAGTCTGTATGTCATTTAAGTTATGGTATTTTATAACAACAAAGATAAAACATCAAGCTAATGCAGCAGTGGTTAATAATGGTGGCATGAGCGATATCATAAAATTGTGATTTATTATTCGGATAGCTTTGCTAATAACGTAGGTGCGAAACTATAAGCAGAGACGTGTCGAAAAAACTGACGTGCACTGGTGCATGCAGGGCATCAAAAGTTAATGAGGTTGCGTATGACCTTGAGTAGTGTTGTGTGGAGTGTGATATTACAAGCAAAAAAGGGAAAACAATAATGAACACAAATTCAAAAAAATATATCTATTGCTTAAGAAATTCAGTCATTCAGTTTCTTCGTTGTTCATAACATCATTGAATTAGTAACACAATCGCTTTTGATTCTGTTGTAAGTGTAACAATATGATACGAGTACCTAACCCTAACAATACTATTGATCAATAGTATTAATTCATAAACCAACGTCGATAGAAACAGATTAGGTCAGTTTTGATTAGAACAGGGTTGTTTTAAGAAACCCAAATAACTCAAAAACTAAATACTGGGTTTAAATACGTTTATCGTTACAACTATGATATACAAGCAAGCAATTTTGAATAAGTTTCGTTATTTAGTATTAGCATTTCCACGCCGTTGCTGGACATTTCTGAAACAAAATAAAGGTTTTTAATTGACTTTGTGACCTCTGTAATTAAAACAGTACTAGTAATTGCATAATCAGCCTATAATGTTCCTACTCCTGGGACACAGACCTCCCCTCTGGGAGATGGTCTATGTATTAATCTGTTATGAAAATAGTTCCATGATATGACGTTTTCTCAACGATGTTTTCCTTCATCGTTTTGAGAGCAGTAGTGATGAAATAAGTTACAAGAAGTAAAGTACCCCCAAAACCTACAACTCGTAAGTCTTGGCCGTGGCCACTGGGCCACCACTGATCGCTAGTTATATTATATTTTGGCTGAAGAGTGTGCACTTATAAATTCAACAGAGTACAAATACTTCTTGGAGATAAAATTTAAATGTAGTTTCCGACACGATTAAAAATTCATATGTTTGACCGTCAGAGACATAAAAAGCAAAGACTTTCCTCTACTTTTGGCAACCAGTCTCGACTTACATACACATTTATACATATATATTTTGTTAAAAATTTGCCTTTTCCTAAAGTTTCCCTTTGTCGTTACTTCTCAGAATTTAATCCTTATTAGCGACACTATCGAATGGTGTAATAACACAGCATGTGTTTTATCTCAAAATCAACGAGTTCGATTCCTTGCTAGGAATATTGATTTTACAAAAATCCAAAGATGCAGTTTTAGTTTTCATCAAAATTGGCGTCGTGACTCCTTTTGAGTGTTTTCCGCGATTCCTCATATTTTCGGAATTGGCCATCCACGCCCGCTCTAAAAACTCACCCTGTAATTGCTAAGTCCCGTCATCTACGTCTGGGACTTCCACTATTCTACTGGACGTTTACATGGTGGGTCCATGTAAACGACCATTGTAGTGGTCTTAACCCACAATTCATCATTCATGCACCATACGTGTCCGGCCCAGCCCCACTACAGAACACAATAAACACACGGACACAGAGTACAGTAAACTCTTTCCTACCTTCAACATAGCGATGCCAGTGCAAGTGAAGACATCATATGTCTTGCAAGTGGAGTTCAGGTATTGTCTCGGGTCGTTATCAACGCAGTCATTGATAGCCTTATCCACAGCGATAGACCATCCCGTATTGTTCTCCGACCATTTCTTCAGATGGTTCCTATAAGCTTCCTTATTCAAAGTATTCACGTCAGTCAGGAAACCAGATACTTCAAACACACATTGAACGTCATTGCACTGAAAATAAAAATAAGTTACAATATTTGGCATATTTTCTATACAAAAGCTATCAAAAATCAATTTTTATTCCAAAGGTAAAATGTTATCTGACCTATGAAAAATCGGCTCTTATTAGAATGGCCATGAATTGTTTAGATATTAATTTTTTACTATTTCATGCTACCAATTGTACCGATTCCTTATTATTTCACTTTTTATAAAGATTTTTATATAAGTGTGCATATTTTTATACCACTTATCTGTGTGTGCACCGAAAATGAGGCCTTCTAGTGATCCTGGTATTAATAAATTCAATATTGGTAAATAATTACACTTAATCAAAATCTATTACTATTGTGGCTTGGCAACGTTACGTTTTAACAATAGTAATAAAACGTGACTAGAACAGATATTGAATTCCATTATAAATTGAAACACTCACCGGCCCCGGCAGTTTAGGATTAGAACAATTAGCCAGATGTTTTGGGTCACCCAGCTCAGGTATATCACAGCATACAGATAACGGTTTCTAAAAACAAAACAATGTTTTATGTATTATGATAATCATATTAACACAAATAAACAATAAACACTAATTAAATGTATTAATTACCAGTGTTGCACCTTTGTTTTCTCTTTGAGTCAGGACATCAGCATGGGATGCCTGGAATAACCAATAATTTATAATAAAAATATTGAAGAAGTCACCAGTTTTTTTTTTATAGTTTTGTAAATTATATAGTGAACACAATTTCAGACGTTGCACTTCTGAAAAATTGCTCTGGCTAAAATTATTTTAAGAAACTATAGTCAAACTTTTGAAGATATATCAGTTTTAATAAATATTAGAAATATAAAGTTTTGAAGTATTGTAACACTTACAGCAAAGAATAACACGAAAACTAAATATTTAAACATCTTGAAGGGCGTTTGTCTGAGACAGTAGCTTTGTTATGACTGATTTATTGCAAAAATGGAGTTTAAAAAATTACTCCTGCAAATAATTTCATTTTAAGAAACTTAAAAATATTCTGATTAAACACTGTGAAGACGTTTATATTTGAGTTTTGATAAATATTAGAAATATAAAGTTTTGAAGTATTGTAACACTTACGGCAAAGAATAAAAGGAAAACTAAATATTTAAACATCTTGAGGCACGTTTGTCTGAGACAGTAGCTTTGTTATGACTGATTTATTACAAAAAATGGTGTTTATTATATATATATATAAATATTATATCTGCGTTTATAAATATTATTGTTATCAGAGGGTCAAAGAGCAAATCACTCATACATCTTAATGTTCTTAGAATACTCTTTTGTTCTGTATTATCTGGCTAGGTATGGTACTTCGGTATTGCTCTGATCAAATAGGTCGCAGATACACCTTTTTATCAGACTACAAAGAAAAGGTTATATTTTCACGCGTATGATCAAGATCCTAGACGCCCGAGACGTCACGGCGTATTGTCAACACAAAATGTGTGGGATTGAGTAGTGATAGTATGTACTTTGAACATACGTGCACTTGCTAACAGGTGCTAAGGGTACGCAAAAACATTACTCACTTTTCATATTCATAATAATTAAATAATATTACAACGCCTAAATCTACTAATATTAGAAATGCGAATGTTTGGATGGATGGATTTTTGTTTCCCAATGATGAAATTTGACACAGAGATAGATTATAGTCTGGAAAGGCACATGGCTTTTTATTCCGGTAGTCCAGTTTGGGATCAGAAAACAATTGTCACGCGGGCAAAGCCAATGGCAGAAGCTAATAAGTAAATATAATAGTCTAAGAGCAGATTTCAAAGTATATTTTGTTGAATAAAACTTGAGGCTCGCTTGAGGGTCACTCAACCGTCAGCAGCAAGCCATCCCTTGGATATAAGATGCAATAAATTAATTTATTTCTTGTCACCTCTGACCTAGACTAGAGTCAAGAGCAAACCCATATCAAACAAAAATAAAATACAAAAAGAAGCATGAAGTTTTACTCAACAATCAACTCAATATACAGCTTGTCGCCACCTCGAGTGAGACCCACAGAGGACGGTTCGCAAGGTTGAAACTTGATCACATTCTCATTAATAGATGTAAATTGGGATCTTGACCATATAGGATACTTGATACTTTATACCCTCGTAGTATCCTAACGGTGGACTGAATTTTGATAAATGAGGTGTCTATCGATTTACTGTAGTCTGTACTTATAAGTTATATCTAAATATTTAAGTCACAGACGATCATATTATCAAATAATATTTGTATCAAATGTTAACTGTACAGTCCTGTACTTTCGGAGCAAACTTGCTGTAAAAGGCGGACAGACAGATAGATGATACACGGGTGATCTTATGAGGCCTCCGTTTTTAGGGTTCCGTAGTCAACAAGGAACCCTTATAGTTTCGCCATGTCCGTTTGTCCGTCCGTCCATCCGCAGCTTAGCTCAGGGACTTTTTGTACTAGAAAGCTATAGTTTGGCATGGATATACATGACATGACACGACAAAGTGGTGAAATAAAATCATCTATCGCATTGTGTAGTGTGTATAGTTGGATAGGCCATTCAAAAATATTACGGGTCTGTAAAAACGTTTTTTAAATTCAGTGATCCATTTGCGTAAAGTTAAGCTTTAAATGGCAAATTTTTGTTTGAGTCAGGTCAAGTCCTCCCCTGCTAGCTAAATAGTTGCTTTTGCGTAAAGTTAAGCTTTAAATTGCTAAGTTTTGTTTGAGCCAGGTCAAGTCAGCCCCCTTCTAGCTAAATAGTTGCTTTTGCGTAAAGTTAAGCTTTAAATGGCTAATTTTTGTTTGAGTCAGGTCAAGTCCTCCCCTGCTAGCTAAATAGTTGTTTTTGCGTAAAGTTAAGCTTTAAATTGCTAAGTTTTGTTTGAGTCAGGTCAAGTCCTCCCCTGCTAGCTAAATAGTTGCTTTTGCGTAAAGTTAAGCTTTAAATTGCTAAGTTTTGTTTGAGTCAGGTCAAGTCAGCCCCCTGCTAGCTAAATAGTTGCTTTTGCGCAAAGTTAAGCTTTAAATGGCTAATTTTTGTTTGAGTCAGGTCAAGTCCTCCCCTGCTAGCTAAATAGTTGCTATTGCGTAAAGTTAAGCTTTAAATTGCTAAGTTTTGTTTGAGCCAGGTCAAGTCAGCCCCCTTCTAGCTAAATAGTTGCTTTTGCGTAAAGTTAAGCTTTAAATGGCTAATTTTTGTTTGAGTCAGGTCAAGTCCTCCCCTGCTAGCTAAATAGTTGTTTTTGCGTAAAGTTAAGCTTTAAATTGCTAAGTTTTGTTTGAGTCAGGTCAAGTCCTCCCCTGCTAGCTAAATAGTTGCTTTTGCGTAAAGTTAAGCTTTAAATTGCTAAGTTTTGTTTGAGTCAGGTCAAGTCAGCCCCCTGCTAGCTAAATAGTTGCTTTTGCGTAAAGTTAAGCTTTAAATGGCTAATTTTTGTTTGAGTCAGGTCAAGTCCTCCCCTGCTAGCTAAATAGTTGCTTTTGCGTAAAGTTAAGCTTTTAATTGCTAAGTTTTGTTTGAGTCAGGTCAAGTCAGCCCCCTGCTAGCTAAATAGTTGCTTTTGCATATGTGAATAAAATCACGGCAATAACAGCCGTGATTTTTTTTCACATATGCAAAAGCAATAGATTATTAAATAAATAACGCGATTAAAAGGAAAACTATCGCAGCTAAGTAGGCTTTACAAGTTTACGAGTAATAGTCGGCCAATTTATAAAAAAGTACTTAGAAAAGTAAAAAAAATGTATATTGATGTATAGGAACAACAGTTTTCAAACGTCAAAGTTAATTTTGTCCCTTTGTTAGAGTAATGGAGGAGCTCGTGGCTAAATAATAACAGCCGCACTGGTCTATCAGCAAGGTTAAGCAACGCTTGCCGAGGTCGGTCCGTGGATGGGTGACTATTCCAACATAACGAGTTTACTCCGTGCCTCGGAAAGCACGTTAAGCCGTTGGTCCCGGCTGTCATTTGAAGATCTTTGACAATCGTTACGAGTAGTCAGAAGCTTGAGATCTGATACTAGTGTTGCCAAGGAGTACCGTGTTACCCAGTTACTGGGTTGTGGAGGTCAGATAGGCAGTCGCTCCATGTAAAACACTGGTACTCAGCTGAATCCGGTAAGACTGGAAGCCGACCCCAATATAGTTGGGAAAAGGCTAGGCAGGATGGATGTTAGAGTAATGTTCGATGCGTTAATTGTTTATGAACGTTAGTAATGACACGTTCTATTTATTTTGGTGAATGTAGCTGTTTATACGGAACCCTCTGAGCGCGAGTCAGACTCGCACTTGACCGGTTCTTTTTTATACAGACGTACGGAATAACGAGGTCGAAAAGTCCCAAATATAGTTTTATTTTGGTAGTTATTTGTAAATTTTAAAACTCTAGGTGATATGATAAAAAAATTAAGATAAAGCTACGATTCAAAACTAATCTATTGTTATTGTTAATGTTTGTTGTTATTAAAGTTATCTCGGTCAGTCTGTGTAAAAATGAAGGCCAGTGTACGTACAAATGACCTTTGTTTTAAGAACTATGGCGATTCTTTGAAACCTGTACAAAACCGATACCAAAACCTATTTTTCTTTTTTTACTTGGAATAACATTATTTGTTATTACTTTGTTCCTTGTAATTCGATATTGATATCTATTAATTGTTTGCAAAACAAAAACAAATTAAAAGAATTTGTGTGATAATGTAACAGTGTATCATTGACGTTATAGAAATAGTATACAAAAGCATAGTAAAAAGCAAAATTCATCAAAATCATCATCATTTCAGCCGAAAGATGTCCACTGCTGAACATATACCTCTTCTAAGTGTCCCGCAACCATGTCATTGGTCCACCTAGACGGAAGCCTTCCAACGCTGCATCTTCTACTTCGCGTTCGCCACTTTAGAACTCCCATCGTCCCATCGAGAATCCTCAAGCTTATTACGTAAGAAACAGCAATCAGCTATCGTCGCGCGATCAAACGCTTTTTATGTCATAAAAGTCAGAATTACCTACAGTGTGGGTATGGTAGATCCTACACAATCGTTTGCTAATCGCTCGCTGTTTGTCTAATGCACTTATTTCTAAGAAAACCGCCGAAATCTCTAAAACGTCTGTATTATTGCGCAAAAATAAATAAGTCTGCCGTTCTGCAAGCAAAGTGCCCTGCCCACTGCCGCTTAAGTTAGGCATGCATGTAACTTCAAGCATAACACTCTTCATTGCCCTTTGGAGCAATTTAAGCCTTCTGATGAACCCATCATTGCAAAATTATAAATGCATTATTCATACGTGGCTTTAACTAACAAAACCGCAGCCACGGCCGATTAAATTATCATTATAAACTGAATCGATTCATTAAACAGCTGTTTTCAGCGTAAACTGTTGAAAAATAAAAAAATAATACAGGGTAAACCCTCCTCCTCATTGATCAAGGGTGGTGAATAATGCAAGTGCCTTCTTCCGCATTGGCGGGTTGGCGACTTTAAATCCAGGTTTCCTCACGTTGTTTTCCTTCACCGACGTCAGCAATGTCCAAGATAAACTTAGAAACTTTTGCTTAAACGTATTTGAATTGAAAAAAAAATCACATTGGTCTTGCTCGAATTTGAACCAACTACCTCAATTATGAAAGACAAGGTTTTAGCCAATGGACCACCACGACTATTCAAGTGCAAGTACCGGTACAGAGTGTTACGGAAACTTGCTATCATATATTCCTTACTTTGTTCAGCTTCTATCCGTCTTCCGATTTTTCCGATTCAGGTATAAAATAATAATATTATGTTATAGAATCCTCCCTAGAAAATCGTATCTAGGCAATTTGGTTCACATTCTATTGTACAACATATACAAATATAAAGTTTAATAAGAACATTTAAATGCAAGAGACTTGTAAGTTTTCAACTATTCAGATAGGTAAGGTAGCTTGCAGAACTTTCACTTACACCGCTGACGTTATATTGAAACTTAAAGGTATCTGAAATAAATCTACTGATTTATTAAAGTGGAAACTTTGCATTTTACTAGAATTAAAGACGAACAACTTCTGCAACGATGGAATAACCTAGCCAGAACTAGAAACTGGGAAACTAGGAGAACACGATTGGCAGACTACTAGAGCAACTAGGTAGTCAATCTAATGATACAAAAACACTACTGCAATATTTGATTTGTGAGTCTAAAGTTCTATAATTATTTTTCTTCATCAGGTTATACAGTGTATCTATCAACTATCATTTGTAACACCATAATCAACCTGTATTATGAAAATAAATGATTTGAAACTATTAAATATCCTTGCGAAGGTGAGACGGTATTTCACGCCAGAACAGCTGCTTAAGTTGTATCAAGCGCAAGTTCGATCTTGCATGGAATTACAGTTCTCACATCTGGGAGGGATCTGCCAAATACCAGCTTGATGCGATCGAAAAACGGGCCAAGAGTCTCATCGGCAATGAGGCACTGGTCGAGTCAAAGCTTCCGCCTAGCCCGTTTCATCATCGGAATACAAGACGTACGGCCATCAATACATGGTGGACATCACACCCATACACACTAAAAGTTTTGGAAATATGCGCACAGCTAAGGAGTGGAATACCGTGCCGTAGTCTGAGTTTCCCGATAGCTACAATCTCGGGGTCTTTAAGTCAAGAGTGAATAGGTTACTTCTAGGCAAGCGTGTTACACCGTCGACCACATCATCGCTTACCATCAGGTGAGATAGTGGTCAAGGGCGAGCCTATCTACAATAATAAAAAGCACTAGTAACTGCGTGTTCATTGTAGACTTAAATATCCGATAGAGTAAATGTTTTTTTGGCAGAACTTTACCTTAAAACTTTTCCATAATTTCAAAGAAAACGAACTGTAAAAATAGACAAAATAAATTAAATGAACAAAGCTAAATAAACAAAATAAATCAATAACAAAAGTTAATCATATTATGGATAGATTGATTTCCGAGTCAAAAATCTATTCGAATCAAAATTGAGATACCATCGCTTTGTTTCCAATGCGGAGTATCTGCCAAATTGCAACCCTCTTCTACCAATGATTTTATATGCGTAGTGACAGATGACAGAGACTGGAAGCTTTTTATTTTACTTACTTGATTCAAACAATGTTTGAAATGAAAATTCGAAATGCATTGGTAAGTAATTCTTTTATTTAATTGAACTTGTAACCTAATCGTTAAGTACTTATGTAACAAAGGTTATCTGTATCATTATAGATATTATATAAATTTATATTATATTTTAAAGTTTTAAGAATATTGAAAAAAACCTGGTCACGTACAATTTGTAACTTACCAAATTAAAAAAAAATATATATATATATTGGCCCCTATTTGCACACTTGGGCATAATAAAATGTTAGCGTCGCAATAGGTACCTTTTAACTTCCTTTCTCAATTCTTTTTCATCCTAATATGTATTACCTATTGGAAAGGCCTACATGACATCCAACCAAATAATTTTTATAATAAAAATCGGTATTCTAGTTTTCTTTCCCCAAAATCCCTTTACGCAAAGATGATTTTTCAATGCTATGTTTCAGTTACTTGCTGAAGTTATAAACCAGATTCTTAACAACTTTTCATACGCTAGAAAAGCTACAAACACATTTGATTTCTGTCATCTAGATTGATTAAGATTCATAAACCTCCAGGGCCCCCTATAAATCGCAATGTTTCGTGAATCTAAATAATAGGCTTCATTAGCTGCCCATTCAACCCGCACTTACAGCTGAAATATCACAGCAATCTGTAATGATTAGGAGAAAATAAAATTTTAAATACATTTTGTTGTAACATCACTTTTTAAGATTGATGACACTCATTTGTTGAAGGGTTAAAATTGACGAAGAAGGTGATCGACGAAATTAGAAATGCTATTTTTGGACTGATGTTCCTGCTTGTAAATTAGGAGAACATTATGCTTAAGATAAATTTTCTTGAGGCTTTTATTTTCAAATCGTGTATAGAAGAATTTTTTTGTAATGTTTTCAAGTACTTTTTTCATTCGTGAAGGCTATAGAAAACCGCTGAATGACCGGTTCAAGTGGTGTTCTACAGTGGACGTATTTTGGTTTACATGACGATAATCACACTTGATATTATAAAGGCGAAAGTTGGTGTGTGAGTGTGTTTGTATGTTTGTTATTTCTTCACGCTCAAACAGCTGGACAGATCTGGATGAAATTTATCACAAGTTTAGATTATAGTCAGGAATAGCACATATGATACTCTTTTTAGCCCGGGACTATGATCTCTCGGGATATGATCTCTCGTGGGCGAAGCCGCTGGCAGTAGCTAGTAATTTTCATATACTGTAAAACTTATGAGAAGGATGATCCCCACGACCCACAGATACACCCCACCCATACCTACGTTTGAAGGCTATGGAGCCTATAAAGACTATTTAGTTTGTGAACCTGACCTTTAATTTAATTCTTTATTTTCAGAAGAGGTCTCGAAAGAAAGAAAGAAATCTAGTTTCTTTGGCACACACAGATACACACAATGTAGGCACAAGTAAAAGGGAACTGAATCCAAAAATGAATAGAATAAAAAGGAATACGTTCTGGCAGCAGACAGGTCGATGAGTACACTTGCACGACCCATAGATATACCCTACCCATACCTACGTTTATAAGCTATGGAGCATATAAAGACTATTTAGTTTGTGAACCTGACCTTTAATTTAATTCTTTATTTTCAGAAGGGGTCTCGAAAGTAAGAAAGAAATCTAGTTTCTTTGGCACACACAGATACACACAATGTAGGCACAAGTAAAAGGGAACTGAATCCAAAAATGAATAGAATAAAAAGGAATACGTTCTGGCAGCAGACAGGTCGATGAGTACACTTGCACGACCCATAGATATACCCTACCCATACCTACGTTTATAAGCTATGGAGCATATAAAGACTATTTAGTTTGTGAACCTGACCTTTAATTTAATTCTTTATTTTCAGAAGGGGTCTCGAAAGTAAGAAAGAAATCTAGTTTCTTTGGCACACACAGATACACACAATGTAGGCACAAGTAAAAGGGAACTGAATCCAAAAATGAATAGAATAAAAAGGAATACGTTCTGGCAGCAGACAGGTCGATGAGTACACTTGCACGACCCATAGATATACCCTACCCATACCTACGTTTATAAGCTATGGAGCATATAAAGACTATTTAGTTTGTGAACCTGACCTTTAATTTAATTCTTTATTTTCAGAAGGGGTCTCGAAAGTAAGAAAGAAATCTAGTTTCTTTGGCACACACAGATACACACAATGTAGGCACAAGTAAAAGGGAACTGAATCCAAAAATGAATAGAATAAAAAGGAATACGTTCTGGCAGCAGACAGGTCGATGAGTACACTTGCACGACCCATAGATATACCCTACCCATACCTACGTTTATAGGCTATGAAGTCTGAGACACTTTAGTTTGTGAACCTGACCTTCACTTCAGTACTTCCTTTTCAGAAGAGGTCTCGAAAACGGAATAAGTTCTGGCAGCAGACAGGTCGACGAGGACACTTTTATTTTAATGAAAATCGTCCAAACCAATTACTCCTATTAAACAATTTATTTGCAGGCCTTGTTGTGGCTATCAAATATGACAGGAGTCGGGTCACGGCAGTTATGAATATGGTATATCGAACCCTAATTACTCTGCACAATTCAATCCTCATTATCGTCGTTTCTTCATTAATTGATTTAGTACGTTGGGTTTTAAAATTATGGCATGGAAAATTCTAGGCACGTATGATTTTAAGACGAATTCTACAGTTAATAATTAATTAATCTGCCTAGCCTTTTCCAACTATGTTTGGGTCAAATCCCAGTCCAATCGGATTCAGCTGAGTACCAGTGTTTACATGGCCCGACAGAACATGAACTGTCTGTCCCGCAGAACCCAGTACCTGGATAACAAGTGTCATGACTGGTGTCTAATCTCGGACTTCCGAATACTCGTAACGACTATCTAAGATTTTCAAATGACCTTTAATTTAATTCTTTATTTTCAGAAGGGGTCTCGAAAGTAAGAAAGAAATCTAGTTTCTTTGGCACACACAGATACACACAATGTAGGCACAAGTAAAAGGGAACTGAATCCAAAAATGAATAGAATAAAAAGGAATACGTTCTGGCAGCAGACAGGTCGATGAGTACACTTGCACGACCCATAGATATACCCTACCCATACCTACGTTTATAAGCTATGGAGCATATAAAGACTATTTAGTTTGTGAACCTGACCTTTAATTTAATTCTTTATTTTCAGAAGGGGTCTCGAAAGTAAGAAAGAAATCTAGTTTCTTTGGCACACACAGATACACACAATGTAGGCACAAGTAAAAGGGAACTGAATCCAAAAATGAATAGAATAAAAAGGAATACGTTCTGGCAGCAGACAGGTCGATGAGTACACTTGCACGACCCATAGATATACCCTACCCATACCTACGTTTATAAGCTATGGAGCATATAAAGACTATTTAGTTTGTGAACCTGACCTTTAATTTAATTCTTTATTTTCAGAAGGGGTCTCGAAAGTAAGAAAGAAATCTAGTTTCTTTGGCACACACAGATACACACAATGTAGGCACAAGTAAAAGGGAACTGAATCCAAAAATGAATAGAATAAAAAGGAATACGTTCTGGCAGCAGACAGGTCGATGAGTACACTTGCACGACCCATAGATATACCCTACCCATACCTACGTTTATAGGCTATGAAGTCTGAGACACTTTAGTTTGTGAACCTGACCTTCACTTCAGTACTTCCTTTTCAGAAGAGGTCTCGAAAACGGAATAAGTTCTGGCAGCAGACAGGTCGACGAGGACACTTTTATTTTAATGAAAATCGTCCAAACCAATTACTCCTATTAAACAATTTATTTGCAGGCCTTGTTGTGGCTATCAAATATGACAGGAGTCGGGTCACGGCAGTTATGAATATGGTATATCGAACCCTAATTACTCTGCACAATTCAATCCTCATTATCGTCGTTTCTTCATTAATTGATTTAGTACGTTGGGTTTTAAAATTATGGCATGGAAAATTCTAGGCACGTATGATTTTAAGACGAATTCTACAGTTAATAATTAATTAATCTGCCTAGCCTTTTCCAACTATGTTTGGGTCAAATCCCAGTCCAATCGGATTCAGCTGAGTACCAGTGTTTACATGGCCCGACAGAACATGAACTGTCTGTCCCGCAGAACCCAGTACCTGGATAACAAGTGTCATGACTGGTGTCTAATCTCGGACTTCCGAATACTCGTAACGACTATCTAAGATTTTCAAATGACTGCTGAGAGCGCCGTCGGTCTTAAGGCGTATATGTTCCCCAATGTTAACGCGACGCGGTGGTACTGGCCGTGCGCCCGTAGAAACCTTTTTAAACCAAGCGCCTGATGAAATATACCTAATAATGAAGGAAAGCTATATTTTTGTTGTTATTCGCATATAATATAGGAAATTTGTATCAAACCAAAACTTCCTATATTTTATATACCAATTCAATTAATTCAGATAAATCTACTTTTCAGGTAGTGTTTATATTGGCAATAAGTGGCGCTTGCAGAAGTATCGAACTAGTAAATATGAAGGTTGATGACATTGAGAAACAAGATGATATAATACTGGTGAAGTTACGTAGCACTTAAACCAAAGTTGACCGAACCTTCGTTATTAAAAAAGTATTTGAAAATATAAGAATATATATATATATATAGAAATTAAAATATAGAAAAATTACGAGCAAGTGGTATAAAAACGAACCGTTTTTTCATAAATTATCATAAAGAAAAGTGTCTGCGGCAAGTAATTGGAAAAAACAAGATTTCGAGTATTCCTAAAGAGATACCACTTACCTTGATTTGCCAAACTCAAATCTATATTCGGGTCACTGCTAGCCGATTCTGGTGCCAATTTAAATGTCATTAAAAGGCATGGAGGTTGGAAGTCGAGTAAAGTAGCTGATGGCTACATAGAAGATTCAGTGGAAAATGAAACTAAGATATCACCAGAGTAACAGAAATGATAAATCTGCATTCCACTGACTCTCCACAACCGAGCACTTCAAAAGAGATTGCTGTAACAGCTGAAGAAAATAGACAAATATCAATGTCCCCAACATTCACCTAAGAATCTCTGGATACTGTAGAAACTCAAGTTGCCCAGCAAATATCAAATACCAATATACACGGAAAAAATAAATTTTACAAACTTTAACTAATTGTTCTAATTTTACCATAAATTTCAAATAAATATCTCACCAAACTTTTAGATTTATGTAAAATTAAACTCACTAATTTTTTCTTTAGCTAATTCATGTTTTTACTTTCCTTGTATTCGCAATGAAAAACACAGTGTTTACCACGGGTTAAGGGCTAATTTAGTCCCTCGCTACGCTCGGGTCCCAAACCCCGTCTCGGGACTAGATAAGTTACTTTCACCCCTAGGGTAATAATATACTATTTTAACAAAAAAAATACTCGACGAAATAACGAACTGAAAAGCAAAAAATTAAAAAAAGCTAGCAGTTGACGCCAAACACAATTAAATTCAACATAATCGTTCGTTGAAAGCGGTTTACAATAAAATTGAAAATTCAGAGGGCAAATTATCAGTAAATTCTATATAAATTCTAATAAAATTACATTTTTATTTCTACCTTTAGGGGTCGATTTTATTTTTCAAATGTAAATGGGACCAACTTTGAGGGTACTTTTCAATAAAAAATATTTTTTGAAATCGGAAACCTCTATAAAAAGTTATGCGTGTTCATACATAAATAATAAAATATACATGACTAAATGAGAACCTTCCCCTTATTTCGTCGGTTAAACAGGAGAGAGGCTGACAGTGACTAAAACATCAAGAACACTAGAGGAAAGACTTACTCAATAGTTTTTTTTTTATAATACGCCTTATATATTTTCTTCCTTTTCTATTTAACCTAAGAAATATGTTCGGTACAAAATCGGAGGCGAAGCATCGGCTGTTATGGTGCAGCTTAGAGGAAATCTTTGTCTAGCACTGGACTGCAACAGGCTATTATATTATTATTTCTCACTAATTCTCACATAAACTGACGCCTTTTAACTAACTACTAGTCACTTGCTGCGATCCATACATACTCCTTTTCTTTACGTTATATATCTGGGACTTCTTAAAACGGTGTGGAGGAGAGACAAAGCTATATGAACGAATAACACTTTAGCCTTTATCACAACCGAATCATTATGGCGTTGGCACTTCCCACACACCCTATTTGAGTTTTTTTTAATTAATTTAGATCCCAGTTCCAGTCTAGTCCGAATCCTAATCACAGTTTACACAGCATTTAACGCTGTAAGAACCACTATTTATACCTCAGAGTAATCACTTATTGGCATGAGCTCACGCGGTTTATGGCTCGTAAACCGAGACCTTTGTCAATCGGAATGGAGACGAGGCGTTTATGTAGTGACACATATCCTTGACAAATTAGTCACGAGTACCTACGTAGGGTTAGGAAATGTAGTTGTTACTAAGGTCTTAGATTACTGCGGTTATTTCATTAAAATTCTCCACACGTAGGGCAAAAGTATCCAGACGGCGTAGCTGGAATGTAGAAGAAATGGCGAAACTGGTTTGAGGTGACACAGGAAAATAATAGCTGTAATAAATTGGGAGGCCTTGCCCGGTAGTGGGACAGTGTTGAAATAAAAACATAACAAAATTATTCACTAAAAATTATTTTTTGAATACAAGCTTTTTCGTATACTTCTCAGCAAACTCTTTCATTTGATACCAATATCATGGCAGTGCATAAAAAATAACTAGTCCGCCATCTTGGGCCGTCCACCATATTGGATTAAGAATGACGTCACTTAGCTTACCATACATTGTCATCCAAACTAAACGTGTATGTAAAATTTCATCTTAGCCGGTGGAAGATAACTGCTTTAAAATTCAGTTGCAAGGTTTGACCCGAACAGACTTACATACATACTGCATTGAAATTTAATTGATTTAGCCTTACTATGAATTGTCTGATTTAACAATACATTCACAGACATGTCTAATGTGTTCAGGAAACCAACTTACGAGCCGTCAAGCAAAAGATAATCGCAAAGCGAATGCGCCAACTGACGCCAGTGTAAGATGCATTATACATAGGTTGTATACATAGGTTGGATGTCAATGTATCCATGATTTGATCAACTGATAACATTCTTGGTTAATTTATGTAACCTTTGGTTTTGTTTACCCTAAACCCGAAAAAGGCGTACCAATGAAAAACTGCAATTTGGAGCCATACCAAAAAATCTATTTAGGCAAACACTACATTTTTGTTCTTTTACATCGACCATTTTTTTGGACCAAATGCTTTCTAGAGTTGCAACCTTGTAAGGAAAACAGATTTATAAGATATTTTTTTCCACATCACTGTTTCCTTTTTCTACATGAATCCAACTTAGACTCTTCTCCGTGTTTCAGTATCGATCTTTTGAACCGTGGACTTTTAAAATTAAGGTAGTATTAACACAATTTTCAAAAGCTCTATAGAGATCCGAATTACAGTGAGAGTTGCTCTCAATTAATTAGTCCTCAGGCTGGCATTAAGTGCAGTCCAATCCAGTTAATGAGCCAATTGGCCCTTCAAAGCAGAACATATTGCCTATTGACCTGATTTGTCTTCTGGAGTATTGATAACGCAGTTTAAATTCGATGTATTTTATTTTTATACTTTATATTTTCTTTTTTTTTTTAGGCAAAATACGGAGGAGGTTTTCAATTCGGTGAAACTTTTTAAAATGTTTTTTACCTTAGAACTCCATCATTTATAAACCGATTTGCAATTTTTTTTTTAACTTAAAAGGATATACAAGAGCTTCTAGATGGCCCATTTCTTTTTCAAAATCTATTTATGTTGATGAAATCCACGAGGAATTAAAGGAATTTTGTCTATATTAAAAGCAACAAGTAATTTTATTGGATCAGAATTTGGGAGTGCATATATATATAAAAGTAGATACTGCTTGCATTATATTGCATGTTATATCTCATCATTTCAGCCGAAATACGTCCACTGATGGACATAGGCCTCCCCCAGGCGTCGCCACATTGACCTATCCCGTGCGTCTCACATCCAGCGTCTTCCCGCAACCTTAACCAGGTCAATGGTCCACCTAGTGGGAGGCCTTCCAATATATCGTCTTCCGGTTTGCGGTCGCCATTCCAGAACTTTCCGGCACCCGCCACCACCCGTTCTGCGAGCAATGTGCCTTGCCCAAATCTTCGGGCTATGTCGGTAACTTTGGTTCTCCTGCGGATATCCTCATTTCTGACATGATCCCGCAAGGAAACTCCGAGCATAGCCCTCTCCATTGCCCTTTGGGTGACTTTAAGCTTTCTGATAAGGCCTATTGTAAGCGACCACGCCTCGGTCCCATAGGTGATCACCAGCAACACACACTGCAGGCCATAGACTTATGTCTTGAGACACTGCGGTAAATTGGACGAGAAGATACCACGCAACTTCCCGAACGCCGCTCAGCCAAGTCGTATTCGACGGTTGACCTCTTTCTCGAAGTTAGCTAGCCTATCCAATAGGACCGTTTGTCCCAGGTAGACATATTCGTCCACATCTTCGAGTGTAGAGTCTCCGACCTTGATAGGAGTGGGTGTTACAGTGGGTGTTAATTGACAATAATATAGGTCAAGTCGTATTTATGAAACACTACCAAAAAATAAATCATTTAATATTTTCAAGGAGGGAAAACACGACACAACATTTCAAACACTTTATCGTTATTTATTATGTCTGCAGTGGATTATTCAGTGAATAACGGGAATATGTTATAAAGAGACAATAGTCTTCTATGTTTTTGGAATGTTATTTCAACAAAGTTACAATACATTTATTCCTTATAACTATGACTGGTTATCAGATCTCTCTAAATGGTCCAGCATTAATACAATGGAACTGGTGGAAAATTGATACGAGCCCAGATATTCCCTATCTTTCTGTATGGAGTGGAAAAAATCGAGATGTGGTGTTGGAGGTGAATGCTGACAGGCGACGGGCTGGGACTGCAAAACGCACCAATGCATCGAGCCAGACCCAGCTCCGAGTAAAACTCACGCATTCTTTCGTATTTCGGCCATACATTGCGAAGAGGCGACGAGAATCGAGGTGAAAAGACTGATTATGATTGGAAACACCGAAGGCAAAAGATCGCGCGTTCGTTCACCAACGAGATGGATCGATCAAGTGAAAGATTCGTCGACCTCCAAATTCTACAGGGCTGTAAGGGACGCGCTGGACATAAACCGGTGGCAGATCATCTTCTCCAGATGTAACCTTGATGCTGACCACAATCCTCAGATATGAGGGACCGACTATGAGAGAGAGAGTACCTTCGGGGTGGATTGGAATTGCATTTAAATACTTAAATACAAAATTAAAATATTCACAGAGAGGAGGCCTGTGATCCAGCAGTAGGAACATTAAAAAGGCTGATGACGATGATGATCATGTTAATATTTAATACTTGCCTATCATCATACAAAATACATATACGTGGCGGTTATTTTAACATATTCCCTTTGAAAACATTTAAATCAGTCATGGCTGTATTAAAATTATTAGTGGTCACCAATATTTTTGCGATGTGATTCCTGAATACGTATTATATTAATTGGATCAGTTTGCATTTTATTTGATTTTATAGTCAGGCTTTTAAATATAGCTGAGTTCTTTTTTTATATACGATAGGTATCTATCGAGATTTTTATTGTTTAGTCACGAGGCTCAAGATAAATTACATTCAATAAAAGCGTCGCGATAGCGATTGAAAAATTACTTTGGTTATTGGACATCTTAGTATGGAAACCATACCCATGGCGTACATAAACGAAATATAGTAGAATGTATTGATATGTTATTCTGATTTACAATGGCATTAATCACAATAATGAGACTCACGGGAACGTCGAAATAAAATATCCTTTCTTGCAGCCGGGTAATTATCGTACACAGAGTAAGTTTTTTAAGAGGGGCAAATCCGAAATTATAAGGAAACGCTATAAACACTGAAAGTAGTCTCAGGGCCGTTTTGATGAAAACTAAAACTGAAATATGGTATTCTTTTTAACTCAATATTCTTAGATAGGAATCGAAATTGTTGATTTTGAAAAAATAAACACACTGATTATTACATGATCCGATAGTGTTGCTAACGGTGGTAAATCAAATTTCGGGAAGTCACGGAAAATTTAAGCACTTAAGCACCGGAAAACTTCAGGAAATAACTCGTTTTTGACAAAATATACAGAACAGAAATGTACAGATGAAAAGTCCTAAGTTAAAGTTCTCTGAAACCGTTTGATTTTTATTTATTTTAAAAGATTCGGTATATTCTTCTCCATCACGACTGTGAATCAAATTAATATATGCAATGAAAGTTCACATTATTCTCTTGCAAAGCGAGTCACGTTATGCCCAATGACCTTTATCGGGTTGTCAAGCGCTATCAAAATGTCTCGTAATCTATTCCTTACATTTAATCGCCTTCGCTGACATCGAATGATACTTGTTTAGAGCCTAAGGAATCTACTCTTTACACAATCATCTTTGTCTTTGTATTGTAACTGCATAGGCGTAGGTACAGGAAGGTAAGGTTTGAAATAGTATGCAAATTTTTTCTTTACTTTCGACATTATTAGGTAAAGGGACGCAAAGGGTTTTCCTCTCTCCTTTCACGAAAAGAGGTCTAAGTAAATGTTTATTAAGTTTGTTTGTTTACTTTCTGTTAGGGGAAATACCCTGCTGTGTAATGTTTTAAACTTTGTTAAGACAGTGAAGTGAGACTCGTCTCGTTTTAACCAATGGTAACTTTGCAAGTTTAACAAAAGTATTCATTTACTAGCTTCTGCCAGCGGCTTCGCCCGCGTGAAAAGTGTTTTAGCATCTTAAGGGTACATTACACCGGGATAAAAAAGTAGCCAGTATGCTAAGCTAGACTAAGTTCTATCTTTGTGCCATCATCCAGATCCATCCAGCCGTTCTAGCATCATTGAGTAACAAACATACATCCATACAAACATCTATCCAAACATTCACATTTATAATATTAGTAATATAGTTTACACTGATTCAACTATACTTTTATTTTTGCAATAAAGTAAGCTTTTTATAGTATTTGTACCTTTGATATTTGGTAAGCTGAATATTTTTGAGTTGTTGAGATAAAGTATATCATATAATCAGTCTATAATGTTTCCACGCTGGGATGTAGCCTTGTCTGCATAAGAGAGAATGGGATGTAAGTACATCATGCCGTCGCAGAGAGGGCGAGTGATTCACAATATTTGAAGATATACAGCAAAGGTGAGGATGATACACTAAAATGAGTACCTACACATTTTCCTCATAAAGCTTAATTGGTACATGAAATGCACTTACACTTGAAACCTGGGTCTTTTAGTGAGAGACTTTGAAAACACAACCATTTAGAGGATGATTTGATGTCCGTCTTATTTTGGGACCTTGACTTCAGAGTTGAAAAACAACAAGTATCTCAGGATCCTTGTTGTTTTATATAATCAGAAAGTTTAAACACTATAAAATTTACAAATGTTCATATTATTAAAAAAAAGAATTGAAAACCAACTAAATAGATAGTGCACTCAATTAAAACTTACACCGAAACTTGCTGAACCGATTGTGAACCCAGGTTGGTCACTGCAGAAATAATCTGGCTACATAGCTCCTTGAACCATTCCGAACACAGTTGGTACGTAATCTCTTTTCAGGATATAATTTGGATAAAAATAGCTCCTTGACCCATTCCGAACACAGTTGGTATGTAAACCCTTTTCATGATATGCTTCACCTCCATCCCTTCCCTTCATGCATAACCACCGGCACCTACCATGACTTAAACGAAGCCAACGACAGAGCTATCCACTGGATTTCATAGTGATTAGACATTTGCGTAGATTTTTAAGTCAGGTCAAGCACGAGCCTGTAAATGCTCGCGCTTGACCACTATCTCACCTGATGGTAAGCGATGATGTGGTCGATGGTGAAGTACGCTTACCTAAAATTAACCTATTCACTCTTGACTTAAAGCTATCGAGGAACACAGACTCGGGCAGGAAATTCCACTCTTTAGCTGTACTCGCAATGAAAGTATTCCCAAAACGTTTATCGCTTATGGGTGGGATATCCACCAAGCACCGAAGGCGCATCGCCTTACTTCTTGTAGTCCGAATTGACAAATATACTAGAAGAAGACCTATTCATATATTGTGCTTAAAGTATTTTAAGTAAGGTGTCTCAATAAAATTTAACTTTATCTTATATTTGACGAAAAAGTGCCTTGATATTTGTAAGGTCCTTATTTCACCATGATGACGTATCACAATCTAAAATTGGTGTTAACAATTCCCTCTTGTGATCTCCGCATTCCTTTGTATTGCATGTTTTCAATCGCGCGATTCATTGGTGCCGGCGTGTGATTCCTGATTTTTCGTCTCCTTTATACTGTGGTCAGTGAAGCGTGAAAGAACTGAGTATGCGTAGGGAGTAGGAAGTGATATTCTTTGTATATATTGGTATATGTGAGTATAGCACCTAGTATGTGAATTGGAAATAAAACATCTCCCTTTTTAGGGTTCCGAAGTCAATACAGGAACCCTTATAGTTTCGCTATGTCCCTCTGTCCGTCCGCAGCTTAGTTTTGAGACTCTTAGTACTAGACAGCTATAATCTGGCATGGATAGACATAAAAAAAAACGAAACTAAAAAAAGAAACAACCAAACCAAACTAGGAAAATTTGTTTTTCAACACGCTTGCTCATAAAGTGGCTCTAATTTCACCGCAATTAGGCACATAACGACACCTGTTATCAAACTGTGACTTTGTTCATTGCTATTATTCACAAGTGAGTTATAGAGTTTTTTTTTAATTTATTGGTTGAGTTGCTTTGTTCATAAAAAAGTTTCGATACAAAAAAGATCGTGCTCAATAGTACAAATGCAACACATTTCATGCAACTTCGAATTTAATTAGGTAATTTCAACTTGTACGTGTTTAATATATAAATCTTTCACTCAAATATAAATTTTGTTTTTGACTGTAATAAAGAAAACATGAAATTCCCCATTTGGTACGTGGCAAAAACGCTATCCGCGAAAAGCCAAAAAAAGAAAACTCATTATTTTTAATCTATGGCCGATCGCCATTGTTTGATGCGCGCGCATAGGAAAACTGATTAATTTTGCCCGCCATTGCGAAAAACAATTTAACAACTGGTTTTCACTGTTGGAAATGATTTTTTTAGTGTTATTTTCTTCACAAGTGTGTTGAAAAACGTCGTATGATACACGTGTGTATTGATGATTACCGTCCTCGGCTCTCTTAAGACCCTCACCTAACGGCTCGGGTCTCAATGGTGCCTCAGCGGTAATCACCAACATTACACACTTGTACCATAATGTACTATTTCCTGTTCCTCCCATAGACGTAAAGTGGGGATGTTATTTGTTTCTCGTCTATTCCATGGTGTGGGGTATCGTTGGATAGGCCATTAAAAATATTACGGGTCTGTTAAAACCATTTTTCGATTCAGAGATCCGTTTGCATAAAATTAAGCTTTTATTAATATAAACACATTTAAAAATAGGTAGAATCCGAAAATAAACTTTGGTTTTCAAAAAAAAAATTTCGTAGAAACAAAGCCACGTTTAAAAAATAAGACGAAAAACTGGTTACTAAAATAAAAGTCATGCACATTGTAGTCACCAACAACGGGTAAGAGCCAAAAAAGAAAATTCCACATAGGTAGATTGTTTACAGAGTTTCTATTAAAATTCCTGCAAGCTTTGTCAATCCTTAAATCCTACCATACTCCTTAAAGGCTTCCATAGGATCGGGGTATCGATATTTTGTAAGAAGGTATATTTAATTATTGAGTTTTGCTGAATTTTCTTTATCTAACCGAACTGGTGGATGCCAAGCTTCACAGCTTGGCTCATCGCCGAAGGGTTGCCTGCTTGTCGCTCTTCTACAGATTGTACTTCGGTGAGTATGCACAAGAACTCCACGACCTCATCTCACCGGCCCCCTTCTACCATCGGACATCTAGACGCACTGCAAGTTACCACCCTTACCTGTTGCCATTCCACCTATTCACATCAAGCGCTTCTAAACATCCTTCATAATGCGCACAGTGAATGAATGGAACTCACTACCTGCGTCTGTGTTTCCGAACGCATTCAACCCGAATCTCCTCAATGTTAGAGTGAACAGGTTTCTTCTGGGTAAGCTCACTCCATCGTCGACTCTGACTCTGTAACCTCTGACCTATACAATAGACCAAATAATAAAAAAAAACACCGAAGCGGCGAAAGACAATGGTAATTTCTATTGTGTTTGCTAATTAGCGCTTGACAGTCATGTTTAACATGCTTATCTGCGGAATTAAAAGACCGCATAATGAAGTCCAGAGGCAACATACATGAGATATTCTACCAAAGAAAGCATCTAGACCGCGATTGCAAAAATGAAAAAAAGATGGGATAGGATAGAGGTTCCCCCTTTTCCGCACTTATACACCCAATTGGTCCGTTGTGCGTGCAGGCCTACTCTCTGTGAGAGAGACTGGGCCGTAATCCAAAACGCGAGCCCGTGCGGGTTGCCGGTTCCCTCACGATGTGTTCCTTCACCGTTTCGAGAGCAGTGGTGATGAAATAATTTACACATAGTAAAACGCCTGCCTGGGTTTGAACTTAAGACGTACAACTTGTAAGTTGCGACCGTTACCACAGCTCAAATTTTTTTTTTTGCCCATTTGTATGGGAATGCAAAATATAATAAGACAATGTTGTGGTTTAAAAGAAGATGTAGTGACTAAAATTGAAAATAATATGCTAAGATGGGTTGGCCGTGGTGAGAAGATAAATGAAAGGCGAAGTACGAAAGGTATTTACAAGGCAGACGTGAATGGAAACGCCGGGAGGGGACGCCCTAGAAAGACATACATATACCTTATTGGTGATGTTCTTCAGAAAGGCTAGGTGCGCAGTACTCATAACCGGCGTGCGTGTATGACTTGATGTATGAACGCGAGTGAAAAAAAAGAAGTATGTAAGGATCGTAGCAGGTGGCGTTCTGTAGTTTTCACCTACCCTCATGGTAAAAAAGGTGTGAGTTTTGTATTGTAATGTATGGTAATGCGAAATCGAAATGTCATGTTATCAATTCCTTAGGCATTTCGACCATCGCTATCGCTGATTGAGTGATGTCTTAGAGCCTTATGTAAAAACGATGGCAAGACGAAATGAACTGATTCATTAGTTCTACAAAATTAAAAAGTTCGTAAATCAAGGAGAGAGTAGCTCAGCAATGGTTTTTTTGGGGCAATCCTACCACACTATTCCCAAACCTCTGCAACTCTTGTAAGCCAGAATCAACCGTGGCGATCACCAGAAAAGCGCCAAGGCAATGAAGCTTGACGAAGTCACAAAAATTTAACTGTCTTGGATCCCGCAACGAAATTAATCAGAATTGAATAACGGAGGAGTAGGAAAAAAAAAACTAAAATTTCCTCTTCCTTCCATACCAAGCAGGAGACAGAACAAACAAGCCCAAAAGTAGTACCAGTGGGATGTTACATGCTAGAAAGTATACAACTTTATTGAAAACTTTCATACGTTTCTAACGTATAAATTTTTCCAGTCTGAAATATTTTCTCCTGGAGTTCAAAACTGGTACGGATAAAAATTGTATCAGCACTTAGCAATTTGAACCACGATGCAGTTTCATTTCACATTTTTCTACAGAACTGATTCACCTCTCACATACCAATTGATTTTTGGTGTCCAACTTTATAGACAGGTCAATAATAATTAGAAGGTTTAAGCCAACAATTAATGAAGGAGAGAGTGTGTATCACAGAGCAAGAAATCGCTTCACCGGCAGCGTCTAATGACGGCAGTAGTAATAAAATTAATTGCGCCAAAAGCGCGTTGAGCGCAGAACTTCTATCATATTGCCTGTAGTAACGCGTCTGTTTAGGTTGTTCTGTTGAGATGTGTTAGAGAAGATCTAGTGGCTAAACAATAACTGCCATACAGGTTGAAAGGGGTTGTTGAATGGGTTCCGTTGGTCATTTGTAGATCTTTGCAATTTCTTACGGTAGTCAAAAGCTAGAATCTCTGAGACCAGCCTCGCTTAATCCAGGTATTGGGGCTGTGGAGGTCAGTTATGAAGTAGATACTAGTAATCTACTGTATGTGGTTCGACTGGGAGCCGTACCCAATATTGTTGGGAAAAGGCTTAGCTGATTGATAGCGCGAGTTAACGATGACACGCTTGATTTGTAAGGAAAGCGTTGACAAGGCCGCCTCTAGTGGTGTCCGCCGAGGCATTGCCGTGATCTGTGGTATGTCCAGCTATTGAAAGAAGAAAGAGTTGAACGAATGAATGGCACGTTCACCATTTGACATTTGCACTACGCAGTACATTGCATAGCAATACATTGTTTTAATGAATATGAAACGAATGATGGATAAAAAAAAAAAAGATTGGAAAGATTTTTGAAAATAATCACCTCAATTCAGCAATAGAATCTTGCAAGCTTATGTTATTTTTTAAAGGGTCCTTTTCAGAACTACCGGTCGAAATTTATGATATAATATATAGCACCATGTTAGTTTTCCTCAAAGACATTTCCAGAGATGTGATACATTTTATATTTCACGCGCTAATTAGCTTTATTGAGGAGGCCAAGTTATTGAGACCAAATCCAGACAACAGGTTGCTGGTGAGAAATGAACGATATGATTATGATGAGCTTCTTAATGGAATATTGTATTTAATGTCTAGATATAAACATCTTGTAAGTACAGAGGCTCTAGAGACGTGTCATTCGATGCCAGCGATGGCGATGGTCGAAACGCCAAATTGTAAGGGATTGATGACGTGACATTTCGATAGCGTTTGACATTCCCATAGATTTTTGACATATTTCCAAACGCAATCGCCACACTTTCGACTTTGTTCTTCTTTATGCTTGCGTTTGACTACTATCTCACCTGATGGTAAGCGACGGTGTGGTCGAAGACGAAGCACACTTGCCTAGAAGAAACCTATTCATTCTTGACTTAAATACCCATGGATTGTAGTTATCAGAAAATACAGATGGATGTCCACCATATACTGATGGCGCATCGTGTTATCCGATGAATTATATCATGCAATTCCATCGCACACTCCCCGAAATGTAACCTATAACCGCTGTCGCGATACCGCTATACCGCTACTCGGCGACGATGTTCAAAGCTCTCGAGCACCGGCAATGAGGCACTTGACCAGTGCCTCATTGCCGATGAGCCTCTTGGCCCGCTTTTCGATCGACTCTAGTGCATCAAGCTAGTATTTGGCAGATCCGTTCCAGAGATAATAATGATCACAGTCGTAAGAATCATGAGAATGGTCGATGATAGAATGTTAGTTATCTAGGACCTCTGGTCAAATTATATCGTTTTCTAGAAACAGATTTTATTCGAATAGCAATAAAATGTCTCACTGCAAACGATAGCATTTACTTTGTGTAATATTTCTATTATTTTACGACTCGAAGATGCTTTAAAATACGAGTGGACTTTCAGCGTAAAGAGAAATACATAGTTGTAGGGAGTGGAGTTAGAAGCATATTTAAATTACGTATGTAGTACTATTGAATAAGGTAATCCTTTATTCATTTTGAATGTATGAAACGTTCTTATTCCCTAACTGTGCCTGCAAGAAAGATAACTCACTATACGATTGAGGATAGAAAAACCTTTCATATACAAATATTTTTTAATCAATCTTAGTTTTTTCTAATTAACATTGTCACGAGATAAAAACATGTGTGCAAAATTTCAGTTCAATCGGACACTGAGAAATGGGTCAAATTTAACTTGCAAGATTTGATTACAGACACCGGAGCAGCTGAAAGTAAATACAGCCGTCACTGGCAAAAGCTAGTCTAATGATGAGGATGTCAAATCATTCAATGACTTTGCCCGCTCTGGGTGGAGTTGAGGAAGTGTCAGACTTTTACTGACTAAAACTCACCCCTGTTCTTTCAGTTGCTTGTGCCAGGCCCACGGTAACCCTCTTTCAAGTTTATCCGTGACGCAGACAGGCATCGGCCCTAGCGTACCCAGTCAGTAACTGCTGATAACTCTTTGAGGCGCGCGTGGAACATTACGCGCCGTCGACTCTGGCCTAGTACTTATCGGACGGCGAAGTACCCATAACTCGTCGTCCGCAATCCCGGGCCTGCGGTAGCCGGGAATTGGCTTGCGATGCCCGATGCCTAGGGCGTCTCCTGCGATGGTTAGGGGCTTGAGGGCCATTGCGTCTCCCACACGCGTTCCGCCTCCTCTTTTGCGAAGAAGGACACAGCCTCTCGCTCCATATGATGGCCTGGACCAGGGCTGGACGCGAGAAGTCGCTACCGTCGATCGCCTCCCCGAGAACACCGCGGTGCTCCACCCAAGCGGGCAGACCTTCACCGTGTGCTGCACCATGTCCTCCGAGCGATCTATACAATGGTGACATCCGGATGTTTCCTCCCGCCTTATCCTGAACAGGAACCGCCCGAAATAGCCGTCTCCGGTGAGAACCTGCGTCAGGCGACAGATGAGGACGCCATGGTGCGTCTCAAGCCACTCATCAAAGAGGGGCCTTATCACCGCAATAGTTTTTTTTATCTTTTTAAAAAAAAAAACGTTGCCCCGCACTAGGAATTTCTTCCCGTATCGTGGATGCGTTTACAAACATATAAAATCACATAAACAACACCCAGAGCCGGAACAACTATCTGTAGGTCATACAAATATTTGTTCCGTGCGGGAATCGAACCTGCGACATGCAGCGCAGCAGTCAATCGCTCAACCACTGCGCCAACCGTGCGCCCATTACAATTGTGGTGTGGCCATTATTAATATGCCTAGGGGTATGGTGATCATTTTTATGGGGGCTGCTCGTTATTCGCGATTACTCTATGATAAGTTAAATCCTTTCTACCTTTTCCCAACACACATGAACAAATAATTTAAACACGTAAGTCCATAGGCTTCAGTATTACAGGTCATAACGGGTTTATCGGCAGTAAACGTGTCGGTTTGAAGTGTCACACGCACATTGTCGTCGAGACAACCCTCCACTGCCCATTATACGTTTTATTACATTTATCACGACCATTCCGTTTACGACACATTACTTATCTGCATTTTCGATTGCATTAGGGTAAAGTTTGTTCAAATGTAACTGATTTAATTTATTTTTGCCTTTATTTGTTTTATATTTTTAAGTTTAGGTTTACTTAAATAAAAACTCTCTCCATGGACCTTTGGGTGACTTTGGCCTTTGATGAGGCCCATTGTAAGCGACTACGTTTCGGTTCCATATGTCATCACTGCCAACAAGACTTTCGTCTTAAAACATTGTGGTAAGTTGGACGAGAAGATACCGCACAACTTTACGCTTCATCTAATCCGACTTGCTGCCTAGCTGAGTTGGATTAGATGGCTGACCTCTTTCTCAAAGTTGGACCTATCTAACTGGACCGTTTGTCCCAGGTAGACATAGTCGTCTACAACTTCGACTGTAGAGTCTCTGAACTTGATAGGAGTGGGTGCAACATGGGCAATAACTAACTTGTTAATATTTATTTAAACTATAATTATTTACCCTGTTTAACTTTTCCATTTTCTGTTTTTCGACTATCTTGAGATGGTGATACTTTGTATGCAGAAATTAATGAGAGGAGGAGTGGTAAGTTGGACGAGAAGATACCGCGCCACTGCCCAAACGCTGCCCAGCCGAGTCGGATTCGACGGTTGACCTCTTTCTCGAAGTTGGATCTACCTAACTGGACCGTTTGTTCCAGGTAGAGATAATCGTCCACAACTTCGAGTGTAGAGTTTCCGACTTTGATCCAAGTGGGTGCAACATGGGCAATAATTTACCTGTTAATAAAAGTTAAATATGAAATATTTAACTTTTCTGTTTTATGTTTTTCGACTATCTAAAGATGGTGACACTTTGTATGCAGGAATAAATAAGAGGAGGACCAGAAATGGTCAATAATAAGCCTGTGCTTAGCTGATTCATTAAACCCTGACAGAATACAAGAAAAAAACTTGCACTTTCATGATTACTATTGTAATTCACGATGAATCAACTCAACATCCTTACCGCCTCACTCAATCAACTTCCGTCGAACTATCACAAAACATCATCTGACATTTAGTTGAAGAGGCTTACAAAACAAGCAACGTGATTGGCTAAACTAATTAGAAATCACTGCTTCCACGTATTTAGGCAACAACTGAACTAGATAATCGATCTGATAAGGATTATTAAATGCTAAAATGTGTACAGGCGTGATTTGTTGTGTAAAATTTTGACATTATCAGACAGCTTAGTTCCTGGGAACATTGAACTTCTAATAGACCGCTTCGATGAAAGGGGACAATGTGGCCGTGTCATCGAAGTACTGACGAACCGATTGGTGAACGTATCATGTTAGTTGATAAGAGAACGGAATGCCCCATGCTTCCTTGGTGGTTTAAAGGGGAAGTTGACACGTCACGATGACGAGTACTTTGTTAGCCGACAGCCACAGAAGTAGGGTTATATTTTCCATGTGTTTTTTTGTTATCCTGCGCCGTCCCGAGTCCACAATCCTGCGCGTCTTCCTACCAGGTTGGACGGAACCTTTACAGTTCCTTCCGCCATCTCTTTCGAGGCCTGCCCTTACCCCATCTTGCTGTTTCAGGACACTAGTTCTGATGACTATCGACTTACCTAATAAAAATACCAAAAATCCACGGTCTCTTTCTTTTATTTTGTATTATCTATAGGCTCGCGCTTGACCACTATCTCACCTGATGGTAAGCGATGATGTAGTCAACGGTGAAGCACGCTTGCCCAGAAAAAACCAACCACCAAAAGATTGTAGCTATCGGGAAACAAAGACTACGGCAGGTAATTGCACTCCTTAGCTGTCCGTTTAATAAAAGTGTTCCCAAAACGTTTTGTATGGGTGGGATGTCCACCATGTACCGATGACGCATCGCCGTGCGTCTGGTTGTCCGATGATGGAACGGGCTGGGCGGAATTAAATCATGCAATTCCATCGCACACTCCCCGATATGAAACCAATAAAAACCGACAAGCTAAGCAACTCGGCGACGATGTTCAAGGCTCTGAAGCTTTGACTTGACCAGTGCCTCCTTGTGTGGGTATTTTCAAGGTCATGGCCACTGGAAAAATCAAAGACAGGACTGATTTCCATAGCAACAGACTATACACTACGTCATGACGCTCTACTCACACCGTTAAGAAAAATCGCGTGAGCGTATATTACCGTCTAACATCGTTAAACGTTTTGCGATCCACTCTAGGGCTTATTGACCTATCTTATTTGATTGCTTAGTAAATTACCAGTCGGCGTCGGTATTACATCAGAGTATTACTTAAAAAACTCATACTGAAAGCTTCAGGGCGAATCGATGATCGAACATCGGTTTTCTTAATGTACGAATCGTTATTCGATTTAGTTTATGAATTATTCATAGCTTTGCAGCCGGTTTCTGGAAATTAATCGACACGCCACAAATGAAATGCATGTGTATTTATCAGTTTAAGATTCATTTAACCAATCACAGAAGCTTACGCATGTTTGATAATAGGTATTTTTCTTGGGTTAAAAAATGGTAATTCTATTTAGTCCGTTAGTGAGATTATCAAATAATATTGGACCTGTATTTTTTTGAATTTCAAATATATAAAAATTTACAAAGATAAAGCGCATGAAAGTTCAGAAGAGGGAGCTTGTGACGTCACTTTGTCAGTATAAATTGTATGTCATGGTGATATCAACGATATTTCAACGCACAGTATGATCTTAATTTTTTCATTATGTGGCGAAAGAAAAAATATGCGTCCAATATTTTTAGGTTTGCTAACTGACGGACTAAAATGATATTTTTATGTACTACCCTATTATTCAAATTCTTTTTGCGTTTATTTTTTACACTATAGGCCAGCATGGAGTTTTTCAAATTCATTTTATGCCGGGTACTCATTAGTGGACAGTAATACGCTTACTGTCCACTAATGAGTACCCGGCATAAAATGAATTTGAAAAACTAGACAGATACAGTTACGAGGTTAACAGTAATGTTCTGCTCGCGAACCATGTAGGTACACTCTAGGGTTTTCGGTAACATAACATGTATTGTAACGGTTACAGTTACAGCTCGCTAATGATTACCCGGTTTTATGTGCCCTAGTATTGATAATGATGTAAGCACCAGTACTTCTACACGGAAAAAAAATAATGTACCTTGCGAACTTTTTGGTCTTTGTTGCTAGTAAGGAAAAAGTTCGCAAGTTTCAATTATTTTTTCCGTGTTCTAGATTCCTTAAAAAATAAATTGGTAATTATAACGAGATAAAAGAAAACAAAAACTGCCACAGACAGGCGTGACTTGACAATGTGACAAAGATGCGACCACT
Organism: Orthosia cruda; assembly: GCA_964057195.1. Lineage (NCBI taxonomy): Eukaryota > Metazoa > Arthropoda > Insecta > Lepidoptera > Noctuidae > Orthosia > Orthosia cruda. Next base: position 34,857,933 of record OZ059836.1, read on the forward strand.
CGCTTTCATGGCAAAGTCCAATGAAAACGCGTATATCCGTATAGTGTTGAGGCACATCGTTGGGCATCGTTGTCACATTTTCATGTCGCGTCTGTCTGTGTGACCTACTGCTTTCAGCTACATTGAAAATACCAAAAAAAGGCAATTTCTGCATCGTAGGTGTTATAACATAATAACTACGTATTTGTCTAACGTAAAACTAACAAATACGTATCAATCCGTCAAAACTGAACCACAAAGAAAAGTTAATTTTCTCACCATCCCACTCAAACACGGTCCGCTAAAGGCTGATACCATTAACTTATTCGCCTACAAACTAATAGTATAATGCTCTGTATTCTCACCTTTGATATGATAGGATGTCTGCCATGGCGGAACATTATCTGACACCTTAGCGGGCCAGCTTGGCACGTGGGCGTCTTATCGCCATCTCGTACCAATCATATTTCCTTTTGTTTGCTCACAGTCTCCCCATAGTCGGTCGACGCCATTGTCAGAAAAAATTGAAGGCCCCTACTATCGGATAGCACATGTGATCGAGTTTTTGTGGGAGAATTTTCTTTGAGGGTCAGAAGGTTGTTGAATAAGCAATGTTTTGGTAAAAACTGAAAGCTGTATGAACAAAAAAATGTAATATCATAATAATATGTTCAGTTAGATACATAATTTCAACAAAAATGTTAATAAACGTGATTTTTTAGGCAGTCAATAATGACAGCTCTAAAATACAAGTAAAATTTTAAAATCCCCCGACACATTCATCTTGCGAAAACATCCCGATTCAAACAGTAAAACGCCCATAACTTTTGAACGGCTGAACCGATTTTATTCTAACATAGCTAAGAAAACTCTCGACACAATCACCTTTCAAAAAAAAAAAACTAAATCAAAATCGGTTCATCCGTTGAGGCGCTATGATGCCACAGACAGACGCACAGATACACAGCAACACACCTCAAACTTATAACACGCCTCTTTTTCCGTCGGGGGTTAAAAATAAAATAGAAACAAAATGAAGAGCTGACTCAAAAACTATTTTTTTTCTGTTATGGTTTTGCTCTTGACTCTAGTCTAGGTCAGAGGTGACAGAGACAGAGTCAATGATGGAGTGAGCTTACCCAGAAGAAGCCTGTTCACTCTAACTCTGAAGAGCTTCGGGTTGAATGCATCCGGACACACAGACGCAGGTAGTGAGTTCCACTTATTAGCTGTGCGCATTATGAAGGATGTTTGGAAGCGCTTAGAGCGAACTGGTAGAATGCCAACCAAGTATGGTGTTGCACTTGCAGTGCGTCTAGATGCCCAATGGTAGAAGGGGGCCGGTGGGATGAGGTCGTGGAGTTCTTGAGCACACTCACCGAAGTACAGTCTGAAGTGCTGAGAAGCTTGGCATCCACCAGTTCAACGTTGCCAATGAAACTCTTAGCTCTGCGTTCCACCGAGTCAAGCGCGGCAAGCTGATACTTAGCTGAGCCATCCTCAGCCAGCCACCTTTGGTGGTTCCATGCAGGATCGTACTTGCGCTTGTTTTCCTTAACAAAGAAATACTGATTACAAAATTGTCTCAGTTTGACAGGTTTTTGGTCTAGAGTGAAGTTAGATAAATACTTAGTTTCATATTCCGATTTATTTTGATTATTTACTCGTATTCAGAAATCGGGGGATAGAACTGAAAAGTACAAGTGATTCCAAAAAGTCACATCACATCATCAGCCTATTAATGTTCCCACTGCTGGGACACAGGCCTCCTCTCTGTGAGAGGGGAGTATTCAATACTAATTCGAAGAAACATTCAACATTCAAATATTAGTTATATTTTGCCTATTCGAAGTCCTTTCCGAATCAATCATTTTCTGCTGTAGTAGCAAAAGTAATTTCACAAATACCTAGCAATTTGCGGCTCACTGGATCCCGTCCATCATTTAAAATGTCCCTCTTTAAAAGTACCTGTAGCATCCATAGATCCAGACACCATTCAGCCAAGCAGAAGCAAGATTAAATTGTTATAAACTCCTTTGTGCAAATCTTCTTCAAAACGTATTCCGGATAAAAATGTTTTTTTATTAGGTACTCACAATATTTAAATGATTGCGATCTAACTTTCTTGAATATTTATTTTTAAATAGGCCTTAACTTTTGGGCTTTATTATTATTTTTTCGCCCAATTCAAAAAAGTTAAAACTTATTTTGTACTTGGAATGCTGGAGGTTCTATTTTGTATTTGTTCCGTAAATAAAATGAGGTATTATAAGATTGTACCGGATTGTACGGAACTAAATTATTATTTAAACAAAAAATATGGGGCTAAATGACATATAGCTGTAGGCTAAACTATAATGTCATAACCATGAGAGCAAATTTTCTGCCTAGAGCAAAACTCTTCTACTTTATTTAAACATGCGAGTTTTTAAGGTATAGTCGTTGAATATTTCACAAATATTTTGCTAGTTTTACTGGCCTACATGCTTGTAAAATATGAGTGTTTACCTATTTCAAAGAAAAGGTATCTACTTACCATAACTTTTAACAGACTTCAAAAAAAAAGGAGATGGTTCTCAATTCCTCGGATTCTTTTTTTTTATTTTTCTTTTCCGATTACTTAAAGGCACCTGGACAGATTTGGGAAATTCGGTCGACACCGACCGAGACGGTACAATTTTTTTTTTCGCTTTTCGACACCTACTTCGGAAAAGAAAGTTATTTTTCGCTTTGTTTTGTTTTGCCAGTCGGTTTGATTTTATTGTTATAAAGTTTTTTTATTAGCAGAATAGTTTTAGTGCCGGGTAAGTTAAAGTGACACTTAGTGGATATTTTCATCGCACATGATACTAAATCACTTGATACTTCACTTTTCGTCAAATATGACCTGCAGTGCTATTGTGTAAATATCATACCGTGAACACTTAGGTGTACTTAGTACATCCCGCTGTGATAATGCTAGAGATTGACAGCTCATCTCAAATTCACTTCACCTATGTTTTAACGGTGAGATTTTATTTAAGGCACATCAACAACACTAACACAAACATGGTGATTATTACATTTATCGGGGTCTTATCCTAGTGTCTTTGTCTATTACTGACGTGCACAACATTTTCATAAATCAATCTGCCTAGCCTTTTCCCAACTATATTGAGGTCGGCTTCCAGTTCAACCGGATTCAGCTGAGTACCAGTGTTTTACATGGAGCGACTGCCGCCTGTGTACCCATAGTATTAAGTTGCTGTTTTGTTTGTTTGTTTTTTAAGAAAATCGTTGCCCCACACTAGGAATTTCTTCCTGTATCGTGGGTGCGTTAACAAACATTTAACCTCGCATACACAAAAAATATTATTATTCTATTCTATTTATTTATTTAATACTTCATGCACACAAATGTACAGAGTCAGACTTGATGCCTAAGGCATTTTCTACCAGTCAACCTTTGGGTGATGCAGAGACAATTGGTGGTAGGTGCAATATTTAAAGTAAATCACGATACCTAAGGTAGGTTTATTGAAATGCAAAGATATAACATACATACTATAAATACATACAATAGTTACTCAACCATATAAACTAAATACACGAATATACTTAAACAATTAGTAGTAACAGTTATCTGTAAAACATTATCGCTGTGACGATACTACTGCCAACTTCTTACGAACATGCTCGCGAGCTTTCACTTTGAATGCCAATCGGTTGGTTGCCAGTAACAGTTATCTGTAAAACATTATCGCTGTGACGGTACTACTGCCAACTTCTTACGAACATGCTCGCGAGCTTTCACTTTGAATGCCAATCGGTGTAACAGTTATCTGTAAAACATTATCGCTGTGACGATACTACTGCCAACTTCTTACAAACATGCTCGCGAGCTTTCACTTTGAATGCCAATCGGTTGGTTGCCATCCTGATTTCTTGAGGGAGCGCATTCCACAGAGAAATAGACTGAACGAAGAAAGAACAGTGAAAGAAGTCAGTGCGGTGAGTGGGACATTGAAGAAGACGGTTATGTGAAGAGCGAAGATTTTTGTTGTGGTTGGCGCAAATGTATTGAAAGTGAGGGGCCAGATAACTAGGGAAGTTGGAAGAGTCAAGAAATGAAAACAAGGTAGTCAGCGCCCTTAGCTCTCTGCGTTGGCGTATTGGCAACCACTTTAGAAGTGATCGATGCGCAGAGACATGATCATATTTACGCAAATTGTAAACAAATCGAATGCAGTGATTTAGAAGACGGTCAAGTTTGTTGAGGAGATCTGCATTCAGGTCATAATAGCACACGACGCCATAATCGATCATAGGAAAAATTAGGGTCTGCACAAGCATTGTCTTCGTGATCGAAGGTAATACATTTTTTAAACGATACAGAACCCGCAACGTTCCAGTGACCTTCTGACTGACACTAGAAACTTGAGTACGCCAGTTAAGAGTATAGTCGATACGCAAGCCAAGGTCCTTCACGTCAGTACTAAACGGAACAATCGTACCGTTGAACAGAACAGTTGGCAAAGTTGCAATATCCACCTTAGCGATGCTGCGAGGACTCCCAATGATGATCGCTTGGCACTTGTTGAGATTTACAGCAACGCCAAACCTATCCGACCAGGTATTTATCGCTATTAAGTCGCCATTTAACTTGCTGATAACATCAGGTACTTCGTCGCCACTCCCTTGACAATACAATTGAAGATCATTAGCATAAAGTATAAAAGCATCAGACAAAAGAAAAAAACACAGGAAAAACTAGCTTTTTAACCGACTTCCCAAAAAGGAGGAGGTTCTATGTTCGACTTCAAGTTTGTTTTTTTTTTTTTTTTTTGTGTATGTTCACCGATTACTTCGTCAATTGTGGACCGATTTTGAAAATTCTTTTTTTGTTTGAAAAAGTATGTTCCGAAATTGGTCCCATTTTAATTTGGTGAAGATCTGATGAAGAACTTCGGAGATATACAACAGAACTCTTCAATAAATAACGGCAAATCTCTCGGGATTGCTGCAATCGCATATCTGTTTGTTGTTTATAACATTTCATAGCATAACATCACGCCAGTTCGCTCTTAAGGGGTAAGCAGATCTCTCATTTCACCGGTTATGTTCAAGTTTCATGAAATCTATTTTGGTGAAATAGTTCCCTTACTAACTTGCCTATTAGGTTCGTACAACTAAAAAGTGAAAAATAAAAAAACTTTTTGCAAAAAAATACTACCGACTTCCAAATACAAAACTACAAAGTGAAAAATAACTTAATTTTTTGAAGTCGGTGTCCATAACGCAAAAAAATGGTACCTACGAAAGACACCGACTTCAAAAAATTAAGTTATTTTTCACTTTGTAGTTTTGTATTATTACAGAATAGCACTGCAGGCGGAATTACAGTTCTCTTCACACTCACTTCGTCTTAGTTCTCACATTGAATTAGCAGAATAGGCCAGCAGCTAAAACCCTTCAGGAATTTATCCAAAGATTCTCATAGTAAGGGACGTCTAATGAAATAGATAACTATACATATTTGTGAACTAACAATTAGCGAAGCTCATTCTTGGACACACGTATGGTGAGAATGTTCCATATTGGTACCATAAGATGATAGGTATAGCTACGTACTTCTGGCTATGTCATCCCATGGTGTAGGTAGTAAAAGTTACGCATATTAAATTATAAGCTCATAACATTTGTTGGTCGTTCATTATTTTTTATTACTTATCAGCTATGTGTACATATTTGCGGCCTGAACTTGAAAGGTAATTTGAGGAGTTAAGGCACGGATACACTTAGGCAACAGTTTTCATCATACAAATTTCCAAACGCATTTTAAACGCGCGAATGCGGATTTGGAAACTAAATGGTCAGCTGTATGCTGCACACAAACGTTTTGACGAATATTATTTCTGATCGTTATATTATATTTTTATCTTCTAAAAAGCCTTTACGTAAATTACTTGTACCTAATCAAATACAAGTAAAATTTCTAAATTTAAAAAACCCCCGACACATTTATCTTGCGAAAACATCACGATCTAAACAATAAAACGCGCATAACTTATGAGCGGCTGAACCGATTTTATTCAAACTTAGCTAAGAACACTCTCGATACAATCACCTTTCAAACAAAAAAACTAAATCAAAATCGGTTCATCCGTTGAGGCGCTATGATGCCACAGACAGACACACAGATACACAGCAACACACCTCAAACTTATAACACCCCTCTTTTTCCGTCGGGGGTTAAAAATAGATAAAAATATACTATTCCCACTAAACGATTTAAAAACTTCTTTTGTTACAGAAAAAAAAAACAATTGATTAAATTGCCGGATTCGAAAATCAAACTCAGAATCCCATGTGAAGCAAAGTATTGACCAATTTTTCAGTGAGGCCCAAATCTGGGTTAAGCTCGCCTTGGACTTATGCTGTCCTATTGTATTTTGTATGTGTCTGTGTGCAATAAAGAATAAGAGAGGAATAAATAAAATAAATCAAGAGAGAGAAGACTTTATTTTAACTTTACTTCCTTGAATGATAGTTCCGTTTGTAACTAAAGAAAACTGACAAATTGCGGACCAAAAGAAAGCTAAGACCAGCAGAATCTTCTGTTCCAATAAATTGAACACTGTGTCGCGTCTCAAAGAAGCGCGCCTTCTACCAAGCAACGACTTACGGCACGGGTCGTTATGTAGCCTAAGATCCCGCTGAAAAAAGCTGCAGGTATATTTGTTTTTGATTAAATTTATTTTTTATGAATATATAGATACTTGATAGTAGAATAGATTTATGGAGGATTGCCTGCAAATATCTAGCCGCAATTACCTTAATTAAATGAATTGAAATTAATGTTTGATAGATAACCCCAAATATATAAGTCTTTCATTTGAATCCAACGTCATTTGAAAGAAAGTGATATAGAAAATAGGAAAAAAAATATGGTTGCCAGCTCTCAATTAGCCGCAATCTGTGGGTTCCCACTTTAGCTGCTATACCGGGCAAATCATAAATAGCGGCTAACTGAGAGCTAGATGATGCATACGCACTCATACAGGAGACATTCGTAGCGTAGGACAAAGTTTAAATAATAAAAAAAGCCAAAAAAATCAAAATCTGTTTGTGGCTAGATGTGACACCTACTACCAAGAGTCATTAAAAAAAAACAAGTTTTATTAAAAACAAAAGTACCTGCAGATTTTTGCAGTGGTATCTCATACTAGTACGACTTACGAGTAGTTAGGTGTCTACTTCATGATGGTTCCAGTACTTGCAGCTGACAAGGGAAGTTAGGAAGTAACACGAGCAGAAGTGGCCTTTCCTAGGGATTTTACTTATGAGGTAGTCCTTGTTCTCAAGGATTATCTGCTTTTTAACCGACTTTCCAAAAGGGAGGAGGTTCTATGTTCGACTCTATGTTTGTTTTTTTTTGTGTTTGTTTACCGATGTTTTCGTTAATTGTGAAATTAGGATGGATTTTGAAAACAATTTTTTTGTTTGAATGTGTTGTCCCTGAATTGGTCCCATTTAAATTTGGTGAAGATCTGATGAAGAACTTCGGAGATATATAACAGAACTCTTCTATAAATGACGGCAAATCTCTCGGGATTGCTGCAATCGCATGCCTGTTTATTTTTTAATTTAATAACACAATACCACACCAGTACGTTCGAAAGGGGTAAGCAGATGTAGACAGTTCACCCACTGGCATTCCACCGGCTATGTTCAAGTTTCATGTTACTCGGGTAATTTATTCTGGCATCACTTTGGCTATTATAGGTACCCTACTATAGAACTTTCCCATTATATACACTAAAATTAAAAAGTGAAAATAAAAGCTTATAAAAAAAAATACAACCTACATCCAAAAAAACATTACAATCAATTTGTGGTGTTTTTTGGAAGACAAATTGTATTTTTTTGTGAAAATGTTTTTTTTTAACCGTCGCCACACACTGATATTCTCTGATAAGTATAGCATATACCCTTAATAGACAAGTACAATAGTTACAGCGGATCTTTTGTTTGTCTGAAGTTAGGCTCTGCAAACCATTGCGCAAGAAACAGTTTAACATGGATTATAATGCATACAGTATGCGAGATAGGACGATACGACAAACGTAAGCGAGTAAAAGAGGCAGTTATACAAGGCTATCTTCTACTTCAAAATTGACACAAAATAGGTACTACGCAGGGGCTTGCAGCCAATTTCAGAGACACAAAGATCCGCTGTGGCTACTGTACTGTGACTACTTTCTTGCTGACCGGCGCGAGAAGAAGAAAAAATGTATTAGATGCCGAATGCTAAAAGCAAATGGTCTTTGAAATTCAAACGGCAGCCATCAAAACGCTCACTCTTCATCACTCAAAGACAAATAATCTTTTGAACTAGGAACAAGGAATGGCGCACCAAACTCCGTAACAACATTATCTTAGTAAGTTTATTGCAAAAATCGTCTCACACTAGCAATCATGTAACTAGATCAACATTGTTTTTTTTTTCATCATGAACAACGTATTTTTCCCCTTTACTCAAGTTTCTTTATCAGTTTCCAACATGTTTTATTCAAGTTATGTTGTCTCACTGCTGGTCAAAGGTATTTATAGCCTGTAACTCTTCCCAGTGTTGTTGCCTTCACCAACTAATTCGTCGCAAAAAAATATTTTTCAGTAAGAAAATTCCACGTTATGTTAACACATTCTGTTTAGGTCAGTAGGAAAAGCTCCTGTAAGTTACCGAATGGTCACGTGATCATTTTCACGTATCGTGTCAGTCCCACACTTATATTGTGTCAACGTGTTTATATTTGGCAATCCTAAATGGTTTACTTTCTTAGAAATTTCACATTCAGACGTAAAATATAGAAAAATAGTTTAGATCTTTATTAAAAATATTATTTGCACTTCACCTTGATAGACTTATAATATTGTTTCCAGCAGCCCTTTTTTACTTCCTGTCCATTGCTAAACATAAAAGTTCGAAATACTGCTGCTGATTGCGTGAGTATTCTGTTCTCACCTCATCATCATCAGCCTTTTAATGTTCCCACTGCTGGGACTCAGGCCTCCTCAATGTGAGAGGATATGGCATGACACCACGAAGGAGTGAGGGAGGTGCAGTTAGTAATTGTCTCACCGATTTACGAGTATTAAATATGGCAAGCTTTGCACACCTGTGCAATATTTGCCGTTTGATGAAATATCACCATATATTTTAGCAATGCCAACAAATGAATCTTCACACAACATTGGAAATATTGCCTGTTTATATAAGTTTGACGCTTCAGCTTCAAACTTGGAAAACAGCACTTACCTATTTAACAAAACGCAGCTAAATGGTCTTGCAAATTCACGAACCAATGCGCAAAGGACACTCGCTTGTCCGACAAACTGTACAAGAAAAAGCACCCTGAACTTTAAGTCGTAGACAGTCTACATAACCCTTTATCTTCCCAGAAAGGTGGTCACAAGCCATGACGGAGTTCCTAAAAGAAAAAGTTGTACTTGGAATAGAACTAAAAGTTAGTCAGTGGGAATAGTTTCGGACTTTGGTCGTCTTTTACAACTTGCGTGTGCTTGATCTTTTAAATCCCTGATCAGTTTAGTGCTGATTAGAATAAGTAATTGAGTTGTCGTGTTGGTCTAGTCTTCGTAAGTGCACTGTTGACCAAGAGGTTCGGGGTTGGAATCCCGAGTCGGACATATTTAGTTGTATTAGGTTTATAACCGACTTTCCAAAAAGGAGGAGGTTCTATGTTCGATTTATTATTATTATTTATTTATTTCAGATAAGAAATCCATAGTTTTGTTAGTACGTACAAATTCTTATATACTATGTTAGTCACATAAAATTACATACACTTACAATACATACACAGCATGTCAAAAGTAAAGTACACTAAAATCAAAACAAAAAGAAAAATCAATTTATGCATTTTGGTACACTGTATGTAATATCATTTAAAATTAATGTCAATAAAATAAAACAAAATGCCTTGTAAAATCCAAAAAAATAAAAATAAACAATTAAAATAAATTAAGAAAAATTTTAAATTAAATAAAGTTCAGCAAAATTTATAAATTAAAAGTCTGTGTTCAGTAGAGGTGAAATTGGAAATTTACAAAATTTATTTATTACTTCTAGACATGTAATCGAACACAATGCCACAATATTGGGCAGTCTGTTCGGCCCGCTATAACGCTAAGAATGCTGTTGCCACTGCCGCGGACACGACTTAGCAGCGAGGCGGCTCTTTTTCTAAGGATGGCATGAAAGCCATCGACATGTGCGTCTGAAAACATGCCCGATGCGCTACAGTGCCGCGGCAGCCCCATCAGCATCCTAAAAGCGTTATTATACTGAACGCGCAGGGCGCTGATTGTCCTCTGCGTATAGTTGACCTATAGACTGCACGTGTAAAAAGATTGGCAAAAAGCCCGAAACAATGTTACCTTTACTGCCTTGGTGCAGCGTGCAAATCTACGAGCCAACATATTGCATCGAACAGCCAACGCCCGGCGCTCCCTCTCAATGTCCTCGTGGTCTGAGAGGTCATCCGAGACCCAGTGGCCCCGGTACTTGAATCTTGAAACTCTGGTTAACGGAACGCCATCTATGAAGACGGGTGGTACGTGCGTGACCTTATAGCCAGCAGATTGAAACACCAAGAGTTCACTTTTCTTCACATTATACCTGAGCCCATGAGCCCCGGCATAATCCACACATACAGTGAGCAGTTTTCGAATGGCGCTAATGGAGGGACCCAGCAACACCATATCGTCCGTATATTATTTAAAGTTTGTTTTTTTTGTTTATGTTTAGGTACCGATTTCTCCGTCAATTAAGGACCGATTTTGAAAATTCTAGAGAAGATAGAGTATATTCCCAAATTGGTCCAATTTTAATTTGTTGAAGATTTGATGAAGAACTTTGGAGACATACAACATAACTCTTCAATAAATGACAGCTGATCTCTCGGGATTGTTGCAATCGCATGTCTGTTTATGATTTATACTATTTCATAACATAACATCACGCCAGTAAGCTCTTTCTGTAACGCAAAAAATGGTACCTACCAAAGATACCGACTTCCTAAAATAAAGTTATTTTTCACATCGTAGTCTTTTATTTGGAAGTCAATAGTATTTTATTGTAAAAAAGATTTTATATTTTATCTGAAATTTCTCATTAGTAGTCCAGATATGTGTGCGGATAATGGGTATTTATTATATCATCATCATATACGCCGCAAGACGTCCACTGCTGGACATAGGTCTCCCCTCAGTGTCGTCACATTGGCCGGTCCCATGCGTCTCGCATCCTGTGGACTCCCGCCACCCTCAGCAGGTCATCTGTCCACCTGGTGGGAGGCCTTCCAATGCAGCGTTTTCCGGTTCGCGGTCACCACTCCAGAACTTTTCAGCCCCATCGACCATCTGTTCTGCGAGCAATATCATATAATTTCCTCATATTAAATAGGTTTAATACATAACATGTGAACTGTGGTTGTACTTTATATATACGACCGCATAAACAAATACAAGCATAATTTAATTTGACGAAAATTACGGTCACAATCCAACAAATATTTTAGTTGATAATGTGTAATGGTTTTCATGTAATATTCTTAATTTAAATGTAAGCTGCACGTATCGTTGAAATTTAAGTCTAAATAAAGAAAAAACATCTCACGAAGTAACAAAATGACTCTTAATTCGACGTCATAAATGTCACGTAACCCGTCTTTGTGAGATAGAACTACTTATGCAGTTATTGCATCTAGATAAAATAACTGTAAATTGGGTATAGTCACTTGGCACGACACACGACTGATAAACCCATCAAGTATCATCATCATCATCAGCCTATTAATGTTCCCACTGCTGGGATACAGGCCTTCTCTTTGTGTGAGGGGATGGGCCGTAATCCACCACACGGGGCCAGTGCGGGTTGATGAATGTCACATGTCTTCGAATTTTGGTTCTAGGACATGCCGGTTTCCTCACGATGTTTTCCTTCACCATTTTTGAGAGCAGTGGTGATGAAATAATTAACACAAAATAAAGCGCCTTTCTGGGATCGAACCCACGACCTACAACTTGTAAGTCGCGGCCTACCAATGGGCCAGCACTGCTCCGTCCCATCAAGTATAGGATTAAGTTATTAAGTAAATTACGTTATTTAACACATATCAAGTAGGTACTTAATAAAAAATAAAATTTATGGAGCGACAGCCTAAAGTAAAACTTAAAGCATTTAATCATTTCAGCCGAAAGACGTCCTGCTGGACATAGGCCTCAAAGCATTTATTTAGAAAAACAAAAAAATACTTCTGAATTATTCATTATACCCTGTAGCTTTTAATTTTGCTGAAATATTCAATGTTTAGTCTCTACGATTTTATTATATGTATAGACTAGCGGACGCGTCGCAGTTTCACCCGCGTAGTTCCCGTTCCCGTGGGCATACAGGGATAAAAAGTAGCTTATGTCACCCGGGGATAGTGTAGCTTCCCAACGGTGAAAGATTAAGTAGTTTTTAAGTTTATTCGTTACATACATAAATGTAAATCTTTCCTCTTTATAATATTATAGTATATTGTAGATATAGATGAACCGTTTACAGACATTTTTATAGTATCAAGTTCGGTCAGTCAAAATGATGAAGCTAGTTGCCTCTCTGCCTATTATATGCCCGAATGTTAAAAATCTGTTTCAATCATTGTCTGTAAGTGTTATTGATTTTGTTTGCAAAAATAATAAAAAATAAAATGATTCCGAAGGGAATTCTTTCAGGCAACATATCACATTTATTTACTTTTTACGGGGTAACTTTACTCGAAGGTACATATTTTACAGTTATGCGAGTCAATAAAAATAAAAAAAATTCCTGAAACATGAAGCAAAAACGTGAAGTCTTATAATGCTAATGAAATATTAAATAACTGCTGTGTAGAAAATAATGTATTTAATTGCGGTACTTAATTTTCAAAATAAGTTATCTCTCCTTCCATTTGCATTTAAAAAGCTCCGGTCATTTTACTAAAAAGCTCTTAAAGCTTATTCCCGTAAAAAGTTATGTCCAGCGATTAAAGTAACACCTAAACATATTAAAAAGGTATTACTACTACGCAAATACGCAATAAATTTTCAAAAAGGCGAATATTTTCAGCGAGGGGTACACTTTCAAAAAGGCAAATATTTCTAGAGAAATGTCGATTAGGAAAATCTAAATTAACCAGTATACGCAAAAAGTTGTAAATGTTGTGAAAATAAGTATTAAGTTTAATGTCATCATACAATTTTGTTGCCTAAAATTGAAATGCAAACTATGTTAGTCGTGTTGGGGCGACGATTAGGGCGGTGGGCGGGAAGGGCGGCCGCGTACCGCTATATAAGCGAGGCCCTGGGCGAGAGACTGCACAGCACCACTTGTTGCCGACGCCAGTGCCTGCCTGTTGCCAACGTTGCTGAAACGACACTTCATACGATTCAGGTAAGTGGAAAAAAAATTGTAGTGTTCGGAAAAATCGTATTGAATTTTTCAGTTTCTTTTTTTATAATTTTTTATGTCACTGAAAATGTTATCGAAAAATAAACTAGAAAAATATTAAAATAGTGGAGAAAATAATTTGCATAATGAAACACTAAAATAAAATTCTAACAGGATAAAAAAAAATATTGCCATGCATTTATTTATTAAAAATAGGCAGAATATAAATTAGTACTTATATACTAAATTTACTTAAAACAATACAGTATTTTGAAGAAGTTATACCAATAAGATACTAAAATTATGAAATAGACTGTCTCAAACTTTTAAAAGACAGCGCGTTTCGTATTTACTTACTGCGCAGAAAGTGAAGCGACTTACTCACAAAGTTTTTAAGTCCCGTATTTTCAAATAAAATAATACCATTTGAATTACAGAAGTTTGCTTCTAAATATTAAATAAGTTGCGTCTTTCATGAACCAATTGCACGGTACTGAAATATACAAAGTATTGTGCTTTAACTTGTTACTCGTAACTTACTTCCTGAAACAGACCAAATTTTGTAAATATTATACGATTTTATTATAGAAAAACAAAACAATGTCCAAAAATAATTTAATAAATAAACAAAATAACTTATTACAATCAAATCTAAAACCTCTTTTAACTGAAGAACAACTTTAAACGAAAATTAAACTGACGTCAAACCATTATAATGAAAAGGACGCTAAAGATTCGTAATCTCCTTCGTCTAACAGACGAACGTTACTCTAAACTTCCATTAATATTTCATTAATGACTCCAACCTCACTTTCAACCGCTCAACTTCGACTTGTGAACTAATAAACTCCGTAACACTGGGTTGGAAAACTATAAAAAAGTTTTCTAAACGTTACCAAAGCGATTTTCGAGAAATTATTAGAAAAGTTACGTTTCAACTTTGTTTAAGCCTTTTGATAAAGACATTTAATATCCTTATAAAAATAATGTTGTGTATTTAGTTTGAAAGTAACGTGATTATAAAAGAAAAAACCTTTTAGAATTCTTTATTGGTTTCAAAGAAATTCGAAGTAGAGAAATTAATTTTCTTTTTTTAATTTTTACGTTGACTATATTCGGCTAAAATTGTATATTCCTTCAACTATTTTAGAAAACAAGTTAGGTCAGTTTCGCGTTATAATATTTCAAGAACTTACATACAGCTTATATTGCGTCTCAACTTATTATCTACATAAGTATAAAAAATATGGCATAAATGTTTCATACTTCTCAAATTATTTTCCAGACCTATATTTTTCTTTTCCTTATGCTCCAATAAAATTGTTTTAATATTCTTTTAGATATTGTTCATAACAAAACAATACTACGGGCAGCAAAGAATTGATTAATATCATAGCATTCAAACATGAAACCAAAGCTTTTCATTTCTCGATAAAAATGTATCAAAGGAACACAGATTTGATCTGAAAAATATCCGTACTTCTTATCAAGTAAACTTGAAATGAATGAGCATTCAATATTTACACCTAAATGATACACAAATGGAAATTATGAAAACAATTTCTTATGCGATATGGTGAATTATCTGAAGCCCACTGATTGTTTAGCCTCACGTCTTTTTATACGCTTTTGTTCATAATAATTAATATCAATTCATTTATACGTTATTTTATTAGTTCATAATTATAGTTGCCATTATAGCTGATTAAGTAATTTATTTAATATAACCAAAATTAACTTAATTGGATGCTAGTAAGTGCATAAAGAAATACTCATTAGTTACCGGACATACATACGAAAAAGGAAATTTTAAACTTGCAAAAAATTTGAGCATGTTCTTCCTTCTATAAAGACTGATATATATCTTTATGATTAAGCACCTTAGATAGTCTATTCTGTAATATTATTAATAGCACTTGTGGCCTAACTAACCACTAGTTGATACCATGTTTTAATTCCAACCTGAATTATTACTAGGCTTACAAGTTACCTCGTCTGAAAACCGCGTTCAGTCGCAGTGTGGTTTCCATTCTTATTTTATGCACATTGTTGAGTGAAGTTGTCAGGGGTTTTATCTTTTATTTATTCAACGGAGTGTAATGCGTTTTATGTTAGAAGCGGCTACAGCCTTTGACGAGTGAAAAAAATTGAGTTGTAGTTGAACTGCATATTTCTGCATAATTCTACATTCCTACTTTGTAATGTAGAATTTTCCAACATAGTTTTAATTTTATATAAGGTTTTTAGTGAAATGATATGCCTTCTTTTTAAATATGACCTTTAACCAAGCCGGCTATTTCTCTTACTTATTTGTCCGTAACAAACAGCTAATTAGTTTTTCTTTCGTTATAATTATAAAACATATTCCGGTTCACTCCTTAGGGATTGTCTTCATAAAACCTTTCCTGGTGCACCTATTATGTACACTGTACAGTCAATGGTCAAAAGTGCAGTCGTACTCTCCCAAAACTCAAATGGCTAGTTTTTGTAGAAGAAGTCAAATTATCGACAACTGATTTAATATGCTTTTTTTTTTGGGTGGATTTGCTCTTGACTCTAGTCTAGGTCAGAGGTGGCAGTACAACATGTTGTTTAGAAATTAAAGTATAGATTATACCTACTTACAGTGAAAGGTTGAAAATTGTCTGGCTTAAAAAATTGCCGATGCTGTTTTGGTACAGTGTGACTGCACTTTTGTCCCTTAATTGTATCTAACTCAAAACAAATCTATCCTTTATACAAGTCTATATAATCTGCTGTTTTACCTGTGGGTTCAGTAAATCATCCTTCTGCCTCTATCCCAAGTTATTTGAGGACGGTACATCATATCTTCTTCCTTCTTACGTCTCTATTCATCACTGTCTCAATAGCCTATTTTTTACCTTTATAGCTATTCACATAGGTACACACTCAAAACTTTTCACACGAAATGTTCCTCATTTATATTTTCACTAAACACACTACTTTTTACAAGCTTTATTAGATACCTTGCTTTTATATTATGTGTGTCAGGCAATATCACATCGAAAAAAAAACATTGCTTCTTGTCTCATGATGAAGCTGGTAGTTGGCCATAGCAACTCCTAAATCAAACCAGAAAGCACCATCTTGTATGGGCTCATAGGATTGACAAGTATTTTTCAGTTCAAAAATCTTGCTTTAAAATACAATTTTTACTTAATACTTATCTATTAGATAAAGATCTTCAACAATGTCAAAACTTATTAACTTTACCTGCTTCACATTTTCAAGTAAAAAGCTCAAAAAGCGTGCTTCAATTTTTGTTTTACTTAAACTTACTTATTAGATAAAGATCTTCTACAATGTCAAAACTTATTAACTTTACCTACTTCACATTTTCAAGTCCTGTAGCCAAGTACAAAAGGTTAGATTAACCTTTTCATATTTGCATACGTCTCGTGATGAGTCACATAAACATACACCTCTCTAATTACTTCCTTCATACTCCGGTCTAAGGTAGCACCTTCAAAGTAATCATCTAGTTAAAGTCAATAGTGTAAGACAAAACGTGGTGTTTCTTACCTTATAATGTTTATTGGCACATTTTCCTTAACGCTATTGATGCTTACCTACATAAGATCATGAATCCCTGGTACTTCTACCGTTATATGTTGTTATACGAATCCGATATGTGATCGGAAGCTTTCATGATAAAAATAATAATCATTGTGAGATATAGCGGCTTTAACTGGCTTAAAGGATTCCAAAATATTTGTCCTACTTTTTTACAAAAAATAACAAATTATGGCTTCGTGAATTATTTGGGTCTATTAAGTCCCGAAACGCTGAAGTCATAAAGAGTTTTTTTTTTTTGTAAAAAAGTAGGACAAATATTTTCGAATAATTTAAAGCCGTTAAAGCCACTATGTCTCACTACTAACTAACTATTTGTTGTAAGAAGTTGATTTAGTGATTGGTCCACCAATTTGGTAGTCACTAATACGTAGAATTTACTGTAGATATTCACTATCTCTTTACTTAATAAAGAATCACTAAAACCTTAAACCATATTAAAATCAGATCTTCAGATATCTTCAGAATCAGATATTAAAAACATTCGATCATTTTACTTCTCTTTAACCTTAAAATATTTTTTAGGTAAAATAAAGTAAAGGTAAAGTAAAGTTTAATTTCTTTTTTTTTAGGTAGTTGAGTTAAAAAAAAATAAAAAATAAACTCGTCAAAGTTTTCCTCTCGTTTGACTTTAAATAACGCTTAAACTTTTCGAAAATACTGAATTTCTCACCAATTTCGGCCAGCATTACATCTTAACCAAAAAATTGCATATATTTAATCCTGCCATATTATTATGCCAATCGGTGATTGTAAACGAATGACATAATGTGTCACCTACTCGTCTCTCAAGCGGAAGAAGTGGGTCACTGTCGATACACGAAGGGTTCACAATGCGAACTGACGTATGCATTATTGTACACTCACATAGAACTTTAGTAGTCGGTCTGAGTAGCCTTGAGGGACTAATCTAGATTCAATACATTATTAAGAAAAGTGAAATGGAATATGTAGACATATAGATACCTAGATCTTAATTGTACTTCACCAAAATCGTTAACATCTCTTTTACAAAGAAATATTCTAAGGGTATAGTGGCGGTCTTATCACTGAAAGCTATATATACCAAACAGCCCTCGTATGGACAGAAACCTTTGGAGTATCTACTCAATTTTCGGCATTAATTCGTGTTTAATAGGGTAACATTGGATATTGCAAGAGATATAAAAGAAAAGCAATAGAGTTATTACTTTAGTTAGTATTCTGTTATCAAAATACCAGTCTGTATATATCTTAGTTCGGAATAAAACACCCTTGGTGTATTTTTATCACAAAAGCTTTAGTATTGCTAGAAAATGCCTTCGTCATATAAGCGTTGCTAGATAGATACTTAAGTATTAACGCTATGCTTACGGTGGTGATAGTAACTGCGAAAGTAGAGAAATCAATGCTTTCCAAATATAATATTTCACACACAATATGGTAAGACGTCACTTACCTACATTATTTAGAAAATATTGTGGGGAAAGTTAAGCAAACGCGTTCCAAGAATCAGACGCATTTTTGTCACGTTTCTATACCTCAATATTCATAATACCCGGAACAATATTTTCGCATGCGAAAATTACTTCTTTTAAATGCATGAGAGTTGTCAATTCAATTATTGCGTCGAAACCCACACATGATTTGCTGAAAAGTAATGAATATTTTCAGACTGAATTCTTCGAAAATACGAGTATCTTTTATATTTTTCTCCATTCCAATGTTTCCTATAACCAATAAAGGATGCTAATATCTATAGGCGGGTAGATACTTGAAACGAGCCTTTAATCTTCTGAAAAAGAAAAATACTTTTAACAAATAAAAAAATATACATGTAGTCTTGTTGAAACGTAAACCGAATTATTTACTTAAACAATTTCTAAGAATATGCAAAACTAGATAATTAAAATAAAGTCGGCAATAAAAGGTTAAGTGAAAACTATGAAAAGCTAAAGTATGTAGTTGGAAATAAAATTTTACCAAAACTATGGACGAAGACACGTATTAAGTTTGTAAAGTGGTAAAGGTAGCGTAATTATTCGTTTTCCATAGTTATTAAATCTGATAGCACATAAAGAAATTCTAAACGTCAACGTCGTCGAAAGGCCTTCATAGGAAGTGTGAATTTAAATTAATTGACAATATTTTAGGGAATCGAAAAAGAACTCATCGATATGAACAAACACGCTGTTTTCTACATTTTATCATGTTATCCAAACATAAATGTACTGAAAAGCTGTTATTTTTATTATTTCTGAATTGATTGCTTAGTTAAAATTTATGAATAATTTCACCCCTTGCAATATTTCCAATGAATCACTATGTATATATGGTCCTATTATATTCTGTAAAAAATCACATATATCCTCAATCAAGTGACAGCAAACAATTTGAAATCGAACTCACTTGTTCTTAATTAAATAAATAATCGAGGATCTCTCTTCGATTTCGGAGTGATAGAGGATGATGAATTGCTTTTTTGAAATAACAATAAATTATTCAGCAGAAAGGGATTGAAGAAGTGTGCCTATTAATGACGGATGGGACAGCTTCAACAATACCAATATTAGCTATAAAACAGGACCATGTTTGTTCTTTGGTTTCAAGCAAGGGCTTCTGGCGTGACGTTTTGACCAAATGGTGACTAAAGAAACCGGTGCCGCCAAAAATGAGTTTGGTCGACGATATTATCGAAGTCGATATTTATTTATTAAAACTTTATGCATAAGTACAAAGGCGGACTTAATGCCTTAGGCATTTTCTCCCAGTCGACCTTAGGGTGGTGCAGAGATAAAACAAGGCAGGTGCAACTAAATGATAGGATGAATAGAGAAAAGAGTATATAATTATAAACGAAAAGAAAAGGATGAATAAATATATACTTAGATACACACATACATATAAACAATGTTATAGAGAATCCGAAAAGAACAAATTTTTTTTTCTTTCATACATATTAAAAGCGTTGCTTGTAGAAGCAAGCTCTGTTGTCATAAATTAGATCACAATTTTGTTTAATTAAATTACCTACATAATGTCGTCATATAACACTACATAAGTTGAATATTAAATAAAATACTATAGGAAAAAAATATCCGGCTAAGTTAGATATTATAATAAAAATAATGTTCTATCCTGTGCAAAATATCTTTGAAATTAACTTTAAATTAAACTGTTGCTAATGTACCTATGTACGTATAACATAGGTATATAAAATTTGTAAAAGCCACACGTTCAAGAGTTAGAAGCATGTCAAGCATATAACTATACCTACCGGTACACAGAATATTATAGAAACCAATTATAGCACCGTGCGTGAGATAATCGGATTATTCTTTTCTTAATATTGATGACATAAGTACTCCTTATAATGGGTATTAATAATTGAATAGCCCACAATATTCTGGTAACGTTTGTTCCTTGCAAAGTAAAGGCATAAATACAAAAGTGTATCAGTCATCATCATCATTTCTGCCGAAAGACGTCCACTGCTGGACATAGGCCTCCCCCAGGCGCCGCCACATTGATCGATCCAGTGTGTCTCGCATCCAGCGAATTACCGCAACGTTAACCAGGTCATCAGTCCACCTAGTGGCAGGCCTTCAAACGTATCGTCTCCGGTTCGCGGTCGCCATTCCAGTACTTTTCGGCCCCATCGGCCATCCGTTCAGCGAGCAATGTGCCCTGCCCACTGCCACTTAAGTTTGGTAATACTTCGGGCTATGTCGGTAACTTTGGTTCTCCTGCGGATATCATCATTTCTGACGTGATCACGCAAGGCAATGCCGAGTATAGTCCTATTATGAGAGATTACCTATTTAAACAAGAAAATAAATATTAAGATACCAAGCATTCAAGTGATAGTTTTCCTAGAACAAGTATCTAAAATTTGCTGACGCAAAATGTGACCTCTATCAGTACAAATGTACCTCTATCAGTACGGATGCTTGCCACAAACGTATTTATGTCATTGATACGAAGAGATGCGAGGGTGAATCTGACAATATTTTAGAAGATATGTGAATTTGAAAATGGAATAGATAATTCATGAAAGCTCCGTGGTTTCTTTTCTTCAACATTTTAGAAAATAAAGTAAAATATATTTATTTGTGACACGAGAGATAAATTATAAAACAAAAGAGGAAAACTAAACCAAATTTTAAAAAGAGAGACGTGCGAGACCAAAAGGGGTCCTCAAAATGTGCAGCAATATTTAAAAAAATAAAAAAATACCGCCACGCTGGTACTCTGAAAGGGTCCATTGCAATTATCATTATATTTTCCTACCAATACATTTGCATTTGACGCAACATTGTACTTAGTTCTTCCATACTTCTTTATGAGACGTTATCTTACTAGTCACCGCGTCTCTAGCTGTATTATCTTTCACACAGGTCATCCAATAGTTTCCTTGGTACCTTATTTTAATTTATTTAGATCTTCTTATTCTTTCATACTTATCTCAATCAGCTATTAACCTGTGAGATCAATAGATACAACAAGTTGCACCGTGACCTTATCAACGGATGAGCTTATGACTTAACTTGAATATTAATTGTATTCATATCCTTCGACATTATTCTGAATTAAACCTTGGAATAAAATACATAATATGTGGGGGTACTGAAAACCACTAGAACGTTGGATTATTTTTGAAAGCATAGACTCCCATAAAAATGTAGGAGAAACAAACTGAAATATCGTTAACTTTCATTCAAAAATCCAACCAATTTTAACAGCCCAGTAAAAAGCTTAAAATTTTATTTTCACTTGCCATAACAACACCAAATAAATTGAATTTCATAATATAGTGGCAGTTGCACATGCTGCCGGGGACGGACGCGTCAATTTCACGCGTCCGCACTTCTACACCCAGATTTAATTATATTATCCATTTCACCCTCCGATATATTTTCACGGATCCGCTAATTTACGTACATAGTACCCTCATAGGCTTAACGTGACTTAATAAGCTACGAATAACCGTTTAATATATCGTCAATTAAAAATAATTGTGTCGAAATTACCGTAATTTCAGAATTTCGTATAAGTACGTCAGCCTTGATAATGGCCGTATCAAGTTGAAATTTCTCGGCAAATGTAAGCTTTATATAAGCTGTGAGAAGTTTAGCATTAGTAAATAAGTTCGCACGATTGTAGATATAGTTTGTGCCCTTTGTCAAGTTTTATACATTATCATTTTAATTGGAATACTGTATTATTGTAGGTATGCCTACCTACATTTGTATATGTATACAAGTAAGGATTCTAAAAACGAAAATATACAAACCCTAAATTATTTTTCTTATTCGTTGTTCTGGGTGCATCGTTCTCACGTATATGAGTTTATTAATGTTTTTACTTATGTAAATATTGTAAAAAAATATTTTTTTTAAAGATTAAGTATGGAGTTTCTTCTGCGTCCTTTCCATAACAAGCTACTTTTCCGAATGCACGGTAGAATCAATTTATATTACATGTAAATATTTTTTAACGTTCAAAAGTGCCGCTTATTGGCCTAGTTGAATAAATCTATTTGACTTGACTTGAAAAACATTATTTCTTTTAAAATAATATTGAAAACATGTGACATCGCTATCGTCTAATAACTTATCGATGTATTTTAACCACATACAAATCAAAGGTCCTCAATACCACCCATACCTTCAATAGATTTTGTTGATATCATACCTACAATATCATAACATATGAAAATTCAGCAACCATTCCCACAGGGACTTACGATCATTCATACGAATTTGAATATTTCCTGTCAATATTTTGGTGAATCAAATTGGGAAGTGTGAACACTTCATTGTAAAATATATATCAACCATCGTGCTTTACAAGAGTGATAAATAAAATACCTAAATATAGGTACTGTAGAGGCGTAGACAGAGTCTATATAAATTAAACTAAATAATTACTTTATATATTTTTTATATTTTGCACGAATTGAACAATATGCCTGCCTTCTGGGCGGCTACACTAGAATTGACAATGCTCAAAGCTTTTTAAAAAACATATTCATTTATTTTCTATTCGAAAATCATTTACCTTTCAAGTAATACCAATTGCCAGTATTTTTATAGGCAAGTAGGTTGCCTTCTAGTTAAGCAGAGTCCTCACAGTACTTACACTCCATAATAATATGATAGATGTAAAATAAATTCTGTCGGTCTATTTGTTACCTTTCTACGTCTTAACGGCTGAACGGATGCGTATTAACTTGACACAATGACCTGCAGCCTAATTGCGTAAATGAATTCGGCATGGCAAAGGGCTTGACTGCCATCAATCGACCAATGTTTCATCTTGCATGTGATTGGTTGATTGATGGCGATCAAACCCTTTGCCTTGTTGAATTCACTTACGCAATTAGGCTGCTGGATAATTTTATCCAGATAATATAGAAAGAAAGAAAACATCTATCACCAAAGACTGTACGTGAATCTTAATACTAAATAGTGTCAAACACAGATGTGGCAATATGAGCACATTCAGTGTGGCAAAAGGAGCGGGCTCAGCAAATGTTGATCAGTGTGCAGCATAGCCACAACGCTGGTGAACGCTGATTTACAGCCCGCTCTCTTAACACTTAACACAAAAATATATAAAAATATGTTCCCTTGGCATAGCAAAACACTTTTCACGGGTTGATACGAGTTTAAAAAATTAGAACACAAATATGCAAGTAATAATCCAAGTTTAGCCACTACACTTAGTTCTGCACCTTCCAAACTGGATTCTATTCCAGAAGGAATTCTTAAACAGTTCTTAACATATGAATGTCTATACAAAATAGTCAATTTCCCTAGTTTTCCCTACACAACAACATTTAGGAAGGAATACAGTATCGTTACCTTAATGTTTACAGATCTCTAACAGGCTTTACGAAAAGGTTTGTACAAATTATTTCACATGTAAAACTTCGGCTTACCTTTCCTAAGTCGATATTCTTATTATTTACCTTTTCGTATTCGAACATGAAATTCAAAATGATTCGTTGATTACATCGTGTTCTGTTGTTAACATAATTTTTTTTAAATTCTAATTCATTTATTGCTCAACACAGTACATAAAAATACACTTCCAGATGTCAGGTGAATGCGCAGTCAACCGTGTTCCACCAATTTAGGCTTGCAAAATTATAGTTACAATAATAATTCAAATAATACAATGTTATAAATTAAACTAAAATTACAATTTGAACGTATATGTCATTAATAAAAAATAAAAATCTAAAACGTATTCAACGTCATAAATTAAAAAAACGTATAAAATGTCATAAATAAAAAAAACTAAAACGTATTCAATGTCATAAATTTAAAATTACAACGCATCCAATGTCAAAAATTAAAATTATATCCAATATCATACATTAAAATTCTGTACGATGTCATAAATGAAAGAAATCAGATGTATGACATGTCATAGCTAAAATTTGAACGTATACAATGTCATAAATTAATATTAAAATAAAGTTTTTGTTGAAGTATATCTGTTAGAAAATTATTCCTTGGAGTTAATTTGAAGGAAACATTATTTTTTATTATAGGGTTCACAAATTAACCATTAAATAAAAAAGTGATTATGCTAAGGTTATTTTGGATGAATAATTCATTGATTTAACTATTTGAAGAGTGATATGAAAGAAAAGGGAGTCGGAGATAGCATGACGGTGGACGGGATGATATGGAAGAAAAACTAAGTTCAAAAACTAAAACCCGTCTACTGAAAAATCACGCTCTAAAAATTGTGAAACAAGATAATATTCTCAACTGAAAGTGTTATGTACAAACTATTCCGTAGATGATAACCGTGGATGGCACCCACCGTAACAAAACAAACATTCTGCAAAGTAGCATACGACCACGGTTATCCTCTCACGGTATCTCAGTAGTCGGGTTTTAGTGTTTGAACTTATTTGTTATTGAAATTATTTTGGGGTTTTTCCAGAGCCACATAACATTTTTAACCGACTTCCCAAAAAGGAGGAGGTTCTATGTTCGACTTTATGTTTGTTTTGTTTTTTTTTTTTGTGTATGTTCACCGATATCTCCGTCAATTGTGGACCGATTTTAAAAATTATTTTTTTGTTTGAAAACGTATGTTCCGAAATTGGTCCCATTTTAATTTGCTGAAGATCTGATGAAGAACTTCGGAGATATATAACAGAACTCTTCAATAAATAACGGCAAACCTCTCGGGATTGCTGCAATCGCATGTCTGTTTGTTGTTTATAACATTTCATAACATAACATCACGCCAGTTCGCTCTTAGGAGGTAAGCAGATCTCTCATTTCACCGGTTATGTTCAAGTTTCATGAAATCTATTCTGGCGAAATAGTTCCCTTACTAACTTGCCTATTAGGTACGTACAACTAAAAAGTGAAAAATAAAAAAAACTTTTTGCAAAAAAATACTACCGACTTCCAAATACAAAACAACAAAGTGAAAAATAACTTAATTTTTTGAAGTCGGTGTCCATAACGCAAAAAAATGGTACCTACGAAAGACACTGACTTCAAAAAATTAAGTATTTTTTTTCTGTTTAGAGTTTGTTGGTTTACATGTATCTAAATAATGCATAAGAGTGGACTTTGCGACGCCGCAGTCGGCTAAAAAAATAGTTTTCATGACTTTGACGGCATATGCCTCGCAAACGGTGGGCTTGTCAAAAATATGGTTTAGCAAACCCTACCTTCATTTTAAAATCCCTGTTTAATGATACGACACATGATGGAGTTGGGAGATTTTTTTTTTGTTCTTGAATTCGTGCCCCCTAGAGGCAGCCAGCCATATTCAATTTATTGTGACTTCACATAGCTTATAACTAGCGGACAAACAAGACGCTTCCAACGACACCTCATTTGATAAGAAATTACGATGGAACAGATGAACATACATATTTACCACACACATACCGGTCAAAAACAAAACCCTCCTTTTTGCTTCGCTGTAGTCGGGTAAAAAACGTGTTGCGGCGATCCCAAGTATCATGGGACAATAAATGATGAAATTCACTGTGGTTTGAATAATCTCTTAGTTACACGTATGAATTGATCTCAGTCTGCTTCTTCTTATAGGTGCTAAAAGCATTAGGAAAGCATTGTTGTACTAAAAGCATTATTGTTAAGACGTGTTTTGTTGTCCATAATGTGTTTCAAGAGTTTTTTTTGCACTTTCATGTAGTTGGGAGTGTTGTGTTATTTTTCGAGTGATGAATATTCTTGACAGAATAGACTGAAGAATATTTTAGACAACTAGCTTCTGCCATATAAACCTTCCTCTTGAATCACTCTATCTATTAAAAAAACCGCATCAAAATCCGTTGCGTAGTTTTAAAGATCTAAGGATACATAGGGACAGACAGCGGAAAGCCACTTTGTTTTATATTATGTAAGGATAAGGATATTGCACTATTTCGTAAATCTATACTATCTAAACTAATAATATTATAAAGAGGAAAGTTTTATATTTTTAACCCCCGACGGAAAAAGAGGGGTGTTATAAGTTTGACGTGTGTTGCTGTGTATCTGTGTATCTGTCTGTGGCATCATAGCACCTCAACGGATAAACCGATTTTGATTTAGTTTTTTTTTTTGAAAGGAGATTGTGTCGAGAGTGTTCTTAGCTATGTTTGAATAAAATCGGTTCAGCTGTTCAAAAGTTATGGGCGTTTTACTGTTTGAATCGGGATGTTTTCGCAAGATAAATGTGTCGGGGGGTTTTTTAAATTTTGAAATTTTACTTGTTGTATGTAATGTAACGAATAAACTTAATGAACCCGATTTCAAAATTTTCACCGCTGGGAAGCTACACTATCCCCGTGTGACATAAGCTACTTTTTATCCCTTTATTCCTACGGAAACGGGTACTACGCGGGTGAGTCTGCTAGTAATAAAATAAAGACACTGAAGTCACATCCATGACTCCAGGAAATCAAAGATGCACAATTGACAGTCGTGACCACCGGCTTAACATGCTTTCCGAGGCACGAAGGAATCTCGGTATGTTCAGATGATCACCCGTCTACAGACCGACCTCGGCAAGCGTTGCTTAACCTTGAAAATCAAACCGTGCGGCTGTTATTATTTAGTCAAGAGCTCCTCAACATTTTGAACCATTTTCTGAAACATTTTTTCTATAGAAACAATAGTAGTTGTTGTATCCCAGTTGGGTTGTAGCAATATTAGTTCGGTCCCCGTGGACAGTAGTGCCAGATTAAACCAAGCTAGCGGAACTCCAATATTCCAAGAAGGACTACAACAGTCGAGAAAATGTTCACCATATCTGAAAATGATACGAATTTCAAGTTCGTTCTCAATTATTATCTGAGTAGCATTATTATTTTACTGTTCAGTGAATTTCGGAAACGGATTGCATTCTTCCGAAATGTGATGGTATTGATAACACGTGTTTCATCTTCAGGGGATAATAGAGGATTTGCGATTTCAATTACATTTCATTGTTGACTTCGATTTTAATTTTGGTTACGATTTAGATTTTAGTCTTGGCTTTTAATTAAATAGTTATTTAAATTGTAATTCTAATATTAATTGCATTGGTGTCTAATCTAATCTAATAACTTTAAACGAGCAATTCTTGTCTACTGGACCGTGGCGGCCATTTTGACCATTTTGACAGGTCTGTGACAGGTCGGGCAGGCTTGATGGTGCGAAATGCCCGTTTGTTATTACATCACCGTTATCTCGAAAGTTTAGGAACCCTACATGAAACTTATGTTGTTTGAATCGTGATGAAATAAGCTATCAAATTCTATGTCACAAAAAAAGGTAAATGTCTGTGACAAACGACTGAATCAGCCGACTGATTCAGTCGTTTCCGTATGAAATGTCACCTACTGAATCAGTCGGTGCCATGCTTGACAGGATATACGAGTATATGTAATTTGAATCTCGGAAACGGCTCCAACGATTTTCATGAAACTTAGTATGCAGGGGGTTTCGAGGGCGATAAATAGATCTTAACTAGATCTCATTTTTATCTAGGTTTCATTTTTAGAAAACGTCTATTTTCACCCAAGCTGAGCTCGGTCGTCCAGGTACTTAATTATAATTATGTAACGTAACGGAAGAGGCAACTGGCCCCTGAAACACAGCCGCTGTTACCTAGCTCAGAGGCCAGGGTTTCCCTTTTTATATTTTTGATGCTAATAAACAATTTATTTATTATTTATTCGATAAAAGGAAAAATTACAGTTTAGACGTTATCAGATAGTTATTGGGATATCGTGGTACTAAGGGGTATCATGTTTGTGTGGATTGTGGCTCAGATTGCTGACTTCCACAACCCATGCTCCATGTAAAATTTTGGTATCCAGCTAGACACAGTTAGATTGGTCAACGCATAGAGCACTACGTTGTTTTCATTTCTTACCTCTTCCAATTGCCCTAGTTACCTAAGCCCTCACTTTCAATATACTTGTGCCAACCACAACAAAAAACTTCATCTCTCACCGCACTGACTTCATTCACTGTTATTTCCTCATTCAGTCTATCTCTCTGTGGAATGCGCTCCCCCAAGAAATCAGGATGGCATCCAACCGATTGGCATTCAAAGTCAAAGCTCGCGAGCACGTTCGTAAGAAGTTGGCAGTAGTATCGTCACAGCGATAATGTTTTCAAATTATCTGCTCCTACTAACAGTTTAAGTATATTCGTGTATTTAGTTTATTTGTTTGAATATATATTGTATGTATAGCATTGTATTTGAATCAAAGGCCTACATGGGCACTAATAAAACGTCGACAAAAGTTGCACGGTTCGGGTTGGTCGTTTCCTATGGAGAAGAACCGGCAAGAAACTCCACGGGTACTCTTTTATTAACTGGCCATATTACAGCATTAGTTCCTACATATGGGGGGACAACGTAGGCCCAACAATAAGTCGTAAAAAACTAAAAAAAATAAACCTGCCTTCCCGTGATTTAGTTTCAATATTGCACCTACTACTATTTGTCTCTGCATCACAAAAAGGTCAACTAGTAGAAAATGCCTATGGCATTAAGTCCACCTCTGTGCGTTTCTCAATACAATTGGAAAAAGACTTGATTGAGTTATTGGGATTCTCTGAACGAAAAAATGTTTACATAACACTGACTTTTGAATTTGGTGACAGCGTTTTATTTAACATACAGACTTCATAATTAGGCCAGCAAACATAAATTAATTCACACATTAATAAAAAAATAACAACGATATTTGCAATATTACCATAATAATACAAAATTCTTGCATGAACGGTAATCATCAGTTTCGCATCATCAGAAAACGAGTGAGTTTCACTAATGGAGCTAGCAATTAAATTATAAAACCCTTTAATTTATTGAAACCGTCCGGAAGCACATATTAACGTATGATTTAAAATGTAACGAGGCTTTTAAATGAAATTTATCATTAAATAAATCATTTCAGTTTCACGTACATTTTGATACGAGTGATTTCACGAAAGCCAGCCAAACCTTATAATGAACGATTATAATGTTATATCATTCAATACGTTTCGTTATGAAGGGGTGAACGAACGAATGAACCCTGGCAGGGAGTGAAGATGATTGATGAGATGAGGTGAATGATACACGAATCCCGTACGACTGCATAATTTGTGTCTACGTTGATTTATATTTTCGCAATGTTGACAGATTTTGTCAATTACTTTCTCCCTTCGTTTTGTACAAATAGGTCAGCTTATAAATTAAATAGGTAGGAACTTTTTTTAAATTAATAAGTTATTAAGTTCTTTAACAATACCAGAGGGTCAATGTCCATATTTAAGGAACAATCGCGTGGATTCGCAATCAGTCAAAGATGCCTCTTATTTTCCTACATTTTTCAACTTTAGGCATTGATGTCAGTGCGATTATATTGCGATATTGCGAAGTACGAAAATTAGCTCACAGACCTCAGTTTTGTGGTCTGAAGCCAAAGTCTTGGCAGTATGTTTTTAAAGTCTCTTTTGTGCCATTCCCAAAACTATTGGCCATTTTGTAACTCTGAAAACAAAAATGAAATTCATAGAGAAACATGTGTGTCAAAATACTATTTTACTTTTTCTATATGTGCTAAAAAGTTCACTGTAACACAGTAGATATCCAATTTCTGTCACCTATATTTTGATTGTGTACAAAATAGTGCTTGCACTGATAAAATGGCAGCCCTCGGGAGGTCGACGCTATCCATTTGTGGTTTAGTCGATTCGACGGCTCAATTCGTCGTCGCCTTTGCGGTAGCATCGATTCTCCTAACTATATTAGACACCGCAGTTGAATCTGGCTGTTGTGATTTTGGCAAAGTTTAGTAAAGAGATTAAATTCTTTGAAATTTTAAAGCGGAAATGCACAAATATAAACTACTATGTGGGTTGGTAGAAGCTACAGAACTGCACATGCTAACTGGGATCGTATCAGGTGGCTTTCTTTTTAGCCCCAAGGGAAAAGGCGCATACCTAACCTTTTTGCATTACTTCAAAATAATTGGTCTATATTTATTTTAAACTCTGGTTAATTAATTTAAGCTTTTATAAAAACAAAATAAAAATACAATAGGTCCATCAGAAATAACATTTTTGTTTTATCTACGTTATTATTTTCACTCCATTTCTAAGTCCCTTTAAACCTAAATCAAGCAACATTTTCAATATGTTAGTTTAACCCAAGACCCCGAGCAAACCTTAGATACCTTATAAAAAAAAGAAAAACGAAAAGAAGAAACGAAAAAAGGTGTTTGAAAGACTTTATTTTAGAGTCACAATCACGAAATGACTACCTAGCTATACACAGTGGCTGTATAGCAAAGCTTCCGTTGTGTGTAAAAAGAAAAACAACACAATTAGTACCTATATTATAGTTAGTACTGGAGATGCGGGTAGGTACTATAGTATCGCCATCCAGAGATAAAACTAAACTGAATAGTCGTCAACTTTTTGTCACAAAATTCCCCTTTCTTATAAAAGCTAATGTCTTTTAAACGTTATAAACATACGTCTATTTGACAGGAAAATATTAAAATGGAAATAACAGGTTTTAACACACAACATCACGTTTGTAAAAAAAACAGATATTTTCAAGTCCCATAATATAGAGAGCAAGTCTATGGACATACAGCGCACGATACCAGACCAGACAAGTTAAATAAAAAAATATTAAAAGACCCCGACACATTTTTATTTCATGCTACATAATTTATCTAGTGGTAGACACGCATCGATCGACAATATAATGAACACGTATTTATGACACGATATCTTGTGAAAACACCCCGATTCAAAAAGTAAGACGACCATAACTTTAGAACGGCTGAATCGATTTTCATCAAACATAGTTAAGAACACTCTCGATAAAATCACCAACTAAATCAAAATCGGTTCATCCGTTTAGGAGCTATGAAGCCACAGACAGATACACATATACACTGGTACACACGTCAAACTTATAACATCCTTCTTTTTCCGTCGGGGTATAAAAATTGGTTTTTAGCCCATAGAATTTATTCCATTCAAATTTCCTTACGGTAACAATGAATGTTATTAATAAACACGAAAGAAGAGAAATAGGTTATTGAAACTGGACTTATTTTTTTTTGACTTTTATAATTTGAAGGTTATAAAAACTATGCATAGATAATAAAATGTTCTAAGAAAGAATATATACTGTAAAAATATTGTCTGGAAAATTTGTTTATCGAATAGAAAACGATGGTCGGTTTAACTTTGATTGTATTAGGTACTCATCTGTAATAAATTATAGACGAACGTTATTCAAATAAGGCGTGAAATTATTTACAATTTTATTTTAATAGGAACATTACATAATTATTCAGTACAGTGATTTAGGAACCTCGAAGTATTATAAAAGTTTTTCAAAATTTGACCAAAAAAAACTTGTATTACTTACAAATAACCTTCACATTATACATTGCAGGCTATATACAATTATGTAAGAAGAAGTAAATAACTTAACTGTGTTAGCATTTCATTTTGTATTCGTGCATAACTCACAAATTTTGTATACGTTCGTTCTCTCTGAAATTATTTTACAAGTTTTAAATATTTTGTTCATTTCTGTATATCAACTCTAGAGGCCTTACTCTGACGTATCAAAACTACAATGGTTCCACTGTGAGAGGGAGACGGAGCTTAACAAGACAAATATCACTTAACCCTTTTTAACAGCGGATTCATGATATTTTTGGCACGTCAGATTATGATCTCCCAGTCTTGCCACTAAAATTCCGTTTGCTTTGAACCTAGTTCCCACATAGCTATAGTTTCCTCAGAGGGCCAACCAGAGCTGTATAGAAGCCAAATATATGGAATCCCTGTTATCTTACCCTATGTGCTCATAAAGGCAAAGATTTGTTGATGTTCTCTAACTGAGAGAAATACCACATACTTTAGTGTTGAAGAGAATGTTTTTATTGTAAAAATAAAAGTGAAATTGTGTTTCATAGAGATGTGGGTTATCTAGATTTTGTTAAAGACGATAGAGGAGAATAGGATTTTGAGAGAAAAAAATGTAAATACAGCAAATATAATATTTGTAAAAACATAAAATTTGGTAGTTACTTCTAGGCAAGTGTGCTTCACCGTCGACCACATCATCGCTTACCATCAGCCCCCTTATCCAAGATACAAACGTTTTGTATCGAATCTCTTTCTACAATCGTTAACACCTTCTATTTGTATGGTACGACCACGTGGTTTAACGTTCAGATGTGTCATTCCCATAGATTGATTCGTTTTGTACTAGAGATATCGATTGTAGATTGACAAACAGGTGCAGGTGAGATAGTGGTCAAGCGCGAGCCTATATATAATTAAAATAAAATATATATTGAAGGGGTATATTATAGTTGGTGGGGTGTTATTAAGTTTTCCCTTTAAGGATTTTTCAGTAAGAGCCCAGAGTTTGAATTTGTGCCCGGTTGATCCTATTCCACGAGATATAAGAAACTGGAAAAATGTACCTATTTGGTAGAATGTGAGTCTAGTTAATCTCTACCCAACCATTCGGGAAATACGGGCGTGATATCTCTCTCTCTATCTATTTGTAGAACGATAGAAATTAATTCAAGTATATTCTCATGTAGGGCGTTTTTCAAAGGCTTTTTCCATTGTGGTTTACACGGAACCTAAACAGTTAAAATATAAAATTCGTTAGTATGCCAAAACGAACAGATGTACAATATACAAACCTTTGACAATATACAACATAAAAGAATAAATTTACATTTTACCGGTCCAAACTTAAAAAAAGACCAGGGTCCCGCCCACACACAAGCCATTTCAGTGTTCGTCTGCAAGCGCTTTTTTTAATGTTGTAGGCTTTTTAAATAGATTTAATAAAACATTCAGACGTTTAACATTATAAGCGGGATATTTACCATGTTTACTGTTTGTAGCGAGTTTCCGATATCCCGCTTATAATGTTAGTGTTAGTGACTATGACAGTTTAAAACTTATATTCAAATATTAAAATACATAAATACTTTGCCACATTAATTGTATCTTAATTGTAAGGTTTAAAGCCACTTTTAAATTAAAACAGATCCCAAAGTTCAATCACCTACTGTTAGATGTTCGTCAAAGGCAAAGACGACAAAAATCTCAATGTTGGTAATTTCCTTTTTCATGGAAACCTTAAAAGAATTGCGAGTCTAAAATCCTATTAAAAATGCCTTGAAAAGGTCTACTTTTTTCTCCATTTACTTTCATGGTTCTAATTCTCACTTATATTAAAATCCGGCCAAGTTCGAGTCGGACTCGCACACAAAGGGTTCCGAACTCACAAAAAACGGCAAAAAAATCACGTTTGTTGTATGGGAACCCTACTTAAATATTTATTTTATTCTGTTTTTAGTATTTGTTGTTATAGCAGCAACATAAATACATCATCTGTGAACTGAAGTTCACAGATGAAGTTTCAACTGTTTAGCTATCACGGTTCATGAGATACAGCCTGGTGACAGATGGATCGCAGAGTCTTAGTAATAAGGTCCCGTTTTTACTATTTGGGTTCGGAACCCTAAAAATGGTAAAGTAACTCTGTTTATCTCTTTACGATTTCACGCCTAAACCGCTGAACCAATTTGATGAATGTTGAGAACGTTCCCTAGGCACAGTTTTCGACCTTCATGTGGGCTTAGCCGCTGGTAGAACCTATTAAAACCATAATTTTCTTTGCAAGATAGCTATAAATGATCATAATTTATCACTATATTAGTTAGGCACTCATTTCATACCGACAGCTTTTCTTCTCAATCTTTTTTGGTTGATAAACCACTTTTAGGTTCCACCCAACCCTGCTAAGTAGATTTGTTAGGAAGGATTGGGTACCCTGCTTAGTAAAGCGTTTATTCGCTTTTTTACTTTCGATCGACGAATATATTGTAATCGTTTTACATTAACCTCGTTTTGCAACCTTTTATCAAAATGGCCGTGTTTATGAAAACACAATTTTATGATTTTGCTGTATGAAAATGCATAGCACTTAGGGTTAACTCGTAAAATTTTACCCAAAGTAGTAATGGTGGTAATACTTTTCGGTACTTGAGAAAACGTTTAATATTTACAGGAAAATATCATAACGGAACTATGAAGCAATTTATGAGAAGAAATGGACTTCTCTTTTCTCTTACCGACATTTGTCTAGAGACTATAGACAGTGTGATTACTATTGTCAAAATACTACGTATAATTTCGGAAGATCATGTCAATTCCAAAAATATTGTTTTTTTGAAAATCGTTACCGTTGATAAAATGATACCATCTGTTGCCATGCTAAAAATAGTGGTGGCCCAGTGGTAACAGTTGTGGTAACTTACAAGTTGTATGTCGTGGGTCGAACCCAGGCAAGCACTTTGTGTAAATTATTGCATCACCAAAGTATTTTTTTTTTTTGTCCTAAACCTCGTTTAAATGGTGAAGGAGAACATCGCGAGGAAACCGGCATATCCTAGAACCAAAACTTCGAAGACATGTGACATTCACCAAACCGCACTGGGTCCGCGTGGTGGATTACGGCCCCACCCCTCTCACAGAGTGGAGGCCTGTGTCCCAGCAGGCGAGAATATTAAAAAAGGCTGATGATGATGATGATGGCTTACACCAGAGTACTCCTTACCTAGATTCACATATCACCACACGTGGAAGCTTTTTAACACATCCATCACAAGAGATTTACACTTATACGGCAAAAGAGCCACTAAAAACTATAATAAATGTTTTACCAAAGGGTCAATCTAAATTTAGTAGCGCTGAAAGATAAAGGTTAACCTCACTTTGCCGCAATCCATGTGAAGATCTTAAACATAATCCTTAGGTGTCATAAAGTGAAATAGGCTACCCTCTAGGGAACAGTAGTAGAACACAACAAGTAGCCTGTTGACTAAAATAATAACCTATTTGTGTAAAGTAATTTCAATTTAGGTAATAATCCTTGTTCAGCACTTTGTCGAATAATAGTTGCACTGAAATAAAGAAACAAGTCTGTGTTTGATGAAAATGTTGACTATAAAGATGCAGACATATCCTATGCGTACGTTTTATAAAATCATATTGCAATTCCTTTACAAATTTTCATAAAACGAGAGTCTTTATTGAAGTGAATGTGTAGGTAAAACAATGAATGAGACATTTTGAACAAACAGGATATGACTGTCGCACGCTTTATTTAGACGAGAATAAGTAAAATGTTTTCAAGAAAATCTAGCACTTATATTTTTTTTTTGCTAGGTTAACCTTTTTCCAGAAAAGAAATTTCATTAACAATCTCACCACAGACTAGACAATTAACAAGAGAAAGTGCTTTCTGCAATTAGAACTGCCATAATACTTTTGTTCTCCTTTATCAGCTCGTAGATTTCTAGCCGTTTCTCAGGTTAGTTCCTTCGTATAATTTTTAATTATTTTTCAAACTTGTGCAGTGAGGTGCGATCTCGTTAGACGACGTAACACCATTTCCTCTTATTGGATCACCGTCTCTCGGATGGGCTCTTACCTACCGGCAGATGTTTATCAACCAAATTAACTTTGGCATGTTTACATTTTTCCAGCTTATAGGTGGTCTTTTGGTCATTATATACTTTTTTGGAATTGGATTTTGTTTCAAATACTATACCAGTTTTTATGGGTATTAAAGTTTTTGACTATCTGGATGGCTTGCTTGTATTAGCATTACAACTGAACAAATCATTGCCAAAGACAAAATGTTTTACAATAATTCCTTCAATTTGTTTCTAAATCGACTTTAATAAGACGTCTATAGCTCATTGTTTCTTTGAGTGAAATAATGACAAAATTAATTTGTTTGCTGTTGTTTGGCTAATCTTGTTTTCTAAATCATTGGTTTTGGGGCCAACGATTGTCTATGTCTTTAAATGAAGATTTAACATTTTTCTCAATTCTTGAGTCTCTTTATATCACAAGTATCTATATACTTCTATCGTCGCTATTCTTACGGGGAGTGCGACTTGCCCTCAATCTCATGTAAAGGCGATTGAATGTATAAACAAAACCAAGTGTAAGACAACGTGTGTGGTCTTAAGACTGCATTTCCTATTCATTTATACAAGGTGACTTTATTCAGTCACACAAAATCCAAATTCTCTAAGGAGCCATTTTTAGTTTTAAGTACGACGGCGACGTTGAAAAAGATATATTGTGACTACAATCCTTACATTGACCTGAATCCCTGTGGATAGAGTCTAGTCGTTTTATGGATGTGAATGTATGTTTAGTGTTGTCTTCATGCAATTATATAGAATATTATCTTTTAAGTTTAAAAAATAATCAATGATGAATCTAAAACGTAAGCCTATTCAGTTTAAATGCCATCAAAAGCCTTTAAAAAATAACTCTTTGTTCAGAATTTTATCAACAGCATATTTTTTTATGTACAGATGTTGAAGGGTCTAAAATTTTTGTGGACAGTGGCAAACGATCCTGTAACTGTTTATCATGGCAATTAACTTTAGCGGCGATGCTCGCGGAATATATATTTTGTGACCGCGTTAGGGTTGTCACAAAATAGTCGCTCTTTGTAAAATAATTTTATTATGTGTATAGCTTAGGACTGGAATTCCCTGCCGGAGTCTGTGTTTCGCGATCTAGGGGTATTAAAGTCAAGAGTGAATAGGTTCTTGCTAGGAAAGCGTGCTTTACCGTCGACCAATTCATCTCTTACACGTACACAAACGAGTACTCCATTAGGGTGCTGATTTCATGGGAATGTATTCACAGGTTACATTGACAACCTGCGAATACATTCTAGAAAAAATGTCAGGGGTATTACAGATGGAAGAAAATTTAATGTGTTTTCATAGTACTATTGTTTCTTGATGTCAAAGCATTTACTCCTGTTAGATAGTTTTAAATACTTTCAAACAGTTTGCTGTAAAAAAGGTGGTCAGTATTCCGAAAGTTTGTATGTAACTTGTTCAATATTGATTTCGATTGCCTCATCTTTGGCCAGAGAGACACTGTTTGTCGATAAAACACAACCCAGGTAGTAACTTTTCTGCTTTAGGAAGTTTTTCATGTCAACAGAGATTTTTTGACGATTTCAATCGTATTTTCGTCGACCGAGCGTTATTGCGTTATTGTGTACGGAGTATGGCTGTTGTTTATGATGATGAAGAAGAAATCTAATTTAGTTCAAATGGGCAGTCCTTTATAACAGAAACCATTTTATTTCAATCTCGGCTAGTATGTTTATGTTTGATGTGTGAGTTTGTTGCATGCTTTGTTAAATTTCTGGTACCTATAAAATAAAGCTGGTTGAAAATGTGTTCTTGTTGCCCATAACGAAAAATATTGGTACCAACCAAAGACACCGACTTCCAAAGAGAAAGTAATTTTTCACTTTGTAGGGTTTTTATTTGGAAAGTCGGTAGTATTTTTCCGAAAGAACTTTTTTATGTTTTCGTTTCGGTGTGGTGTTCTGGAGTGCTACTAGATGGCGCTCAGCAAATCTGTCCTTCCTTTTTTTGTATGAAGTCGATATTCTTCTCCCTAGAGTAAATAGTATTCTGTGCAGCGAACGCTCGATCTAGGTAGGTAGAAAGGTAAGTAAGGTAGGTAGGTCTAGGTAATTAGGGTAGGTACAGGTAAGTAGGTAAGTACGGCAGGTACAGGTAGGTAGATAAGTAGGGTAGGTACAGGTAGATAGGTAAGTATGGAAGGTACAGGTAGGTAGATAAGTAGGCTAGGTACAGGTAGATAGGTAAGTAGGGTAGAATAGGCAGTTAACGGGAGCGAAGCCGCGGGCACAGCTAGTTAAATAATAATATATCATCATCATAATATTGGTTTACATAATTTCGATGAAAATAACCTTAACACAATCTTGTTTTTATTTCAAACTACCCCTTTGACTACAGCAAACTGTCTGTCTGTCGGTAACATTAGTAGATGTCGGTAAATTCAGTAATGGATCAGTACACTGCGCACCACTTCGGTTTGCAAACAACAATGTTGATACCCTTTTTGAGATAAAATAAAATGCAGAAATATTCTTTGAGGTTATAGGTAGCTTTACTTCGATAACTCCTTCATTTGTTCTTTTAGTACCGTTATGTTTTGGTTTAACGTTCTCATAAGCTTTGACAACTGTTAATTAAAATAATTACTTAAATGAGAAAACAGCTATTTTTGTTCTTGTAATCGTTTCCATAATACCCAGTAATTATAGAGTGTATTGAAAAGGACTTATACCATAATGAAATAAGCAAACATGAATACAGACTCTTGATTAACTTACTTAACGCTGTATTATTATTTATAAATCCCATTTAAATTGTTTGATTTAATTAAATATTTGGTATTTAATTTGTTTCTCTTTGTCATGACTTCAATTAAAAATAATAGAACGTTTCTGACTGATTAAATTGTCAATTATTGGTAAAATAATTGAGTATTTCCATTTATTAAGGTTTCCATTTTTCCTTTTCGTTTTTCCGCAAAACAGTAAATAGCCTGTTTGATTATTTCCTTTCTTATTATTTAAAATGATGCTATATCTAGTTCAATTTATAATAAGCTTTAATCAAATCCTTTATAATTCTTTAAAAATGAAGGGATTTCCAGTTGACATTTTAGAAGGCGTTAATTTGACTGTTTCCTTTTCATTTCTTTAAATTATTATAACATCCGGTTTTGTTTAAATAAGAACACCTTATGCCTAAACGTTATGTTTACCCGCTTGATTTTAATATTTTTTACATCCGTTGTCAACTTTATGCTTGCCCAATTGTCATTTATAATTTTTATTATTTATATCATTAGTTATTGTTTCTTACGTGTCTTTTTTCAAATACAAATAATTCGCTGTTCGTTGTTCGCTATAAAAATACTTACCCCGCATTCTTGTGAACACAACTTGAGAAATTCCAAAAAATCTTGTACAATAACTATATATGTATACATACAAGAAAAACTTTTTTTTGCCTAATAAACTAAAATATGACGTCGGAAAAATCCTATAAATCGCTGTCTACTAGATTTTAAAATATAATATTTTATCCATGTAAATAAATAGTTTCATAAGTCTTGTAAAGTTTAGAGATTTTCCTATATAAAACAATGCACTATTCATAAATCTCTATTTGCTGTGTATTTACTCAGCTAATATAGATTTACTAAAACTTTTTTTTTTGCTAAACTTTATGCTGTTCGCAAAAAGTGTATTATTTTCAGATGTTTTGTAAACAAAATTAATTTGTATCGGAACACAAAGGATAATTTGAAATCAATTCTGCCGAAAACAAATAATTTAATTTAATTCTTTATCCATTGGTTACACAATAAGACTTGAAAAGAAAATGTATTTCCAAATCTTTAGATTAAAAAACACAAAGACAAAGCTTTTGATATAAACTGTTCTAGGGCATAAAGAAATAAAAAACGTTCTTTTAATTCCTTGTAATCTTCTAGAAACTCAAACGAGTTGTATATTGATATACTCGTAGCAATATATATCATCTTTTCTAATATTTCAATCGTACGTAGGTACTTACCTTATTTCGTGTCTTCTTTACATTGTGTTTTCTGATCTAAACGTTGAAGCAACAAAAAAAAGATATCATCAGTTAATCTGCACCCTAACAAACTATCACAATCTGTTAGATATTATAAAGGCGAAAGTTTGTGAGTATGTGTGTGTTTGTATGTTTGTTACTTCTTTACGCTCAAACGGCTGCACGGACCTAGATGACATTTGGCACAGAGATAGATTATAGTTAGGAATAGCACTTTAGGCGCGAGGGTAGATATTTCCGGGATATTTATTATCCTGGAAATATGTACCTTCGGGATAATTTGCGACATTCACGCGGGCGAAGCCGCTGGCAGAAGCTAGTTGCTTCATATTATGTTTGACTAATATGTCTCCTCGACATAAATAACACAAGTAGTTGAATTGTCAAATGTCAGTGACTGTGTGGTATGCAATTACCCCACTGGGTCAACTTCAAGGTTACATGATAATGGAAGTCACTAGAAAGAAACGAATATTTTCATCAATAATAAGCTTGTTACAAGACATTGACCAAGTTGATCTTCGTCGTAAGTGACATCATTCCACTAGCAATGGTTTGTATGCCAATATCAAGGGTTAAGGGAAATATTCAGCTAATATTGAAGCTGGGACGTGACAGCACGGGCTATGCTGACGTCACCAGTCCAGATAAATGTTTTATGGTCAACTTTATTAGCTGGCTTTTGTGGTATATGATGTG
Organism: Orthosia cruda; assembly: GCA_964057195.1. Classification (NCBI taxonomy): domain Eukaryota; kingdom Metazoa; phylum Arthropoda; class Insecta; order Lepidoptera; family Noctuidae; genus Orthosia; species Orthosia cruda. The sequence continues at coordinate 34,898,720 of OZ059836.1, forward strand.
AATAAATAAAATTAACTTGCGGAGTTACGGTTTTATACAATACATTAATATTTTGTGCCAATGTGGTTTTCACTAGTAACACTAGTTGGGCTTTGGGTTTTATAATGAAACAAACATTTTTATTAGTAAGTAGACAGCGCTGAATGTGACGTCCAAACACCGCTTTGTGCAATCTAATAATGAATAGACGTAAACATTCAAATGCTGCCAACGTTGATTAAGATAATGCCATATCTGAAATTCTAACAATTCATTGGACCTTATTCTACATTATATACGTGACGTGTAATCTGCCAGCACTGATTCGATTACAAAATGAAGTGGAGCTAAGTACTCCAACACTTAGTACAACCGCTGAATATCACAGGATACTAATGTCGTAGAGAATTTAAGATTCCCGTTGTACATGCTACGGGAGGGTAGCTGCGGGAAAAAGCTTCCATAAAATATCATAGAATTTTTAAAAGTTGATTAGATTGGTAATAAAAATTTTCAATAACACATTACAAAAGTCAGTGTGCATTTGACATCTATTTCCAACCAAACAAATAAATAAATGATTTCAATAAAAAAAGAACAAGCTTTTTAGCTTAACATGCATTGTCATCCAAACCGAACGTGTATGCAAAATTTCAGCTTAATCGGTTAGGTATAACTGATTAAAAAATCAGTTGCAAGATATGACCCACTCATAATTATATATACAAGAAAAGTACTGGAACTTTTATTTAATATTGTTGAAACTGTAAGCAACGACGATAATTATGAAAATAGCAGTAGATTGTTACAAAAGTTGCACTTAATTGGGATATAATTCTACGTTTTAACAAGGAATGTTGAGAACAAGGTAACACAACAAGGATCTAATTTCATTTCCCTCCCTTTGACTTCATTAAAATCTTTAAACCTAATTGAGTAACTTTAGCGAATTTAAAAAAGAAACGGTTTTAACCTCTTGAGTGATCCAAGCGAGATACAATGGCTTTTAATTGTTTCGAATTGTTTCGCTTATTACGGCATTCAACCGTATAATACATGGCTATTGGAATTTCAGGTACCTTTATTATGTAAACAAAGAAAATAAAAGTAATTGCTAAAGTGACGTGTCTATTTGGAGTTAAGAACGTGTCAAACCCTACTTTAGTGTCAAATTTTGGCAGATTTTTAGGCTTATTACATTTTGCCAAACATTTAACTTCAAATGTTTATTTTAGAAATCGGCCATTTGTCATTTCATGATACTGGTGCAGAATATTTCGATAAGCTTTGAACAAGCAGTCAATTTGGATGCTTAAATCCAAATTGTCTTTTTACAACTAATTACTTTTCACTGAGACCTTTATCTAGTATGATCATGATCCACCTAATCAAAGTTCACTTCATTTACGATGTTATTATCATTACTCATAATTATGGGCATAATTTTAAGTTTACTTATTATTATACTTTATAAACATTAATCATAATTAGTGCCAAAAACTTCATTCTCTCAAATACTTCTCTTTCATCTTTAAAAGTAAATCCTCGTATTTGAACTTTGGCTTGTAAACTCCGTGCCAATGGAAGTGCATTCACCCATGATTGAATTAAGTTCAGATGTAATTAAATTAGTGATCCTAAATCAATATAATAATAATGGTTTCAACTTACAGTTAATTGATAATGGAATGTGTTGACTGAGTCTATGTTATTGTTAACTTAGATTTAGTACTTAAGGTCGCCCTAGTTGACGTCATGAATCAGAATTTTATTTGCTCTAAATGTAGGTACAGTATAAGATAAATAACATAAAAAAATGAGATCAGCAAAATTTTACCTTACGGCGTGTAAATTATAACATTAATAAAATACAAATAAAAAAATGTGAACAATACAAATAGAATTAATAATACAGATACAGGACACAACAGATAGTCAGGCAATTATAAGAAACATTAACAATTTATTTGATGTCAAATAGCTAATAAATGTTCAATAACAATTTGTGCTAGGTATTTAATCATTTTCTGTAAAGTCACATCATTTAAAAAGTCATTTACTGAGTAATAACATTTTCTTAAAGGTGCAGTTACCTTAGATTTAAAAATATGAACGAAATATTCCTTAAAACGAATTTTATTATAAATAACAGGTCCCATTGTCATAATACTTGTTCTTAGAAGTGCTGTTTTGTAATTCCCTGAGTGCAACAAGTTTTTGTATTGGGATTTCTAAGGGCCTGGACGTGTTCTTTTATCAACGAGTGACAGGAACAAGTATAAATTAGTAAAAAAAAAAATAATATCTCCTCCCTCTCATTGCAGTTACCCCAAAATATGACACCAAACCTTATAACACAATTAACCCGTGATAAGCTACCAGAAGTGTTTCTTTACTAACATTATGTGATAGGCTAAACAGTACATAGGCTAATTTACTTATTTTCTTACAAACGTCATCGGCATGGGGTTTCTATGACAAATTGCTGTCAATCAAAATGTCATGAAATTTCGCTATACAAGTTGTGTCCACGTTTTGACCATTATAACTAACATTTATGTTATCATCGCGTATCCTTAGGTAGAAATGGAAAACATTTGTTTTTTCTAGACTGTTTGTATTAAGCCAATAAATGATAGCTTCTAATTTATTATTAATTGCCATTTCGTATGATTCTATATTAGTGCACTTGACTATCGCTGTACTATCATCCGCAAATAATACCATTACTTGTTTTGTATGACGTGGCAAGTCATTTATATATAGGAGAAATAGTGGAGGTCCCAGTACGCTACCTTGGGGCACACCATATTGACCTTCCTTCTAGCTGATGTGTATTTAAGATCACATTTTTTTTTAAGGCACACTATATTCATTGCCGTATATTGCCTTCGTCCACTAAGATATAAAGGATATAAGGGTAAATGTCTTAGATCTAATAGGCAAAGAATGTCATGTTTTACATAGTAAAATTTTGGTCATATCGGTATATATAGCACATACCGGAGTCCTATCATACTTGGCATTATGTTCCATAAGAAATTGAATATTGGCATGTTAATATTTTTATTCTTTCTAAAACCCATTTGTTCATTGCATAATATATTATGTTTATTTAAAAAAATATATATTGATTCATCTCTTCTCATCGCAATCTCATCCAAGAATATGTGCGAAAGAGATAGATGCTGTGATGAGTAGTAAGAAGCTAGTTCGCGTACGAATTATCACTTTTCCAGATTTGTAACGAAATCGATCTTGATTTAGGACGAAAACGAGCGCCCGAAATTTTTTAAACATACCTTTGGGAGTATGGATATCATGAAAAAGTTACTAAATTTATATTTTCAAAATAATATTATTTGCATTGCTGAACTACTAATATATCCTTGTATGGTGGCTGTTTTGCAATTTTCCTTCTTCTTATATTATTTATTTCCGCCCAAAGATGCGTTAAAATTAGTGTTGAAATATGGAACTTTGGACGCTCATAACTTTCAAATATTTTATTTATTATATATAATATTTATAATATTTGTTTTCATACAGAGCTAGATAATGATAAGACGAATTGATATTTTTATTTTATTTTGACGTACATCGTCAAACACTGGCGTAATCGCCAGACTACGTTTGTATGGAAGAATGATCGACTAGTGCAACCTTAATACAAAGGTAGGTGCTAGGAGTGAATGAAATTCCTGATGACTCGACACGATAAGCGATTTTTACTAAGAAAAAACACAAGTACGTTCAAATGGACGAAATTCGACCGATTTACGCTTAAAATTTTCTTAGAAAATACGTGCGCAATATCGCCTATCGACGTAAAGGAGGTCCCTTGATAAGAGTGTCTGCGTTAATAAGCTTAGAATAGTTTTTTAGTCAAAAAATCAAAATCAAACTTTTTCATTTCACATGGGCCTACATGGGCATTTATAAAATGTCGACAAAAGGTGCATGGTTCGGTTTGGTCGTTTCCTATGGAGAAGAACTGGCAAGAAACTCCATGGTTACTCTTTTAAAAATGGTTTGGTTTTACAATATTTCCATGTTACCACATTAGTACTATGGGGGGACAACGTAGGCCCGACAATAAGTCGTAAGAAACTAAAAGAAAAAGGGTGAAACCTTTACTGTGACAGTCAAAGTATAGATCTCGCCAAACTTTTTGGTCGCCCTGAAGTTGGCTACAATGGCTGCGCAGTAGTAAATCTCATACAAAAACAGCACTGATCCGTGCCTTGGGTATCGGAAAACCAACTTCAGTGCGGCCAAGAAGTTTGGCGAGAACTATACCCAACAATGCACTATTTGCGTGGAATTCAATTTTTGCGTGACTTAGTTTAAAACTTTGAAAGTTCGCAAAAACACCCAGTTAACAAATGATTTAGAATAAGAAACTTATAACATCCAATCCATTCCGAATACAAACAAATACACCCTTACTTATCAACGTTAATCTTAACCACGACAAAAACATAGTTCATTAATTAAACAAAATTTTCCTTGTTGCCAAATTAATTTTGGAAATTTAGTATTTCTCATTTCACCCACCCACACCGACATATATTATTCAATTTAAATTTTAATCAGGACAATCCGACACACCTCGGTATGAATGAATTACAGACTTGCAGAATTTATTAGCGACTAGACAATTTGTGTGTGAAAATATTATGCCCTACTCCCTGCAATCCTGTATGTGTATAGCATGATATACTGATCCTATAATGTTGAAAGCCCACTGCTGGGACACAAGCCACAGGCTGGGAGAGGAAGTGGACTGGTTTCTACCACGTGGGCCAGGTGCGGCTTGTTATATGTCTGGTGCTAACACATACCGGTTTTCTGTCGAAATTTTCCTTCACCGTTTTGAGAGCAGTGATGATTAAATAGATTTTAAATTCAAAAGTAATGCTGCTGCCTGGGTTCAATTCTACGACCAAAGACAAATATATTTTATTTCAACTAGGCCAAGCGGCACTTTTGAACTTTACATTAAAATTTACAAGGAATCAAAATTCATTCTACCGTGCTTTCGGAAGCTTGTTATGGAGAACGCAGAAGAAAATCCATACATAATCTTTAAAAAAAGAATAGTTTTTACAATATTTAGGTACGTAAGTACATACATTAATAAATTCATATATGTGAGGAAAATGCACCCAGAATCATTAAACACTATACTACGTACAGGTATAAAGTATTAAAAGTACTCACACATGTACTGTGCAGTTTTATAATAAGTACTAGAAAAACATTAACATCCGAAGCAGTTAAGTACCATACAAGTCGACGAACGACACAAAGGTACAGCAAATGGTAGATCTACAGTTGGGTATATAGTACTCACATACGTGCTGTGCAGTTATATAATACTAAAAGAAATTGAGTTTATATATTTAATACAAAATATTCATAAAGTCTCCAGCAGGTCCAACAATACTTCAAAACAATAATGTTCTGCATACCACTTGTTTTTACGCCCTAGTGGTTGTAGAGCAGGACTAGCATTGAGCCAAGCATTTTTATCAGTGATGTAATCCCCCAACTTATAATATGCCTGCCTGCACAATGTGCGTATTATATAAGTTTTAAATTTCGTCTCATTCTGTTCTAGAATGTGCGGCGGCATTTTATGGTAGAGTAGACCTTCCACTTATTAGTCAAAACCACTGAGCTAGCACTGTTACTGTATGTTTATAATTAACTGTTATCTGCCAGTCTATTCACTAAAAAACTCACGTGGAAACTGAAGTGAAGTGACAACAGTTCACTTCAATGAACTGTTGTCACTTGCACAAATGCACTAGAAACTAATTATTGGTGGCTCAATTTATGTTAGATTATAACAGAATCATACAGCACTAAAATCTAGAATTTGAATGCTGATACTTAGGTCCAACACAGAGTCAGTCACAACGCAATAAGCAACTTATACCCGTAAGAAGTTACATAGATAAAATGGTTGTGGTGGTTAATGGTTTTCTTTTTTGTCTGTATTTATTAGAAGCTTAGCTTCCTCCATGTACTACAATAATTACAGAAAACACTCTTTCATTATTTTTGAACTCTTAGAAAAAAAAATGTATTCCAGTTGGTTTACTCAAAAGTTATAGAACTCCATCAAGTGGCGGAGGTAAAGTGTTTAAAAAGTGAATTAATCCTAGTACAAATAATTTTATTTTAGGAAATTGGTCTGAAACTTCTAGCTTTTCTCATTAAACTTTTCTGTTTTAGAATAGACATTATGTGATTCATCATTACCTACTCGAAATAATTTGTTATGGATACAAAAACCAACTGAACACAATCAATCATATATTGATGGATTGATCAGTTATAAACTCATTTCTAAATGTTTTTGCGTTGTTGCTCAAACTTAAGTGGGCCAGCTTCATGCCCTTATTTCAAGTCAAGTTTTATATGGGTCTCATCTGGATTGAATTTCGTATTAGGAACAGTTTATTTATTTTTGTTTCTTGCTTCATCATCATCAGCTTTTAATGTTCCCATTGCTGAGACACAGGAGAAAGGATCTCTCTGTGAGAGGGAATGGGCCGTAATCCACCACGCGAGCCCAATGCTGGTTGGTGGGTGTCACATGTATTCGGTTTTTTGGTTCTAAGAAGCAAGCAAGTAACATAGCATGTATGTTACTTGCTTGCTTCTTTACATATATACACGCACGCCGTTTATGAGTACTGCGTTCCTGGCATTTCTGGAAAACATCACCAACATGATATGAATATGTTCTTCTAGGGCATCCCCTCCCGGTGTTTCCGCCCCTACATGGTTGAAAAAATGCTAGACAGACATTATAAACCTATAGGATTATGTTTATTTAGTGTCATCTTCATCTGTGTCCTTATTTCTGTTCAGAAAAGCTGAAAACTGGTAAATCTTTTGATTACTTGGAAAGCACTTAAGCTTCATAGTTTAGTCTTAATAAACAGTTTAAAATACCTTGGCAACTTCTTATTGCTCTGGTGCCTTGGTTTAATGATTTCATTATGGTTCTAAAGTTTTCCAGAAAATTCGTTTTAATGAAACTAAAGATCTGTCAAAGAACATTTAGTTTTATACTCCTTGACACTATCATTATTTATCATTAGTTTTATTTCATTAAAAATATTTCTCATTATTCTTCTTTTTCTACCTGTCCTTGTCCCAGGTTACTTGGGGTTGGCGCAAACATTCTCATTATTATCCAACTAGCTTCACTCGCGTTTATAGTATTTTCTTATCCCAACGGAACATTATACCGGGATGATGAGTCTATGTGCTATTCCAGACTATAATCTATCTCTGTGCCCAATTTTATCTATACTCGGAATTTTAATTCGATTCCAGATTTGACAATTTCAGTGTTGCAACGTTATGATAAGTACTAAATAGTGACGTTGCAAAATTATTCGATATGGAAATGGAATATTTCCGGATCGATTCTTCTCGTTTATAATTTTACTCTCGTAAACTAAGTATATCAGGAAATTAAATATTTCTGAACCGATAATTTAGTTTTGATGATTAATTAACGATCTGAGACTTTTCTTTTATAATTGTGTGAGAAATAAATAAAAAAATGTGATCATGAGAACAAACACAACGTAACAACACTTTAACAAAAACCCAACAAAATATCGATTCGCAATGAAATAAGATATTCTTGCAGTCACACTGGGAGAATGAAGCCGAATGACACGATAAACAAAATGGCGATAGCTGCACGAGCGCCCACGGGTTGCCAATACTGAAAACTATCGAGGCTCTTGTAGTATAAGTTTTGTTTTTAATATAAAAACAAAAATATTAACTTTTTATAAAATAGAGCAGCGATTACTAATTAATAAATAATTATTATGAATAATTATGTATTGATTTAAATAAAAATCAATAATTTAGTCTTTAATTGGCACACTGCTGGCACACACACTGATTGTTTATCGATTTTTGTGTTCATCACTACACTATTATATGTGGTATCATTATTTCACAAAATGACAGTAGCTAATGTCAAATCTGGAATCGAATTAAAATTCTGACTGTAGATCCATTCAGCCCTTCTGGCGTCATTGAGTAACAAACGTACATCCACACTTCCACACACACATCCATCCAAACTTTCATATTTATAATATTAGTAAAATTCAATGTCTCTAAAAATCAATAAATCATTACACACACACACCACACACCCACGCGTCACATCTTTAAAATAGTCAATAGATTCAAAAGAAAAGTCTTACAAATCAAAGGACACTAACAAACATGTGTGTTCAAAAAGCGACTTAAATAAAAATACCTTCACACAAATAATTTTATTTGCCCAGACACTATTGACACGTAAAATTCACAAGTTTACACAGTTAGACAAGCATCCACAGATGTTCAAAGAAAATACCATTTTTGAAAATACCCTCTATTATTGTGGTAGAAATGGAGACAGTGTTTTCATTTCTTGTTAGACGAGGACTGCACTTTTGCACCTTTACGTGAAACGAAGTCACTTTTACGATGTCAAAGTAGAAATAAAATGGCTTTTTTATGACAGATGTAAATAAAGTTGTGGTTTAAAGTGTTGGAATTGTGTGTGTGTACCTATATGTGTGTCAGGTTTGTGTTAAGTATGTGACTAAAAGTTTATGGAGCTCAACGAATTAAGTTGGAATTAAAGTTTGCTAGAAAACCCTGTGTAGTTGTGCCACTTTGTACACTGTTGTGTAAAACAGTCTCATGGAAGATAGATAAAAAACAAGCCAGGAATATACTGCAGTGTGAGTTAATGAGGGTTAGTGAGAACATTCCTTAATCTATTAGACAAAAGAGCTCAATAGTTATAGTTGGGTTAGAATGTAACTGTCAGACACGAACATTTATAAAAGTTACTGTTGTTCTAATTTTCTGAGACGCATAATCTCAAGAACAATCTAGCATCCACAAAAGTCTATAAGAAATTCGATCACACGATCCACCCACTCTTTACGCTTATATTCTTTTTAATTTTTGTATATCACCGCAAAGCCTATTGGAACTTTTTGTTCCAATATTAAAAAACAACAATTTGTGATTCTCATTCTGAAAACATTTGCAATTTGGTTTTTTTTTCGTTTTAAATAACGAACAGGCCAGTTTCTCTCATTAACAGCCGGTCTCGCCCCCTCATTGTTCTTGGTGGTGGGACGGGGCGAGAAATGTGCTCACTGCACACCATTTTAAAAGCAATTAGGATTTCCTCATAAATAAAAACATTGTACAAGTAATTCAGTTATTCTCGCCGTACCTAACAAGTTAACTTTGAGCTTGTTAAGTTATTTAAACTTATAAATGCAAAAAAGAAGAAAAATAGCAGACAAGAATGAGATTAAATGCATTTACACCTAAAGTTCTTATTTATTGTCTCGACCAACACCAGCATTGTGGTAGTACATATTTCACTGAACTTTTTCTTAACAACAAAGCCCAACTGTTGGGTACGAAATAATTTAAAAATAAAAACGTGAACAATATGAGACTACCACAAAAAAAAACTGTATTCAAATGTTTCTACGTCATGATTGTCTGTCACGATGCTCAAAGAATCGTAGAAACAATTTGTAAAATCTCTTTTGAACTGTTTTGAATACAAAACCGTAAAATCATTGCTATTTTTTTATTCCAATAACGAGGTAAAGAGAAAACTTCAATGGACTGAAAGTCGATTTCCTGAATTCGTTTACTGGTAGTAGTGCCTAGTAGATTTATCGTTTGTGAAACAGGCGTCTAGCTAGAGAACCTTTTCTAAACACTGTTTATTTTGTGATGATTTATGTGACACAACACAAAATTCTAACGGTTTTAGGTTATTTATTGTTTCATCGCGATATAATCAGAAAAGGAACACAATAAGTCGGTACATCACACCAGAAATACGATACCTATATTTTTTCGAACGTGCGTTTTCGCATCTCAGTCGCATTATGTCAAAAACACCTCTATTTTTGACAATTTTTTGACATAATTTTTTTTTTCCTTGGCAACTGTGCCGATGCTGATGATAAATATTCTGCCGGTGTTATATTGTGACTTTATTTTGAACGTTTTTTAAGCACGACAATTGTATTGGCGTCCAGTTCAAGTTTAGTATTACGACAGAGCCATATAACAAGACCTCTAACTATGTAGTTTTACCACATTTTTTCCCTGTCCCCAGCAATTTATAAGCATAACGGTTACATATACCTATGAGTAAAATGAAACGCATCACACCGCAAAAAAATTACTGTGAAAAGGCTATAAATCGTTTATGCTGAGCTAGCGTGAATAGATATATCACTTTTCACTGCATTAAAATATATTCAAAAAACTTTTAGAGCTTGGTTTTTTTGACGGCACGAACTATTTTCTGCGCGGGGTTAAAATGCATGCTATCTCATCCGACAACACGTGCGAAAGAGACAGATGGGTCAGGACCAAATTTTTGACGTAATCGCACAACGGAAAATGTGTCACACTGGAAAATAAATGTGGCACAATATAATTATTAGGGTGTGAGTAAATAGTTGTAAGATTTTAGGTGGGTAAGTGGATATTCTATTTACCTTTGTGTGACATATTTTCCGTTGTGCGATTACGTCAAAAATTTGGTCCTGACCCAGATGCTGTGATGAGCAGTAAGATGCTAGTTCACGTACGAATTAGCACTTTTGCAAGTTTGTAGCGAAATTTTATAAACAGACCTTTGGGAGTCTAGATATCATGAAAAAACGACTCACATGTACATTTTCAAAATAAAATTATCTGCATTGTTGTATTACTAATCTATCCCTGTAAGGTGGTTGTTTTGTAATTTTCCTTCGTCTTATGGTATTTATTTCCGCCCAAAGATGCGTAAAAATTTGTGTTGAAACATGGAACTCTCGACGCTCATAACTTTCAATTATTATTTTTTACTTTTTTGTTTCCATACAGGGCTAGATAATGATGAGACAAATTGATATCATTTTTTATTTTGAACGTACATCGTTAAACAGTGGAGTAATCCAGACTACGTTTGTATGGAAGAATGATCGACTAGTGTAACCTTAAGGCTGCCTCATATTTTTTGTTTTCGCCCGAAAGTGCGTAGTATGTAGATGAAAATGCTTACAGATAAAAAAATCGTAGGTTGTAATTTACCAGTCATGTTCGGGGTGTGGTGCTTGTCCAGTGGTAACGGCCCCGACTTACGTGGTTTGATTCGAACCCAGGCAGGCGCTTTATTTTTTGTTAATTATTTCATCACCACTGCTCTCAAAACGGTGAAGGAAAACATCATCAGGAAATCAGCATATCCTGAAACCAAAAATTTGTATACATGTGACATCCACCAACACCTACTGGGCCCGTGTGGTGGTTTAAGGCATATTCCCTCTCTCATATAGAGGAGACCTGTGTCCCAAAAGTGAGCACATTAAAAGGCTGATGAAGATGTTAGGGGTAAAAAAGTCATAAAACACATTCACACATTCTCTGTCCTTGAGATCACCGGAAAAACTAAGCATTCGTATGCATTCCACATCCTTCTTCGAAAAATCTTTCACGGTTCAAGCAGCTCGTTTGTGGTATGCATTACCTATAATACTAGTAATATAGTAAGGCGTGCGCAAACATTACCTTTATTTAAAAAAATGGTGAAGGAGCATTTCCTTTCTCTGTCTCTATTCTTCTCCTTTCTCTGTTCTATATTTGATATTTATTAGTATATTATTTTATTTGTATGTATGTATTTTATGTTATGTCTAAGTAATATTATTTAATATAGTTTTTGTGCACTGACAGTCCTATGTCTATCTCCTCTCGTTCAGTCCATCCAAAGGTTGTCTGTAAGAGTTTGCCCTGTGCGATAAGACCGCCTATTGTACACTTATCTTTATAAATGTTTTGTCCTGTAATTATTTAAGTGGTGTACAATAAAGTACATAATTAATAATAATAAATAAAAAGGAGACAACTACCAATGAATGGAATTTAGGTGACTCGAAATAAGTACCCTATGAAAACGTCTTTGCTGCTATAATATAAGTACAGGGTCAATGTCAAATTGTTTCCAACAATGTACGGTGCAGATGTAACTTAGCTTAAATATCTTTACAATTGTTTTTCTCTCCCTTTAAGCTCTGGTAACATGTCTACTTTTCGCTTAGTAGTAGTTTCAACTGAAGAGATACACATGGCAGACCGAGGTACCCTTGAAGTAAATTGCTCGAGAAAACTGACACGTAGGGGTGACATTTATAGAACAAAGGGGTGAACGAGTGAAAAGTATAAACGTTCCAATGTTATTGTATCGTTTTATCGTTAATATTTTCTGCTAGAACGTATGAATGGGTTAAGGGCAACAGAACCTTCGAGGCCATCGGTTGCTATTTCGTATTGTTTCGCAATTTAACTGAAATTAAAGAAAGAAAGAAGAAAAACACAAGAAGAAGGTAAACAAAAAATGCAGTAATGGAGAACATAAGAAAAATCATTTATTCCGCCAGAAATGAAGGTTCTAAAACACTTTTATCGGGCGTCACAACATTGCTGAAAAGTCTAAATTGTGATCTTCCATAAAAGTGCAAACCAGGAACGTCGTGTTTATTGAGATATCTTCACTAACACGTTACTAAGTATATCATATTTATAACAAACTTCTACCAGCGGTTTCGCCTGCATCGTTTTTGAAAATTATGAAACGGGAATTTATTACCGGGATTAAGAAGTATTTTATATCATTCTTTATGTTCCAATCGGGATAGATTCAATCTTGGAGAAGGACGTAGAACACTACAAAATTAATCAAAAATTATTCAGCGTGAAAGCGAGGCCTATTTTCGCATTTGTATTATTTAATATAGATAGTATGGATCATCACAGGAATTGGTAAACATCAGTACAAAATTATGTATATCTAGGTAAAGATTTTCCCTTAGATTTGCATTTCCATTAAATAAATTAAGGCCGACGGACTTAAATGGTACCCGTCAGTCCCAGTGTCCCTAGATAAGGATTGTTGTAAGCTAGATTGAAGGGAATTCTGGCAACGACTGTTGTCCTTCCTAGTTTTAGATGCTCTTGTTTTAATTAAAAGGTACCTGCTATATATATAAATTTGTTTCATGATTGGCTGCATGATTAATAAATCATAACAACCGAAAAAGTAAAATACGGATTCATTTCTTGTTGTTTGCTTTTGATAAAGCCTTGATCTTGTTTTCAACCGACTTCAAAAAAGAGGAGGTTCTCAATTCAACTGAATGTTTTTATAAGTTTGTTACGCGATTACTTTTTTTTATTTGAAATCTGGTTCTACTCATGTGGCCCTATTCAAATTTTATCAAGATCTGACGCGTAGTTTTTAAGTTATTCTTACAAATGCGTATTTTCATGGTAATAATAAGGTACCAAAACAAAAAAAAAAAAAATTAAGAAAAATATAAAACCGACATCCAAAACAAAACACTACAAAGCAAATAATTACTTTGTTTTTCGGCAGTCGGTGTCAGAAATGAAAAATAATAGGTACCAAAGACACCGACTTCCGAAAAGAAAGTAATTTTTCGCTTTGTAGTGTTTTGTTTTGGAAGTCGGTTTAGTTTATTTGAAAAGTAGAGAAACAAGGAAGATGGTTATGACTGTCTCAGCTGCACAGGAAAGTAGTTTCAAAGCATACAACAAAAACTTTTCATGCTCGCTATTCACGAGCAAAAGTAAGAAGTATTTTCTGCAAGCCACTGTAATTTAAGAGCATAGTTGTGCCATTTATGCATTACTGTTTCAAGGTTGAAATTGTTCCTCTTCTAAAATTGTCTGAGACATAAGTACTTCATGGCATTATTAAAAAGTGTTAAAAATAGATATTGGACAGCAGCGTTGTCGCTTAGGTTTAGTAATTTGAGCCTGGCTGGTAGGCTAAGAGATTGGTCTCCCCAGGGTAGCCCGGTAAAGCATATGTCGGTCACCTTGACTGTTTGCGAGACGCCACGTATTAAAAAAAACCGGCCAAGTGCGAGTCGGACTCGCGCACGAAGGGTTCCATACCATTATAGCAAAAAACGGCATAAAAATCATGGAAGCCCCCCTTAAATATTTATTTTATTCTGTTTTTAGTATTTGTTGTTATAGCGGCAACAGAAATACATCATCTGTGAAAATTTCAACTCTCTAGCTATCACGGTTCTTGAGATACAGCCTGGTGACAGAAAGACAGACATACAGACAGACAGACAGACGGACCGCGGAGTCTTAGTAATATGGTCCCGTTTTTACCCTTTCGGTACGGAACCCTAAAAAAAGATGGTATTTGCAGAATATTTAGATAATTACTTAAAATCGTTCCTATATTCCTGTAGCTTTTTTATCAAATTACTACCGATTACACGTAAATTGTAACATCCCTTATCGTGTAATATTTGGTCCTGCCTGATCCCTAAGTAACCATAAAAAAGTTATCGCTTCCGTGCAACATTCTAGAATTTTATCACTCGGCGACCTTAGACCTTATTTAAGAGCGATTCCATTTTTTATTAAAACCTTAATTTAAGTGATATCTCTAAATTTTTAATACGGACCTAAAGAAAAACTGGAACTGTCAATATAAAAAAGTACCTTTTGTTCTCTATTTGAATATCAGAAACATAACTTAAAAAAAAATTGCAGTTGATGTTACATGAAATTCTAAATTTAAATCTCCGCGCGAAAATAGAAAACTGCCACATGAAAATGAACTTTAAAAAAACAACTTGTTCATCAGTACCATACATTTTAGAAATAGACACAGGTTTTCAACCCAGCATGCGACGGAAAGGCTGTCCAAATATTATTAGCTCATAATCAAACATTTATGTGACACTTGCGTGTGATATAACTAATTGAAAACAGTTATCGAATGGATAATTGCCATTCATTTTGTTGCAATATTAACGGCCATTCATTTTGTTTTGACATTTCATTAGATTAATGCATAATTATTGTCGTTTGTCGATAGTTTGATTTTTAATCTGTAGTCTATGGTTTTTGCGACGGACATTATGAAAAGCAATATGCTTCATCCGGCGTACAGACACAATAGAAAAACAATTAAACAGACGCCGTATATTATAGGTCTCGCACCGGCTGAGGGGTAGTATTCTTTTCTTTGACTTAATTTCGTATTAAGGACTTAGAGACGGGTTACCTTCTCAATTCAATAAATTTATCTCCGTAAAGCTAGGTTTTAGTAGTCCAAGGATTTGATAAAGTTCACAAAGGCTTTAGTAACTCTAGAATCTAGATGATAGTCATTGTTATCAAGTTGAGAGTTTGACTGAATGAAGCTTGTCTTGATAGCTCGTGTCGTCACATTGATAGACTGGGGGTTCAGGGCCTTTATTTATAATATAGTACTCATAATCCTATTTATATTACAAAACGTGAAAGTTTCGGAGGATGGATGTTTGTTATTTATTAAGTAAGTGTATCTAATTTTAAGTGACTAATATAGTATATAAGAATTTGTACGTAGTAACAAAACTATGGATTTCATATCTGAAGTAAATAAATAATAATACTACAAAACTTTACACAAATATTGCTATATCAGAATAACACATAGGCTTGTTTTTATAAAGATATAAGGAGAAATACTAATACCACGCAGGTTATTTCGAAATAATTTTTGCAATAAGTTTGTCGATATAATGTCAAAAAATTATATAAAATTTTCACATTTTCGCGAATCGCAAGTTGTCACATTGTTTTGTCTCCGTTTATTACCCGACTACGTTGAAGAAAAAGGAAGGATTATGTTTTTAACCGGTATTTGTGTATGCTTATGTATGTATACAGTATGTGTGTAATGTTCATCTGTTCCCTTATAACTTCTAAACTACTTATCATAATTTGACAAGTGAGGTTTCATTGGAAGTGTTTTGTTTGTCCGCTGGTGGCTATGTGACGTCAAATTAAATTGAATATGGCGCCCTTTAAGCATGAAGTCGTATGCTACTTTGCAGAACGTATTGTTTTGTTACGGTAGATGGCATGCGTTGACGGTTATCCTGTGAACAACACTAAGAATAATATGTATAAAATACAATTAATAAAATATTTGTTACTTGTAATTTGTTTATTTAATAGCCGATACATAGTTATCGAATAGTTTGTACATAATAATTTCAGATGAGAATATTTTCTTGTTTCATACACATCTTTGACGTAGCATAGGAGTAACTTCGTGTTTCGGTTAAGAAAATTAAGGTAGCGCATGTATAGAGAGTAAATCTTAATGTTTATTGTATTTTGGCCATTCAAAACATGTCCTCTAGTCCCAGAGAGAGAGAACAAGAACAAACAGCCTGTGCCAATTCTAATTCCCACATCTGATGCGCAGAACAAATTATTCTCAACGGAAACATTCATCAAGTAACACGTCAGGACAATAACAAACTACATTTCAATTACTCTACCCTTTTCAGCTTTAATGTTAATGTCAAGTAAAGTTATCATGAAATCAGTTACAAGTGATCTTTGCACTTACAAAAACTGTCACTCATGACCACTGGGATAATATAATAAAGGAGTCATATTTTATTACTTATCATGGGTTTATTTTTATTAGATTTTTTGATACTATGTAATGCCTTGAAATGTTACTTGGCCCTCTTCCTCTCTCCTAATTTTTGCTGTGCCCGACGGGGTCCATATTGATCTTTTACTTGCCTTACCATGAGTAACTTTTCTGAAACCTATATTTTATGAAAATGTTTTGATAATATTCAAAAAATAAAATTAATTTTAAAATACGTCATCATTCTCATCAACAGCTTGACCTCAGCCAATGCTGGACATATACCTCTTTTTTCTAGTACCAAACCCCACGCTCCTGTGCCTAACTATATTTACTAAGTATCAATATATATTTTAGTTCGTATGTTATTTTTCGTTGCACATGCTGAGATAGGAGCCTTTTTGGTCTCGCACGGGGTTATTTATTTAAACTTTTTATTATTGTTTGTGTTGCTTATCTCGTGTCTCCTGTGCGGGTCACAAATAAATATTTTTCTTTCTTTCTTTTCTTTCTTTTAGTTTTACCGGGGCTTTATGTAACGTTTTGCAAAAATAATTAGAAATAAATAAATCCTTTACCATTTATAATAAATATAATTTAATTTTCTCATCACAAATTTTGCAGGAGGGTACAGAAAATGCTTATCCTAATACAAAAAAATGGTGCCCGAAGAATGTATTGAATACTTGAATTACGGGTCACCATAAATAAAATACATATTCATAACTTTAATTTATAATAAAGTAGTACAAACTCAATCAACGAAGCAGAAAAATAATCAATAAAAATTTATGTGAACAGTAAAAAAGTTAAGTTCGAATGCAGTTCATATAAAAAAGAAAACTATTCCATGGAAATAAAATGCCAACCCACTTCGTGTCAAAGGAAACCAAATAATAAAAAGGAATTACTAAGTATATCGGTCAAAGAAAACTTCTGAAGTTTATCGTATCATTGTCGGTTCCTATAATGTTATTAAATTGAAAATAAGTATGGCGTAAGTACTTATTTGAAGAACGAATTTTTTGTTTACGAGTTTTTTGATGCACAATGAGCTCTTTTCCGTCTCCCTTTTGTATTTGTATATAGGTTTGTTTTTTTTAGAATATTCAATTGTATATATGTTAATAAATAATATATATTTCAAGAAACCTCGGCTAACTGTTTAGTGTTCAGGTATAATATTCAATACAAACATGACAACCGGCATATCCCAGGACCAAAAATTCGAAGACATGTGACATCCACCAACCCACAGTGGGCCCGAGAGAGGAGGCCTGTGTCCCAGCAGTGGGAACATTAAAAAATGATGATGTTGATGCGGAAGTTGTTGGTCATATTAGAAAAACTGCTTCTGCACATGCAAATGTTCCACTTTCTCCAAAGAAGCCATAGTGAATTCACAAAAAAAAAATGTACCTGCCATATTAATTCTGATCAGCTGATGATAACTTTGAATGGAAAGTTCATTTTTTTTTGGGAGTTGTCTCTGACTTTTTTAATAAAAGATGCAGAAGCAGTTTAAAAAAATATGACATATACAGTTCAGTTCTGTTATAGTAACTTGAGAGAATACTGCAATGTGATACATATACAAACATTATAGGTATCAACAATAAACAAATACAAAGTTAACCCAAATATCACACTGTATTCCCAAACTCAAACTTTATTATGTAAATAGACTAAAGTTCAAATTACTTGAGTTTCACAAACATATAATTTTCAAGAAGCTTTTTAACATTGAAACATGACGCTACTGAGCATAAAAGGTTTTCCCCTAGCAATATCACTCAAGAAAGAAATAAAAACAGAAACTTTTTGTCAAGTCCATCCTTTAGTTCATGAAGACTAATCTGAAACAATAACTTTAACACATCAGGTGGTTTATAATTGTATACAATTTATCAGAACTCGTCCACTTTATTTTAGGTCCTCTGAGAGATGGACAGAAATCTGTTACCATTAACCAGTGGCCACTTTAGCTTAGGAATAAAATGTAGCGGGTATTTGTCTACAAAACGATTGTGGTTTTGGTTCGTAAGGGAGATTCAGATGTGATGTGTTTGTGGTTTCGAAGTACATATCTGGTTGGAGTACAAAATCTAAGGTGAAACTAGAGAATTTTCCAGTTATTTAGACCAAACTTCTCTAACTGGTTACTTAGACATAACTTGAACAATTAGTTATTCAAACACATCCTTGCTGAATTCAAGTAACTAAGTAAGGACATGAAACATATTAGCCTGCCTACATTCGAAGCAATACTTAAGTTAATAACTTTTTCTCTCGAAACTCCGAAACTTGTAATTTTTTTTTGCACCTGAACATTTGTTTCCTTCAAGATTGATGAGATGCGAATTTAACAATTGTTCAAAAAGAGATTAGACTTTGAAAAAGTCTTCAAGTATAAATTAATTTCTGTACGTTTTTGTCGGCGAAGTAAAAAGCTTTAATTTTTGTTTTATAGCATCTTCTTGAAGTTTCAATGAGAAAAAAAGGGCAATTATTCTTAAATGTGGAGTAGAATAGACTATAAGGTATTGTTAATAGTTAAAGAAACCCTTGTAATATACTGGTATTTAGGCAAATGTAGATCTGTTGAGACTGAAGGTCGACTCCGACATAGTTCGGTAGAGCCTAAGCAGACTGATATTCACTTCACAGTTTCATGAGTCTTATTCAATTTTTGGTACAAACAAAGGTATGTTTATGCTACAATCATGTCCTTTGTTTCAATAATTATGTTTATTTAATTTGCGGGACATTTTAATTTATTGAAATTGAATAACCGCAAAACATACCACGCGACTCGCTTGAATATAAATAATTTTATCTCATTAATGTACTTCGCGTGATTAATTTTTTATGCATCTACACGCAATGACAAATGACCTCCATGAAACGTCTATCAAAAATGATGAATTAAGTCAAGTGTACAATTGATAGTCTAGTCGCAGCGACTGGGACGTCGGGGACACTTATAACTTAATCAAACGACTTATTTTGCGAAGATATTGACTATTTTCACAAAGCATACTCTAGCCCCCTTATTAATAAACACAGAATAAAGTTATACCAAGTGTAAACCTATGAAAATGTATGGTTATTCCTTTGTTATTACTGGTTTAACTTTATTCCGTGTTTATAAATAAGGGGGTAGAAGTCTAGACACATTTATGCTATGTGATTCTTCCTCACCACTACAAACATAAACTATGGTTTATTCAAGAGCAGGTAATATGGTCCTTCTTGGTAAGCGTGCACCATCGTCGACCACATCATCGCTTACCATCAGTTGTAATATTGCTATATATTTTTCAGTTATTCGCGATATTCTAAGCGTAGTAGGGTACTTGCACATTGGGTGGTTTAGTTGTAACGTATTAGATCTTAGGGGCCAATGCTGACCACTGACCTGTATCATATAAGTACGCTGGACTTCATATTATCGATGACACAATGAAGACATTTAATTTTCGTCATTTTGGCGCTGATAGCAAAGTGACTTAACGTGAGATTCCATGGAACTAATATTAGAGATGGGACACAGCCTTCGGTAAAAAAATACTTTTATGAGCTTTATCGGTAGTGAGAATAATTTAATAAGTAAGAGAGAAAAAAATCCCAGTTATTTTTAATATGATTCATTTTAAGTAATACAATAATTACTGTAAAGGTTAACTGAAAAATATTTTCAGTCAGATTGCAAGCTATAAACTAGTGGATAGCGTGCTAGTAAAATTATAGCGCATTACTGTCAGATCAGTGAGATTTAAATATGGGTATAGTATATTTGAACAAGTATCTCCTCGCTCAAGTACACTATTTAGTTAATACTTACAATCGTTCGGATTCACTCGGTTGGCGCCCATCGGATTCGTGAAGGGAACATATTTTATACAATAATCATAATAAATTAGATGGATAATCATTTACAACGGACGTATTTCTCGCTCTCATCGCTGAGATCATGTCTCTGGAGTGTTAAGGTGCAAATAAGAGTGACATCACATTCCAGCAAGGTGAAGACTTATATCAGTTTTCAACTCTGTTTCAGATGCAGATAATAAATTGTTTGACTTCAAAACATTTGTTAATAAAATTATAATTATCATGATATTATTCCAGGATTAATACCAGGCTCAGGTACGTGGTGATTGGTACAAGAGAGAGGCCTGTGCTCAGCAGTGGGCGAAGTCGGGCTGTGGATGATCATGATGGTGATTCCAGAATTTAGTATTACAAATTGCTTTTGAACATATTATTACTGATTATTAGGCATTCATATATCATTCATCACCAATACCTACCAATAGGAGATATTTAGTAGCAACATACCACGAGAAGTCAATACAGTAGATGAGTGATACGCCTTGCCAAGTCTACTATTTTGATATTAGTGGAATTTAAAAATATCTCTAAAACTGATATATTAGTTACAATATTATAATATTTCCAGGCGAATATATTAGTATTACCTAATTTTGAGAAATATCGGTATTATCCTATCTCTAAATGTATCAATTTTAGTTCCTGAGAACTTCGAGCGGGGCGCTTTGAATCAGCATAAAAATCAACTGTCATTTCATATAGTATGTTTAGTCTTAATGTAGTTAGTACTTGTATGATAGAGGTCAGTGCTTTTAACGAATCAATTTCTTTTGCTCACAATTTTACTTGCCAGTTTTCCTCCACATAGTAACCAGATCAGTGGGGTTATTATGGTATTTGAACCAAGTGGTCATTTCTTCCAAAAATACTGACCACTTCAACCAGGCTGCTTAAACCGTGACGGTTCTTAGAAACATCCAGTTTATTCCGTAAAAACCAATTTCTGCGAACAATAAATTGAATGAGATCATGTGTGAAATCCCTGTAGGTATGTCCGAAGCCGATTGGTCTTAGTATATTGAATAGTGATATCAATTTTGATTGAGAGAGAACCGGGTAACTCGATATTTTTGGTGTGGGATTCCCATGGTGTATTGTGTTCTTGTTTTGTTACTTTTAGAAAAACCTGACATAGTTTTTTGGAACTAATTTTTATTGGTGTGAATTTTGATTATTTTTAGGATCTGTTAGAATAGAATAGATCAATTGAATATGCCTTATTATACACCAAAAAAGTTACTTAGTTTTATGTGTATTTTTGCAACTTTTTATTCATTCGTTTCTTTTGAATATTTTTATTGATAAAAATCTCTGCCTGTTATTACAAGAATATCTTATTTTTTTCTGGTATATTTAGCGTCTCGGCATAAACGGTTCTGTTAACTCTAACGAATATCTTTATTAATATTCTATCTAAATATTTTCGATAAATTAACGAAACCAATTTTTGAATAATGATTATTTGGCAATCAATCATAGCTTCGTTCAGATTTATTTATGCTCAGAAGTTATTAATATTCATATTTTAAACAAAACAGTATCATATTAATTATCGAGAAAGGCAATCTCGCAGTGCTTTTGGGCGCTTCTCCAATTGACAGCAATGCGCACGATTTTTTTGATGCTACATGAGAACTTTTTCTCTTTTTTTTTGCTTGAACATATTATTTAGTTTATTAAAAAAATATTTAAAAATTGATGAAAAATATTATTTGGTTTATTTAGATATTATTTAAAAAAGAAATAAAAAAATATTAAAACCGGCAACCATAAACGGTTGATATTAATATGAAATACCTTCACCGAATATTTCTTGAGTAACTGAGATAAAGGATATCAAAGACAATGTGATTTCTATGTATGTCCACCCACTCAAAATCAACCTTAACATTGGTCTCGCATGAGATCACAAAGACACGTTACTACACTGTTACTTCCACGAAGAGGAACATATAATTTGTATATCAGGAATACTGTTGAGATATATTGTAGTAGGGCTAAACTAGAATCAAGTATTATTTATTAATTAAAAAGTAAGGTAGATATATGAAATTTTGCCTTTTTTTTGTTGAATAGCACTGCTGAATTGTTGATACACCATGTAAAGTCGATTAACTGATTACTTTTTAGGGTTCCGTTCCTCAAAAAGTAAACAAAATAAACCATTATTGGATCACTTCGTTCTTTCTCTGTCAGTCTGTCCATGATGTGAAAAGACCTTTTTTCTGGAACGCCTGGAAATATCAAGTTGAAACTAATATGAAATACTCAAGTCTGCAATCTGCAACTGCAATCCCTTGTAGCTACGTTTCTGAATCAGCGCGATCAAAAGATATAGCCGTTTATGTCGCATATTTGTCTTGTATAGATTCTTTTACCGATTATTTTGTGAATGTGTGAACATTGTAGGCCTTCTAGATGTTAGTTAACATTTGTTAACTTTTTTATTTATTATATAATCTTTCTTTTTTAGTTTCTTACGACTTATTGTCGGGCCTACGTTGACCCCCCATAGTACTAATGCTGTAACATGGAAATATTGTAAAACCAAACCATTTTTTAAAAGAGTAACCATGGAGTTTCTTGCCGGTTCTTCTCCATAGGAAACGACCAACCCGAACCGTGCACCTTTTCTCGACGTTTTATAAGTGCCCATGGGCCATAGGCCTACCTATGTGAAATAAAAATAATTGATTTTGATTTTTGATTTTTTGCGGCATCGCAAATCTCGTTGAATCATGAAAGAAGCGACGTCTTACAGCACAAGTAAAGGAAAATATCTGAAATATATAAATTTGTACTTACATAAAAAAATCGATTACTAACTTACTTGCAGTTGGTAAACTGACCGCGACCTATATTGATGTATGGGGACCACAGTTTTCAAACGGCAAAGTTAATTTTGTCACTTCGTTAGAGCAATGTTTGTTGCTGTCATTGTTTATGAACGTCAGTCATGTTTTCTAATTAATTTGGTGACTGTAGCTGTTTATACGGAACCCTCGGTGCGCGAGTCCTACTTGCACTTGGCCAGTTGTGATAAAACAGTTTTCAGATTTCAAAACTATTAAGCACAAAATATTTTTTCACAAAGTGAATTTCAAGTCACAGCACAATATTTCGTCGTGCCTGCGTTTCATGAAAGTTATTACGGCCCACGCGTTTTCAGTTTAACGCAAACGTGAAAGTTTGGAGTTATGGGCCTTTAGTATGGAATGGCAACAACGGCAGCTATTCCTTTTGACCTGGTGCTATGCTTTTGTGTTGTAGCTATATGAAATACTCTAATTTGTAGTAAATCTATGCAAATAGAGAAGGATAGTAAAGTTCAAGCAAATTCCTGTATCAGCCCATGCTGTCCTAATATTGGGCAATAGCCTCCACTCTTTCCACTTCTTACAGCATTTTGTTATGGCCCAATCTCTCTTAAAGTTGTCTTGTTCATCTTGCCATCTTAACCTACTATTCCGTGTCGTGTAAGTCTATTTCGTGGTCTTCGACTTCGCAGTAACCAAGATTTATCACCGTAGAAAATATTACCTTACACGTAAGATAACCTGAGAAAAAGGATGTCTCCGGACTCTCCACACACGGCTTGCATAAAATGCACTCATTACGTAATTGGAATACCTTAGAATTATAATTTTTATGAGAGTTTTAAGTCTCTGTACAATTTACATTGTTGAATATATTTAAAGTTTCTAATCGTATTATGCTTGTCTGCATTTCATATGCAAAACTCATTATGTTAGCTCAAAGAACTCTTTGCAAGAAAGTTTTTACAGTGGCCAGACTTGCAAATAAGTATATTCACGCAGCTATTCCTTATTTCAAACAAAGTGCCTTAATATTGTAGTAGATACGTTGTGACAAGTATTAATTATAAATTGCAGAATACCGACTAGAAAAAAATCTGTTTAGTTCTGCAATAAATATGTTACAACGGTTCTCTTAACTTCAAACTTTTCTGCACCAAAAACAAAAAAAAAAAAATTCAATTGTAAGTAATTATAAAACTAAACTAAAATATGGTACCACAAACTCCAAAGATTTAGGTCAATTACTGGAAATAAGTACTTCTTACCGTATAAGGAAGTCCGATTGTATTTAAAGGCTTTCAAAAAATCGCATTACGAAATTAAATATACGTCAGCCAATTAATTTCTCAATTTCGGTAAATACAAACCTAATACATAAACAGGTATATATTAAGATATTGGTAAAGAGTCAAAAAGGTTACTTCTAGGCAAGCATGTTCCATCTTCGTGTACGAGAGATAGTGGTCAAACGCGAAGCTATTGATTGGAGTAGGAAAAAGGTCTCCTTATATAGAACGCTTTTATTTAGTTACCAAATGCCATCAGAAACTATAACCTATTTTTCCATACTATATATAATATATATATCCATATGTTAACTTTATTAGCGACTTGTTTTCTTCTTGTTCCGTTCTTTTAACTGCATTCTGAAGTAAATTAATTTCGTTTGGAACAGTTCCCGAACTTGCTCCATTTCAGGAACTGTAACTGAATTACGTGAAACCTTTTGAAGTTCGGGTTTCGGATAAACGAGGACCTTTGAGATTTCATGGGTTACGTAACTGAATGCATGGAAATGCGCTGTGAGGTCTTTGAGGACCGAAAATTCGCTGGATATTCTCGTTCATCCTTGAATATTTTGAAATCCACTAGGGGCGTATATACTAACGTTAGTAGTATATAGTCATAGGTAAATACCATGACTGATAGTCAATCTTTGTTTCCTGATAGCTACAACCTAGGAGTCTTTAAGTCAACAGTGATTTAAAAGTGGTTACTGCTAAGCAATCGTGTTACGCCGTCGACCACATCATCGCTTACCATCAGGCGAGATAGTTTTCAACACAAGCCTATCGTTAAATTAAAAATACCGTCTGATTGTGAAAAATCTTCCGCTGATACAAATACACACCGTTACCAGAGTGCCATAAACGAAATTTTGTCTCGTAAAATGCATGGTTCCTGTAGAAATAGTCCAGGGTGCGAAAAAAGATAGTTTTTAATATGCAAAGGCCGTACAGCTCAAAAGTTTACTAAAGATCCACGAATTCTACGATAGACAGAATGTTTTTAGGCGTCAGGTACTGTCTTAATGCAACGCGATCATCGCGCGAACAGGCAACCGTTGCGTTTATTTGTATGTCGAAATCGAAAAGCGTCCTCTGTCGGCGCGACGAAGCGTTTGTGGGCAAATTTTATTATTGTTTAAATCAACCGTAACCTCATAACTTCGATACGTAACTAACTTTGAGTAACAAACATACACCCACACACACACCCATCCAAATTTTAACCCAACAATAATGTCGATTCGTAACTAACATTTTCTTGCCATCTCGTGTTGTCTCACTGCTGGCCAAAGGCCTCCGAGGAAAGCTATCTAGGACCAACTTTCACTAGCCCCCAAAATACAGGCTCAGGCCTAGTTTGGGACTTAGCATCATCGTGTTACGTGAGGTCTTTGTGTCAAATAAACATTTAACATTTAATACTTTGGCTAAGGGCTCAAGTTCACCCCGCCTGGCTTCCTACTACGATATATTGCAAATTAAAACAGATGCCTACATCATAGTGAACTAATAATAAGTTACAATAATAAAGCAATTAGTAAGTTAGTATGTGTGACTAAATCGTGCAAGTAATACGGTTATGAAATAACGAGGGATCGCAGGCGCCTTCCAACTTGTCGGTTGTAAGGATAACTTGGATAAATTTAATTTGCCGCTTAGTTTCGGGTGAACTTCGGGTTGGTTACTTACTGCGTAGTGTGGTCTACATATTATGTTTCTTTTGCATTATGAAATTGTGTCACAATTCACTAATAATATTACCCCATTACTGTCCCACGGAAAGGATAAAGCCACTTCTCATACAGAAAACAAACTATATTGCTGTATTTAGAAAACTTGCTAAATATAGGTTATAGTTAACAAACAACAATCAACTAGAACTAAATAAGTATTCCAAACCAAACAAAACTGATTCAAGCTAAATAGCGACAACACTAAACATTTAATTTAAATTTGCATTTTCAAATATAGATATCAAAATGGCCATGCATTCTAAAATTCTAAAGCAATTACACAAGAACAAGTCAATTTCGTAGCTTAATTTCTGTTGTCCGTTAACGAGGACAAAACAATATAGTTGTAAGGGACAGGTCTATCAGTGCTCTTTGTGTATCACAGGGGACAATACTAGATAATCGTAGGCACAAATAAAATTGAGTAAGAATATTTTAAAATGGGAATGAAGTTTTTATTTTGATGACATTTCGGAAGAGTCATGTCTGCTTTTTGTCTATGATTTTATGTTTTTCGGTCTTGACTTTGTAACAAAACATAATCTCACCCAAATCTCACCATTATTTCCTTACACTTATCCAAAAGTTCAGCGCAAAATGTCTTCTTTCATCCTCTTTCTAGAGATGTCATGTTTCTCACAGTCCATTCATCTTTTTTTTTTTTTTTTATCTTGTAACCAAACACAAATCCCAATGTCCAATTAACAAAAAAAATAAAATATATTCTCTCCTGCGTCCCTTTTTTAAGAATTATGATGTTTTGTGTATATCACAAAACATCTTGATGGTTTTTTAAATTAAATAATCCAAAAAGCGGTCCCGTTACCTAATTTAATATCTGAAAATTTAAACACTTACAAAAGTAACTTTTGGCCAATAACGTAAAAGAAAAGAAAAATGTTTGCAAGTAAAAGGCGGTCAAATACTTTCCTTTAACGATTATAAGGAAGCCAACAGAGCGATGAATTTTATGACTACTTTAAATATACGAAATTGTAAAGAAATGAAACGAGTGTAATACAAACGAATTTCATCTATTTTTGTCTAAAAATACGATACGAATGTTCAGTTTCTTTTTACTGTTAATTTTATTTTGTCTTGACCTACAAATCAATCAAATTTAAAAATCTTCTTCCAAAGCTAAAATTATTCTAAACTTACCACAAATGCCTCGCTTTAAGGCATTTCTCGGATTATCATTTCAACGAAGATAAAATATTTGAAGAATCCGCTTATTTCTTTTACTTTTCATTGTCATTAAATGCTCGTAGACAATTAGCCGAGGCCGCTAAGTCGGTCTGTCAACAAGGCAGGAACGTGTCTTGCATTTGTCCCCATTAATAGTTGTCGTCAAAAAATTAACCATTCTACTCGCAGAATACATAACGCCGCTTGGAAAAACTTGGCTTTTCATGAAAGGCTATTTTCACTGATTACATATTAGCATGTAACTTCCAACTTAACTAGATCAGTGAAAAAAAGTCTTTCCAGTTTACTCAAATCCCTAAGAATTTGAGTAATCTGGAAACGAATAAAATGTTGCCAATGAATACATCGATCAATCGAACCTGATTGAGCTTAGCATATAAGTATGAGGATTGGCTCAAGAAAAGTGTCCCTTGTTCAGTAGTGACTGAAGTGGATGTTGATGATGATGAAGAAGACAAATATGCCAACAATAAGTATGAAAGAAGCCAGACAAATCAATATAAATACATAAACTCGCGCCTTTTTCCCATGGGATAGGCAGAAACTACAGAACTACATCTAGTCAAAATTTTCTTACAAATCAATATTCCAAGCAATAATTTAATGACATCTAAATCACTTGGCGAATAAATAAATAATGTCGTATCAATCATTCATCTAAAAATTGTGGTGTAGGTTAATCATAATGATAACGTTATAAGGTTCGAATCTGTCTAACTCTTGTCGATGAATACAAGATAAGTGTATTTGTTTCCTCGTTAATTGAATCTTTAAGATCCCCGTCCTCGTCCCGTCTTCATATAACTTACTTAATCTAAAAGCCTAATACCTAGGCTAAAATCACTGCAAAACTTTTTGACAACACATCAATCCATGGAATGACAGAAGGGGTAGGTACAGCAAGTTCAAGTCATGTAATCAGTCACACATTACAAACATGTACGGAACTCATCTATCAAAGGGTGGCAGCTTGTTATTGGCCATTATTGCATATATAACACTAGAACACACAGAACAAACGAGATATTTATGCATAGTTTTTGCTGTTAGCTCTTCAGAAAATATTGGCACAGCATTACAATGCAGAATAGGTGTGTTTGAAAAAAGTTGCATATTAATGATCGTCATTTGTTTATCTTTGCGTTTGAAATTAAATGTAGTATATTCTTTTTTATTACTTCAGTTATTAATGTTTCTGAATTGAGAATCAGATGTTGAGAACTTGTCCAACTTTATTTTAATGTAAAACCTTGATAAGTTTTAATTCTGAAACTTCTCAAATATATAATATTATTTTTCATAATATTCTCGTCTAATACATTTATTTCAGTAGTTAGGAAATTCCTCCTCATGCGACACACTATTTCTATTCCATGATAAATCACATTGGTAAATAGAGCATTGGACTGGAACGTGTAGGATTTTCGTTATAAAGTCGGTGAAAAAAGGCCTCTTAACCCGAACTCTAGGCCATTTGGCTTGAAAACGTCACGTACACTTTTGAAAAACTGAGTTCTTTTTTGCCAATATGGAGCCAAAATCCAATATAGTTTTCAATTACCAATCTTTTATACCAGCCTATAAAAGGTTGGTAATTCACACTTTAAAAAAAAACTTTCAATGCTTCATGTCAACTCATACAAAATTCTATAGACATGCATTTTTCAGAAGGTGGATAATTCGGAGAAGTTTCCAGAATTGGGCAGACGTGATTTTCATTGGAGATGTAAGAAAATTGTTTCAATAAACGCTAGTGTCTCTGTGTCCTAGTAACTAGTTTCATTGGGCTATTCTGTTAGACATCTTGGTAAATTACTATGTTCTTTTTTTTCGAATAGTCCATTATATTGCTTCTTATATATTTTATCAGTTACTTCAACATTCAATCCTATTAATTCCTCACATGTATTGTTTACAATAAAAACGGTTATTTTATTAATCTCTTTCATTATTTCTGTTCCATTTGAAATGTCTACGTTAATTTTCGATTCGCGAATTAAGAATAACAAAGAGAAATGAAATTAATTAATTTATGGTGCTAATGTAATAAGCAATTCTACTTTGAAATTAGCCAGGCAGTTAAAAGGAGATTTCATAAGAAATTTCTTTTGGTTTAACAGATTGGACAAAGATCTATTACAAGTTTTAATATTTAATTGTCTTAAGATATAAATAAACTTAAATCCTATCACAGAACAAATCATAAAATGGCTTCGAAGTTATTTCAAATGAAGCAAAAGATGAAAACATTGATAAAGACTAGCTCGGGCTGAACAATGCTGTCCGCAGAACAACGTCAGCTGATGTAGATAGTTCACATCGTGACGCAACACGTGCATGTGGCTTAGAATTAAAAAAAAAAATCTTAGATGGATACTTCTTGAACCTACTTTATACTCATTGGCAAAGTTGTGCCAGTTGGGAAATCGGGTTCGCGTTAATAATTCCGGACTGGTCCAGTTATTCGCCTCGGAAATTTTTCGTTAGTAAGAAAACAGTGTTGTGTATTTTTAAACTTAAATATTTTTAGAATTAAAGTTTAATATTGAACATTTCTACTAATTATTACCATCAACTATCAAATTTTGTACTGTAATAATAATCATTTATGCAAAAAATTCTTAACCTATGGCCGCATTATCAAAACCAGTAGGGCTTCAAAGGTCAACAGAAACTTAATATAACATGTTTCCAATACAAACGACTATTCAATCCCACAAAAGATTCCGTTGCGGGAGCTCCCAATTTGTCGGGATCCGTCTAAAAGATATCCGAGCATATATCATTGTGACGCGGTATCTCGTTATGGTTTGCAGAAATCGATATGTATATCTTCCGTAACCTTTACTACAATGTTACAGTTAGTTAGCATGTAGCTGTCCCTGATTAGATTACTGAATTATCTAATTAATCTATTTTTGATGTCTCAATTAGTTTCCGATAAGCTGTTGGTACACGACCTAAATGTTTTAATATGGTTTGTAGTGTCTTGTTGGGTACAGGAAATAAGTATCGACGTGTAACTGATTCATCAATATTTTCACATTTCGAATGATATGTTTTAGTTCCATGTAATATGCATATTATTTTCACATTAATACCTACTTTTACGGAATCTCAATAGCCATCGCAACGAATATTATTTAGGTATTTTTAGCATCTGTTTTCGTGACACACAATTTATCCTCTTGTCATGAACATCTTTCGTCTATTGGGATTTGAGCCCAATACATGCTGCGAAAAACAATAGTCATTACGTAACTCATGGATATAAATCAGCTGTTATGACGGCCCACAAGGGAAGAAAACAGCCTACATGAAACACTCAATCCCACTCAAACTCAAATTTAGGAACTCATCCAGAAAATACAAATAAAAAGTGCGCAAACAAATTTATTTGTTCTACGTTGTAACGCGCAAATTCGAGCATCATAAACAACAATATTAAAGGATTCATTAAGGACCCAAATCGTTCCCGGAATGGAATAAAACAGACATTCCAGAATTTATTACTTAAGGTCGGGGTTATGGGCTATTTTATGAATAACCGTTTATGATTATTGCTTGGGAATCCGACTATTTCGTTATAATTTGTCTAGTTTTCCACTTAAAGCAAAGCATATTTTATCTCGACTATCATTATTGCTCCAATCGTTTTAAGTGTTGAAACAATTGAAGCCTAATCGATAAATGTATTAAAATTCTAGGGAGATAATTGCAGTTACGTATTATCCACTCAATACATGTAAGTCATCGTCATCACCACTGCCATTATATCTCAATTTATTCCTTGTCAGCGTTATACAACATTTTTTTCCCGAGCTGATCAGTGTTCATTTCTTTTTAGTCATACTTTTTCAGTTTCAATTAAACAATACATCTACATCTTTACTTTTCAGTTTGATACTGATTAGTTTTAAAATAATTATGTCCCTTTTTCAAGTTTTGTTCAAATATTTATTAAGTTGTCAAGCATTCCAAATTATTTTCAATTAATTTATTCACATGACATGCAACCCATCGATTAAACAATTATTTTATGGCTTATCTTTTAGTTATCTAATCTATTCAGAATGTTCACGCTCTTTCGCACCAATTTACTGAATACTAACTCAAAAGTGAATCTCTGAAGGTTTATTTTCAGCAAACTTCTCTTTTGCTATAAATCACAAGTTAAGAACTTTCGACTTAACTTTTGCTACGGAACTCGAATACGATATCGGATTGCTTTTGCTTTTTAACAAACTGTTAATTAAAAGGGATTAATTTAATATCGGACTTTGAGGTATGGCCTCAAAAGGTAGGGATCTCTTTTCAATTAGAAGTATCACTGCTGTTTTCAGGACGACTTGACGATTTATAGACAATAAGTACCTGTTGTACCTAGCATAAAGTCCAGTAACTGATTCCATACCTCACATATTCACAATCATAATAGTGCACTTCATTTTGAAAAGGATTCGTAATCCACTGTTATGCAAGTATTTGTATGAAGTTTCTTGCTCACTCTTCGCTACAAAAATTACCTATGGCATATCTTCTGTTAAGTTATTTGACTTTGATATATCTATTTTGTATGTATAAAATACCTAAGCGCAGTTTATACATTCTTAATGAAGATGTACGCACTCTAAACGAATTTACTCATTGAAGTAATTAAAATAATTCTGGTTTATTACGTGGTTCCTATGAAGAAGGCTAAAATATCTAAATTAATTAAGAAAATAACTCAAGAAACGGTTGCTTACGACGCAAAATCTTTAGCATTTTGTAAGCTCATGTAAATTTGATAGGTCTTGTGGTTGAAGAGGGAATCTTGTTAATACACGTTTAATACGAGCCTTAATGAACGTAATAGAGTATTTTGAAAACCTGTTAGTGCGAAAATCTGCTTTTTTTAGACGCCATTATTTTTTATATTATTATTATTATTTATAATCTTCATTAACGACGATTTACTTTGTACGATATTCATTGTTGCCGAAAGACGTCAACTGCTGAACTTATTTCACCCCCAAGCATCGTTACATCGACCGATAAGTTTATTGAAACTAAACTTACGCACAGCTTGAAAATTATTATTAAAACAAAAACAAACTATACTTAGACAGAAATCAACAACATAAAAACAACGTTTTATTTAAAAGCCGTTTTTATTTGTGGACACACAATTTTCCAAATATTCAAAACAATGACAATAGAAATTTAAAAGAAATTATTGTAGCGGTCCAGCAACCACAAAGCGACTGAATGTCGAGTAGCACAAAGGTATCGTAGAACTTTGGAAAGTGACACTTTTCTTAAACAGGAAAACGTGGAAATAGTTGCAGAGATTTAACTATTAGGGTACCAACTTAACTTAGTTGGGAAAAGAGTAGGCAGATGATGGCCTTTTTGTGTGTAACCTTCGAATTATGTATTAGTTTTATATAATTAGTTTGGTGCTACACATTTTACAAATAATTTATAGGTGGTTGGACGTTTGTGAATCAATCATGCCTTAACGACTGAATTAGATTATTGATTAAGATGGAATTTGGAGCAAGTCCTAGATAAGGACATATGGGCGCACTTTTTATTATCCCAATAGTACGCTCCCTTGGCAATAATGTACGATTTGCACGCGAGCGACGCTGCGTAATCAATAAAAAACCTTTTAAATGCCTAATCTCTAT
Source organism: Orthosia cruda (assembly GCA_964057195.1). Taxonomy (NCBI): domain Eukaryota; kingdom Metazoa; phylum Arthropoda; class Insecta; order Lepidoptera; family Noctuidae; genus Orthosia; species Orthosia cruda. Next base: position 34,931,870 of record OZ059836.1, read on the forward strand.
CATTGCTATTATAATACTGTCGTTGAACTTTTGTAATGATTCATATACCATCACTAGCGACATGTTTCACTGTCACAGTTTCTACGTTCAAAGCCTCTTCGCACTAGCCTGAAGCAAAAACTCTGCGCTCGTTAGTTGGTATGCGCCCTTCCTGTACATTGTCGTGTGGAGGTTCGTTTGCACCTTTGTGTTTGAATCCAGTTTCAACTGCATTGCTGGCTGGTAGTAGAACAATATCTGTAAGTTGAAACGGACATAGTTTTGTTTTAACTTGACACTGGTGACATTTTTATATTTTTATTTTACTAGCTGAACCTGTGAACCAGATACATTTATTTTTCTTTACACTTTTACACTAAAACAACAAAAGAGCCAAATAAAATAATACAAAAACGAGTTATCCAAATAGAACTGTCCTGAAGTGATGCGATTTTTTTGATTATGACATTTTTGGTTTTCAATTATTCGATATTAGAAGGGATTTGATTATGATATATCTTCACAAGAGTGGAATTGACTTTAACCTAGCCTTATATTCGAGTTGATTCCTTTAAATTAATACATAAACTCACGCCTTTTTCTCATGGGGGTAGGCAGAAACTACAGAACGCCACCTGCTACGATCCTTACATACTTCTTTTGCTTCACTCACATTCATACATCTAGTCATACACACACGCCGGTTATGAGTAATGCTCACCTGGCCTTTTTGAAGAACATCACCTATAAGGTCCATACGTACGTTTCCATTCACGTCTGCCTTTTCTCTTTTTTCCTTTAAAAATTTAGTTTAAAATCCAATACGGTCATGTGCTTTCGTTATCTCATGCGATTTCCTTTATCACAATCATGTAATTGTTGAGTTTTACAAGATAGCATTGAACCATGACGCAATGTTCAGTCAAACGTAATAGTATTACGTCACCGGTTTTCGCTAAGTCCTTAAAATTGATTATACTATTTCATAAAATCTACTGAAGCATTTTAGCCGTAGATTTGCAAAGAGAGTTATGCTCCAGTTCATAATATATTCGAATGGGTCTATAATTCAGATTTACATCTTAGATTTTTCCAGCTTAAGGTAGATTTTCCGCATGGGTTTGTTACCTATATTACTAATACTAGTTATATTTTATACCTTTAAGGACTAAAGGATAAGACCTCAAATAGGCAACGCCTTCACGTGTGTAATTACACCTGTCTTTAGTTCACTGGCTTAGCAAAAACCTATTAGAAGTATTTTGCTTGGCACTAATACATTCATTGTCTTAGAGCAACAGTTTGGTTATGTTACTAACTCTCTAAACTCTTATAGATATGAAAGAGTGCGATTTCTATTACAGGTATCGACCGTACTTATAAGAGGCATCTACAACCAACTTGTTAAATCATTTAATTACGAAATATATAAGTAAAAGTTTATTAAATTATTACTATTAACAAACCGTATCTGCCATATTAGCATTAAGTAACAGTAACTACATATTCAAACAACACGAAATGTTTGAGATTTTTTACCAGCGAAAATTTCATGTTATACCTGCTCGAAAAATGACGCCGTACGACGAGATATTTAAGTAAATGTAAATGAGATTGTTACGTGGGCAATTTCCCTTGAATTTCATCTAAATAAATACGGTGCGAATGTGGCTAACAATAATTGACTTTTAAAATATTTCTGTCGATACCTACACTGTCGATTGTTGAAAAGTCATGATTTGAAGATTGATATAAACAGAAAATCTCCCCATGCCTATCATAATAAAGTAAAAGACTGATAATTCAAATCAGAAACGTATTTTGGTGATTTTCGTCACCATCAGACCCAAGGCAAATTAAAGCCTTGCGGCTATTTTCTACAATTCTATTGTTGTCTTCCGTCTGCACGAAAAGTGTACCTCATTCGTATTCTTAATAACTGGGCCAAAATGCCAACTTCGAAACAATCGACCAGCTTGGAATGCACCCAAATAATTTTGCTAAAATGTCTCTTTATCTTCTTTGGCAGTGGTAGCCTGTGTCTCGCCCTCTCTTTAAATACACAAAGTCTATACTATTTCTTGTTTCATTATTTTTAACGATGTGAACTTATTCAGTCATTAAAAGATCAAAAATATTCACAAAACTGTAAGAAACTTTTGTCCCTGAAAGGTCAATTATAATTAAAGGTTGACTGACTATCGTCAGTGTTTTCGTTTTCGTAACGTTTTTGTTTGCACTTCATTTGAATTTTTGGTGATAAAAATCATCAAACCAAAATGCTAATATATATATATATAAAACCGACACAAAGTGTCCTAGGTCCGGAAGAACCTTCAGGTTTTTACACGCAATTGAGCGGATTTAAATCCAATCCCAGTCTCCTTATCTAAGAATATTCCAACAGAGTTTATTCATTCATGCCTGACCTATGGAGCCACCGTCTTCAATTTTCTCAGGTAATACTGCGCCTTGATTAATCAGGTCACCAAATTTACACAAAGTATGAATGGGAAAAGGTCTTTATGAATAGCCATATGATCTTTCACTATCTATATTATCTAGATCTCGAAAGTTTACTCTACCCTATCGAGTGGTCGAATCTGTAACATGTTACACCTTGTTTTAATCGGATTGTCATGTTATTACTACGTCGAGGGTTTTGTCAACTTTCCGCTTGATCTCACAATGATAATGGTGCAGGTAGATTACGTTACAATGGTTGTTTAATTTCTGAATTAGTCGGTGCTACTGTTTTTTGGATTTGGGCAAGGTCGGGGCGGCTTATGCGTGACCTTGATCTCAATTCGATTTTTAAATGTTTGAATATTGATTAACTTTTGTTGTTTTACGCATAGCACCACATTTGTATCAATTACTTTTATTATATAAAAAATACATGGATCCTTCTCTTTTTTTCTTTTCTCTACCACTTTTTTTCTCTCCCCTCTCTCCCTCTTTTCTCTTTATTATATTTTCATTCATACTTTTTATTGTTTAATTTGATCACTCTAACAATGTTTAGTTAGTAACATTACAATACTACACAAGCATTTCTCTACCGACGACATAGGTGCGTCCACAAACAAAATACTCACTGAAACCTACTGTAACATGTGAATATATAAATTAAAACACGCTCAACCTTCAAAGCCATCAAAAACTTTTCCTCCTACAACTTCAATGAAATGAGCTCATTGTTCCTGTTTTTCTGTTATTCCAACAGTACCTAATTTACATCCCCAGAAACATAATTTCGTACTCATGTGATTATATCCTCGCTGTGTGTGTCAATTTGCAATTCGTGTTCTTCAAGGTAATGAATGTAAATCAAGTGTAGATTTAATTTTGAAATTGTGGCTTTAGTTTTAGTAATAAGGATGTATGTATGTATGTTATGGACCAAGTGATTAATACGGCATATTCATAATGCCCGGGTAATTTGAAAAATGCCCAATATCAGTAGGCAATATGATAAAAACTATTGAAATAATTAATGTCACCGGGCTTTCTGCATAATGCCCATCACTTAATGGGCAGGGTAATGAAAATATTTATTTTATTAAATTATTTTAATGTTGACATTGATTTTAATATAGAATAAGTAAGTAAGATTATTATTTAAGCAACAAAATCAACGGAGCCCCGCTGCGAGTTTCTCCTGTTTTTGTCTTCAGGGTCTAAAGTAACCGAACATGAAGGAGATGACGGGAGCAGAGTTCGCTCACTTCAGATTCCGTCATATCCTTCGAACCTAACCTATCCATGTCGGGGTGCGCTAAGCTCCCAATCTCGCTTCGCTCACTTTTGGACTAATTCATTGACCATAATTATCGTATTGCCCACGGTTACGTAGCGACTGCGTAACCGTTACGGAGTTCATAATAACCAGACGATGTGTTAAATAAAGAAGTTTAAATCAGTATTCATTACATTGCCCGAGTTGACTTGACTAGATCCATAATACCCGGGTATTATACATAGTGCCCTGATCCATGACATATATACCAACTTACTTGGGAGTAGTTTTGGCATTCTAAGCATAATGTATATGCCCTTGCTTAAATTCCGTCAAAGCTCTAATGAGATGTTTGTCGATGTAAATTCTGTTCTGTGGGTGGGAGTGATTGTTATACCTGATAGACTTTGAAACAATTGAAATCGAGACCTATCTACCTTTTTTTTAAGTATAAGAGAGGGTAATGATTTACCCTCTTGCTAGCACCACCGGTCTCGGGTATACAGAATCCAAAAAGTTGCCCGGAATGAGGAAATTCATATAAAATGAGTTAAATTTATAAACGTGTCAATGAATTACACATTGTTGCAAAAAGTTAAGAAACGTTTGCTCCTGCAAATTGGCCCAAACAATTGTATAACAATCTTCAAATACTTATCACGTGTTGACTTTTAAAGACCAATTTATCTTAAAAACTTTTAAGGAAATCAGACTGGAAAGGAATTAAAAGTGGGTCAACGATACAGCTCTTTACTGTAACTGCGTATCGTCGCAGTTCTTTCTCGAGTGCTGAATTCATTAAAAGTTTTAGCGTGTCGTTTGAGGCGTTTTGTATGTTAACCTTTATATGTGTGCTCACGATTTCCTCCATCATTGCAGTTTATAACAAGCAGTGGGGGTTTCCATTCCAAATAATTCTTATTGAACATTAAAAAAACCTTTTAAGATTTTTTGTTAAAATGTATCTCAACAGTACGTATCTAGGAATTTTATTCCTGTTTGAGAATAATCGGGAATATCTTGAAATTCTTTTGTTCTTATCCTATTTTATCATACAAAACGAACATCCCCGCAACTTATTATAAACCTTTCTTTGATTTACCAACGATGTTCTCTACACTGTCTTCTGAATTCAATTATTTGAACACTAAATCCAAACGAGCTTGACTACTCTACAAATCCCTTGTGGAACTATTGTTATAGTTAATAGCCGAAATGCGAGAATATTCCATTCAATGAACAGTGAAAACAGTTAATCCAACTACCTTTGATGCTTATTTTCGGTATAATAATTAAACAATGGATAAAGAATAGTGACAAGATTATCACTAACATAGTTGCAACAAATCTTACCGTATAATTAGGTATGTCATTGTAGTTAGATCCAGCTACATTAGCTGTCGATACAGCTCAGCAGGCTTAAGATTAACATAGATTAACCCCATATAAGATGCGGTCTGTGCCGCTTGTATAATGTCCAACGCAATAGACCGGTAAGCAAGCAATACTAATCAAAAGCCTAAGCCAATTATGTAGAAAGCTCATTGAACATGCTAATATACTCCAGAACTTGAGAAGCGAGTACAATAGACAAGCATGTTCGACTAGTGAAATAATTTTGAATGATGCGACAAAGGCAAGTCAATGAAGAAACGTGAAAAAATGTTCAGCGGATGTGGAGTTATATTAACTTTTATCGGAACTAAATGATGGATTCGTGTAAGATAATATTTTATCGAAAAAAGTTGTAGATTGATTGATTGCTGCGAAAGGTTTTGCAAAGTTTTAACATGCCTCAAATTTCCCATATCCTGATTACTTTTGCACGCATCTAAACAATATGCCTAAACTTCAAATTCTACAAAAAGTCTGTGTACATTTGCGAAATGGCAAACAATTTATGCCACCCAGGCACCCACTAAGCTGGGTTACTTGCCCTATCGCGTATCTGAGCAAAATGGGTCTTTTTGCGGCCGATTGGTGAGAGTAGGACAAGCGACTGCAATCCGATTGTAAGCCGTACTTGGAAATATAGGTGGAACTTGAAGCTGGAGCGTTTAAGTGCAGTGCAACAATCTTTTATACAGATTACTATAGAAGCTAAACTTGAATGGAAACTAAAGTTTTTACAATAGAGTATAACCTTTGATAAGGCACTGTGTGTTGCTGTTTAAAGCAATGGTGTAGAACGTAGATAAGAAACGGATAAAAGAACGACTATATATTTTTAAATCACGTGTTTATTCGATATATTTTATAGACAAGAGATTACGAGTAAAGAAAAATTCATGTCTTTGAACTTCTAAAACATTAACACCACCTTTATTTGTAAGGGTAAATTGACTTAATTTATTATCAACACGGCAATTCCACCTCATTTCATAATTAAACTGTATTATACCGTTTAAGTTGGAGCATATAGCAATTTATTTAAAGCTTTGTTCCATTAGAAAAGGACCCAGAATTGTACATTTCGTTTATTTTAACCTAATCTAAACCTAACCTCCTTACTATTAGCGTTGTATAGCGTCTGTTTAGGTTACAAAATGCTTTGTCTTCTTCTTTCGTATGTCAAATTACTGACGACTGAAAGACATAAATCGGTGCTAACTATTCACCTGCTACATTTATTAGTAAGTTATAATAATTATCAAAATATCATTCTTCGAACACCGAAAGAGAATTGTAATTTTATGCAACTTTTCGCAACTAGTAGTTTCATGGATCCGACAGTTTGTCTTCAACCTGTCTGCACTTATCATGAAAATAAATTTTAACTCAATGTAATGCGACGGGTTTTGACGCTCACCGCAAAATTGAAATGGTCCGTTTTAATAAAGTTCACGACAATATTGACGCTGATTTCGGTAAAAGAGCTGCCGTTTTTATTATGTTTTTGGACATCAAAGTTATTAAAAGGTTTGTTTAATATGTCAATAATGGTATTTTCTCCTTTTCTTATTCTGTAGTATCTTTTAATATTGATATTGTTGTTTTCTTTGCCAATATTTAGGTGCATTGAAAATATTTAAAACAATAGTTACTACTTTTATAATTACGTTTCAAAACCTTTACTTGGTTCTGCGTCCTTTTCTGAGAAAGAGAAAATTACTATGTTCACCACAACATAAAAAATGAAGCAGAATAGGGACCAAAATACACTGACTTCTGGTTTACTTCTGCCGATTCCAATTTTCAGTTGCATAACACGCAAAGCAAGTTGCTTGAACTCGTTGAATAAATCAGTGATAGTCAGTTTGAAATGGTTGATTTTTTACACGTACAGTTTTCATGCTTCACGTATACCAAGTTCATGTTCTCTTGTTACAGGATGGTGCGTGCTACCTGCCTGCTAGCGAGCTGCGTGCTCTTTGCCCTGCTTCTCATCGTCCCCGCCTCTGCTTACCCCAGGTAGTGGTATATTATTCAATTCGATATCTTTATAAACCATCATCATTCATTTTACCTAGCCTTAAGTAAAATACTACAGTCTAACTAACAATATCGTTTCATGGTACAAACTCAGTTGGCAGAAATGGTGTCATGCATTATTCAGGACCTAGAACGACCACACTAAGATAATTATAATGAATGAGATCTAATAGCCCTATCGACCAGGCGGAATAACTAATTTATATAATATTAGTTATTCAAAAATGGCCATAAATAATATTGATTTCCTAAAACTTTAATATTTAGGCGGTTGAATAACGTAATTATCGAAACAATTAAAAAGACATTGTGTCTCAAGGTACTCAAGAGGTTAACGCTGCTACCGACGAATAATAACTTACTCCTATTGAAGTGTAGCACAATATCAAAGATTTCGATACTTATAAAAACAACTTTACTAATATAAAGCCTTTTTTCCTTTTTCAGTCCAAGCAACTACTTCCGCGAAGAAGGCCAATATGAACCTGAAGAGATCTTGGATATGCTGAACCGCCTCGGCAACCTTATCCAAATGGAACGCAAAATGGAAAAGTAAGTTGACGAATTACAAATCACTACTTATCTATAGACATTCATGATCGGCGTCATTTTCGAAATGGAATCTGAAAGATCACTGATAAGTACTCGATTTAGTTCGAAACACTATTGCAATGATTTTGTATTGTCTATTTATTCAAGTGTTTGTTACAAAAGTAACTTCACATAACAGCTAAGTGTATTTTTATGCAATATCAAGATTTTTCATTACACTATTTTTAGGACTTTGTCTCTCATTGTCACATGTTTTATTGTCCATGTTGCCAATGTTCTGCATGATTTTTAAATTGTTGTTTGTTTCAAAATGTTAACATCCCTATTTTTTGTGAAGTATAAATTCCTTCCATTCTTATATTATTCGAATTATTTATAGGTAACTGAACTACTGGATTTTAATTTTGATTTTTTCAAAATTTCCAAATTTCTGTTACAATTATTTAGGGATGAACCTTAAAATATTATGAACGTAAATTAATTATTTCAAGATTCTCTCAGTTTTTTACAAAGTCAACCAATCACTTATTCTGTTTAAGCTTTTCGCTTAAGTAAAGTGAATTCTGGTGTTTAATATGATTTATAGTCTGTAGTAATAAATCACGTACATTTTTTAATGTTAACTACTTGTGTAATATCTGTTTTTGTCTCTTTGCAGCTATAAAGAAGACATTCTGACTAGGTACGTCTGAGATGTCGTACTTAGGTTACCTAAGATCAGTGTGCTTACTCAATTACTTAACTTTTCCCAAGCATCTTTTTTAGTTTTTAGTCTAATTATAAAATAATGTGTTTCATGCATGAAGTTATCCTTTTTATCTTGGATTATGTAAATTCCTAATGCTTCAGTCTTTAGTTAATAAACAAGTTAATCTTTTAGCTTTATTATATTAGCTGCTGTACCTGCTAGCGTCTTCACCGCTTGATTATACGTAGTATTAGCTTTATTACATCAAGGATTATTGCGAGGAGCTCTGGCATTGTACAGTTTTCTAACATTACTAGCAGAAACCTCCCTATATCTCTTAGAAACATTTATATTATCTTGTTTCTTCATTTGCATATATTTTACTAAAGTATTTTTTATTTTTATAAGTTATTGCAAATTCAATATTGCTGTAGTCGAATCGACTGTTGTTTTCATTTTTAAACTCACGCTTAATTTCACGTTTCCGTAAAACATTTCATTACCAAAATAATATTCATCTGAAACATTTTCCTGTGAAATAATTTACTGCCAACAAACAGAAGCAATATAGCAAAACTATTGCCCTTCAGTAGACCAATAGTAATATGGCTTTATTCCCTAGAGCCACCTGATTTGAACTTCGGTAACTCCCGATAGTACTTGTTAGACAGTAGGTATCCGGGAAACCATGTTTTGAAATAACATGAATTTCTATTGTTTATGATGCTTTCCTTTTGGAGTTCAGGAAGATCAGGTGAGATAGTAGTCAAGCGTCAGCCAATCAATAAAAAAGTAGATTCGTGGAATAAAACCAAAAGTACTTAGTTCTTACTAATTCATCCCTGCAGATATTTTTTTTGCAATTAAACCGACGGTAGTAGTAATGAAATGCCTATAGGATACACTTCTTTTTTATTTATTCAGATTAAAACAAACAAACACAAACAGTGATTTCCAATCAAAGGAAAAAACGAACAGCAAGAAATAAATAACCAGAAAGCTTCAAATTAACGTTCTGAATGACAAAGAGTTCACGAACGAGAACTGAAAAAAAATTACCTGCAATTTGCTGCAAGCATTTGTTTAGACCTACATAAAAAAGTTTCAAGCGCTTCCCGCAAAATAATTTACAACATTTTAGGGGAGGCATTCACATTAGCATCCCTATCCACGTTTACATTGAAGTCAGCATTTTTACGTCCCTCGTCGGAACTGTTGGGCAAAATGCTTTACAAGTTTATAACATTTTGTTGTAGTGTTTGCAAATTTTTACTCTAGTTAAACGACGTAATTGTAGTTGGAACTCAGTTCCCCCGGACCGTGGCAGATATTAATGCATGAAGTATTTTTGGTTGCATGATTATCACCATTATTATAACCATTTCTTGTTTAAATACTATAATATAGCATCAATGTGTTGCGCCAAAAGCGAATGAACAAAATCGCTTCTAGATTTGCTTAATTTTTACCTATCTCATTACCGTAACTAAATATTATTTCTCCATTTTCAGTGAGAAGCGAGCCCTTGACCTTGGTCTCAGCCGCGGATACTCCGGCGCTCTTCAAGCCAAGCACCTTATGGGACTCGCAGCAGCCAACTACGCCGGTGGCCCCGGAAGGAGGCGACGAGATGCCCACTAAAGCCTTAGCGTAACCACCCGAATACTGCCCTTAGGTGGACTACAGTACAACCACTATAACCTATAACCACATCTCTATGCAGTAGTTAACTTCATAAGCTTAGGTCAATCACCATATGGCTGGTTCCATTGAACAAACAAACATGTCATCCATATAGCTTGTAGTCAACTTTATTCAAATTAACGCTTAACGTGATATATTTCTAGTCAGAGATTTATATAACATCCATGTTGTAATGATAATGTATTTTAAATGGATTATACGGTCTGTTATTCGCTTGAAACAATTCCAACTCAGTCATAGTTGAATTTGATTATATCCGTTAGACAGTTCTAAAAACTTTTTATATATTGTTACTAAAGTTGGTAGTAAAGGTTCATTTAAAAAATGGCAGTTAAATTTTAATAGCTATTTTTGCCGTTTCTACAGATTTCGAACAAATTTTATGTTAAACTCAAAACTAAAAGTTTCAACTTCGATCTTGTGGTAAATGTTTTTATGAAAGACAAAAATATATTTGACTGATTTTGATACATTTCTACAAGTCTGATGATGTACCTACCTAAACCTATTCTAGTCATTACTAGTCTTGTCGTATTTTCTTTATTACTTTCATTCCATTTCGGTGTCAGTATTAAAATATCACTAACTATCTATCAACTTGTAAGATTTAATCAAGAATGCTGTCTTAAAAACGCTTACTATTTATTGTAAATTAAATCCTACAGTATTCCCTAAGATATCGCAACTCTAGTCTATCTGTAATAGATTCAATGTTACCATTCCTATGTATGTACGTGGCAAATTAGTAAATAGATAAAAATTAAGTGATAAATACCTCCTGTCTAGAGTTTATTGTTAAAAATAAAGAGATATTCATATTTATATAAATGTGTTTATATTAATACTTCTTGTTATATCTTTGTCTATAATATAAGTCTAATATCACTTATTACTGCAATAACAAAGGCTTTTCAATGAAATCCCCGAGTACTTATTGATTAGAAAAACTAACCTATCAAAGAATCCTAACTGTAGATCTCATTATATTTTACAAACACTGGTTTCATTAAAATTTGTTTGAGAGCAGCGCCATCTGTTGTTTACAGTGACTAACTTTTCATACTGGTTACTAGCGACATCTAGTTTATTTATGTTTTACTACCAACACACTCTCTCTCGGTTCGAAGTATAAATTTTGCTCACAATGTGAGGACACTGCGTCACGGCGTAGTTCTAATAAAGACTACAAGATGTCGCTACGAACCCCTCTTGCTGATTTTTTTTTTTTTTGTTGTACTTTATTTTATAGAATTGAAAAGCTTTTTGTAAATAGAGCTAAATAACGCGAGATTTTTTTGTCGTGAAGTAAATTTTTCATGGGAGGTGTTAGATATTTGGAAACATTAAACCACAAAATAACTTTTCAAAATGCAAAGTAATAGTAATAGGAAAATTAAATAATTTCAGTATGTCTACTCTAAAAACTGTGTAGAAGAAAAAGCGTAATATGCAGCAATTGAACACAAATTTTCAGATTACAACCAGTATCCCGTATGGTCTAGTGGCTAGGATACCTGGCTTTCACCCAGGAGGCTCGGGTTCGATTCCCGGTACGGGAATATATTTTTGTTTTTTTTTTCAATTTTATATTATCCACTTTTGTATTCATTACGCCCCACCTGATTCCACAAAATAATTTCTTTTACTTTTAACATTAACCAAAATATTGATTCATTATCGTCTGCAGTGGAGCTAAAGAGCAGTGTCAACAAAGGTGGCACGAGCAAATAAAAGGAAAACCATCCACTAAAATAAGAGCCCTGACGCCAGCAACTTTCTTCCTATCACACCCAACTTCGTTTAGTGTTTGGGGGTCGAGGTAGGTTTAAGTATACTGGACTGCAGCGCTGGGCTGAATTGTGTATTCGGATGGATGGCCATACGTTTTTTCAACATGGCTGCTCTCTGTATTTATACTTAGTTAGTGTGTATATAAAATATACATTTTCAGGGTGTTAGACAAACCGGTATTGTATAGCTAGAATTAATTAAGCGTCGGGTTGACTATGCGCTTTTGCTAAGGCGCTTGTGCTGTATTTTATACACTGGATCTCTACTGAAACTGGTATAAGATAAGATAGTAATGACAATTGTTATAAATATAATTCTCGTTAGAAAATTAATTCTAAGGAAGTTTCTCGTGAATAAGAAAAGTGTCTGAATTATTAATGATTGTAAATCATTATCCATCAAACCAAGTATTTTAAGGCATCATATTTTAAAAGTGCTTTAGCCCTTTAGTGATCGTAAATTTTCAAAAAAAATGTACTTTCTATAATAAGTTATCATAAGCTGATTAAAATTAGTATCGTTTTATTTGGTCTGCATGTTGAAGTAGAGAGCAGTGGTGGCCCAGTGGTAAGGTGGCCCAGTGGTAACGGCCGTGACTTATAAGTTGTAGGTCGTGGGTTTAAACCTTCACAGGCGCTTTACTTTGTGTAAATTATTTCATCACCACTGCTCACAAAACGGTGGAGGAAAACATCGTGAGGAAACCGGCATGACCTAAAACCAAAAATTCGAAGATATGTGACATCCACCGAACCGCACTGGGCCCGCGTGGTAGATTATGGCCCATTCCCTCTCACAGAGAGGAGGCTTGTGTCCCAATAGTGGAAACATTAAAAGGCTGATGACGTTTTTGAAGTATAGAGGAGGCCTTTGTTCCAGTAGTCGTTTCCGACCGTTACTTTTTTTTTTTATTAACTACTAGCTGACCCCCGGGGCTTCGCTCCCGTCAACTGGCTATCTACCTAACTACCCTGCCCGCCCTGCCTACCCTGCCTACCCTGCCAACCCTGCCTACCATGCCTACGCTGCGTACCCTGCCTTCCCTGCCTATCCTGCCTTCTCTGCCAACCCTGCCTACCCTGCTAACCCTGACTGCCCTGCCTACCCTGCCTAGCCTGCCTACCCTGCCTACCCTGCCTACCATGCCTACCCTGCCTACCCTGCCTACCCTGCCTACCCAGCCTGCCCTGCCTACCCTGCCTACCCTGCCTATCCTGCCTACCCTGCCTACCCTGCGTACTCTGCGTACCCTGCCTACCCTGCCTGCCCTGCCAACCCTGCCTACCCTGCCTATCCTGCTACTCCTGCCTACCCTGCCTGTCCTGCCTATCCTGCCTACCCTGCCTACCCTGCCTACTATGCCTACCTTGCCTACCCTGCCTACCCTGCCAACCCTGTCTAACCTGCCTACCCTGCTGCCAACCCTGTCTAACCTGCCTACCCTGCCTTCTCTGCCTATCCTGCCTACCCTGCCTACCCTGCCTACCCTGCCTACCCTGCCTACCCTACCTACCCTGCCTACCCAGCCTAACGTGCCTACCCTGCCTACCCTGCCTATCCTGCCTACCCTGCCTACCCTGCCTACCCTGCCTACCCTGCCTACCATGCCTACCCTGCCTACCCTGCCTACCCTGACTGGCGCACCTACCCTGCCTGCCCTGCCTGTCCTGCCTATCCTGCCTACCCTGCCTATCCTGCCTAGTCTGCCTACCCTGCCAACCCTGCCTACTCTGCCTACCCTGCCAACCATGCCTATCCTGCCTACCCGGCCAACCCCGCCAACCATGCCTACCCTGCCTACCCTGCTTACCCTGCTTATCCTGCCTACCCTGCCTACCCTGCCTATCCTGCCTACCCTGCCTACCCTGCCTACCCTGCCTACCCTGCCTACCATGCCTACCCTGCCTACCCTGCCTACCCTGCCTACCCTGACTGGCGCACCTACCCTGCCTCCCCTGCCTGTCCTGCCTATCCTGCCTACCCTGCCTATCCTGCCTAGTCTGCCTACCCTGCCAACCCTGCCTACTCTGCCTACCCTGCCAACCATGCCTATCCTGCCTACCCGGCCAACCCCGCCAACCATGCCTACCCTGCCTACCCTGCTTACCCTGCTTATCCTGCCTAGCCAGCCTATCCTGCCTACCCGGCCAACCCCGCCAACCATGCCTACCCTGCCTACCCTGCTTACCCTGCTTATCCTGCCTAGCCAGCCTAGCCTGCCTACCCTGCCTACTTTGCCTACCCTGCCTACCCTACTTACCTACTATTTTTATCTATCACCAATGTTTTTCTCAGCGCACGCCAAAGAATGAATTTTATAGGCAACATTTTCCTACCTTGGGTTACATTATTGCAATTTTCATAAGGATCTCTAATATTTTTGAAAATTTATTATAGCCTATGACACTCAGGAATAATGTAGCTTTCTACTGGTGAAAGAATTTTCAAAATCGGTTCAGTAGATCCAGAGATTACCCCTTACAACGTCACAAACTCACAAACTCACAAACCCACAAACTTTACCTCTTTATAATATTAGTAAGTATAGATATTGTCGCGTTTGACCACTATCTCACCTTATGAAAACTCGACGGTGAAGCACAATTAGTTATGCTAAAGTTTACAACTGTTCTTCGAACAACACATACACTTACATTCTATATGGCATATACATAAAACATTGTTGTGGTCACGTGGCTATACCACGGGCCACGCTTGGCAGAAGAGCTTAGTCAGGGCAATATGATACGGTTAGTTCACAGATGGTCGCTGCTGTCCACTTTCCTGGAAAAATCCTTTACCGTGTGGCTATTTGTGTAACCAGGACTCGTTCATGCAAAATGATTCATATAAAAACATTGTTTTTCTTTATGCAATGTTAAATGCTGCCATAATTATTATCCTCGGTTTTTTAAACTCCGATGGAAAAAGAGGGCTGTTACAAGTTTGAATATAAACGAAATATGTTTAAATATAACAGTATTCATACACATAGTACATAAACTTTACTGTGTTAAATATAAAATTAACAATTAAATAAATGCGATCGATAAAATGATGTCTGACATAAACGAGTAGGAATTAAATAAGGGCCGCTAGTTTCTTACAAACGTATTTTTTTTTGTCGTGGAATAGTTCCATTTTAGATCTTCTTCGATTTTCGATCAACTTTCAATCACTATCCTAGTCAGGATACGACACTATTTTTATGTAACGATAAAGTGACAACTCCCCAAATGTCAGTATAGTCTATGAAATTAAAAAACAGAGTATAGATACATTATGTAGCATGAAATAAAAATGTGTCAGTGGTTTTTTTCTTAATTTCTTTTTTCTAGAACGTAGAATTTTGTTAGGCTTTTAAAGATTCTTGTCTTTTTACTTCACTCTCAAACTTGCAAAACTTCAAATAACAGTTTGCTTGCTCCATTGTTTTTGTTTGTTTTCATTTATCACTCAATCAATGAATGTTTGTTCAAATATATGTACACTTTTTCTGAAAAGATGACATAGGTATGCTTGTTACATAATTGCACAAGGTAAGAACATAACACAAACGCACTTTTTTATTAAATATCTTGGTATTTGGCAACTGAGTCGCGGGTTCTTAATTTAAATTCGCTACAGAAGAGCTTCTATTAGGGGCCAAAGTATCTACAATAGTAAGTGATTTTTCATAAACTTTTTTATAAATTAAACGTTGCAAACATTTTAGGACAAGAACCATAAATCATAAACTATAATTATCCTTCCTTGCCCTACTTTCCATTTGCCGACCCAAATTGAGGGTAACTTGGCAAGGGCAGCAGCTGAAAAACCAAGTCATCGGGTTCCACTCCATAGCGGATGCTAATATCTTACTCGTTAGGGCAATTCCATGTTTTATCTTACATCTCCAATACAATTTTTCATATCTTCATGACCCAACGGGCATGTAAACTTGATGAAGATGGTGGACTAGATATTTTTGTGCACTGCCATGATATGAGAATCAAATGAAAGGGTTCGCTGAGAAAATACGAAAAAAAATTGTATAAAAGAAAAAACATATTTTTTTTACTTATTATTATGTTAGTTGATTAGGTCATACTACTTTTTGACGGTCAAAACCTGTTACTGTGGTAATAATAAAATTATCCTTTTTTATTTTTACTTTACGAAAAACTCGACATTTTAAGCCCATTTCCTCTGCATATAGAGGAAGCCTGATTATGTACGGTATTTGATAAACTTATCAAATATGTAGCTTAGTCGTAAATGACAAGCTAAAAATAAATTAATTTTGTTCTTCTTCGCTTATTTAATAATCTATAACTGTTAGAAAATTGGGTATAAGTGGGTAGATACATCTTTTATATCTAGCAGCAGTGAAAAAAGAGTGTGTTACGTCACTTAGAAAAGTGTAACATCGAATAACACCTCCCCGTAAGTTTACTAATACGAAACACTTAACAACGAATGCACGCTACCACGAAAAACTTAACACCGTAGCCATGCGATCTCAAATAACCAAATCTCTAATTTCACTAATTCGAATCACTTAGCAACAAATGCGCGCTTCTACGAAAAACTTATCGCCGAAGCCACGCGACCACGCTTAACCAAACCTCTAACGAAAGACACTAATTAATTATTTAATACATCAATTAAGAGCGCAATTTTTTTCAAAGAAACGGCGAAGTAATTACAAATAATTATATTTTTCCTTGGAGGGTACTACATGGGCAAAATATTACCTGAAACAAAATCAAAATCAAAATTTCTTTATTCAATTAGGCCATTAAGCGGCACTTTCGAACGTCAAAAATAAAAATTAAATGTAATAATAATTGATTCTACCGTCCATTCGGAAATGTAGCTTGTTATGGAGAAGAACGGACAAGAAACTCCACACTTACTCTTTTCACAGTATTTTTATCTCTGAGAAAACCCAAAATGTATTCATGCAAATGCCAAATTACTTCTTTAGGGCTTATTAGACCTCCTGAGGTATACTATATATAACTCCTTTTAGACCTATTACAGTATTTAAGACTATAATAATTTATATAGCATAGCTTAGGAGGCCTTTTAATCTCAAAAAAGAAGTAATTTGTCATTTGCATGTGTCAATTTTGTCTCAGAGATGTAAACCGACTCTATAAATATATGCATATTATGCATGATAGTGCTGTATAATACGCGTTATTACAATAATTGTTCCCGGAATTTGCCATCAGTAATGATGGCGCACTTACAATTTCTATTATCTAAAAAGAATAAAAGACAATTGCTACACGAAGGATATTTGTTTACAATAGACAGACGTTTAAACACAAAATGTTATTGGCAGTGTGTAAAAAAGTGGACATACAGTTGTGGATCGCGAATAATAACTCAGGTAAGAAGTTTAATAAGTATTTTGTAGTCAAAAACAAGTTGCATAATTATATTTTCTTTTTAAATAAACTTTAGGGTTAAAATGAAATGTACGTACTAATTTTAGTGATCAATTGCAGGAAAACAGCAGCGGGGTTGAAGAAATTATAAAATATAGTAATGTGCATTGTCACAGTCCTGAACCAGAAGTTAAAGATGATTTACAATTGAGAGCCAGATTGAAAACACGAGCGAAGTACAGTATGGACGGCCCGTCACAAGTAATACAGGCGGCGATTCAAGATATTCCTAGTGGAAGTGCCCCCTACTTACCCAGTATAAATGCTATGAGAATGGTGGTACAAAGAGCAAGGAACAAAGGAGTTCCAGCATCTCCCAAAAAGCTCGTTGATCTAGTCATTCCAGATAAATACGGTAATTTACTGCTGGCTCACTACAGTACTGAAGAAGACTGTATTTTAATGTTTGGTACGTCAGAAAACTTAAGACTTCTCCAGCTTTCACCATTTTGGATCCATTAGACATAGATGGTACATTTCGTACCTGCCCAACTGTATTTTATCAGATTTATACTGTGCACGGATTAATTGGAGTCCACGATACCGTGCAAAAGGTGGTACCTTTGGTGTTTGGACTCCTGTCTAACAAAAATGAAAGAATTTATTGTTTATTTTTTGAGCTTCTCAAGTCGCGAGCATCTCAATTTGGAACCAATTTGCAACCTAATATAGTAATTACTGACTTCGAGAAGGCGTCAATAAATGCAGTAAAACAAGTATTCCCTGAAAGTAAACAAAAGTGTTGTTACTTCCATCTGGCTCAAAGTATTTGGAAACATATACAATCTGCTGGTCTATCCAAACAATATTCAGAATCGACATCTTTTGCTCACAAAATGCGTCATTTGGCCGCATTAGCCTTTTTAAAACCAGATGAAATACCCGAGGCTTTTGAAATACTAAAAGAAAAAGTATTACCCAAGGATGCAGTGAAAGTCACTGATTGGTTTTCCAGATATTATGTCAATGGAAATTATACAAAGAGGACTACTCAAAACCTCAAAACATTAAAGACAAATTTGCAAAAAGTGCCTCCATTGTTTCCGCCTAACATCTGGTCGGTAAATAGCTCAATAGGGACCTCTGTTCCAATTACACAAAATGAGGTGGAATCATGGCACCACCGCTGCAACAGCCTATTGGGCAGAAAGAAATGGAATTTATTTAAAACCATTGAAGAAATTAATAAAGAACAAAAAAATACAGAATTGACGGTAGAAAATTTAAATTCACAGTCTCAAGAAACCAAAAGAGCAAAAAAGAAAGAAAATAGAGAAGAAAAATAATAAAACATTTTGAGAAAAAGGAAACAATGGATTTAACCACATTTTTAGATGGTCTTGCATACTTGTGCTATTTTAAACGATGACTGAACGCATATTAATATATTTTGTTTTTTTTTTTCTGAAATGTTTGATTTTGTTGATAGTTAAATGAATAAAGATTTTTTATTAAAAAGTGGTTTTTATTAGAATTTCCCTAAATTAGTTTGTCTTTTCGTTAGAGGTTTGGTTAAGCGTGGTCGCGTGGCTTCGGCGATAAGTTTTTCGTAGAAGCGCGCATTTGTTGCTAAGTGATTCGAATTAGTGAAATTAGAGATTTGGTTATTCGAGATCGCATGGCTACGGTGTTAAGTTTTTCGTGGTAGCGTGCATTCGTTGTTAAGTGTTTCGTATTAGTAAACTTACGGGGAGGTGTTATTCGATGTTACACTTTTCTAAGTGACGTAACACACTCGTGAAAAAAAAGCCCTAATTCGGTCATAAGCGCGAGGCTTACTCGTAAAGATGCGCAAAATCCGTATCTCATATTACAATCTGCCCAACTTGCCATCCACCGTTTCCCGGGTTATAAGAGCGTGCTCAACGAGGTCAACGACCCGGATCGATATTGCACCTCGTTGAGGTAAACGCGAAGAGCAAACCACTAATTAAAATGCCTAATGGCTTGCCTACATAATAGCTTACCTGGGAGCTATATTGTTAGTTATATTTGAGCAATTTAGCTTAAGTTTGAGAGCTTTATTGTTAGTTAGCGGGGAACGGGTGAAGTTTTCAGATGAGAACATGGTTGAAAGCGAGTGCAAAATTCGATAGAGATTGACTAACATGTAAAAGAAGCTGACGTTAATCGTGTACTATAGTGATCTTTTAATAGTTATACAGACTGACTATTAAAATTCGTTGGCAATGTTTGAGAAGGTTGAAGTACTCATGAATATGAAACATTTTTTGGAATTATAGGTATAGGTGGGTAGGAGCAGTGGGGTCCCAGTGGTAACGGACTTACTTCGAACCCAGGCAGGCGAATGACTGCTTCATGACCTCGAACCAACAATTCGAAGACAATGTGACATTCACCAACCCGCACTGGGCCCGCGTGGTGGATGAAGTCCTATTCGCTTAAAAAGCCCATTATATTAAAAAGGCTTACACACAAAGGTATGTAGGATATAGGTTATGTATGTTGGTGTTGTTACATATGCTTTGTTTTTACTAGGTTTTATTAAGAAAGTAATATGTGGATTGTATTGGTGAACAAGTAAGTTTACGAGTAATTGAATGCAAAAGGCAACACATTAACGAAACGTGTTGAAGGATATAGGAGACCTTTGCGAGACAATATCGGTTGAAAAAAAGTAAGTGACTCATAATCAAAAATGAAGTTTGTTTTTTGGTAAAAATAAAAGTCGTCAGATTGCATGCATAAACAACTTATATTTGCAAAATAATCAAAATAACATAATCACATGTCTGGAAAAGATCGACATTAATAACTTTTGTATATATTGCCACTATTTATTTTTTATTGGCCACAGATAATATTAAGCTGAATAATAGAAAGTTCTCTTCATTCTCTGTCTGTGACCGAGAATGAAGATAACTTTCAAAACAATAGTGTAGGTCTTAAAGAAAAATAAATAACTTGTAATGATTAAATGTATGTAGCGTAAACAAATAACCAATAACAATTTTGATATAACCTGTATAAATCAAAAAAATACTTCTAATTTCATTTCCGAAGTCGGTGTCGAAACCGACTTCGATAAAGAAAGTTATTTTTCAACACACTTGCTCATAAAGTGGCTCTAATTTCACTGCAATTAGGCACATAATGACACCTGTTATCAAACTGTGACTTTTTCATTACTATTATTCACAAGTGAGATAAAGAGCTTTTTTTTTAATTTATTGGTTGAGTTGCTTTGTTCTTAAAAAAGTTTCGATACAAAAAAGTTCGTGCTCAATAGTACAAATGCAACACATTTCAAGCAACGTCGTATTTAAATAGATAATTTCAACTTTTACGTGTTTAATAAATAAAACTTTCACTTAAATATAACTTTTGTTTTTGTCTGTAATAAAGAAAACTTGAAATTCCCCATTTTGTACGTGGCTAAAACGCTATCCGCGAAACGCCAAAAAAAAGATAACTCATTATTTTTAGTGTATGGCCGATCGCCATTGTTAGATGCGCGCGCATAGGAAAAATGATCAATTTTGCCCGCCATTGCGAAAAAAAATTAACAACTCGTTTTCACTGTTGGAAATGATTTTTTAGGATTATTTTCTTCACAAGTGTGTTGAAAAACGTCGTATGATACATGTGTGTATTGATGATTACCGTCCTCGGCTCTCTTAAGACCCTCACCTAACGGCTCGGGTCTCAATGGCGCCTCAGCGGTAATCACCAACATTACACACTTGTACCATAATGTACTATTTCATTTTGTAGTGTTATATTTTGGAAGTCAGTATGATTTATAGTTAAAACGTTTTTTATTTATCTCTTTTTAGTTTTGGTAGCATGAAAATCATTTATAGCCAAATTACATCTCATGACGATTCCGATAATCCCAAACGACTAGGATACTTACATTGTTTTATTTCGGAGTTCTGGTGCCTACCTTCCGGCTTCATCATCAGGTTAGTTCGATGGTAATATTTTCTTCAGTACCATTTATTTATAAGTATTTACTTCATCATAATCGGTTAACTATTCGAGATATCTTATACCCGTGACATACCTTGCATTAATGAGTTCCAGTGGCCATCTATGATCTTCTTCATCAGTTCCTCTTCACCAAATGATACTTTCTGAATGAAAAGGATTGCACTGTTGATGAAAATACCAAAATCGCTATGTTTATGTCTATAAAATTTGAGGAGTTCCCTCGATTTCTCCAGGATCCCATAATCAGATCCTGACCTGATGACCATGGAACCATCTGGGAGGTATGCCCTTTCAAACAAAAGAAGAATTTTCCAAATCGGTCCAGGCGTCTTTGATCAATCGGGGAACACACATAAAAAATAAAAGTTTCCTACGAATTGAGACACTCCTCTTTTTTTTGAAGTCGTTTAAAAATAAATACTTTAAGGTCAGATAAACAGTCGCTTCATGTAAAATACTGGTGCTCAGCTGAATCCAGTTAGACTAAAGCTGACCAAAACATGGTTTGGAAAACGGCATATTGATTGTCGAAACCCACTAACTTAAGAACATAGCCGGGATCGATACCCGGCACCACCACCAATATGTGGGGGCCGTAACTTGTGGGAGTTAAATTAAATAGGAAAATTTCTTTTACTTATTTATATTTTCATACAGTCTTCACCCGAAGATGGCTTTTACAGAAGTCCAATACAAAACGTAACAAAAATATCTTCAAATATTATTACCATTCCAAATATAATCAAGATTTTCCAAAACTAAAATATCAGTTACCAGCTTTATAGAGGTAAGGAGGTAGCACGTTCACACAGTATATGGGTAGGGGAAGTCCAAAAATTCGTGGAGTATTTTCCTAAAAATATTTTTTCGATTTAAGGATAATATTCTGCGAAGTTTCGGATTTCCCCCACATACCTACCGAGCTAGCTAATAACAACATACATCATGTGATCTATACTAATATATCCACACTTAATTTGATAAATGTGAAAGTAACTCTTTCTGTCTGTCTGTTACCCTTTCACGCTTAAACCACTGAACCGATTTAGGTGAAATTTGGTATGGAATGGCATAGTTTGAGACCCTAGTAAGAACATTGGCAGCTACCTTGCACACAGCTGTTATCCCGGCAATCATCCTTAAGAGTGTAGTAAGGTGGATGGAAGATAGTATGTTAAACTAATAATTTCTCAAACACTGATAATAGGCAGATGAAGTCGCGGGAAAAAGCTTGTACTTTATAAGCGTGGGTTCACATCAGTATTTCAACGAACCCTATTCGAATAACATTTATTGAAAGTTTTGACGTCTTCACTGATATTAATCTATATTTTCATTTTGCAGTCCTCTTTTGTAACGCCCACGTTATGATTATGAGTGTCTATTCTAAGACAAGGCCAGTCCAACATTACAAGGTTTATCTAAAGATATAAATATCTTATTCACAATTGAGAATACAAAATGGCTGGAAAATGTAGACTTTTATATAATCCATGATCAATATAGCCTTTTGCTCTGCTCTGACACTTACAGACAGAGAATGTCCTGAAATACAGGCTCGGCCTAGCTCAGGCGCAGTTGCTCATCTTTATTCTTGTGCATATATTTAATAGCTTCAATAATTTAATTATAATGTCCAAATTGTACAATTTTATAGAGAAATAAATTATTATTATTATTAATGTTTTTGTTAACCGACTTTCAAAAAAGGAGGAGGTTCTATGTTCGACTTCTTGTAAGTTTTTTTTTTTTTTTTTGTTTATGTCAACAGAACTCTTCAATAAATAACGGCAAATCTGTCGGGATTGCTGCAATCGCATGTCTGTTTATTGTTTACACCATTTCATAACATTACATCACGGCAGTACACTATAAGAGGTACGCTGATGTGTACAGTTCACCTCGGTACACTCTCATTTCGCCGGCTATGTTCATGGTATTCGGGTAATCTATTCTGGCATTATAAGTACCTACCTTACTAAAGGCAAGTTGCTTAATAGGTACAACTAAAAAGTGTAAAATAAAAAAACTTTTTTACAAAAAAAATCTACCGGCTTCCAACTAAAAACATTACAAAGTGAAAAATAACTTTCT